>JAWZYU010000008.1:70373531-71573531 GCA_038380435.1 Ryuthela nishihirai | reverse complement strand
CAAAATACGTTTTAATTATTCTAGTATCATCGGTGAATGATTTGGCAACTGGAGAAATCCTTTTAAACATTTTAATATTAATCAGAGGATAGTGAGGGGCAGATGGTAATATTAATCGAAAAAAATAGAAATTTATAATGATGGACGTTTTTGTGCCGAATTACCACAATGCATAAATTATCAAAGTATATGATTTGAAAATATGAAGGAATTAAAGGCATAAATTTGATGACTGCTTAAGCAGCGATTCTCAATGTGGGGTACGCGTAAAATGTTTTGGAGTACGCCGTGAGAACTCGCAGGTCGCTAGATCTAGTAACAAGTCACTAAGTTGGCATTATTATACTATAACTATAGTTTTATCTGTATATGTAAGGGGTACGCCAGTTACATACACATTTCCAAGGGGGTACGTGACGCATAAAAGGTTGAGAACCCCACTGGCTTAGAGTGAGACCTACTACAATTCTGAGTACTAATTAAAATATTCCTGATTTGTCCAAAATGTAGAATGTTTCGAAAATGTTGCGGAAAAACCTTACTACAGTTTAGCAACGAAATAAATCTCTGTAAGAGTTGTTTGATGTGCATTTGTTGAATAATGATGATGATGATTTGCAAATTGAAGATTAGTTTCTTGGTTCAGTACAAATTGACTTTGAAATTTAGTACAATTATAGCTTATTAAGAATATTTATTTCGAAGCAGCAATTTCTATTAAAAGCAATTTTTCTTATTTAGAGAGAATTATATTTTAAACTGATTCGCATCGTTCCAGAGAACAACAGCTGTGCACAGGCGTCGCATTCAAACACGAATTTTGGGTTGGGTTGTTTTTACTTCTGAGCGGCACTTTTTTGCACACCATGGGCTAAATGGCCAGGTCACATGGATCCAGAAGGCTCAGAGAAGGTTGGGGGAGGAGACTCACTGGAACAACTATTGGGCGACAGATGGTTGCCTCCCGTCAAGGCCATCCAGCGTGTTCTTTAACGTGCACAGGGTATGACGCTCCTGCACACGGATCACTGCTTAACGTCCCATCCGACGGACGGTGGCCTTTCCAAGGCCATCAGTGTCCCTTACCGTCGGGCAGGGCGGGAAGTTTTGCGGAGAAAAATCTCAACCCTGACTCAGCTGGTACTCGAACCTGGGAACTACACATTAGGAGCCTGGTGCGCTACCGACTGAGCCATTCCCGCCCCGCACCTATTTTGGAATCTTTTCTTTTATTAGCAATAATGTCTTAATAGAGTTGCGAAACGATGTCGAAACAACGATGAGCATTCCGCCTAATATCTCCACTCAGCTGCTGTTTATATTACTAGATATATAAATTAACATTGACATTTTTAATGTTGTAGACGAAACAAAAGCTTTTACTTACTCTACCAATTTTGTTGAAGGTGCTTATTTACTGATCCGACTGAACGGGTTCCTCCATTTGATATTGCTGACTCTTTCTATTCTGAAATCATGAGAAGAGATATTTTAATGAATATTTACAAAAATGGAAGTTGGGGATCTTTCAGGCATATCTCTATGGATTGTGGTGAGTAGCATCTTTCAATATCTCATTGGTGGTTAATTTTCGATACTACTAATCGAAATTGTTTTGTAATGCAGTTTGGAGTATTAATCCTTTTCGTCAAGTTGTTGGAAAATTTAATAAAAATAAATACCCCCCTTCCCAAGCAGCTGCTTGCCACAGAGGTCTGACAGGAGCCTGTCAGTTTATATGCCATAGTAAAAGGTCGGTGAGGATGGCAGGACCTCAGCAGAAAAACGACACAAACATCCATGCCTTACCAGGGGCTCGAACCCATGTCCGTTAGATCAGTAGCCGAGCGCGCTAGCCACTCGGCCATGGGACGGCTAGTTTACTTAAGAAAATTTATCTAAAAACACTGTTTTCTAAAAAAAAAATTTCTTAAGGCTCGTCCAGACTGGGCGACAAGTTGCGAGCAACACTGGAAACGAGCTCCCTGAGGCCAGAAGCCCAGCAACCGCTCAACGGTGCTGCGCATCCACACCTGAAAAGCGATAAGATGACGGAGGAGATGCTCGCGACTGCTTGCTCCTACACTCGCCCAAAAATATCCGAACACTATGGTTGATTATCTTTTTATGTTATATTAATATCAACCATAGTGTTCGGATAATTTTTTGAGCGACCGTACACCGTGTATTTTATCAGAGAGAAAGCGGAAAACACGACCACGAAGTTGTCGAGGAGGAACTCTGAAAATTGTATAAGCTAAGGCAATGATCTTTTGGAATATCTAATATTAGAAGACGTCAGATTAACATTAATACACACTGAGTGACCAGGGGGGGGGGGACTTAGTCGGTAGCGTGCCAGACTCGTAATCTGTAATTCCCAGGTTGGAGTCCCAGCTGAGTGAGCATTGAGATATCTCTGCAAAACTCCCCGCCCTGCCCACGGTCAGTAGGGGACACCGATATGCTTAGAAAGGCCGCCGTCCGTTGGATGGGACGTTTAAGCCGTGGCCAGGTGTGTGGAGAGCCGTATCCTGTGCACGTTAAAGAACACGCTGAATGGCCTTGACGGGAGGCTACCATCTGTCTCCCAACAGCTGTTCCAGTGGGTCCCCTCTTACAACCTTCTCTGAGCTTCGGGGTCCATGTGACCTGGCCATTTAGCCCACGGTGTGCAAAAAAATGCCGCTCAGAGGTAAAACTACCAAACACCGAGTGACCACTGAATTCTGATCAGCCTATCCATATTATATCAGTAGAGCTATCGCCGAAGCTACATAATTTCTTTTATCCATTGTCCCATTGTATTTCAAGAGTTATGGAAGGTTCAATATTTAACTGAAACAATACAAGTCATAAGAAAATTGAAAAATATTGAAAGAATTGTTTACACAAATGTTTTAAATATACCTCCATTGCATTAAATATTTCGAAAAATGCTTCTTATTCAAATAATAACTAATTTCTGATGTAAATTCAAATGTTTTGCACGTTGTTGCTAATATTTAAATTTCCATAACTCTTTAAATACCGAACAAATACTGTTGAACATCGAGATTCAGATAGACTTGATTGAGTTATTTAAATTTTCTTTGGTTACATTTTCCCCTAAAACGCTTATTTAAGAAATTATATAGCTTCTACGATAGCTGTACTGACATAATATGGATAGGCTGATCAGAATTCAGTGGTCACTCAGTGTTGGGTTGTTTTACCTCTGAACGGCACTTTTTTTGCACAACGTGGGCTAAATGGCCAGGTCACATGCACCCCGAAGGCTCAGAGAAGGTTTAGGGGAGCGGACCAACTGGAACAGCTGTTGGGAGACAGGTTGTGGCCTCCCGTCAAGGCCATCCAGCGTGTTCTTTAACGTGCACAGGGTATGGCTCTTCTGCACACGAGCCTACGGCTTAACGTCCCATCCGACGGACGGCGGCTTTTCGAAGCCTATCGGTGTCCCCTACTGACCGTGGACAGGGCGGGGAATTTTGCGGAGATAAATCTCAACGCTGACCCAGCGGAGACTCGAACCTGGGAACTACATATTACGAGCCTGGCGCGCTACCGACTGAGCCACCCCTGCCCATATATACTGCATTGGAAACCCAGTCTTTCGCTCTCCCCCCACCCCTTTACATTTTTCAGGATCGATTGTATTTCTTCCCCCTTCCCTCGATTTTTTTCTGCATCCGGGTCTTAAAAACAGTGTAGATTAGAACGCAGGAAATGCTGCAGTTGTACTGTAGTAAAACAGAAGTCCTTGATTTGGCAGGCAATGCAAGGCGAAGAACTTGAAAAGATAAAAATAATTTGCAATGAACAAAATAAAAACTGATTAGAAATTAACGCGCTTGCTACTGATTAACGGGACCTGGGTAAGGCATGAATGTTTGTGTTGTCTTTCTGCTGAAGTCACGTCATCCTCACAGACCTTCTACTATGGCGTATTCAAGTGGCAGGCTTCTCTCAGAACTCCGTGGCAAGCAGCTGCTTGAGTGCGTTTATATATATTTTTAATAACCTCCTAAACACCTATGAAATATACATTTTAAGAAGTGAAACGTAATATGTGAGATTAACTGAAACATCTGCTTCCTAATTTACATTGCTCTCAAATTTCGAAGTTATAGTTGGGCTATTTAATCTTTTACCTGAAGGCTGAGCAATTGCTTCTCTGTCATTCAAATACGCGGATAATGAATATAATAATACGCGGATTGTTACAATCCATAACGTTTTCTTCATTTTAACACTCTGAATCGCTGTCGGCTAAAATCTCATCCTTTTTGAAAGAGCTGCTGATAAATTTCTTCCTCTCTTAATGCTCTTGGACGCTTCAACATTTTGTGGAAAATAAAGGGAAAAATATTTTACGTATTTATACATAGCATCGATAGCTGCAACTGAAGCTTTTCGACTCTCGATTTCCCACTGTGCATTGGAAGGAATTAGCTGCCACCTCTAGGGGAAGAACTCGTGGTACATCATATGTAACAGCGCGGTGTTTATCGTGGATCGAGTGAGCGTTATAGATGCTGTATCAGCTGTAAGGAAAGGATAAATATATTCCAACAAATATGTATACATAAAATATATTTCTATTTCCTACTCTCGTTTACTTTATCTACTGTATTTATTAAGTGACACTTTTCCAATCATTTTTAAATTTATTTAATGATTAGGAAAATACTTTGATTTGTTTCTTTCCTATGCAATTTTCTTTAATTCCTTACAGAAACTGTTTTCATATATGTTTTTATTATTTCTCTTTTCCTTTACAGACTATTCCATGTTAATGGTAGCTAGGTAGTCATTGGAAGGATAGCTATGCACCAATCCCCTGTGATGATGCATAGAACAGGCCATGCCTAGCACCTAATGTCCGACTACGCCTTCCCGTGGTGCAGACCGTTAGTAGCTTTCAAAAGAGATACTCTCTTGTGGAAGAGAATAGAAGGGGAGGGCTGCCAGATTAGTGTGGCCTACTAATCTGGCAACTATGGCTACTTTTTTTTTTCTACCCTGCTGAGGAGTGGTCAACCACACAGGGTCATGGTGCTGACCATATATACCAACCTGAACGGAATTATGGCTCTGAACTTGATTATGGATCCTGATTTTGCTACACTGATGGGCTTCTCTGGAGGGAAAATCTTCCGCTGTGTTTTCTGTTTGTTTGTGGGTTGACAGCCCCAAGGGAATAGATTCACAGGATATGTTTATCAGCTGGTGGATAGTTCTGAGCAGAGGTCATCGAAAGCACCTGAACTCTTTCCTTCTATTGGCATCGTCAAATTCTACATTGGAGGAAGTCTTCCAGTGTATATGGCTTCAGCATTTAGTGGTGGGGGAACGGGTCTTTGCCCCATGCCTGCGATTAGGGGGCTGTTTGATATTGTCTGCATTCCCTCTCTCAATAAACAGTTTCTTTAAACATCCCACTAACCATTTTCTCTCCATAGGAAGTTGGAATGTGAGGACACTCACAGAGCTTTTTCTCTTGATGTCCTCACACAAGAATTCCACCATTATAATTTAGATGTTATCGGCTTCCAAGAGTCCAAATGGACAGATAAAGGTAAGATTCTTAAAAATAATCTTAAATTTCTCTTTTCAGGGAGGGACGACAATAAGAATCACCAAGGCATGGGTCTGCTTCTCAGCAGACCTCTAGTGATGCTCTTCTAGGATACGAGTGCATTAATGAAAGGTTTCTAACAGCAAAATTTCAGACGAGCATTAAAGACTTGAATGTTATATGCTGTTATGCCCCGACTGAGGATGCCGATGAGGATGAGAAGGATGGGTTTTTTCTGACAACTTCAGGATATTTTGAATTCTGTCAAGAAAGGAGATATTACCCTTGTTCTAGGTGACTTCAATGCCAAAGTTGGTACTAACTCTGACCTTTGGGGAGGAGTAATAGGCCCTTTTGGCATTGGTAGCTGCAATGGCAATGGGAAACGTCTCCTACAGGTAAGTAAACTCAATGGTTTCAGAATAACTAACACTTATTACAAACACCGCGACATACATAAGTACACATGGGTTTCACCTGATGGGCTGCATAAGAATATGATTGATTATATATTAATTAACAGCAAATGGGCTAGTTCTGTTAGGAATACCAGGTCATATAGGGGAGCTGAAATTTGATCTGACCATTACCTTGTTAAAAGTGTCATGCAACTTAAACTTAAAATGTGTTGTGCTAAAGTTAAAAAAATTTACTTTTAATACTGAAGCTCTGAAAGACCCAGTTATAGCCAAAGCTTACCATGATAGGTTACTTAATCATTATGACACTCATTGTATGCTTAATACTGAAATTGAGGAAGAATGGGGCCATTTTAAACAGGCTTTTTTTTGGAAACTAACAGTACTCTTTTAGGGAAACAGGAGCAGAGGAGACAGAATTATTTAAGTGATAAGGCACTTGAGCTTATTTCAGAAAGAAGGAACTGCAGGAATGTCCTTAATCAGTACCCTACTAGTCTTAATAGAAAGCATTAGAAAAAACTTAATAAACGTGTAAAGGATCAGTTAGCTGCTGATAAGAATCTTTCGCTTCATGGCTTGGCTGACAAAGCCGAGGAAGCAGTTAGACAGCACAACAGCAGAGAGCTGTACCAGATAGTTAATGCTTTGTGTGGTAGAAAACGAACAGGTATACAGGGATTGAAGGATAAACAAGGTAAGGTTCTAGAAGGTGAGGATTCTGTCTTGGCTAGGTGGGCTGGGCATTTCAGTGATGTTCAAAGTGTGTATAGTTCTACTCCCGTTGTTTGTAATAATGCTAGATGCATTGGTGGCTTTAATGTTTGCCCTATAACACAATTTGGAGGTATTTTGGCTGTTTCTAAACTTAAACTTCATAAATCCCGAGGTGTAGATGAAATTACTACGGAAATGCTTAGAGCTAGGAATGTTTTGGTTACCACTTGGATGACTGAAATTCTGAATATATTTTATGATAAAGGCATGGTTCCTAAGGATTTTACCAGAGCTATTATCCCTATTTTCAAAAAAGGTGATCGCAGTTCTTATGATAACTAGAGGGGTATCAGCCTACTCTCTGTTCCAGGAAACGTTCTCTCCACGATTGTGCTTAATAGAATTAAGAGTCTGGTTGACAATCAATTGTGTGATGAGCAATGTGGATTCAGAAGTGTTAGGGGATGTGTGGATCAGATATTTTCACCTAGGCAGATTCTTGAGAAATATTTAGAGTTTCAGAAACCTTTAGTTGCTTGCTTTGTTGATTTCAAAAAGGCTTTCGACTCTGTTGATCGTCGTAATTTGTGGTCGATTGTGAGATCGTATGGTATACCAGACAAGTTAGTTAACATAATGAAAGCTCTCTATAATAACACTGAGTCGTGTGTGAGAGTTGGTAAGGCTTGTAGCAATTGGTTTAGCATTACTTCTGGTGTTCGACAAGGATGCATTTTGTCTCCTTTTCTCTTTAGCTTGGTTATTGATTATGTTATGCGAAATTCACTTCAAGGGAAAGATTTTGGCCTTAAATGGACTGGAGATACGAAAATTTGTGATTTAGATTATGCTGATGATTAGCCCTTTTGGCAAATGATGTTGATGAGATGAACTCTTTCATTCGAGCTGTTGATGAAACTGGTAGTAGAGTAGGTTTGGTTATAAACAGAGGGAAAACTAAAGTGATGAAAATTGGTCAGGCAGAGTGATTCAGTTAATCTGAATGGTTGCAGTCTTGAGCAGGTGTCACAGTTTAATTATCTTGGAAGCTATGTAACAGATAATGGTGATGTGCGTCATGAGATTAACAGACGAATAGGGATTGCTGCCGGGGCTTTTAAGAATCTACGAAGATTGTGGAGAAATAGGCGTATACACCTAAAGACTAAAATTAGACTGTATAATAGTTTGGTTCTTTCTAGGGTTAGTTATGGTAGTGAAACTTGGACACTTTGTAAACAAGATAACAGGAAACTAGATGCTTTTGATTACAGATGCTTACGCAGTATCTTGGACATTAGGTGGTTCAACTTTGTAACTAATGATGAGGTTAGGCAAAGGAGTTTGCAACCTCCTTTAAGCAGCATATTGTGCAGAGAGATTCCGTTGGTTTGGCCATGTTGCACGTATGAATAATTATAGTTTGGCGAATAGGGTTATGAACAGTGTGCCTAAAGGCCTCAGAAAGAGGGGGAGACCTAGGATGCGGTGGGCAGACAATGTCAAACAGGATCTTGTTAGAATTGGTGTGCAGTGGCCAGATGCAGTAGATGTAGCTCAGGACAGACTTGCTTGGAAAACTAAATTGCACGATTTGGTTGGACCTCTGTAGTCCATGGCTGCTTGTTGATGATGATGATGATTCATTGCACTTTGACAAAATCAATCTATTTCTTCTTAGTGATCTCTTTCTTAATTATGATAGATTTCTTGAACCCTTTTAAAATTTCTACATTAGATTTTCTTTCTTTCAAGTTAGTCTGATAATTCTTCCGACATATTAATATTTCATTATACAACATCTTTTTTCTCATGTTTTCGGGGCGGGGGTGGCTCAGTCGGTAGCGCGCCGGGCTCGCAATTTGTAATTCCCAGGTTCGAGTCCCATCTAGGTCAGCGTTGAGATTTATCTCCGCAAAATTCCCCGCTCTGCCGCGGTTAGTAGGGGACACCGATGGTAAACACCACCGTTCATTAAGCCGATGTGACGTTAAGATGTGGCCCGTGTGCGGGAGAGCCATACCATGTGCACGTTAAAGAACACGCTGGATGGCCTTGACAGGAGGCTACCATCTGTCTCCCAACAGCTGTTCCAGTGGGCGCCAACCTTCTCTGAGCCTTCGGAGTCCATGTGACCTGGCCATTTTAGCCCATGGTGCAAAAAAGTGCCGCTCAGAGGTAAAAGAACCCAACCCATCTCATCTTTTATCTCAAATGTTCATGTTTGTGCTATAATTGAAAAGTGAATTACTATCCAACTATTTTTCTACATTGTGATCCAGATTTTACAGACTAATGTTTGTTTTACCTAAGATTTCTGCTAGTGTTAATTCAGAAAAAAAAGTAAGTTTTTCTTCTGTCTGATATTTTTTGCTTTTCAAATAGGCAAGTTCATCTACTTCTGTTATAGACTTTCTCTAAAAAGAATCTGGTAATATTTTAACGGTCTAATTGAATAACATTTTTTATGCCTGTAATAAAAACTTGTAATTAATCTTAAAAACTTCATTCATCACATCCCAAATGTTTTCTAATCTCTTTTTCGAATGTGCGAATGCTAAAATATCACCCTCGTATCAGAACGTAGTCATTATTCTCCATTGGTTTCGATACCATCAACAATGCCTTCTTTAACTTCTTTTGTCGCTTCTTGAATGAATTTTTTTCATAATGGTGATAAAAGTGAGCAGCATTCACTCAGTCTTTTTAGTGGTTTTGTTGTTTTGGGATCACAATTTTCATATTAACGGTAGCACTTAAATTTTTATACATTCATAATTGTTCTTGTCTCTAAGATTCAACCTAGCTGCTGCAGTAAAGAAATAAGAATTTATTGCATTCTGTATTATCAAATACTTCTTCTAGGTCAATGAATGCAATACATTAATTCATTCGCAGAACTTTCATACTCTGATACTTACGATCGCCTTTTTTTATTTCTTCTTCTGTTGTTCTCTCTTTGGGGGCGAGGGTGGCTCAGTCGGTAGCGCGCTAGGCTCGTAATCTGTAGTTCCCAGGTTCGATTACCAACTGGGTCAGCGTTGAGATTTATCTCCACAAAATTCCACCACCCTGCCTACGGTCAGTAGGGGATACCGATGGGCGTTGGAAAGGCCTCCGTCCGTCGGATGGGACGCTAAGCTGTGGCTCCGTCTGCGGGAAAGCCTTACATTGTGCACGTTAAAGAACACACTGGATGGCCTTGACAGGAGGCATCTGTCTCCCAACAGCTGTTCCAGTGGGCGCCAACCTTCTCTGAGCCTTCGGAGTCCATGTGACCTGGCCATTTTAGCCCATGGTATGCCAAAAAGTGCCACTCAGAGGTAAAACAACCCAATCCTCTCTTTTTTTTTTCGGAGTTTTAATTCACCATGTTAAAACTCCTTCAATTTGTGGGTTCGGTTCTTCTCTATATTTTTTCTGTTATAATTATTTTTTGCTTCGTAGATAATACGAATAATTTAACTATTTTATTGTCAGCTTTACTTTTTTAGCAATGGGATAAATGTATATTTTTAGACTCTTCCACGATATTGCCTTTTTTGTAGATTGCCTTTACTACTTAATAGAGTCGTCACATTCGTTAATAAAATATTTAGTGTTTGATGAAAATTATTTAATATTTTTACGTAACAACTCCGTTTCTTGAAAAAATGATAAAATCATTGTAAAAAATGGTTCACTTTTTTGCACATATATCTTCCTTCTTCTGTCCTCTGTAAAGTGTGAATATTTAGCAATAATGTTTTATTTGTAACGCCATTCATCAAAACATTTCGTTTAAGGGAAATTTTAGATCAGTCTGGGTGCACCATTGTCTGAATTTATATTAAATTTATGTCACCCAGTTGTTAATTCTTATATATAAACAAGGAAAATTCGCTGCATTATTCTGAAATTGAAGACTTCTATATTTTATAACTGTAAACTGTTTGTAATGAGAACTGCTGAAAAAATCTTATTGTTTGGTGTGTTTTACAAATATTATAAACATATCATTCTGCATGATGCATTACAAGTTTTAATACTTTTATTTCAGATAATGCAAAGATCATTACGAAGCACTCCTATGCAAATTGTGCGAAGTTTGGAGACTTGTCATCTTTTCAGTGGATTGACAGTCCCTTGAAAAACTGGAAACAGAATTCTGAGCTAAAAACCTTATGCCATGTCTACTTCTCTGCACTCAATTTCAGAGATGTCATGCTAGCCACAAGAAAAATCTCTGCCAATACTGTAAAAGGTCAGTCTCGAAAAAAATATTTAAAAAAAATCGTAATGCTAGTGAAATTACAGTGATAAAGCATTTCCTTATGTACAGTCGCTCAAAAAAGTATCCTAACACTATGGTTGATTACAAAATTCAAAAAAAATCTGGCAACGTTTTTTTTTAGAAATTAGTTATATGGCAACCTTCGTTTACGTACATGAAGGTTACCAGATCACTAATTTCTAAAAAAAAGTCGTTGCCAGATATTTTTTCTGAATTCTGTAATCAACATTAGTGTTCGTATATTTTTTGGGCGACTGTACCTTTGAAGCGTAATGAACAAAACATAAGAAAACTAAGAACCGTTTTACCCAATAGCATAAGAAACTGAACAATTTGAATGATGTAACAACGGGAATGCAGCTAAAGTCAACGTTAGACACGAATGTCGACAAATATCGATGATACAGATTATGCAAAGTAATATGAATGTTAAAATTTAAATCAGTAAGCTTGGCCTCTCACTTGTACCCTCTCCTGTTTCATCCTTTGTGGATTGTCGCTCATATGTTGAAATGATACACTTAGATAGCAAAGACACATTTATTTCAAGCACAGTCGGATTACATGGAGGTAAATCTCTCATGGTTCACAATAACACAGCTAAACATCAGAGCATGGCGTCTTTCAGGCATCAAATAGCGTCCTGTTACAGCTTGTCTCTCATGCCCCCCCCCCCCCCCCCCCCCCCCCGATAGGGGACCACGTTGTCGTGGTGGTGGGGCTTCGGGCACAGCAACCGGTCGAAGACTTTGCTGACCGGATTGGGTCCCCGGTTGGACTGAGCCAAGACCAACCGAGGTCGAAGACATCGCTTACTGGTTTAGTGGCCCGGTTGGACGGTGTCAAGACCTCAACATCAGGTGCTCCGTGGAGCAGTTCAAGGACACGGCTGAACGGATTTGGTCCCCTAGTAGGCACGAGCCCTTTTCAAAGTCTGTGCCCCACTAAGAGTCTCCACCCCGGGTGCCGAGCGAACTTGGATCTATATATCCTTGTTCATGGCAAACTGGGGAACAGATTAATTTTCAGGATTCTACTGGTGGTTAGCTTTCCTTCTATAGGACTGCTGCCATGCGAGGTAGGGGATGAGATGCATCTATATGGTGTATTCTTGCCCCCGACTCTAGATAGTCACGGCTTTCCTTCAACTTGGTAGTGTCGTAAGACGGAACCGGGGATTGCCGTGGTTGCTGAACATCTGGCAACAAATAGTACAATTGTCTCTCATGGCACCTATATTCTGCACTTGTTACAAATGAGTCCACAAAATGAAGTCCTAACATCCCCCCCCCCCCCCCCCCGACATGTTAAATGGGCGATAAATTCGGGACCTGGCTAGCCACAGAGTGTGTGTGTTGACAAATCGTAGCCATTTCCGGGTGATGTTAGTATTATGTGGCTTGGCGTTATCTTGCTCAAACAGGGCACCAGCCACTCCTGAAATGAAGGCGATTGCTAAGCGTTCCAGGAGCTAATCATTGTAGTGTTGTGTGGTCAAAGTGTCTGTTAGAAACCATAGAAAGCCAGTTATTTTGACTTATTGCATTCGCACTCCACGCCACAATGCTTGCTGCTCGGGAGTGTGCAATTCGACAGTAGCAACTGAATCGGAACTTTCACTAAGCCATTTCTATACCTGTGTACAGTGATAATTGGTTCTTAGACAAAAGTTAGTCTGTAATGTTAGAAGGCGTAATGTCAAGATTCATCGCCAAAGAGGACATGACGCTATTTCACATCCCGAGTCGTTTGATATCGCCATCTATCCAGATGCTGTTGATGCCTTGCTCTAAGTGGAAGGTGATGCAATTGATGGCATGCTTAACACTCTGTCGATGGGGATGTCATCACAAAAGAGATGATGCCAGGGAGGTGAAGTAAGGTTGGTATAACCTAGGACCTGACTTCCATCTTTTGAAGCTCTTAGCTGTGCCAAGTTTGAGGCCCTAAGCTATTGTAAGGTTAAGAGGCCCAAACATTCTAAAGTTGAAATCATGACTGCATCTCTGAGGGGTGGGGGGAGTGCTCCTGCCTCCCCTGCTTTGAAAAAAAGTTATTAAATTTGTGAATATTTAACAAATTTTTCAACAAATATTTTTCAGACCTTTAAAACAAAGGGAAAATGCTACAATGCAAAGAAAGTTCATTCTATTAGCCCCTCTTTAATTTTTTTCCCGCTCAATTACACTCTATTTTTTTCCGATTTTTTTTTTAGATCGGGGCCTGGTCGAAGTACGTTTTTATTACCTGATTAAAGAGAACATTAGAAAATAAATAGCAAATTGATGTGATGAAAACATACTAGCCTTTGTATACAATGATGACTATATACAGCTGAGACGAACAGTGTTTGCACAATATATTAATGTAAATCGGCCTTTCTCAACCGGGGTTCCACGAGAGGTCGCTAGGGGTTCTACTAGAGATCGTGTTAAAAAGAAGTTGGCTGATAAATTGGCGAAATTAAACAGATAAACAGAAAAATAACATTATCTACACAAAAAAGCATTGAAAATTGTTATTGGATTATTATATCTGCAACTTCCTGATCAAGCTAACGTACCGTACCGCGAACTATAGATATTGTTAAAAATTAAAATGATGGAAATTGAACAATGAGTTCTAAAATAATAACTGGTAACAATAAATCTAAAATAAAATAATTTAGTACAAAATTATGGACGAAAACATATATAAGTAACTTTCAATCAACTCAAATGTATATTAGCATAAAATAAATCTTCATAAGGATCTTCTTTTAATCATGCAAAAAGTTGTTTCCTCCGTAATTCTCAACAGTCGTTAAGCGACACAATTAAATTTATGAATAAACATGTAATCAATAAAGAATAACTTTACCAATTCATAAATAGCTAAATATAACTATGTAACAAAGGATGAACTCATCCGACAGAAAAGTTGAGTTAGATCGAATGGTTTCACTTACATAAAACCTTTACACATCTTCAAGTGTCTTAAACATCGTTATTTTTCTTACCAGTCAGCTAACTGAATCACTAACTTATTTATCATTCCGCGAACACACACCAAAGAAAAGATGCCAGATCATCACCTGTATCGACTTAAACTACAGTCGCTCAAAAAAATATCCGAACACTATGGTTGATTACAGAATTCAGAAATTAGTTATCTGGCAACGATTTTTTTAGAAATTAGTTATCTGGCAACCTTCGTGTTACGTAACACTCAACGTCTTCTCACTCAACTTATTCTTAATTCCAACAACTCTTCGTTTTCAAGTCCAGTCCGTTCAATATCGTTTTTGACGTAATTTTCACGTTGAAGCATACGCGAGCGTTCAAAACGTAACATCACAAGTTCATTGTAGCTCGTTCACCTGTCTAATTCTAATTTTTGGCAGAGGTTTCCTAAGACCTGAAAATTATTTCAAGGGTTCATCCAGTGTAAAAAGGTTCAGAAATGCTGAATGAAATATTTAAAAAAATATTGTGACAGTTAACTTCAAGCTCAACTTTTTGAGACCTCTTATAACCGTGAGGCTCTAAGTTGTAGCTTAACAGATCATATAGAGATAATAGAGTGCAATTCAGATGGAAAAAATAAAGAGGGGCTAAGAGAATGGATTTTTTTTTTTTGCATTGAAACATTTTCCCCTTTGTTTTAAAGGTCTGAGAAATATTTGTTCAAAAATTTGTTAAATATTCACAAATTTCATAACTTTTTTTCGAAGCAGGGGAGGCAGTAGCACCCCCCTCTCCTCCGAGATCCAGTCATGATTTCAACTTTAGAATGTTTGGGCCTCTTAACTTTACAGTAGCTTAGGGCCTCTTAAACTTGCTTAAATTTAGCTTATGCGTAAGTCCGGCCCTGGTGTAAACTCTCTTCTGATTCTCGCTAGCATCGCCGCTGGTGTGGTGGACGCGTTTCACAAAATCTGTCTTCTAGGATGCATTAGATCCATCCGGATGTGTTGACATTTTTCCCTATACACCAGCTTTACTGCCTTTCCTCATGGAATCTGATGATATGCCCTCTCTCAAATACCATAAGCTGCCAATCTGGTTGACCTACACCTTTGCCTTGGCATTCCACGTGTGATGGTGTTACTACCGGCTTCGTTCTTTGGGTGGGTGGGTGGGCGGTGGTGTTTCAGTCGGTTGGGGCGAGACTCGTAATCTGTAGTTCCCAGGTTCGAGTCCCAGCTGGGTGAGATTGAGATTTATCTCCGCAAAACTCACTGCCCTGCCCACGGTCAGTAGAGGACACCGATGGGCTTGGAAAGGCCGCCGTTCGTCGGATGGGACGTTATATCGTGGCCCCGTGTGCGGGAGAGAGCCATACCCTGTGCACGTTAAAAGAACACAGTGGATTCGATGGCCTCTTGATGGGAGGCTACCATCTGTCTCCCAACAGCTGTTCCAGTGGGTCCTCTCCCCCAACCCTCTCTGAGTCTTCGGGGCCCATGTGACCTAGCCATTTAGCCCATGGTGTGCAAAAAAAGTGACGCTAAGAGGTAAAACTACCCAGCTTCGTTCTATGGGATCACTCAGAACTCTACTGGTGGCAAATGATGGATCATTTAGTCTGGGCTCAGTAGTGTGTTGCCTTATAGCACTGACCCTCTCCATTTGATTTTTTTTACAACAGGATCATTTGTATATCCCTCCTCCGTTCTGTGTTCACTTGTTGCTTTCTGTTGAAACGGACCAATTTCTCTTTTGTGGTGTAATCTCAATGTCACGTCTTGTGTTAAACTTGGGAAGCAATTGGATTTAATGTTAGCCATAATTAGGACATCAACCCTAATATCACACACTGCTTTATAATATTCAACTTGTGAAATGCTGATTTTGATTCTCTCATATTTTTATATTTATGAATTGTTTTTGCTTTAAATAAGATTAAAAACTTTGAACTGTAAATAGATGAGGGGTGTAAAACTTAAAGAAAAATATTTCCTTCCGTTTCTAATTGGAAATTTATTGAAACATTATTACTTACCTCGGGAAATGTGTATTTCTGAAGTAGGAACAGAATACCAATTATTCGAGCTTCGAACGATGTTCAAAAGAAATGTAAAAGATGGATGGCCATGATGGGAGGCTACCATTTGTCTCCCAACAGCTGTTCCAGTGGGTCCCCTCACCCAACCTTCTCTGAGCCTTCGGGGTCCATGTGACATGGCCATTTAGCCCATGGTGTGCAAAAAAGGGCCGCTCAGAGGTAAAACAACCCAATCCAACCCATTGCCTGTCCATAAATATGAGTAAACAGGAAGTAGTGGTACAAATACGTTTCGAAAAGAACAATCAGTTAGGATACTGTTTGCGAAAATTGCATCGTCGTATTTAATTTATCAGATAAATTCTTTTATCTTGTAAGCGTTTCTTGAAAGCTGAAGGTGGAAAGTTATTGAGAAAAGTGTTTATTTTCTCACTAATGTTACTTTCTGCAGAAGTAAGATCAGTCGAATAGTCCCCCCACCACTACCACCACCACCACGTTTCCTTACTTTGTTTTTGGAGATCCTCATAAATGGGTTGGGTTGTTTTCTCTCTGAGCGGCACTTTTTTTGCACACCATAGGCTAAATGGCCAGGTCACATGGACCCCGAAGGCTCAGAGAAGGTTGAGGGAGGGGACCCACTGGAACAGCTGTTGGGAGACAGATGGTAGCCCCCGTCAAGGCCATCCAGCGTGTTCTTTAACGTGCACAGTGTATGGCTCTCCCGCACACGGGATCACGGCTTAACGTCCCATCCGACGGACGGTGGCCTTTCCAAGTCCATCGGTGTCCCCTACTGACCGTGGGCAGGGCGGGGAATTTTGCGGAGATAAATCTCAACGCTGACTCAGCTGGGACTCGAACCTGGGAACTACAGATTACGAGCCTGGTACGCTATCGACTGAGCCACCCCCGCCCCTCCTCATTAATGAAGGTATCTTTTCTATTAGCTCTGGAATACTCAAAAGTGCTGTTGACATATAGTTGTTTTAAATGTCTCATGATAGTTTTTAGAAACATCAGGCGAAATGAGATTGCCATAACCTTTGTAGAAGATTACGATGCTATTATTAGGTTTTTCTTGAAAGCGTTTTGAGTGAGCTTGACAATAAATATTCATTTTTCCTAAAACGTTTCTGATGGTTATTTTCCTATTGGATCTCTCAATGTCAGATTCAAAATTTGTGGTGTAGTCTGGGCAATAAGGCGATCTTGGAGTTTGATCTTCTTGAGAGCCTGACTCCATGAAAAAAATAAATACCCCATCAAGCAACTGCTTGCCACAGAGGTTGGGGCGGGGGTGGCTCAGTCGGGTAGTGCGTGAGGCTCGTAATCTGTAGTTCCCAGGTTCGAGTCCCAGCTGGGTCAGCGTTGAGATTTATCTCCGCAAAATTCCCCGCCCTGCCCACGGTCAGTAGGGGACACCGATGGGCTTGGAAAGGCCGCCGTCCGTCGGATGGGACGTTAAGCCGTGGCCCCGTGTGAGGGAGAGCCATACCCTGTGCACGTTAAAGAACAAGCTGGATGGCTTTGACGGGAGGCTACCATCTGTCTCCCAACAGCTGTTCCAGTGAGTCCCCTCCCCCAACCTTCTCTGAGCCTTCGGGGTCCATGTGACCTGGTCATTTAGTCTATGGTATGCAAAAAACTGCCGCTCAGAGGTAAAACACCCCAACCCAATAAGCAATAATTCAAATCTTCTTCAGCAACATGATGCTTTTGCTTGTTTTAAAAATTCTTAAAATAGTTTAAACATGTCTAGTGGAAAAAAATAATGTTTTAGTCCATTCTTGAAAAAATATTTAACTTTTTTTTCAGATTCCT
This sequence comes from Ryuthela nishihirai, assembly GCA_038380435.1. Lineage (NCBI taxonomy): Eukaryota > Metazoa > Arthropoda > Arachnida > Araneae > Heptathelidae > Ryuthela > Ryuthela nishihirai. Next base: position 71,555,734 of record JAWZYU010000008.1, on the reverse strand, counting down.
GTGGAAATTCTGACTGCGTATTTGGCTTGGAATTCTCCGGTCGTGACATGAATGGGAAGAGAGTGATGGGCATGGTGAATGGGAAAGGCATGGCAACGACAGTGGAAACAGAGCCTGGCTTCACCTGGGAGGTTCCAGATGAGTGGACTTTGGAAGAAGCATGCACGATACCAGTTGTGTATGCCACTTGCTATTATGCACTCTTTGTGAGAGGAAACTTACAGAAGGGAGAAAGTATACTCATTCACTCAGGAAGTGGTGGGGTAGGACAAGCAGCAATCAGAATAGCAATTAGCATGGAATGTGAAATATTCACAACTGTTGGTGAGTGTTTTCAGTACAAAAGTGTTTCAGGATGAAATGTATGGTTCGAAATGATTTACACTGTTGGAGAAAATTAAAGAGTAATGAACAAAATATACAAGCATTTTATTCATATTAAAATTGGTTCATTCTCACAAAATTATAATAATTCAGATTGTCTAATAAGTTTAAGATATTATCAGAACTCAATGTATTTGGATTTAATAAATCATAATGAAATTTTAATCTATTCGCAGTCTTAACAACAAAAACAGTGTGCTGTGATAATATTAATTCTGAAACTTTAAAGTTAGTGACGAAATACCATCTTTTTTGTTAAATTAAATTAATTAATATTTCTGAAGAGAGGGGGTATTTTTTTGAGAGCTGAAAAATGGCTAGAATTATTCCCGTTTTCGAAAAGGGTAATTTTAGCGATTATCTAATTACAGGCTGATTTTTATACTACCCATTTTTCAAAAAGGAATAGAAAACATTATTAAGAAAATATTGAGCTTTTTTTTTTTAAATACCTACTCATTTTTCAGTGAAGGACAATTTGGCTTTCGCGAGGATGTCAAATTGCGAATGCAACAGATGATGCAATTTTAAGATTATTTTTCATTGTCAATAAAAAAGATCAATCACAGAAAGTCAATGGAATTAACTGGTGGTTTTGGCTACTGATCTACGGGACCTGGGTTCGAGCCCCGGGTAAGGCATGGATGTGTGTGTCGTTTTTCTGCTGAGGTCCTGCCATCCTCTCAGATCTCCTACTGTGGCATATAAACTGACAGGCTCCTGTCAGACCTCTGTGGCAAGCAGCTGCTTGAGGGGGTATTTATATTATTTTTTTATAAATCATAGGAAGTTAATTTTCTCAGATATTTCTAAATCATTTTTTACTGTTGATCATAGTATTCTTTCGCCGAAATTTCAACATTCTGATAAGTATTACAATGGTTTTAATCATACACCGAAGAGCCAAAACATTATGACCAGCGCGTCTTTATGCAAATCGAAGCAACTGCAGAGAAACGACGGCGCGTGTGAAGGTCATGAAACGATATAAATAACACCTGATACTGAGCTCTGTTAATCAGTGTTATTCTTGTTCTTCAGATGGGAAACGCAGCGGCCTTCAATGAATTTGACAAAGGCCAAATTGTAATGGTCAGACGACGGGGTCATAGCATTTCCGAGATGGCAAGGTTTGTGTGGTGCTCACGGTTAGCCGTGGTTAGTAGCTTCAAAAAGTGGTCCGAGGAGGGAAAAACCACGAACCGACAGCAAGGTGTGGGCTGACCATGGCTCATCAATGCCAGAGGTGAGTGACAGGTTATCCCGTAGGTATGAGCCAACAGAAGGGATACTCTGGCTCAACTCGCCCGTAATTTGAATTCTGGTGACTGGAGTAATGTGTCAACAACACACAGTACATTTAACTCTGCTGAAAATGAGGTCGCTTTGAGTGCCCATGCTAACCTCGGTTCACCTTCAAAAGCCCCTACAATGGGCAGTCGAGCATCAAAACTGGACCTTGAATGATTAGAAGAAGGTCGTCTGGTCCGATGAATCTCGTTTTCTGTTGCACCATATCTATGGTGGGGTACTGTGTGTTGTTTATCTGGGGCTGTTTGGCACCAGGGGGGCGCGGGTGGCTCAGTCGGTAGCGCGCCAGGATCGTAATCTGCAGTTCCCAGGTTCGAGTCCCAGCTGGGTCAGCGTTTAGATTTTGCTCCGCAAAAATCCCGCCCTGCCCACGGTCAGTAGGGGACACCGATGGGTTTGGAAAGGCCGCCGTCCGTCGGATGGGACGTTAAGCCGTGGCCCGTGTGCGGGAGAGACATACCCTGTGAACGTTAAAGAACACGCTGGATGGCCTTGACGGGAGGCTACCATCTGTCTCCCAACAGCTGTTCCAGTGGGTCCCCTCCCCCAACCTTCTCTGAGCCTTTGGGATCCTTGTGACCTGGCCATTTAGCCCATGGTGTGCAAAAAAGTGCCGCTCAGAGGTAAAACAACCCAACCTACCTCTTTAGTCGTGCAAGAAACTGAATGCATAAATGTTTTCTTGTGAAACAGTTTTGAGCAGGCTTAAGTGCAACATTATTTGGCAAAGGGAAGCGAAGGAGATTTTACTCTTAATGAATTTCAATGGGAACATTATCAGAAGTTCCGGAGCAATAGATAATTTGCACTCCCAGGTAATCCTTTGAGTTCATTCACCTCTCCAAGGATTCTACTCTGCTACACACGATGATGTTAATAATGATCTTTTACAATTTCACTCATAGTTTTAACACATTCTACCAATTTTATTAATATATCGTTGATTGGGGAATGTTGTCAGTGCACTTGCATAATCTCTGATTGTTTGTTGCTTATGGTACAGTCGGTCAAAAAAAACAGAACACTATGTACGTACACGAAGGTTGTCAGATCACTAATTTCTAAAAAAAGTCGTTGCCAGATATTTTTTCTGAATTCTGCAATCAACCATAGTGCTCTTATATTTTTTTGAGCGACTCTACTTCTAAATTTTATGATAATAAATTACTTATAAGTACAAAGTGCGGTACATATCAACATACAACTTATAGGAACACCGAGTACATTATAAATATTCAATTTTTCTCGCCTTCTTCGCCACAAAAATCTTTAATTACGTTATCAAAATTGACCGATTTCGCTTTCTACTGAAAGAATAGTTAGTCATCGATTAGCGGATTCTGCGATTGGATTTGTTATTGGGCTTAGAAACTAACTGCTATGTGCTCTGGTGGTGAGACATGGAGCTAGAGAAACGAGGATACATTGTATCAGCTGCTGTATTAAAGATAGGAAAATGGCGTCGTTTTTTACGATGAGCTTTTCGTGGACCGCGGGGCAGGGTTCCGGGAACGCGCTGAACCCACCTCGCGACGGCTTGCATATACTAGAAAGGCCAGGGTGCTAATAAGATACCATAGTACCTGGGTGTCAGTCCTCGGAAAGGTAATAAAAGCAGGGGACGGCAAAGGAGAACTGCCACCCCTGGTGAAACAAAGCAGGAAAAATGCAAAGAGGGCAAGGGGGGGCAAACATCTGAGCAATGGTCATATGCAAGGTCGGGACGCAAGCAAGGTCACAGGGGGAAGGGGAATGTTGTCAGACTACAGGATATGGGGTTGGGTTTGGTTGTTTTACCTCTGAGCGGCACTTTTTTGCACACCATGGGCTAAATGGCCAGGTCACATGGACCCCGAAGGCTCAGAGAAGGTTGGGGGAGGGGACCCACTGGAACAGCTGTTGGGAGACAGCTGGTAGCCTCCCGTCAAGGCCATCCAGCATGTTCTTTAACGTGCACAGGGTATGGCTCTCCCGCACACGGGGCCAAGGCTTAGCGTCCCATCCGACGGACGGCGGCCTTTCCAAGCCCATCGGTGTCCCCTACTGACCGTGGGCAGGGCGGGGAATTTTGCGGAGATAAATCTCAACGCTGACCCAGCTGGGACTCGAACCTGGGAACTACAGATTACGGGCCTGGCGCGCTACCTACTGAGCAACCAGGATATGGGGACCAACTAGGTGTCACACCGATGTGGACACAGCCACAAAGTGGACAAGCAGAGAGAGGGTGAGGCCAAATTGAGGCGTTCCTCATATCAGTAACACCATTAATCCGTATCCAGTAATAGCCTCCATGGAATAAGTATGATATTTATATGATCATTAACACCTTTATGATAATGTTGGTAGACCACTATCTGTTAAGCTTTATCCAACTGGTACTAGTTTCGGGGTGGGGGTGGCTCAGTCGGTAGCGCGCCAGGGTCATAATCTGCAGTTCCCAGGTTCTAGTCCCAGCTGGGTCAGCGTTGAAATTTATATCCGCCAAAGTCCCCGCCTTGCTATTGGTCAGTAGGGGACACCGATGGGCTTGGAAAGGCAGCCGTCCGTAGGATGGGACGTTAAACCGTGGCCCTGTCTGCGGGAGAGCCATATTCTGTGCACGTTAAAGAACACGCTGGATGGCCTTGACGGGAGACTACCATATGTATCCCAACAGCTGTTCCAATGGGTTCCCATCCCCCCAACCTTTGCTGAGCCTTCGGGGTCCTTGTGACCTGGCCATTTAGCCCATGGTGTGCAAAAAAGTGCCTCTCAGAGGTAAAACAACCCAAACTTGACGGGAGGCTACCATCTATTTCCCAAAAGCTGTTACAGTGGGTCCCCTCTCCCAACCTTCTCTGAGCCTTCGGGGTCCATGTGACATGGCCATTTAGCCCATGGTGTGCAAAAAAAGTGCCGCTCAGAGGTAATACAACCCAACCCAAAGGCACCAGTTTCAATGAATGGTAATTTACAGTATGAAAATTAACTTTTTCATTCTGATTCTATGATCCTAGAAGAGTCATCTTCGTTTCCTGAGATCAAAATAGAGAAAACAGATGGTATATTTCATGTAATAATGAATTTTTCATAATGCCTATTGTATTGATTTGAAAATATATAAATGATTTGTGGAAATCAGTCTCTCAAGTGTGAGGGTGGTATCACTTTGATTCTTGCATGCACCGTAACCGTCGAGGTCTGGATTCCAATACTGAGTGGTGGATTAATCTCCTTGTGTGTTTACAACCTGCAGTAAGGCATATATTATTAACATACAACATTAAATTCGCAGGCATGATTTCTGAAAAGTGAAATCGTCATTTTCCTTTTTCTAGGTACCGAAGAGAAGAGAAAATTCCTTAAAGAATCGTTCCCGCAGTTGAAAGATCAGAATATAGGCTGTTCACGAGACACATCTTTCAAAGATTTAGTTTTAGAACAAACTAAAGGCGAAGGTAAACATTTTTTTTTAGTTACAAAGAAAAAAATATAAAAAATTAAAAATATAAAAAAATGTCTGTCTTATATGCGTCCTAAAAAGTATAAAATAACATAAAAATGTATCTGTTTAAAGTGCTCTGGCCTAAATGGAACAACCATTACTAAGTAAACGAATAAAATTTACACAAAACAAGTGAGGTAGCAGAACATAGCTTCAAGGGAGACCTAGACGTTTATTCCAGAGTAAAAATCTCCTAAATGAGTTGATATCTTTTATTTTCAAGAATAATTAAATAATTCCTATATTGATAAAAATTGTAGGATTATATATATACTATATTTATACTCCTTCTCTAAAATTGTATTCTTGACATTATAATGCAATCAATCTCAAGTTATTAAATGAAATAAAACCTGTTTTCGATCGGCAGAGAGATCTGACTTTTCTAGACATTTTTTTTTACTTAGGAGAGAATTCTAAGTAAAAGCTTTCTAGAAAATAATATTTCACAAAATATTCGTAAATATAGTATTTCATAAAGTATTCGTAAATGTACTATTTCATAAAGTATTCGTAAATGTACTATTCCATAAAACATATAAATGCTAATTTTGCAAAATAAAAAAAGGTACAAATGCTTAATTTATATTCAGTCTATAAATATCGATCTTTCAAATTTCGCCTTCAAATTTAATAGTCTGCATTAAGGATGAGTATTTTTCGTGACCAAGAAATCTACAAGAATTAGTCTAAGCTTTTCTGAATTTGCGCAAATTAAGTACATTATAATGTTATATTAATATTTATTATTAATGCTGAACTGAAATTAGATATAAATATGTTTAAATAAATAAAACTTTTAATGTACGCTTTATTGATAGAATGGTTGTTGTTGTTTTCTTGCAACGTGAACCTTTTTTCTATAAATTGGGACTAAATTTGAACGGTTTCAATTTACACACTGATTTTCCGGAACCTACCTACCGTGTAAATCGAGGAATGGGTGCGTACAGCAATCGAGGGATGGGTGCGAATAGCTTATTCACAATGCATTTTTAGTCTGTCACAGCACCTTACGCTCAGATGATTTAATTAATATAGCATCAATTCATCAAAAAAAATGTACACTGTTGTACGAGGGGCGGCTCAGTCAGTAGCGCGCCAGGCTAGTAATCTGTAGTTCTGAGGTTCAAGTCCAGCTGGGTCAGCGTTGAAACTTATCTCCACAAAACTCCCCGCCCTGCTCACGGTCAGTAGGGGACACCGATGGGCTTGGAAAGGTCGCCGTCCGTCGGATGGAACGTTAAGTCGTGGCTCCGTGTGCGGGAGAGCCATACAATGTGGACGTTGAAGAACACACTGGATCGCCTTGACAGGAGGCTACCATCTGTCTCACAACAGCTGTTCCAGTGGGTCCCCATTCCCCTGTTCCATTCCCACAACAGCTGTTCCAGTGGGTCCCCAATAAACGCGTTGTTTACACTTGTTTCTATTCATCTATGTACCAGCTCCACCGATATATCTGTCAGCGCCCTCTAGCACCGAAGAGTTACATCAGCGGACATAGACGACAAAGGTTTGCCTTGGTGTTCCCTTTCTCCCATTGAAATTTGTAGAGAGTTTTGAAACACCCTGTACATATATATTATCAAGAATATATCATGGGCTAAATGGCCAGTCTCAAGAACCCCGAAGGCTCAGAGGAGCCTTCGGGGTTCTTGAGACCTGGCCATTTAGCCCATGGTGTGCAAAAAAGTGCCGCTCAGAGGAAAACAACCAACCCAAATGTTGTACGATGGTATTTGATGTACCATGTATACCAGTGTAATTGCTTACCTTGTACTTTGCGAAGTCTGTTTTCCCAGTTACCTTGAAATTCGACATCCACATATTATTTCTATAAATTCCTAACAAGTCAACTATCCAAAAATTTACATAAACTGTTACTCACTCATAAGTCTGACTATAAATTGACGCCGTTTTTACCAGGGTTTTTATTTCGTCCGGAAATGTTCTGCTCACAAAGATAAATGGTTTCAGTTGATATCTTTTATTTTCGAGAATAATGTATTTATAATATATATGTACAGGGTGTTTCAAAACTCTCTACAAATTTCAATGGGAGAAAGGGAACACCAAGGCAAACCTTTGTCGTCTATGTCCGCTGATGTAACACTTCGGTGCTAGAGGGCGCTGACAGATATATCGGTGGAGCTGGTACATAGATGAATAGAAACAAGTGTAAACAACGCGTTTATTTAAAGAAGGTGCTCAAAGTTGCGACCGGCAACAGCATTGCATACATGACAGCGTCGAAGCATTGATTGCATATATCTTGAAAGATTCCGCCAATTTCGCGACAGTTGCAGCGAGGCCAAACAGCGTCCTCTAGCACCGAAGAGTTACGCCAGCAATATACATTCATATATGAAAAAGGTTTGTTTTGGTGTTCCCTATCCCCCATTGAAATTTGTGCAGAGAGTTTTGAAACACCCTGTATATATTGTCATTTGGTAGTTTTGTTTGCTTCATTTTACACCTTCCCTTTATAACACCGAAATATTTGTTAATTTTCTAAAGAATTGATTGCGTATATCTTGAAAGATTCCGCCAATTTCGCGACAGTTGCAGCGAGGCCAAACAGCGTCCTCTAGCACCGAAGAGTTACGCCAGCAATATACATTCATATATGAAAAAGGTTTGTTTTGGTGTTCCCTATCCCCCATTGAAATTTGTGCAGAGAGTTTTGAAACACCTTGTATATATTGTCATTTGGTAGTTTTGTTTGCTTCATTTTACACCTTCCCTTTATAACACCGAAATATTTGTTAATTTTCTAAAGAATTGCAGAGAAAGTTCTATGTAAGTGGTATGCAAAATTTAAAAATATGAACAGATATGGAATGAGTTTAAAAAGTTCTTGACACATGCTGTAGATTTGCATTCGTTCTTCCGAAGTTAACAAGCTACGACTTGTTTGAAAGCTTGTCTAAACATCTCATTATGTGATGAAAAACAAAGGGCATATCATTATTTGTATCTTCGCTGGCGGCAGGTGAAATTTGGTCAGCGAAATATTTGCGTCGTTGTTATGGAGCCTACTATTGAGAGAGAAAGATTTCACATTTTCAAAACGATGCAGCTTGGTGGCGACGTGGAAAAAACTCTTGCCGATTTATAACAAATATATGAGGATCATACCTGTTCATCAGGCATTGTTACGATATGAATGCACAAATTCGGGAAAGGACGGCAGAGCTAAAAAAAAACCTCCGTGCAGAAAGACTGAAGGGACCGTGAACGAGAGAACATCACTGCCGTTCTTGTATTCGTTAAGGAAAACCCACACATCAACGTTCATGTAATAAGTTTAGATGTGGAAGCAATTATCAAAAACATCTTAACGATCAATGCCAAATGGGTACCCCACAAATTGACAAAACAGCAAAAAAGGGTTATTGTCGACTATGCAAGAAGATGTGGGCAGTGTTTAACCCTAGTAGCCTCAAGCGGTTAACTACTTATTCACAGGTGATGGGTTGGACTGTTTACCTCTGAGCGGCAATTTTTTGCACACTATGGGCTAAATGGCCAGGTCACAAGGACCCCGAATGCTCAGAGAAGGTTGGGGGATGGGACCCAGTGGAACAGCTGTTGGGAGACAGATGGTAGCCTCCCGTCAAGGCCATCCAGGAAAAAAAATATCTGGCAACGATTTTTTTAGAAATTAGTGATCTGGCAACCTTCGTGTCACGTGACACGAAGGTTGCCAGATCATTAATTTCCAAAACAAATCGCTGAATTAACCGTAGTGTTCGGATACTTTTTTGAGCGACTGTACGGCCTATCTGGTGCAGGAAAAAATCAGCAAACAGCTCTCCCATCCTGCATATTCACCCGTCCTTGCAGCATGCGAATTTTTGGTTGTTTCCAAAACATAAAAAGAACTTGCTGTGAAGCCTTTTTCAACGGTGCAAGGCCTTACAAAATGCATTCATTGAAAGTTGCGGAATATTCCCAAACAGTAGTACCACCAAGCGTTTCAGAAATGGCGTAGACGTCTGCAACTTTGCATAGACTTTGTAGAGGAGTACTTTGAAGAACCGTAAAAATTTTATTGAGGTAAGAGCAGTGGTTTTTATGAACTTTTATGATCGCCCCTCGTAAATAAACAGTTTGATATATATGTAGTTTACCTGAAAGTTTACCAATAATTTATGATTCTTCATTGCAATAGCTATGAACTTCAATGTGACAAATTTTACCATGAGTTACGGTAAAAAGGATTTGAAGCTGAAGTTCTTTGTTGAAAAAAAATTAGGACGAACTTGAAAAACATAGTTCATTGAAAATTTTTACTAATTATTAATTAAAAAAAAAAGGAAATTAAAAAATATGTTATTCTATGTGCTATAAACAGTAAAAAAAGAAACGTTTGTCAATGATATATTGTTAACGCAAGTCATATACATTTTAGACAAAGATATACTTCAAATCATATACTTCAAGCAGATTCTTTTAAAATAGGAAAAATAATCTTAAAAATCGACGAAAATTACATGCGACTAACATTCCTTTCAAATTGATTTGATTTAAATTAATGATGCAACAATTGGCGTTGTATTTATTATTTTTTAATGCGTTTCAAGATCTAGAGAAATATACATTGTTTTATTTTGTTATAAATCTCATATGCACCTAATTTCCTTATTTAATTTTGACAAGGATATTATTAACTAATTAAAATATTGAAGAAAAACTATTTATAAAAGAGAATTTTCATCTTTCATTTTAGGTGTAAATATCGTCCTGAATTCTCTTGCTGATGATAAGCTTCAAGCCAGTGTCCGATGTCTCTCCGAAAACGGAAGATTTCTAGAGATTGGCAAATATGACTTATTAATGGATCGCAGTCTTGGTAAGTGCACAATAATAAGTTTATCGAGTTTTTTCACCTCATATTTTTTATTTTCCTTTCTAATGTAAAATAAAATATCTGATATTAAACATCAAACGCTACTTTTTAAACCACTTCTTGAATTAACAGAAAAAGAGTTAAAAGAAACGTTATAATTGGCTACAACTTTTAAATTTTGGTCGTAAAATCGTGAATGTCATGATGTTTGCACTGAAAACAATTTTATTTTCACCATTACCTTGTGTTTTAAGAGGTAATTGATTGTTTTTACAGATAAATTTGAAATTGTTTTTCGGTTGAATAGGAATTAATAAACTATTATGATTCACGCTTTTAGAACATCCCTAAAGTTTCAATTGCGCCCTCTGACGGTGGCAAATTTTTAAAATTTCAAAACTTGAACGAATATTGCGAACGATCTATTTGAGCTAGAAAGTGAATATCTTAGTGGTGGAGTGTGACGTCAAGGGATTTACATCGGCAGCAACAATTTGCCCCTTCACACACAGCACAGGTGGGAAAATGCAACTTTTTGTTTTGAGAGATTAATGAAAAATTTCTTTTAAGTTGAATAGGTACTAACGAAATATGATGGGTTGGGTTGTTTTACTTCCGAGCTGCACATTTTTGCACGCCATGGGTTAAATGGCCAAGTCACATGGACCCCGAAGGCTCAGAGAAGGTTGGGGGAGGGACCCACTGGAACAGCTGTTGCACAGGGTATGGCTCTCCCACACATTTGGCCACGGCTTAACGTCCTATCCGACGGATGGCGGCTTTTCCAAGCCCATCGGTGTCCCCTACTGACCGTGGGCAGGGCGAGGAGTTTTGCGGAGATAAATCTCAACGCTGACCCAGCTGGACCTCAGCTAGGAACTGCAGATTACGAGCCTGGCACGCTACCGTCTGTGCCACCCCTGCCCCCGAAATATAATTATTCATAGTTTTGAAATCCTCTAAATTACCTTAATGTGCCATCGTTAGAGGGTGCTAAGTGTAGAAAATTAAAAACTGAAGTAATATTGCAAAATATATTTATACTAGGAACTAGAAATTCTGGGAATAGAATGTGTTGATGAAGAATGGATGTTGTTGTTAAAATCGGATTTTTGGAATATTTAGCACCTTCAGCTCTTGGTCCCAATATCTAATAAGAATCATGCAAAGAGTTCTTCTAGAAGATCACATAATGTCACTTATCGCTGAAAAAGCAAACGTTTTCAGTCAATAGGATGCAGATTTTAAATTCTGTAGGAAGGTCTGATGAAAATTTTCAGTCCAGGATCTAAAATCTTTGAAGATAAAGAATTCGTGTATAGTCCATTTGATCTGAAGTAATTGATCATTGAGGAAAGACTTTTATATTTTCATTGGCACTGTAGAAAGAAATGTGAAACTGTTTCACACTCTGTGGGAACTGTCACACACTGTGGGAAAATCTTTCTTCATAACCCTATTCGCCAATGCTGGACACTTATTGGAATTACTAAGCCGACATCGAAACAGGAAATTTTGTAGCGGTGCTACATTCAGTCTTAATCTAGTTATTATAAGTCTTCATAGCCCTGGAGGAAATATCCATGTCCAAAGGCTTTGGAAATCGAGAGATGTGTGGATAAATATCACTTAGAGCTGAGGAGTCCCATTCTTCTCTATGGCTGTCAAAGTAAAATTGTTTGCATATGCCTAATATGTCTTCTGCATAAGATGGTGAATTCAGATGAACATCAGAAATGTCAAGAGCCTGTTTTGCAAATGAATCTGCTTCTTCATTGAGAGGAATGCCTCAGTTACCGGGGACCAAAATATTGTGATTGACGAACCCTGAGCAGCAGAAGAGATTAATGTTTGATGTAAATTCAGTACTGCTGTAGGTGATTTGATTTGGGAATTTTGTAAAGTTATTAATGTTGATTTGTTGTCAGAGAAAATTAAATATTTATCAGGATCTTTGATTATATTTGCAACAGCCTTATGAATGGCAAGTACCTCAGCTGAAAAAATAGATGTATGATCGTGAAGACGCCAATAAATGGGAAAGTTGATAGTTATAATTTTGGCAGGCGATTGCAATTCCCGTGTGGGATCCTGCTCGAGAGGCGACTGTACCAATCCAGATGGCATCTGCCCACGTAGGTAGAATTTCAGAATTAAATGTTGATAATTGGTCCTTGTCAGAAAGAGCAAGTCCAAGTTCTCGTTGAAAGACGAAAAATTCAGTAATGATTTCATAAGGTCTTGGTAGCCAGGGTGTGATGGTTCCTAATGATTTTACCAGAGCTATTATTATCCCTATTTTCAAAAAAGGTGATCGCAGTTCTTGTGATAACTATAGGGGTATCAGCCTACTCTCTGTTCCAGGTAAAGTTCTTTCCATGATTGTGCTTAATAGAATTAAGAATCTGGTTAAGAGGCAATTGCGTGATGAGCAATGTGGATTCAGAAGTGGTAGGGGATGTATAGATCAGATATTTTCACTTAGGCAGATTCTTGAGAAATGTTTAGAGTTTCAGAAACCTTTGGTTGCTAGCTTTGATGATTTCAAAAAGGCTTTCGACTCTGTTGATCGTCATAATTTGTGGTTGATTGTGAGATCATATGGTATACCTGACAAGTTAGTTAACATAATTGATAGCTCTCTATAATAACACGAGCCGTGTGCGAGAGTTGGTAAGGCTTGTAGCAATTGGTTTAGCATTACTTCTGGTGTTCGACAAGGGTGCATTTTGTCTCCCTTTCTCTTTAGTTTGGTTGTTGATTACGTTATGCGAAATTCACTTCAAGGGAAAGTTTTTGGCCTTAAATGGTCTGGAGATACTAAAATTTCTGATTTAGATTATGCTGATGATGTTGATGAGATGAACTCTTTCATTTGAGCTGTTGATGAGACTGGTAGTAGAGTAGGTTTGGTTATAAACAGAGAGAAAACTAAAGTGATGAAAATTGGTCAGACAGGTTGTGATTCAGTTAATCTGAATGGTTGCAGTCTTGAGCAGGTGTCACAGTTTAATTACCTTGGGAGCTATGTAACAGATACTGGTGATGTGCGGCATGAGATTAACAGATGAATAGGGATTGCTGCCGGGGCTTTTAAGAATCTACGGAGATTGTGGAGAAAGAGGCGTATACACCTAAAGACTAAAATTAGACTGTATAATAGTTTGATTCTTTCTAGGGTTAGTTATGGTAGTGAAACGTGGACGCTGTGTAAACAAGATAACAGGAAACTAGGTGCTTTTGATTCTAGATGCTTACGCAGTATCTTGGGTATTAGGTGGTTTAACTTTGTAACTAATGATGAGGTTAGGCAAAGGAGTCTGCAACCTCCTTTAAGCAGCATATTGTGCAGAAAGAGACACCGTTGGTTTGGCCATGTTACCTGTATGGATAATTATAGAGTGGCAAATAAGGTTATGAACAGTGTGCCTAAAGGCTTCAGAAAGAGGGGGTGACCAAGGATGCGGTGGGCAGACAATGTCAAACAGGAACTTATTACAATTTGTGTTCAGTGGTCTGATGCAGCAGATGTAGCTCAGGACAGACTTGCTTGGAGATCTGAATTGCACGGTCTGGTTGGACTTCCATAGCCCATGGCTGCTTGAGGATGTTGATGAACATTCTTTACGTTCAATAATTTACCCAAATTGCCATCAATACAATTCCATTGCTTTCTTGAATCTTTTTCACATTTGTTAAACTCCCTATTAATAAGATAAACATTTTCCTTAGCTCTTTTGATTTCCTTTTTCACGAATTTATTTAAATTATCATATTCCTTTTTTATCTCAAGATTACCAAAGTATCTTTTGTGCTTCATATACAATATTTGTTTCATATTGATTAACTGAATAATTTCATTAGTTATCCATTCCCTTTTCCCAGAAATTTTTCATGTGAATTATACTCATACCTTAGAGTGGAAAAGCAATTTCTGTAAAAATTTTAAAAAGGTATTAACATTCAATTTTTCAAGATGCATATTAATTTTGTAATTTTTAAATAATTTTCATAGCTTACATAGTCAATTACTCAATAGTCTAATGTCTATTGTTAAATTGACTATTAAACAATAGTCAATTAATGTTTTTATTTGGTACTTTGAATATTTGTGAAATCCCATTTAGGTTGGGTTGTTTTACCTCTGAGCAGCACTTTTTTGCACACCATGGGCTAAATAACCAGGTCACAAGGACCCCGAAGGCTCGGAGAAGGTTGGGGGGAGGGGACGCACTGGAACAGCTTTTGGGAGACATGGTAGGTAGCTTTCCATCAAGGCCATCCAGCGTCTTCTTTAACGTGCACAGGTTATGGCTCTCCCGCACACAGAGCCACGACTTAACGTCCCATCCGACGGACGGCGGCCTTTCCAAGCCCGTCGGTGTCCCGTACTGACCGTGGTCAGCACGGGGAGTTTTGCGGAGATAAATCTCAATGCTGACCCAGCTGGGACTTGAACCTGGGAACTGCAGATTACGAGCCTGGCACGCTACCGACTGAGCCACCCCTGCCCCAAATCCCATTTGGATACCTAATATTAAGCAGTAATGAAAAATAATCTGTTATGTATAGTTTCACACGAAACGTCCTCTACGTCATGAGTTTCAGAATTTCTTCTGAGTAAAACATGATTTATGCAAGTTGAACTGTTCCCCACAATTCTTGTTGCAATATTAATGTACTGTCTAAAACCCAATTCGGAAATGCAATACTTATATTCACTTACATCACTTCCATCTTTAAATAAATCAATGTTCATATCGCCAATTATATAAGCGATACTCCTTTTTATGTCTTTCATAATTGTGTAAAATTCATCGATAAACAATTCAATATTTTAAGCATGAGATCTATAGATTAAAATTCTTGAAGTACTGTTATCATTATCGCACAAAAACTATTCCTAATATACACATTTACACCTCTATATCTATTTTAAGATATACAACTAAAGATCAGTTAACATAATTCAAACCTATATGTTTTATATTATAATACATAGGGTGATTGTAAACTCTTTCAACAAAAAAAAGGGATGATAGTACACATCAAGACGCACAATGGTTGCAATGGAACCTAGGGTCGCATTCCACTCCTTCCGCCAGAGAAGTGTAAAGTTACATATCCACGTTGATCCTTCAACAGTGAAAACAAAGGCACTTAACCAATTTATGAGTTGCTTAATTACATTCGCGTCGGAGAAACACTCAAAGTAGCGTCCGAGGGCGTTGTTGTACAGCCCACACCGGTGAATAAGGACTGTCGTACCCTCTCGCAGACTCCTGGTGGTGTTGGTCTTGTCCACTGTAACACCGATTCTCGAGACGAGATCTTCCTGGGAGCCCACAGGTGTCTCGTACACAAGTGTTTTCATGTGCCCCCAGAAGAAGAAGTCTAGTGGATTGAGGTCCGGGGAGCGTGGAGGCCAAGCCACAGGTCCACATGTCCAATCCACCGCCTGGGATATGTTCCTTTTAGGAAGTATCGGACCTCGATGGAAAAGTGTGCTGGGGCCCCATCATGCATAAACCACATGTCCTTCTGCGTGGTGAGTGGAACACCCTGCAACAGACCGGGAAGCACTATCTCTAGAAACACATGGTACGCTGTGTCAGTCAGTCATTCTGGCAAGAGGTAGGTCCCACCAGACAATCACCCAGGATACCTGCCCAGCTGTTGACGCCAAATTTCTGCTGTTGTTTACGAGGGTCAGTGACGTGTGGATTTTCTTGAGCCCAATGCGTGCTGGTTGTGATTGTTGAAAATGCGTTCGCTGGTAAACGTGGCCTCATCACTAAATAAAACTAATGTGGGAAATTATGGATTAACATTATTCATCTGGAGCATCCACCTAACAAACTGTACCCAGCGGGGATAGTCATCTTTGTTCAAAGCTCGGACCTTCTGCACGTGAAAGGGATGCATCCGTGCCTCATGTAGGACGTTCCACACCGAGGTTTGACAAACTCCCATTTCGGATGACAGCACTCGCGTACTTTTGGACGGAACTTCTGCAAATCGCTGCAAGACACGTTCTTCCATTTCTGGTGTCCGCACACTTCGCGAACGTCCAGTATGACTCATTGAGATAGCCAACGAGCCAGTTTCACGCAGTCTTCGATCAACACTGGCGAAGGTCAAATGGTAAGGAATACGACGATTTGGAAATCTCTCACGGTACAATCTTTGTGCTTCACGTCCATTACCACCTGGTTGGCTGCACATCAGATGCATATTACGCCGATTCCTCGTATGTGTAGTCTTCCATGTCCTTCACGAATAGGGGCGGGGGTGGCTCAGTCGGTAGCGCGCCAGGCTCGTAATCTGTAGTTCCCAGGTTCGAGTCCCAGCTGGGTCAGCGTTGAGATTTATCTCCGCAAAATTCCCCGCCCTGCCCACGGTCAGTAGGGGACCTGATGGGCTTGGAAAGGCCGCCGTCCGTCGGATGGGACGTTAAGCCGTGGCCCCGTGTGTGGGAGAGCCATACCCTGTGCACGTTAAAGAACACGCTGGATGGCCTCGACTGGAGGCTACCATCTGTCTCCCAACAGCTGTTCCAGTGGGTCCCCTCCCCCAACCTTCTCTGAGCCTTCGGGGTCCATGTGACCTGGCCATTTAACCCATGGTGTGCAAAAAAGTGCCGCTCAGAGGTAAAACAACCCAACCCTTCACGAATACGTCACTTATCATGTGACGTTATCACGGTAATGTCGATGAACGTGTTCGGCTGCGTTTTTAAATGTTTGTTCTTAATCGTCTATGCACTTGCTCAGCGCATCTGATTTGCATCTTGTGCTTTTCATGCACCGGTTGTAAATACCTGTGCATGCGTGGCGTTTTTCGAAACTACTCTTTTCTAAGAAAAGGAAGGAGTGGAATGCGACCCTAGGTTCCATTGCAAAGATTGTCCGTCTTGATGTGTACTATCACCTCTCCTTTTTGTTGAAAGAGCTTACAATCACCCTGTATAGTTATATATATTAGAGGTTTCAGAATTTTGCCTAAGACTTCGTATGTTATAATGTACAATTAAAAAATATCCTTTAACATCACAGGTGATTTTGTTTCATATTTCCTCTTCCATTAAGTCTTAATTTTCTGTAAATCGTTCTCACTTCCAATTCTATATATCCCAGCATTTATATTTTTTAGAAATGTTTTACTGTCCTTGATCTATGCAAACTGAAATCCATTGTTTATTTTTAACTACTCTGTTAAGTAAAAAAAGGTTGCTTAGTGATTTGGGTTAGATGCTCATTTAATTATATCTTCTTATCTCCTAACTTGACATTTATATCCCTGGCTGAAATCTTTCAATATTCTTAAGCTTTCTTTAACCACATATCTCTGTAGACAAAATCTTTGAATCTTACTACATCAGGTCTAGTGTTGTGTTTTTTAATTGTAGGCACTCGATGTGTAGGACGACACTATCCACGTCAAAGATATCTTATTTTCTAGACATATTTTGCAAGATATCAGGTATATTTTTTTAGGATCTTTTGGTATTCCTACAATTTCCACATTGCTTGCTCTAGATCTTAATTCTAATTCAATTAAATTTAAAGGTATTTATTTAAATGTTTTTCTAAACGTTTTATTTCCTTTTTGCAATTTGTCGTTTTCATCATTCACTCCTAATCTTGTAGTTTGCAATACATCCACATTTTTTTCTATGTTCTGCAAGCAGTCACCATTATACTCGAGAGATTTTTTTATATCTTTTATATCACACCATAAACTTTTGCTTTCTTCTCTAGTTAATCCCATAAACTTTCACTATCTTCTTGTATTTCATTCCTGAATTCTTGCAGAATATGCAATATTTCTTCTTTAAAGCTCTACGAAACATATTTAAAAATTATATTCTCAAAAGATAATTGCTCTCTCTTAAAGGGCTTGATTAATGTAAATTTTCTCCGTAACCGAAGATTTCATTTTATCGGTAGCAGTATTTTGACTGTAAACCAAGCGATTAATAATAATTTGCGTATATGTTTTTAAGTTTTATGAGAAACCTGGACAAGCCCAATAGAGCATCTAGGTTTTCTCTATCCTTTACATAGGGGAGCACCTTCTTCTCTTTTCAAAAATTTTAAAATATAAAAAATATTTGGGACGAAATTAACAGCAGCGTCTCCTAGCAAATATTTCTGATTCAATAACTATTTTAATTTTAGATTTTATAGAGAGCCATAATTTTTCTGTAAGAAGCCAATATTAAAGTTATTCAGTTTTAAAAGTAATTTTTCATTTGATTCGAGAAGAGGTCTGTCGCTTCTAGCCAGCTTGAAAGTTCGTTGCTTACAGCCAATTATGTTTTATGTCCGGATGTGAAAATATGAGAATTTTAACATATATATATATATAAGGAGAGATATATAAAGAGAAATAGAACAATTGTGGAATAAGAGACCATCACAACATTGCCGTGCCATCCTGTGACTTGAACACAGTCCAAAACAGTTGAAATGTCTCCACAAATCAATATGATACCACTGAAAATCATGGAGACTAACTACGCAATTAATTAATTAAATTCAAAAGCGTTAAGTGGTTTTATAAAATTAACTCTGACTTTAGAAAATTGCCAGTGACTGCTAAAATTACATAACATATTTATTACATTCACCAATTGATGTGGTTATTTTACAGAATAAGCAGTGATTATGCAAATTTACCAAATTATCCACACCTCATGAATATGTTTTTACATTCACGTATGTTATGTATTTATATTCATGTAGCTTAAAAAATATATTCTTCTTACGTAGTGGTGAGACGAGAGTGAAAAAAATCGCCGTTATTGCTCCGACCTTGTGTCGTCCTGCTAAGAATCTCGCCCATATCTCTGAAGCGTTTGTGCCACTTGAAAATCGCTCTTCGTTTGAAACACTGTTCTCCATACATTTGATACATTTCTGTGACTGTCTGTGCACTATTTAAAGTCTCGCCAAACAGAGTTACGTATCACATATCGCTGCTGTTTCCAGATCAACAATAGCTTGCAAAAAATTACACACGGAAATAAACACCTTACCAAAGCGAGATAACGCCAAGACTGATTGCTAACGTTTCAGCTGTTACTTGCGACTGTTTCAAAACGTGTTTCAACTTTGAAACACTGCTCCATGCCATTTAAGAGTTGCTGTCTCCACATTTTGTGTATATCGTATAGAAAGCTGTTAAATATTGGCAAGAGCAGTCTCTGAATTAAATGAACCCTCGAATTACAGATTATTAAATGAAATATTTATATAAGAAGCACTTTTATTATTTCTGGCTTTCACATTCAAAGTAATATTTTTGACTAAGTTTTACTTTTATATTTGTTGAACCCCAAGAGAAACAACTAATCCTGTTGTATAATTTGCCTAATATAAATGCTTATATAATCTCGCTGGTTGTTTACTCTCTGAGCAGCACTTTTTTACACACCATGGTCTAAATGACCAGGTCACAAGGACCCCGAAGGCTCAGAGAAGGTTGAGGGAAGGGACCCACTGGAACAGCTGTTGGGAGACAGATGGTAGCCTCCCGTCAAGGCCATCCAGAGGGTTCTTTAATGTGTACAGAGTATGGCTCTCCCGCACACAGGACCACTCGCAGTTTAACGTCCCATCCGACGGACGGCGGCCTTTCCAAGCCATCGGTGTCCCCTACTGACCATGGGCAGGGCGGGGAGTTTTGCGAAGATAAATCTCAATGCTGGCCCAGATGGGACTCGAACCTGGGAACTGCAGATTACGAGTTGAGTGCGCTACCGACTGACCATCCCCGCCCCATATAATCTCGATAATTAATAAATGAATAATGAACACGACTGTTTTCACAGCATATTGAAATTATTACTTAAAATTATGTTTTAGACTTAAAATTATGTTTTAATCTTAAAATTATGTTTTTATTCTTATTATAGGTCTAAATGTATTTTTGAAGAATATCTCATTCAATGGCGTATCACTGGACAAACTCTTTGAAACTAAAACTCACATTGTTAACAACCATCTGTATAACTCTATTTCTGAAGGCATAACAAAAGGTATTATAAAGCCTCTGAATACGACGGTATTTAATCGGACTGAAATAGGAGAAGCATTTAGATATATGGCAAGTGGTAAACATATCGGAAAAGTCGTTATAAAAGTAAGTGAAAATTTTCGTGCTTATAACTGATTGAGATATTCTAGGTTTTTTTGGTTTCCTTTCGTTAATACAAAACTGTCTATTCAGTATTGCAATATATAAATTTTGAAGGTCATATAGAAGAACATCGCTGGCATTTCTGCTGAGAAACAAAAGTACTTACTTGATATTGGTAAGTAACACTGGGCAACACACAAAAAGGCTTTGAAATGAAAATGGCGATCTTTACTAATTTCGAGGTGCTCAACACGAAAATGTCAATAAAATTTGTCAATTGCCTCTTGTTTAGAAGAGACAGAAATGGTCATACTGTACATAAATGACTCAGTCCGCATTGCGTACATAGGTAATCCTTTCGCAGCGCTGTATTTTAAACTCCAGATTGCAACATGTTGCGTTGTATTGCTTCAGCCCGCCATACACACAACCCCCGGAGGTATTGCATCATTGTCTGATGCAATTTAGTTGAGTCATAACATTGCGGCTTTACGATCGCGGACAAAAGATGATGCAATTGTTAGTTGTAAGTGACGTCTCGTAGGGTGAGCAAGTCTTTTGAGCGACTCCCGTTTACCCCAGAGTCATAAGTACAACACAGGTGATCCTTGCAGTTTTAATCCAGCAGTAGTGATGTCTTGTAACTGTGTTAATAGTGCAGATACATTTTGTTACATTTGCCGGGAAGTGACGTTTGCATGCCAGAAAAGGGCCATCACTCCAATAGTGAAAGTAGCGTATGAGTTTTATTTTGAATGCAAGATCGGGGACAAGGCCTGGGTCACACACACATATGCTGCAGTACTTGTGCAAGAAATCTTCCGAAGTGGCTGAAAGGCGAAAAAGTGGCTTTGTCTTTTTGCTGTTCGTATGGTTTGCAGAGAGCCAACCAATAACATGAATGACTGTTACTTCTGCATGGTTCCACCTGTTTCTGGATGTATCACAAGGAAAGAGAAGTGGACAATAGCGCACCCGAATATACAATATCTCTCCGACCAGTTCCGCACAGCGAAGGCGTTCCCGAACCTCCAAACGAATTTTCCATTTAGATGATGAGGGAGGTGAACCGATGTCCCGTTCTCTGCCGACTTTGGTGTGTAATGATGATCCATACGTCTGCCACACTGTGTCATCTGGACGACACATTCTCATCGAAGAAGAAATGAACGATCTTGTTCACGATCTGGAGCTGTCCAAGGCCAAAGCAGAGTAACTTGGATCAAGACTTAAACAATGGAATATTCTCAAGGAAAATGTCCGAGTGACTTCGTTTCGAACTCGTCATGAGCATTTTCTACCTTACTTGAGAAAGGAAGATTACCTTGTGTTCTGCTCCGATGTAGATGGCCTGATGAATGCCCTCAGAATCAAACATGACCCTCAAGAATGGCGACTATTCATAGCCTTCTCGAAATTGAGTCTCAAGGCGGTTTTGCTGCATAATGGAAATCGACTTTCATTCCAGTTCGACATGCTGTCTACATGAAAGAATCCTACGACAACCTAAAATAGCTGTTGAACTGTGTTCAATACAGCAAGTGTGACTGGCATCTCTGTTGTGACTTGAAGGTAATGGTCCTGTTGATGGGTCTGCAGCTGGGATATACGAAGTACTGCTGTTTCTTATGTGAATGGGACAGCCGAGCAAAGACTTTGCACTATGTGAAGAGAAACTGGCCTCAGAGGAAATCTCTGAAGGTCGGAGAGAATAATGTAGAACACCCAGCACTGACAGAAACGCACAAAATCCTGCTACCGTCCCTACACATCAAACTCGGTGTAATGAAAAACCATATGTATCGGAGTGCATCAGCTTTCCAGTACTTGGCTGACAAATTCTCTCGACTCAGCGAAGTGAAAATTAAAGAGGGAATTTTTGTGGTCCTCAGATCCGCAAGCTGTTTACTTGCTTCATGGTGACGAGAAAAAGGTTGGGACGCGGTGTCAACTAAATTCCTCGAGAATGTCAGTGCAGGCAACTACAAGAAACTGGTTAAGGACATATTGTCTCTGTATCACACTCTTGGCTCCAATATGTCCTTAAAGATCCACTTTCTCCATTCCCACTTAGATTTCTTCCCTGACAACTGCAGCATGGTTAGTGATGAGCACGGTGAACGTTTTCACCAGGACAATGCAACGATGGGGAAACTATACCAGGGAAATTGATCCACTTCAATGTTGGCTGACTACTGTTCGATGCCCACCAGAGATGATCCTGAGCAGTGTACAAGCGACGGGCAAAACGACGTCGGAAGTAGAAGCGTAATTTTACCGATACATGTCTTATGTATGTATTACTCTGTTATATAAGAAACTATTGCGGATTTCTCAGAAATCGTAGCCATTTTTGCATTTTCATTGTCATATTCGTGTTCAGCACCTTGAAATCTTTAAGAAATGGTTCGTTAATGGCCTCCTTTGAAAGTGGCACTAACCAACTTTTCGTTAGTGGCACCCTTTTCGTTAGTGAACCAGAAATGGTTCTTTTATCTTAGAGGCATGATGTTTACGAAAATTTGTTGCCCAGTGTATTTTGAGCGTCATTTTTGTCTCCAGATTTGTAAGCAGCTACTACACAAGCAATTTTTAATTCATCAGGGACAATATCTGTTGTTACCGAAGCATTTTAAATATCAGCTAATAGTGCAGCAATTAAAATAGCAACAAACGTATTAGATTTTGCATGAATACCAACAATTCCATAACTTGTCTTAAGTTTTAATGATTCATGATATATTTCGTTTACGGAAATGTTAAAGAAAATCAAATTAGTACAAATTTTTAAAAACCTTTAAAAGTATCTGCATCATTTGAAGAGTAGTGACTTATGTTACTTCCAATAGTTGAAAAACGTTTATTTAAATAATTAATCTTTTCAGAAACAGTTTCTGTTTGCCTTACATCAGAAAAAATATTTCTCGTTTGAAAAAGACTGTCAATATATTTCCATGTAGTTTTTGGGATAAAATCGGTGCTAAACATATTTTGATAACACCTATTTTTCATACGGTTAATTTCTAGATTTAGTTGATTTCTGTAATTTTTAAAAGAATCCCATGATACGTTAATTCTTTTAATTTGGATGATTGTCGTTGATAGTGATAACAGTTGATCGTGATAATCTTTGTTGATTCGTCTTTCAAAGGTAGTGGTTATTGTTAATGATGAACTTTAAAGTCACTTTTAGTATTAAAAGTTATTTAAATTTTTTATATTTTCTTTTTATTATAGTTAAAATGTCATTAGTCATTGAGGATTTTTAATTATTTCTCTCTGTTTCTTAAATTTTGGCAGAGAAAAACATGCATTATAACACACAGTTAACAAGCTGATAAATTCATTGTAAATTTCATCAGAATCATTGCATATTACGACTTCATCCCAGCATATATTACCAATTTCAACATAAGATTTATTCATATTATTGTCCGAAGATTATCGAAAGGTAGTATGAGTGTTGCATTTTTGCTTTTAGCTTATTGTTGGAACAAAGGGCAAATGTAGGAAAACGTCACTTATACCAATGGGGTTGGGTTGTTTTACCTCTGAGCGGCACTTTTTTGCACACAATGGACTAAATGGCCAGGTCACAAGGACCCCGAAGGTTCAGAAAAGGTTAGGGGAGGGGACCCACTGGAACAGCTGTTTTGAGACAGATGATAGATTCCCGTCAATGCCATCCAGTGTGTTCTTTAATGTGCACAGGGTATGGCTCTCCCGCACACGGGGTCACGGCTTAACGTCCCATTCGACGGACGGCGGCCTTGCCAATTCGACGGACGGCGGCCTCCAACTGCACAAGATACATTAGTGATGCACAGATCTATGAGAGGTGAGCTACAATATGTGACTCTCGTAGGCATTTGAATTATATTTCTACATCCATAAATATCAATTAATTCATTAAAATCAATCACATTAAAATTTTGTTGTAAAATATCAATTTTGTAACGAGGGGAAAACGTGCAACATAAAGCATAGTCTGAGGTGTTGTCTGACGCTGGTAATATGCCCTAGACTGAGAATTGCGTTTCTGATCTCTTGGACGAAGGACAGACTTTGAAAATAACGATGGATAGATGGTAATTCGGAAGTCTACAGGAAACAGGGAAGTGGACTTGTTTTTAGTCAAAATATATATTTTTCAGAAGCAGTTTTTGATATGTCATTTGAAGCTGTAGATCGTTCTTGATTCGTCTTTCAAAGGTAGTGGTTGTGTTAATGAAGCTGTAGATCGTTCTTTATTCGTCTTTCAAAGGTAGTGGTTGTGTTAATGAAGCTGTATATCGTTCTTGATTCGTCTTTCAAAGGTAGTGGTTGTGTTAATGAAGCTGAAAGTTACTGCCGAAGCTAAGAAGCCAACTGGGGAAACAAAGAAAATTTAATGAGAGACAAGTGTTAAATTTAGGTATGTATATCGACAAAGTTTCTGTGTCGCTTATTAAATGTTTTAATAAAATTCTCTTTATGAGTTGAGATTGTAAGATTTGCAAAATAGTTATCAAATGGGTATGATTCTTTAGATGGTTTAATAATTATGAACAACCTCATCATCATCATCATCATCATCATCATCATCCTCAAGCAGCCATGGGCTACGGAGGTCCAACCAGACCGTGCAATTTAGTTCTCCAAGCAAGTCTATCCTGAGCTACATCTACTGCATCTGGCCACTCACACCAATTCTAACAAGGTCCTGTTTGACATTGTCTGCCCACCGCATCCTAGGTCTCCCCTTCTTTCTGAGGCCTTTAGGCACACTGTTCATAACCCTATTCACCAATCTATAATTATTCATACGGGCAACATGGCCAAACCAACGGAGTCTCTCTCTGCACAATATGCTGCTTAAAGGAGGTTGCAAACTCCTTTGCCTAATCTCATCATTAGTTACAAAGTTGAACCACCTAATGCCCAAGATACTGCGTAAGCATCTGGAATCAAAAGCATCTAGTTTCCTGTTATCTTGTTTACAAAGTGTCCAAGTTTCACTACCATAACAAACCCTAGAAAGAACCAAACTATTATACAGTCTAATTTTAGTCTTTAGGTGTATACGCCTATTTCTCCACACTCTCCATAGATTCTTAAAAGTCCCAGCAGCAATCCCTATTCGTCTGTTAATCTCATGCCGCACATCACCATTATCTGTTACATAGCTCCCAAGATAATTAAATTGTGACACCTGCTCAAGACTGCAACCATTCAGATTAACTGAATCACAGCCTGCCTGACCAATTTTCATCACTTTAGTTTTCTCTCTGTTTATAACCAAACCTACTCTACTACCAGTCTCATCAACAGCTCGAATGAAAGAGTTCATCTCATCAACATCATTTGCCAAAAGGGCTAAATCATCAGCATAATCTAAATCAGAAATTTTCGTATCTCCAGCCCATTTAAGGCCAAAATCTTTCCCTTGAAGTGAATTTCGCAGAACATAATCAATAACCAAGCTAAAGAGAAAAGGAGACAAAATGCACCCTTGTCGAACACCAGAAGTAATGCTAAACCAATTGCTACAAGCCTTACCAACTCTCACACACGACTCAGTGTTATTATAGAGAGCTTTCATAATGTTAACTAACTTGTCTGGTATACCATATGATCTCACAATCAACCACAAATTATGACGATCAACAGAGTCGAAAGCCTTTTTGAAATCAACAAAGCTAGCAACCAAAGGTTTCTGAAACTCTAAACATTTCTCAAGAATCTGCCTAAGTGAAAATATCTGATCTACACATCCCCTACCACTTCTGAATCCACATTGCTCATCACGCAATTGCCTGTCAACCAGATTCTTAATTCTATTAAGCACAATCATGGAAAGAACTTTACCTGGAACAGAGAGTAGGCTGATACCCCTATAGTTATCACAAGAACTGCGATCACCTTTTTTGAAAATAGGGATAACAATAGCTCTGGTAAAATCCTTAGGAACCATGCCTTTATCATAAAAGAGATTCAGAATTTCAGTCATCCAAGTGGTAACCGAAACATTCCCAGCTCTAAGCATTTCCGTAGTAATTTCATCTACCCCTGGGGATTTATGAAGTTTAAGTTTAGAAACAGCCAAAATAACTTCAGATTGTGTTATAGAGCCAACATTAAAGCCACCAATGCATCTATCATCATTGAAAACAATGGGAGTAGAACTAACTACATTGTTTAGAACATCACTGAAATGCTCAGCCCACCTAGCCATGACAGAATCCTCACCTTCTATAACCTTACCTTGTTTATCCTTCAATCCTTGTATGCCTGTCCGTTTTCTACCACACAAAACATTAACTATCTGGTACAGCTCTCTGCTGTTGTGCTGTCTAACTGCTTCCTCGGCTTTGTCAGCCAAACCATCAAGCCAAGGATTCTTATCAGCAGCTAACTGATCCTTTACAAGTTTATTAAGGTCTCTGTAATGCTTTCTATTAGGACTAGTAGGGTATTGATTAAGGGCATTCCTGCAGTTCTTTCTTTCCGAAATAAGCTCAAGTGCCTTATCACTCAGATAATTTTGCCTCTTCTGCTCCTTTTTTCCTAAAAGAGTACTGTTAGTGTCCAAAAAAGCCTGTTTAAAATGATCCCATTCTTCCTCAACTTCAGTAGTAAGCAAACCATGACTGTCATAATGACTAAGTAACCTATCATGGTAAGCTTTGGCTATAACTGGATCTTTCAGAGCTTCAGTATTAAAAGTAAATTTTTTAACCCTAGCACAACACTTTTTAAGTTTAAGTTGCAACACACTTTTAACAAGGTAATGGTCAGATCCAATTTCAGCTCCCCTATATGCCCTGGTATGCCTAACAGAACTAGTCCATTTGCTGTTAATTAATATGTAATCAATCATATTCTTATGCAGCCCATCAGGTGAAACCCATGTGTACTTATGTATGTCGCGGTGTTTGTAATAAGTGTTAGTTATTCTGAATCCATTGAGTTTACTTACCTGTAGGAGACGTTGCCCATTGCTATTGCAGCTACCAATACCAAAAGGGCCTATTACTCCTCCCCAAAGGTCAGAGTCAGTACCAACTTTGGCATTGAAGTCACCAAGAACAAGGGTAATATCTCCTTTCTTGACAGAATTCAAAATATCCTGAAGTTGTTCATAAAACCTATCCTTCTCATCCTCATCGGCATCCTCAGTGGGGGCATAACAGCAGATAACATTCAAGTCTTTAACGCTTGTCTGAAATTTTGCTGTAAGAAACCTTTCATTAATGCACTCATATCCTAGAAGAGCATCGCTAGCGTGTCTGCTGAGAAGCAGACCCACGCCTTGGTGATGCTTTTTGTCGTCCCTCCCTGAAAAGAGAAATTTAAGATTATTTTTAAGAATCTGACCTTTATCTGTCCATCTGGTCTCTTGCAAGCCGAGAATATCTAAATTATAACGGTGGAATTCTTGTGTGAGGACATCAAGAGAAAAAGCTCTGTGCAGAGTCCTCACATTCCAACTACCTATGGAGAGAAAATGGTTAGTGGGATGTTTAAAGAAACTATGTTTATTGAGAGAGGGAATGCTGACAATATCAAACAGCCCCCTAATCGCAGACATGGGGCAAAGACCCATTCCCCCACTACTAAAGGCTGAAGCCATCTACACTGGAAGACTTCCTCCAATGTAGAATTTGACGATGCCAATAGAAGCAAAGAGTTCAGGTGCCTACGATGACTTCTGCTCAGGATTATCCACCAGCTGATAAACATATCCTGTGGATCTATTCACTTGGGGCTGTCAACCCACAAACAAAAAGAAAACACAGCGGAAGATTTTTCCTCCACAGAAGCCCACCAGTGCAGCAAAATCAGGATCCATAATCAAGCTCAGAGCCATATATCTGTCCAGTCCAGTAGGTTTATATGGTCAGTACCAGGACCCTGTGTGGTTGACCACTCCTCAGCAGGGTAGAAAAAAAAGAAAAGTAGCCATAGTTGTCCAGATCAGTAGGCCACACTAATCTGGCAGCCCTCCCCTTCCGTTCACTTCCACAAGAGAGTATCTCTTTTGAAAGTTACTAACGGTCCGCACCACGAGAAGGCGGGGTTGGACATTAGGTGCTAGGCCTGGCCGGTTCTATGCATCATCACAGGGGATTGATGCATAGCTCTCCTTCCAGTGACTACCTAGCTACCATTTACAGACCCAACAACCTCATACTGTAGGAATATTAATATTTAATGAAATTGTTATTTATGAAATTGTTATTTAATTGAAATTGTTATTATGTATTTATGAAATTGTTGTTATTGTTATATATGAGTAGTGATCTCATCAACTTTGTAATTAAATTAGTTCATTTATAATTTGATTGTTCACTTCTGAATTCACGCATCCGTTTGTTATTAAGAAATTATAACAATTTATAAATAATAAATAATTTTGTTGTAAGGTATCGATATTACATTTACCAATTACATAAAAATTATAATTCTTAACAGTTGCGTATTCTGGAGTTTGAGGGAAAAAATCTAAGAACATTTGTACATTAAAGGGAGGCCTATATTCACTGTTACGACAGATGAACGTGCTGCAGTATCTTTATGAAAAATGTAACATGAACGCTCGCCTATGTTTCTGCATGAGATTTATGTAACAAACGGATTGGAACATAGAACCGAACTTAAATTAAGAAAGATAAAAATGTAATATTAGAGTTGTAAATTTTGCGAAAAGATATTAGTGGGTCTAGTAGTAGTATTAGTGGGTCTGAAATGACACAAGCAGAGGGGGAAGTCAAAGTTAACAAGGAAGCTGCGAAGGAGACTAAAAGGAAAACAAAATTGTTGAAGGTGAACAAAGAATCGTTTAATCAATTTATCTCTAAAGGTATGAAGAACATGGTGTATAAAAATTAAGAGATAAGCGTTGATCAATTGAATAGACAGAGCTAGTTTTAACTGTTCTGTAGGAAAAGATTATTACTTTACAATAATATTTGATTTGTTTATAAGTAATTTCATCCATACTTTTGTGATAATTTGCATTTTTTTAAAATTAATATTGCAAAATATCCTTACTTGTATCCACGCTCAGTGCTCATCCATCTAAATTTGCAACAATACATATAACACCACACAGTATAGTAGCACTTTCAAATATAATTGATTCAAAATGCAGTGAAGAAATTGTATATTTAGTATAAATGGTGTAACTAATATATGACTTAAATTAAATAGCAACATCCGTTCCTTTATTTCAGTTCTAGTTAAAAACTTATAATGGAAAAAAGCATAGTTCAGAGTTGAATCGTACAACCAAATTTCATTTATACAAATGCGACCGAATTGTAAATATAGTTCTTCAAAGAAATAATAAATGAATTCAATTTTATAATGCATGATTCGAGTATTTGTATGATATATAGAAAAATTAAAAGAAGTATTTCTAGTAAAATCACAATATGATAAATTGTCGTAATACTGAGTCATTTAGAAAAACAGATTAAAGAAAATTATTAATTACAGCTAAATTTCAGACAAGCAGTAAAGAATAGAATGTTATCTGCTATTATGCCCCCACAGAGTGTGACGATGAGGATCAGAAGGTTAGGTTTTACGGACAGTCCCAGCATATTTTGAATTCTGTCAAGAAAGGAGATATTATCCTTGTTCTACGTGTCTTCAATGCCAAGGTTCGTACTGACTCTGACCTCAGGGCAGGGGTGATAGGTCCTTTTGGTATTGGTAGCTGCAATGGCAACTTGAATGAAAATAAAATGAACTAGAATGAGAATAACTAATACTTATTACAAACACCGCACAACATACCTAAGTACACATGGGTTTCACCAGATGGGCTGCATAAGAATATGGTTTATTATAGATTAATTAACAGCAAATGGGCTACTTCTGTTAGGAAACTAGATCATAAAGGGAGCTGAAATTAGATCTGTCCAATATCTTGTTAAAATTGTCTTGCAACTTAAATTTAATAAGTCTTGTGCTAAGGTTAAAAAATTTACCATTAATTCTGAAGCTCTGAAAGACCCACTTATAGCTAAAGCTTACCATAACATGTTACTTAGTCATTATGACAGTCATGGTTTGATTACTACTGAAGTCGGTAGCGCGCCAGGCTCGTAATCTGTAGTTCCCAGGTTGGAGTCCCAGCTGGGTCAGCGTTCAGATTTATCTCCGCAAAATTCCCCGCCATGCCCACGATCAGTAGGGGACACCGATGGGCTTGGAAAGGCCGCCGTCCGTCGGATGGGACATTAAACCGTGGCTCCGTGTGCGAGAGAGCCATACCCTATGCATGTTAAAGAACATGCTGGATGGTCTTGACGGGAGCCTACCATCTGTCTCCCAACAGCTGTTCCAGTGGGTCCCCTCCCCCAACCTTCTCTGAGCCTTCGGGGTCCTTTTGACCTGACCATTTAGTACATTGTGTGCAAAAAAAAGTGCTGGTCAGAGGTAAAACAATCCAATCTTACTACTGAAGTTGGACCATTTTAAATAGGCTTTTTTGGAAACTAACAGTACTCTTTTAGGAAAAAAGGAGCAGAGGAGGCAGAATTATTTGAATGATAAGGCACTTGAGCTTATTCACAAAGAAGGAACTGCAGGAATGTCCTTAATCAATACCCAACAAGTCCTAATAGAAAGCATTACAAAGAGCTTAATAAACATGTAAAGGATCAGTTAGCTGCTGATAAGAATCTTTGGTTTCATGGCTTGGCTGACAAAGCCGAGGAAGCAGTTAAACAGCACAACAGCAGAGAGCTTTTTAATAATACAAATTAATGTTTCGTATGGCAGAAAACAGACAGGTATACAGGGATTGAAGGATAAACAAAGTAAGGTTGTAGAAGTTGAGGAATCATGGAGGAATCTGCCATGGCTCAAAAATTACACACGAAAACGAACACCTTACCAACACGAAATAACGGCGAGACTGATTGCTTACGTTTCTGATGTTACTTGCGACAGTTTCAAAACCTACAACTAGTAAAAAAACAAGGTGAGCTGAGCATTTCAGTGATGTTCTAAACAATGTGATTGGTTTTATCCCATTATTTGTAATGATGATAGATGCATTACTGGCTTTAATGTTAGTCATATAACACAGTCTGAAATTATTTTGGTTATTTCTAAACTTAAACTACATAAATTCTAGGGGTAGATGAAATTACTACTGAAATGCTTACAGTTAGGAATGTTTTGGTTACCATATGGATGACTGAAATTTTGAATATCTTTTATGATAAAGGCATGGTTCCTAAGGATTTTACTCGAGCTATTAGTATCCCTATTTTTAAAAAGTGTGATCGAAGCCGTTGTAAAAACTGAAGGGTTATCAGCCTACTTTATCTTCCAGGTAAAGTTATTTGCATGATTGTGCTTAATAGAATTAAGAATATGGTTGACAGACAATTGCCTGATGAGGGGGGGGGGGGGGGGGGTCATATCTGGTAGGAGATGTGTAGATCAGTTTTTTCCATTTAGGCAGATTCTTCAGAAATGTTTAGAGTTTCAGAAATCTTTGGTTGCTAGCTTTGTTGATTTGAAAAAGGCTTTCGACACTGTTGATCGTCATAATTTGTGGTTGATTGTGATATTATATGGTATACCGTACAAGTTAGTTAACATAATGAAAGCTCTCTATAATAACACTGAGTCGTGTGTGAGAGTTGGTAATGCTTGTAGCAATTGCTTTAGCATTACTTCTAGTGTTCGACAAGGGTGCATTTTGTCTCCTTTTCTCTTTAGTTTGGTTATTGATTATGTTATGCGAAATTCACTTCAAGGGAAAGATTTTGGCCTTAAATGGGCTGGAGATACGAAAATTTCTGTTTTAGATTATGCTGATGATTTAGCCCTTTTGGCATATGATGTTGATGAGATGAACTCTTTCATTCGAGCTGTTGATGAAACTGGTAGTAGAGTAGGTTTGGTTATAAACAGAGAGAAAACTAAAGTGATGAAAATTGGTCAGGCAGGTTGTGATTCAGTTAATCTGAATGGTTGCAGTCTTGAGCAGGTGTCACAGTTTAATTATCTTGGGAGCTATGTATTAGATACTGGTGATGTGCGACATGAGATTAACAGACGAATAGGGATTGCTGCCAGGACTTTTAAGAATCTATGGAGAGTGTGGAGAAATAGGCGTATACACCTAAAGACTAAAATAAGACTGTATAATAGTTTGGTTCTTTCTAGGGTTAGTTAAGGTAATGAAACAATGGACGCTTTGTAAACAAGATAACAGGAAACTAGATGCTTTTGATTCTACATACTTACGCAGTATCTTGGTCATTAGATGGTTCAATTCTATATGTAATGATGAGGTTAGGCAAAGAAATCGGCAACTTTCTTTGATCAGTACCTAAGTCAGGTTACCACTCGCAAACGAACAAATATTGTTTTTTAACGTATCCTTTTACAAAGTATTATTTTCTAACTCTTTTATAGTAATTTATAAAAAATGTATATTGAATTATCATTTGAAAACATCGCCACTGTTAATTCTAATTAATTAGTTGGTTTGGTTATGTTGCCCGTATGGATAATTATAGATTGGCGAATAAGGTTATGAACAGTATGCCTAAAGGCTTCAGAAATAGGGGGAGTCCTAGGATGCGGTGGACAGACAATGTCAAACAGGACCTTGTTAGAATTGGTATGCAGTGGCCAGATGCAGCAGATGCAGCTCAGGACAGATATGCTTGGAGAACTAAATTGCGTTGTATGGCTGGACCTCCGTAGGCCGTGGCTGCTGGATGATGATTATAATTAAACAATGCTATTTAATCAGTCAATGTTTTTATATGCAGAGATTGCGATCGATCTTCCTTACGATTAAATGTTTTTCCATTTAGTTCCCAAAGGTATTGGTAATTTTTTTTTCTATTTTAAACCGCCTTGCTTTGAGATATAATTTTTTAAAGTAGGGGGTAAATATTCCTTAATATATATTGTCTGTTCCTCATTGACAATATCAGCTTGTTTAGTATTTAATGACCGTTTTTTCTTCTATTGGCTAATAATATGATTTCTGAGAGTTCTATCCTTAAAAGCTACTATGAGAGAATGGGGTTTTTGTGTAGTTGTATCTTTACGTTGCATTCGATGAGAGATTTCAAGGTCCTCTTTCATGATATCAACCTGTAAGCATTTTACGACTTTGATTACAATATTAGTTGTGTCTTCATTTATCATTTCGGGTATTCCATCTATTTCTTGGTTTCTGTTATAACTGTATTGATCGATTTCGTATGCCTTGATTTTCAGATCAAAACTTCCGACTTGTTGACCTCGTTTTCATTATGCAAAATTTTGTTGGCATCATCCACATGATTTAATTCAGCTTCGATACTTTTAAATTCATTTAGCAATAAATCACATGGTGAAGAAAGGAAGTCTACGCTTCGTTGGACTTCTCCAATTACAGAAATGTCTTTCTTTATGAGTGAGAGTTGAAAGAGAGCCATTTACAGTCTATCTGTAACTGATGAGTAGGACTATCCTGTTCCAGAGATATTGTAGAAGCATTTTGTCGTCAGGTTCGTTGGCGTCTATGGCCATGTTTCATTGCTTTGCTCATAGATCATTCAACAGGCAATAATTTTGAAACGGAGATTCTATTAGATTTATCACTGGAGAAAACAGGCAGATTGTTGCATCTTGAACATTTCTATTTCCTACGAACATTTTTCGATAACATTTTAGAATTTGTATTGGTGCGACTGTCACAAGAACCTTGAAAAGGTTAGTCATTGGTTAGTCATTGTTTGGAAGCTCTCACAACCTCGCATTAAAGTGTGGACGTCAGATTTACTGTACGCAATCATTTCAGATTTCAAATCTCAGTGAGTCCCCTTCACTGTTCCGTACCACTGATGGAATTCTGAAGCTTCTCTGGGGGTCATGTACTGCGGTTCAAAATAATGGGCGTCGGGAATGGGTCCAGAATAATTTAAATTCTGTCTCGTGCAAAGAGCGTGAGGAAAGAAACCTTTTTTAACTTCGGTAATGCCGAAAGTTTTAGGAAAAGATCGTAAAGGGGCCTGAATGAAAGAGAGAGAATCAATAAACCTGATCTTGAGGCCGGGTAAATTAAGAAGAAGAATTTTGTTGTCCTTAAAAATCAATACCGGCCTCAAGCACTTTCGATAGAGGTAATTTAGAACGGGAATGAAATCGAATCCTCTACCATTATGTGCTAGCAAAGTAACATCTCTAAATTTTGGCTTATCGTTCTGGATAGACAGCAACCAGTCCATGAAGGTGTCCGTGTGCTCGAACTCTTCATATTTCCATACACCGTCACCTTCTTCGTAGGTGACGATGCATACAATGGGGGTTGATAAACCATCTTCTTCCACCATCTCTATATCAAAATAGAGAGGGCTTCCGCTGACTTCACATTCTTTAGCCACTTTGACACACTCCAGTTCTTTCTGCACGCACTGGTGAGGGGGATCAAACGTCTGATAAATGGCCCCGCAGTCGACACCACCTGTGTCGCTTAGCACAGGTACCGTTGAGAAGATGTGATGCCAGACACTGTTGACTTTTAAAGTACCCGCAACAGAAGTTGCAGAACATGCTGGTATCTTTTTTACCGCAGTCTGGTGTCACACATGCCCGACAGGTGCCTTTACAGATGTGGGGCTTGTTGTTCATGGGCTTGAGACAAGACACGTAGAAATTCATAGCACGGAAGTACCCTGCAGGTTTCGTGATGACGGAAAAGTGGGCAGCATCATGTAACAGGTAAATGATGTTTTCGGCATCTTCCCAGAGAAAATCACTTGAAAATCGTCCTGTGCCCCGAACACTATGATTCTGTATTCGGAGTACAGGTAGGACTGAAAGGTGTGAAGTTCGGACAAACCGCACTTGCCCTCAGGGACACCAGCCTCATCCCACTGTCTGCTAGAGTCTCCCTCGCAGATGTATCTGAACGCTCCGACTGTCATCTTTCCCTGCTTTTTGAAACACAGGGCTCGTCCCACTACAATACTTCGGGCGAGGCACAAGTTATCATTGTTGAAGATGGAGATCACGGAATTTTTGCTACTGTTAAAGGCAGCGAGGTCAGCCAGAGGTCTGCGCCGTGGTCCAGGGACGTTGCTGATGCCTCCGGAACGTTCCATGTCAGCAGCTGCCAGATCAAAATCGTTAGACTGAAGAACCTTCTCAACTGTAGCCATGAATTTCTCTGCCGTGACCTTATTACGTGAGGTCAACGGCAGATTGATGGGGTTCCGGAGGCACTTGGACCGGACACACAGTGTCACATGATTGTACTCCTTCTCTAGCAAGAGCTCTTGAAAATTTTCTTTTGAACTTCCAGAAGAGTGTCTGGTCTTCGTAATTGCGTATCATGTCTCATCAGGCATGGCAGTCGTTGTGCCATCACCTGCGACAGTCGTTGGCATGGTAATGACGGCGGAAGTGCTTGGCTCCTGCTCTGTTGTCATGGTAACGACGCCGAAAGTGCTCGGCTGCTGCTGCTCTGTTGCCACTGTAACGCCTGGCACGCTCGTTCCTTCAGCGATGGTGCACGCTCTGTGGCGTTTCGACGGTGGCGCCGCCTGTCCACGGCATCTCTTGAGGCTAAGTCGTCCATACGCAGGTACGCTAGGTACTTCGACAGTTCATTCGTCGGCGGGCGGCGGAATTGATGGGCCAGCCCCGGTAGATGGTGGCTCTACCGTCGCAAGCTTCGGCGCCTGGTCGCTCTTTCTCCATCTCTTCAAACTTAGACGTGAAGTTTTTGCTGGACGTCCCACCCTACCTAAAATAGCATCATCCAACTCCCGTTGAATGCTGTCTAACGCAGCTAATTTCTCATCATAATTGAGATCCATTGCTTAATGACTTCTTCCGCGCCGTGCAGGAGTTTATAAAGAGCTTCATGTGCAACCGCGAGTCCACTCACCTTCACCTCGCTCCAATGGGACGTTTTAAATTCCTTCCCCCTGTGTCCGTATTGGTTTTTTCTTTGGATAGGAGGATGCATCACAAACCTGCTTAAATCCCACACCTGGAGCGTCTATCTCACGGCGCTTCTATTGTATACTAATATTTCTCAGAACGTTTAGAGAATACTTGGTACAGCTCGCCTTAGAGCGACCTTTCAATGCTGGCGTGAGTTATGGGGTTTTTCGCTACCTCCCTCGCTTCTGTTACAATGGAGCAACGCGCGGACGGGAAGCCCTTCCCTTGGGGCTTTCTTATCGTCAACCCAAGACGTCCATTCAGTAGCGTCCCTTCTGTTAAATGGTAAGATTCGGTAACAAGAAGTTGACCCCCTACTAATAAGCGTTCCAAAAGGACATTGTTATCAGTGCACATACCTGGCTAAGTGTCAGTCCCCTATAATTATTTCTCGACAGAACCGTGACCAACCTCCTTTAGCGCTCTCACATTATGTCATTGAGCGGCCTGGTTTATTGTACAGCCACTGCACTCGGCCTCCAGCGAACACTTCGTCCCTCTCCTTTGGTGTCGCACCTTTTTCGACAACAGATACTAGCCGACAGGTATGGGAACTGTTCAGAGACACACCTCCTCAGAGACACACCTCCTTGGCTGTTACATTCGGGTTTATGACTTGAGCAACACAACTCTTACTGCAGGGAGGTCGAAGGGCACTGGCGTCCTCGCTATTATTAGGCTCACCTGTCTAAGTAGCAGGTAACGCATCGACTATAATTATTTTGTCAACAGAATCGTCCTCGAAGCAATTCGTTTCCTAAGTACAAAGCACCTCGCTCTTGAAAGAGGAGACCTCCCAGAACAGGAATACACTCATGAAACAAAAAGAGCGATAGGTTACCTTTCAGTACTGACATGAGTTACATTTTCACTGATGCTATCGCACACTTGTGTGAAACGTTCGTGAAGGGGGGAAAAACCCAATAAAATTCGTAGCCCATCCTAGGACTCTTCACCATCCCAAGTTAGGAAAACAGGACACAAATGTAGCCAACCTAGGACGTCACTGGAAGGCAACCTAGCAACAGAAACTTAGTGAAACTTCTCTCCAGCGGTAGTGAAGGGTGAAAAAGGGGGCCAACCAATAAATTTCGTAGACCCACCCTAGGATGTCGAGCTCTCCACCGTCAGTGGAATCCAAGTTAGGACATCACTGGAGGGCAACCTAGCAACAGAAACTTAGTGAAACTTCTCTCCAGCGGTAGTGAAGGGTGAAAAAGGGGGCCAACCAATAAATTTCGTAGACCCACCCTAGGATGTCGAGCTCTCCACCGTCAGTGGAATCCAAGTTAGGACATCACTGGAGGGCAACCTAGCAACAGAAACTTAGTGAAACTTCTCTCCAGCGGTAGTGAAGGGTGAAAAAGGGGGCCAACCAATAAATTTCGTAGACCCACCCTAGGATGTCGAGCTCTCCACCGTCAGTGGAATCCAAGTTAGGACATCACTGGAGGGCAACCTAGCGACAGAAACTTAGTGAAACTTCTCTCCAGCGGTAGTGAAGGGCGCCAACCAATAAATTTCGTAGCCCCATCCTAGGGCGTCACTGAAGAGAAACCTATCAATAGAAAGCATCTTCCGTACACACAAGAGTGACGCTATTCAGAGGTACGCCCCTCTTTAACAGTCAACCAATAAAATTCGTAGCCCTATCCTAGGATGTCGGACCGTCAGTGGAATCCAGGAGGCCAACCTTGCAACAGAAACTTAGCGAAACTTCTCTCAACCAATTTCTATGCTAGATGCTTAGGGGAAAAGAAATGGGGGAAACCTGTTATAAATGAAGCCTTCCCTAGGTCGACACTTTTTTAGTAAAGAAATAGGACCAGTAAACAACACTGCAGAAAAATCTGTAGTCACGGGACCTCAAGCTTTCAGCGAACACGTAGCGGTGACGTCATTTCAGACACACCCATTGCCAAAAAAGCACCTAGCAACAGAAAGCATCCAGTGAATGCACAGGGGAGGGGGAAGGAACTTTTCCTCTACCCTCCTGTACAGTAGTTTCTACTACTAATATCTCTCTGCTTACTGTTGTCAAATTTCTGCTTATGCATATTGAAGTTTCTTTCTCGCATACGTTGTCACTGGCTGTTGATTTTCATATTTCTCCACTATCTCTTTCTTTTCAGGTTTTGAACTATGGTATTATAGTTGATACTCACTATGCAATTGGTGAATAGTAAGTGAATTGCAAAACGTAAACAAATAAAGAGAATTAAAATATATATTAATGATGATGAATATGAAAAAAATTTAACGAAAATATTTTAACAAATCTAAAATATCATTACAGTATTTTAAGTATTAACTTATTAATAAATTTTTGCATGTTTCGTTTCAGTTCTATAATATCCATGCCTTCGTCTCCGATTAATAAATTAGAAGATGATCAAAAGTATAAAAACGAAAAGTATGGTTGTTCTCTCTTGAACGTAACTAATAACTGTTTGTAGTCTGTTTTACTACTATATTTTACAATGAAATGCTAACATTCATACATATTATAATTGAATTTCCCATTTTATTAAAGATCAGGGATGAAGAACCAGAGAAAGTGATCATTCCAAAGCCCCTCACCGTTTCTGCAGTTCCTCGTACTTATTTCAGTTCAGAGAAGTGCTACATTGTCATTGGTGGACTTGGAGGATTCGGAATTGAACTAATCAAGTGGATGTTCAGTCGAGGTGCCCGTAACATTGTGATCTCTTCTCGGTCAGGACCCACCTCTTCATATCACAAATTATGTTTACAGAGGTGGCAAAGAGAAGGAAATGTCGTGGTCATATCAACCCAGAATGTTGCCAACAGAGAAGATGCCAGCCACCTGCTGAAGGATTCGGCCCTTATCGCACCCATTGGTGGAATCTTCAATTTGGCTTTGGTAATTCATTTATCTATTATCCCTTGGGTTACAACGCAGAAATTATTTTGATTTCGAAAGAATAAGATTCATCATCATCATCATCATTATCCTCAAGCAGCCATGGGCTACGGAGGTCCAACCAGACCGCGCAGTTTAATTCTCCAAGCATATCTGTCCTGAGCTACATCTGCTGCATCTGGCCACTCTACACAAATTCTAACAAGGTCCTGTTTGACATTGTCTGCCCACATCATCCTAGGTCTCCCCCTCCTTCTGAGGCCTCTAGGCACACTGTTCATAACCCTATTCGCCAATCTATAATTATCCATACGGGCAACATGGCCAAACCAGCGGAGTCTCTCTCTGCACAATATGCTGCTTAAAGGAGGTTGCAGACTCCTTTGCCTAACCTCATCATTAGTTACAAAGTTGAACCACCTAATGCCCAAGATACTGCGTAAGCATCTGGAATCAAAAGCATCAAGTTTCCTGTTATCCTGTTTACAAAGTGTCCAAGTTTCACTACCATAACTAACCCTAGAAAGAACCAAACTATTATACAGTCTAATTTTAGTCTTTAGGTGTATACGCCTATTTCTCCACAATCTCCATAGATTCTTAAAAGTCCCGGCAGCAATACCTATTCGTCTGTTAATCTCATGCCGCACATCACCAGTATCAGTTACGCAGCTCCCAAGGTAATTAAACTGTGACACCTGCTCAAGACTGCAACCATTCAGATTAACTGAATCATGACCTGCCTGACCAATTTTCATTACTTAACTTTTCTCTCTGTTTATAACCAAACCTACTGTACTACCAGTCTCATCAACAGTTCGAATGAAAGAGTTCATCTCATCAACATCATTTGCCAAAAGGGCTAAATCATCAGCATAATCTAAATCAGAAATTTTCGTATCTCCAGCCCATTTAAGGCCAAAAGTTTTCCCTTGAAGTGAATTTCTCATAACATAATCAACAACCAAACTAAAGAGAAAAGGAGACAAAATGCACCCTTGTCGAACACCAGAAGTAATGCTAAACCAATTGCTACAAGACTTACCAACTCTCACACATGACTCAGTGTTATTATAGAGAGCTTTCATTATGTTAACTAACTTGTCTGGTATACCATATGATTTCACAATCAACCACAAATTATGACGATCAACAGAGTCGAAAGCCTTTTTGAAATCAACAAAGCTAGCAACCAAAGGTTTCTGAAACTCTAAACATTTCTCGAGAATCTGCCTAAGTGAAAATATCTGATCTACACATCCCCTACCACTTCTGAATCCACATTGCTCATCACGCAATTGCCTGTCAACCAGATTCTTAATTCTATTAAGCACAATCATGGAAAGAACTTTACCTGGAATGGAGAGTAGGCTGATACCCCTATAGTTATCACAAGAACTGCGATCACCTTTTTTGAAAATAGGGATAATAATAGCTCTGGTAAAATCTTTAGGAACCATGCCTTTATCATAAAAGTTATTCAAAATTTCAGTCATCCAAATGGTAACTGAAACATTCCCAGCTCTAAGCATTTCCGTAGTAATTTCATCCACCCCTGGGGATTTATGAAGTTTAAGTTTAGAAATAGCCAAACTAACTTCAGATTGTGTTATAGGGCCAACATTAAAGCCAACAATGCATCTATCATCATTGCAAACAATGGGAGTAGAACTAACCACATTGTTTAAAACATCACTGAAATGCTCAGCCCACCTAACCATGACAGAATCCTCACCTTCTATAACCTTGCCTTGTTTATCCTTCAATCCCTGTATATCTGTTCGTTTTCTACCACACAAAACATTAACTATCTGGTACAGCTCTCTGCTGTTGTGCTGTCTAACTGCTTCCTCAGCTTTGTCAGCAAGGCCATCAAGCCAAAGATTCTTATCAGTAGCTAACTGATCCTTTACACGTTTATTAAGTGCTTTGTAATGCTTTCTATTAGGACTAGTAGGGTACTGATTAAGGATATTCCTGCAGTTCTTTCTTTCCGAAATAAGCTCAAGTGCCTTATCACTTAAATAATTCTGCCTCCTCTGCTCCTTTTTCCCTAAAAGAGTACTGTTAGTTTCCAAAAAAGCCTGTTTAAAATGGCCCCATTCTTCCTCAACTTCAGTATTAAACAAACCATGACTGTCATAATGACTAAGTAACCTATCATGGTAAGCTTTAGCTATAACTGGGTCTTTCAGAGCTTCAGTATTAAAGGTAAATTTTTTAACCCTAGCACAACACTTTTTAAGTTTAAGTTGCAAGACACTTTTAACAAGGTAATGGTCAGATCCAATTTCAGCTCCCCTATATGCCCTGGTATTTCTAACAGAACTAGCCCTTTTGCTGTTAATTAATATATAATCAATCATATTCTTATGCAGCCCATCAGGTGAAACCCATGTGTATTTATGTATGTCACGGTGTTTGTAATATGTGTTAGTTATTCTGAAACCATTTAGTTTACTTACCTGTAGGAGACGTTGCCCATTGCCATTGCAGCTACCAATACCAAAAGGGCCTATTACTCCTCCCCAAAGGTCAGAGTCGGTACCAACTTTGGCATTGAAGTCACCAAGAACAAGGGTAATATCTCCTTTCTTGACAGAATTCAAAATATCCTGAAGTTGTCTGTAAAACCTATCCTTCTCATCCTCATCAGAATCCTCAGTGGGGGCATAACAGCAGATAACATTCAAGTCTTTAATGCTTGTCTGAAATTTTGCTGTAAGAAACCTTTCATTAATGCACTCATATCCTAGAAGAGCATCACTAGCATGTCTGCTGAGCAGCAGACCCACGCCTTGGTGATGCTTGATATATATATATTCTTAAGTAGTGTCGCAATTGAGAGTTCTGCTACAATGTTAAAGTATAGAAAATTACATGTTCCAAAGTCAGATGACACTTTAATTTTGGTTTGTTGTTGGATTGTTTTACCTCTGAGCGGCACTTTTTGCACACCATGGGCTAAATGGCCAGGTTACATGGACCCTGAAGGTTGGGGGAGGGGACCCACTGGAATAGCTGTTGGGAGACAGATAGTAGCCTCCCAAAATCTGCCCTTCAAGGCCATCCACATTGTTCTTTAACGTGCACAGGGTATGGCTCTCACGGAGCCACAGCTTAAAGTCCCATCCGACGGACGGTGGCCTTTCCAAGCCCATCGGTTTCCCATATGATTGGGGACATGG
Organism: Ryuthela nishihirai; assembly: GCA_038380435.1. Classification (NCBI taxonomy): domain Eukaryota; kingdom Metazoa; phylum Arthropoda; class Arachnida; order Araneae; family Heptathelidae; genus Ryuthela; species Ryuthela nishihirai. The sequence goes on along the minus strand of JAWZYU010000008.1, from coordinate 71,513,522 downwards.
CGGGGAATTTTGCGGAGATAAATCTCAACGCTGACCCATCTGGGACTCGAACCTGGGAACTACAGATTACGAGCCTGGCGTGCTACCGACTGAGCCACCACGCCCCTTTTAATTTTGGTTTTATTGAAATAAAATATAAGGTGTTGCAGTATAAGTGAAGAGGGGCGAAATGTGGTTGAGTGAGAAAGTGGGTTGGAAATATGGACCAAAAAATGTGACATTCTGCGAAAGTGGGATGTTTTATTTTTCTTTTTGGCATTTGTAGAGAAAAATGTTATTGCGTTGGGTGAGGGAAATGGGTTGAAAATTTAAGAAAAAAAATGGATTGCTTTGTCTGAAATTGGATTTTTTTTTTCAATTTGTAGAAAAAATGTTATTTTGTGTGTGGCAATTGGATTAAAAATTTATGTAAAGAAAAAGAATTAGGGGCAAAAGTGATTTATTTATCTATTTTTTGGGGGGAAAATCTGCAAAGAGCGAAATGTTTTGTTTGGTGAGACAAATGAGTCAAAAAAATTATGGATGGATAGAAATGTTTAATATTGAGAGAAAGGTTCCGAAAATTGTAGAGAAATATATCGTATGAGTTTCAGTGGTTGTAGAAGAGACAGGTATCAGAACATGATTTCTCACCTAAGATGCTTTGGGTTGCCTTACTTTATTGCTGTAGGCTCACAGATTGACAACTTTGAAGTACCCAAAGTGACGTGGGAAGTGGTAAATGAGAGTTAAATATAGGTGGTTGTGTTGTTGTAACTCTGAGCGGCACTTTTTTGCACACTATGGACTAAATGGCCAAGTCACACGGACCTCTAGGGGCGGGGATGGTCGGATGGGACGTTAAGCCGTGGCCCCGTGTGCGGGAGAGCCATACCCTGTGCACGTTAAAGAACACGCTGGATGGCCTTGACGGGAGGCTACCACCTGTCTCCCAACAGCTGTTCCAGTGGGTCCCCTCCCCCAACCTTCTCTGAGCCTTCGGGGTCCATGTGACCTGGCCATTTAGCCCATGGTGTGCAAAAAAGTGCCGCTCAGAGGTAAAACAACCCAACAACAACACACGGACCTCGAGGTCTCAGAGAAGGTTGAGGGGAGGGGAGCCACTGGACAGCTGTTAGGAGACAGGTGGTAGCCTTCCGTCAAGGCCAATCCGATCAATGGCTGCCTTTCCAAGCCCACTGAGGCCCCCTACTCACTGAATGCAGGGTGGGGAGTTTTGCAAAGATAAATCTCAGCTCTGGTCCAACTGGGACTCAGACCTGGGAACTGCAGATTACGCACCTGGCATACTACCAACTGAGCCACCCTCGTCTAAAATTCAAGAGGTCTTGGCATATTATAGTTAACCACTGTAGGTGGCAGTTGAAATTTTTCTATTTTCTGAGGTGCATTCAACAGTTGAGTAGTTGAAGAGGGATTAATATGGTTTTAAGCAGTGGTTTCCAAACTGTGGTGCGCGAAATCTTTGAAGGGATTAGCGGAAAAATATTGGTAATGGTGTCTGCAAAAAATATAGAAGGAAATATTTGTATATTTTTTTTACTCGTTCTGAATTTATCATTTTGTGCGAGAAAGCATTTTCTTCTTACACTTAACTGGAAACGAAATACGGAAATAGACCGAGTCATGAGTCATAATATGATCACCTGCTTAAGAGCGTGTCGAGCATCGATTCCACTTTCTGTGGAAGATGTTCTCAGGTATCTTGTACAAGCTGGATAGAATCACGTCTCGTTGTTCGGCGATGGAGTAAGGTAATGATGTGATTTAGCAAAGGCTACATTCCACTGCATCCCATACATGATCGATGGGATTCATTTGCCAGGGGCGTAGCTATGGGGGGAGCCTCCCCCCCCCCCCCCCCCCAAAGTAACTCGGAGTTGACAAAATTAGAAGCGACTTCGTAAAATCTAGGTGAGTTGTGAAAATTTGTAATCTTTTTTTTTTGTAAAATTAGGGGGAGTTGTCAAAATCGAGGCAACTTGGCAAATCTAATACAGTTTGGAAAATGGAGAGGCGGCAAAATTTAGAGCAGTTGGCAAAATTCGAAGCCACTAAACAAAATGCGGGTGAGTTGGCAAAATCTTGGGGAGTTGACAAAATTCGGAGTGACTTGGCAAAATCGTGGGGAGTTGGCAAAATTCAGGTAAGATAAAAAAAATTGGGATTTTTTCTGTAATATTATGGCGAGTTGGCAAAATCTAGGGGCAGGACAAAATTCGAAATGACTTGGCAAAATTGTGGAGAGTTGGCAAAATTTGCAGTGACTTGGCAAAATTCAGGTGAGATGAAAAGAAATGGGATTTTTTCTCTAAAATTATGGCGAGTTGGCAAAATTCAGGTGAGATGAAAAGAAATGGGATTTTTTCTCTAAAATTATGGCGAGTTGGCAAAATCTAGAAGCAGTTTTCAAAATTCGCAGTGATGGTGTGTTCAACGGGGATGAAGGGACTCAGTGATGTCCATGAGAAATATATCATACCAGGATAACGCTGTCCTGTTTTCATCCAGCCGTGCAAGTTGGTTGCAGCTGAGGCGGAGGTGGCTCAGTCAGTAGCGTGCCAGGCTCCTAATCTGCAGTTCCCAGGTTCGAGTCCCAGCTGGGTCAGCGTTGAGATTTATCTCCGTAAAACTCCCCGCCCTGCCCACAGTCAATAAAGGACAACGATGGGCTTGGAAAGGCTGCCGTCCGTCGGATGGGACGTAAAGCCGTGGCCCCATGTGTGGGAGAGCCATACCCTATGCACGTTAAAGAACACGCTGGATGGCCTTGACGGGAGGCTTCCATCTGTCTCCCAACAGCTATTCCAGTGGGTCCCTCCCCCAACCTTCTCTGAGCCTTCGGGGTCCTTGTGGCCAGGCCATTTAGCCCATGGTGTACAAAAAAGTGCCGCTCAGAGGTAAAACAACCCAATCCAACGGTTGCAGCTGTTTACCTGCATGGCGTACAATTTTAACCCGCCCATTGGCAAGATGCATCTGAAGCCTGGACTCATTGGAGCAGGCAACTCTTTTCCAGTAGTCCAATGTCCAGTCACGGTGCCTACATGAGCACTGCAGTCAGAGCTGTCGATGACGATCTGTCAACATGGTCACATGAAAGGCTGACGACTCCGTAGACCTATCCACAAGAACGTTCACTGGATTGTGTGCTTGGAAACGTTTCCCGGTATGCCCTTGTAGTCTCCCATTAATTAAGAGATCTATCGTCCTAGAGCACGAGTGTCAACTGCCGTTCACATCGACTGTCAACAAGCAATGGTCTCTCTTTTCCTGCACCTTGGGCGGATGTATTTGGACCATCTTGGATTATTCCCACCACATTTTCACTACAGCAGACCTCAAACAGCCAAGAATGCCTGTGGTTCTGTCTCCCCATGTTCCTTATACGGATAGTCATTCCCTATTCAAACTCTGACAAGTCCTTCCCTTTTCCCAATGCATGGACTTTATACTGATGCTGACACAATATGCCCATGCTGTCTCTCTCTCTCTATATATATATTCCGTGCTGGTCAATGACGTCAGTGCATGTGCTGTGGGACAAATCCACTCAAGGAGAGGGATGGTCATAATTAACTTGCCCATGGTCATAATGTCTTTATACCTTTCTTCATTAGTACCTGACTTTAAAAATCTGTGTCTGAAAAATTCAGAAATTCTACTATGTGCACTAAATTTCAATTTCTGCCCTTATTGTCCTTAAGAAGAATCAACCTTAAATTTGGGGATTTAAAACGGAAACTCGTTCAACAGACATTATATTCACCCTCATATAAACTGTATGAACATATCTAAAGTTTTCAGTAATTAAAATAGTAATTTGAAGAATGACAATAAGTGACTGAAATATTAATGTGATTTGTGAAGTACAAAAGAGAAAATGTGGCTCAAATTAAATTGTCATAAATTCGAGCTCGAGGCAATATGTGGTATCTGCTGCATCTGCTGAACAATTGCTACTAATAAATATTGTGAGAAGTTGCATGTTATGATTGAATTATTTTTCATATCTAATAGCCATGGTACTTCTCTTATTTGATCAACAGAAACTGAATTTTAAATTTCGGTAACACGAGTTTTGCTGAACTGTAAAAAAAATAATACAACCAATGGCAGTGAATACTTATTTTCCAAGAAAACGTTTTCAAATTTAATTGCTTCAGAGAGATATTGCTAACAAAATGTCAATAAGATTAATTGGGAAACATACTGCGTCAATCACAAACATGCTGCCTCATCTGGAACATTTTGATTTCATAAATTTCAATTTTGAAAATGATAGCAAAACGAAAATCTGCAAATGTCATAATTTTAAAATTTATTAATCGCATCCTTCATTTATTCAATTAAAGATTTGAAATCCAAAATTTATTAAAACTGTAGGAGTTTTAATTTTCTTCAACATATTATGTTTCTCTATGGCATATGTTATTTAGACAAGATTTAGACTTCAATACCAGGACTCGAGTAGTTCTCAGGTTCGAGTCCCAGCTGGGTCCCCGCCCTGCCCACGGTCAGTAGGGGACACCGATGGGCTTGGAAAGACCGCCGTTCGTCGGATGGGACATTAAGCCATGGCCCCATGTGCGGGAGAGGATACTCTGTGGATGTTAAAGAGCACGCTGGATGGCCTTGACGGGAGGCTACCATCTGTCTCCCAACAGCTGTTCCAGTGGGTCCCCTCCCCCAACCTTCTCTGAGCCTTCGGGGTCCATGTGACCTGGCCATTTAGCCCATGCGTGCAAAAAAGTGCCGCTCGGAGGTAAAACAACCCAACCCTCCCCCAACCTTATCTGAGCCTTCGGGGTCCTTATAACCTGGCCATTTAGCCCATGGTGTACACAAAAGTGCCGCTCAGAGGCAAAACTACCCAAAATCCTTTTTAGATTTCTCCATTCTCCTTTTTAATTTAATCCATTACTACCGGATTAATTTCATAATTGAGAATTTAGATGTTAGATTCATGATTTGTAATTAATCTTGAAACACCTCCTAAAGGAAAAAAAATTGCTGAATATGAGTGAAGACTCTTAAAATCACTGCTCCTGATGGCTACTACGTGTACTTCGAGGTTGTGGATAATTGAGCAATGCACGAAATAAGGAAGAGGCGAAAGGGAGACGACTACAAAAATATTCTATCGGATAGTTGAATTTTTTTTTTTACTACGAAACAAGAAATGAATGAAAATAATCATAGATCGAAATTCATTCCAAAAGCAACCAGGTGTAATTCTGACAAATCAGTCGCATTTCTCGTACATTTTTGAAAATACGTTTATTTCATTTTGTTTAATCATTTTGAGCGCTTAACGTAGGGCGAATGATGTAACAATATTTGACGTAATATGAAAAAAGGAGAATGAAGTAATAAATTATATATAAAGAGAGAGCGAGAATATTAATTTTGCCTATTTTTTGCCAAAATGTTTGCAAGGATTTTTATTTTGAAATATTTTTGTATATCGAAATAATACAGATATTGGAAAATATCATATCCTATACACATTTAGCAAAGTTGTTTGTTTGTCTATATTGCTTCGCTATTTTGGGTTTTGCTATTTTGAGTATTTGGAGATTACATAAAATAAGCGTAACCAAATTTTGAATAATGATTCCTAAGATCAAGGAGAAAGTTTCTTGGTCGATGTTTGATTTCATCACTCCTCCCCCTCCTTAAATATAAGAGAGGATTGTACCTAAATGGTAAGAACAAGGATCATGAATTCGGTATACAGCTTCCTTTTATATCGCAATGCAATTTAAGTGTTTTATCGTAAAGATTCTCATTAGAAAAAAGAACTCGTGCTGAAAGAATGAATATATCAAAATAATGGAAACACATAATTTGGTAGGCCTATGAACTAGGCCTACCAAATTTGGTATATAGCTTCACTGCATTAAATAAGGCAAAAGTAAACGTTAGGCCCAACAAATTTTACTCCTCTTAGAAAATACAGTTAATCTTGAGAAAAATATGGAATAGTTTGGGTTTTACCTCTGAGTAGCACTTTTCTGCATACAATAGGCTAAATGGCCAGATCACAAGGATCCCGAAGGCTCAGAGAAGGTTGGGGAAGGCGACCCACTGAACAGCTGTTAGAAATTACATGGTAGCCTCCCGTCAAGGCTATTCAGACTGTTCTTTAACGTGCACAGGTATGGCTGTCTCGCACATGTGGTCACTGCTTTACGCCCCCCATTCGACAGAAGGCAGCCTTTCCAAGCTCAGTTCCTCCTACTGACCGAAGGGAAGCGGGGAGTTTTGTGAAGATAAATCTAAACGTTGGCCCAGGTAGGACTCTAACCTGGGAACCCCAGATTGCGAACTTAGTACGTTATACGCCCATGGGGAATACGTAAATGATTGCCTAGTGTAAATAGGTATATCAGAAATGAAGCTCCTAAAATGGGAATTTTCATGGGCTATCGTAAATTATGCCATTCTTTATGTCATTCTTTAATTATGTCATTCTTTAATTATGTCACAAAACGGGGGAAGCTTCCGAATGGGGGATTATCGTCTGCTATATATTTTAGGAATTTCATTTGGGTTAGACTCCAGCAACGCCGAAAAAATCGGCTGGCATATTTTAACCCTTTCAGGACCATAAGGTTTCTAAGAGTAAATATTAGTATGTAACTGTTTATTTTAGTTTGTTTAGACGTAAAATAAATAAAAATCATAAGAAAAATACATAACAATGTGTAGTTTTTTTGGAATTTTATGGGAAATATTTTTCCCAATGGACTATAAAGGTAACACAAATTATGGTTAGGCTTATTATGCAATGTCTTTTATTTATTGGTTTATTAGAACAAAATGTTACTATACTAAAATAATACAAAATTATGAAATAAAATTACTATACAAAATGATGTGCTAATTATGATATTCTGTGAAGCAATTTCTTTTGGTAGTGAGGCAAAGATGGACATTGCACACAGTACATATATTATGTGTCCTGACAGTTCTGTTTTTGTTTTCTAAACGTTCCCGTTTACGTAATTGCGTTCGGCATACGTTCTATTTTGACATTCTGTATAAAAAATGCAGATAAGGTTATAATTAAATATAACAATCACCAATTTTAAAATGGGAAAAATGTTTCTTTTAGTCGTGAAAGGGTTAAGCCTCTTTTTTTTCTTAATAAACAAGGTTCCTTTCAGTAAAGTATTTCTTAATGTGTCGTTGTTGTTTTCCTTTTACACAGGTTTTAAAAGACGCCATTATGGAAAACCAGACAGCAAAGAATTTCGAAGAAGTATGTGCCCCTAAAGTAGAGGCAACAAAGAATTTGGATGAATTGTCTCGATCTCTGTGTCCTGAGCTTGATTGGTTTGTTTGCTTCTCTTCCATAAGTTGTGGGAAAGGAAATCCGGGCCAGACTAATTACGGCTATGCCAATTCTGTGATGGAGAGAATCTGCGAGAAAAGACGAGAGAGTGGATTGCATGGTGAGATTCTTTTATCTCATTAATTTCTACTTCTTGCTCGATTGGATTTGTTAAATTGATTATAAGATTAAATTGATATTGAGATTTGTTAAATTGTCATTTTTTTGTGTTTATCGATATATGTAATTTAGGAATGCAAAATTTAACGTGTATATATATATATGTGTGTTTTATTTCATTCTCATTGTTATACCATAACTATAGTTTTATCTATCAATACAAGTGGCACGCCAGTTACATACACATTTCCAGGGAGTACGTGAAGCATATAAGGTTGATAACCACTGGTTTAGCTTATTACGCGAGATTGGAGATAGGATCTGATATTTGAAAAGTTAAAAGCAGTATCTAAAACTGTTTTAGTTCCTAGTTGCATATTTAGTTAAAATATAATTGTATAAGAGAAAAAAATAGAGAAATCGCCTTTGGCGAATTGGCGAAAGAATAAACTTTTACAATTTTTGAACTCAAATACCCTCTAACGGTGGAAATTCGATCAAAAGGAAAATTCGGGAACACAAATAGTGATAGTTTATTAATACTTTTCCAGCAGAAAAAGCGGCGGGGTGGCTCAGTCGGTAGCGCGCCAGGCTCGTAATCTGCAGTTCCCAGGTTCGAGACCTAGCTGAGTCAGCGTTGAGATTTATCTCCGCAAAATTCCCCGCCCTGCCCACGGTCAGTAAGGGACACGGATGGGCTTAGAAAGGCCGCCATCCGTCTGATGCGACGTTAAGCCATGGCTCCGTGGGCGGGAGAGTCAAACCCTGTGCACGTTACATAACACGCTGGATGGCCTTGGCAGGAGTCTACCATCTATCTCCCAACAGCTGTTCCAGTGGGTCCCCTCTCCAACCTTCTCTGAGCCTTCGGGGTCCTTGTGACCTGGCCATTTAGCCCATGGTGTGCAAACAAGTGCCGATCCAGAGGTAAAACAACCCAACCCAACTTTCGTAAAATCATTTTAATATTCTCTAAAGATGAGAATTTGTGTAAAATATTATGATTTTATTTTCGTAATAATATCTGTAAATTTAGTAAAAATGTGGAAAAAATAGAAATTTATCTATAATTTTAACCTTTTTTATCTATTATTTCCTATTTAGATTACAACAAAACATTTACATCTAAAAATAAAAAATATACTCTAAATTCTCCATTTTTAAATTTGGGAAGACGCTTTCTAAAGACTACTCCATCCATCCCTCGATTTACACGGTATATAGGCTCCAGGAAATCACCATGTAAATCGAAACCAACAACTTATGGAAAAAAAGGAAAATAGGTTCCAAAAAAATCCTTATGAATAAAGACGTACATAAAAGTCTTATTTATACATATTTATCTCAAATATCAGTTCAGCAGTAATTAATAAGCATTAATGTAACGTTATTTTGTACTTTATTTGCACTAATTCCAATAAGCTTAGATTAATTTGTCAGGCATTTTCATTTGGCCAGGAAAAATACTCATCATCAATGTAGGCGTACAGTCACTCAAAAAAATATCCAAACACTATGGTTGATTACAGAATTCAGAAAAAATATCTGGTCACGATTTTTTTAGAAATTAGTGATTAGGCAAACTTCGTGCACAGTACACGATATTCTTTCAGAGATATTTTTTCTGAATTCTGAAATCAACCATATTGTTCGTATAATTTTTTGAGCGACTGTACACTATAGAATAGGAAGATGAAATGTTAAAGAAGAATATTTATGAATTGAATATAAATTGTAAAATAATCATTTATATCAACGGTTAATGTTTTTTTTTTTTTTGCAAAATAGGTATTTATGTAATGTTTTATGAATCAATGTATTTTGAAATTAGCTGTATTTTGCCTATAAAAAAAGTCTATATAAACTCGTTGCTAAAAATGAGAAAAAACACTGTTTTCACTACTTTTAAAAATTCAGTTTAGAAAAGTAAGATCTCACTGCCAATTCAAACCAAGCTTCATTCATTAAGATATTGTTAGGCAGATTGCATTACAATGGCAAGAATATAATTTTAGCGAAATAATATAAATATATCGATAAAATGATTTGATTGATTTACAATTTGAGATGACAGTCAAATAATCTTACCCTAAACCACTGCTACTTCATAATAGGTATGATAACTGCATACATAAAAAAAAACTCACTCCATACCGTGTAAAGCGAAATTAGTTGAATTTTCTTCACCGTGTAAAACCGAGTTATTGTAAACAGGTTATTTATATAACAAAAAATTTCAGTCTCCCATTTTGATACATCTCCTGCATACTTTAATAAGAATTACCGTTCTCCTAAATACAACAATCATTTTTCTACATTTTCAGTTGAGTAATATGATTAGTATCTAAATATACGTATTCTTCTTTAAAGGACTGGCCATACAATGGGGGATTATTGGTGACGTCGGAATCGTCCATCGAACGATGGGAGGAAACTTGACAATTGGAAGTTTTACTGCCCAACGAATCAAATCTTGCTTAACTACTCTGGATACATTTCTTCAGGGTGATCATCCAGTTGTTTGCAGTTACGTGGCTGTGGATGCAGCCATCAAGAAAGGAGATAAGGAAGGAGTTCTTAATAAGTTGGCCAATGTGATGGGTAAGCAAAACAGTTTTACAGAATATGTCACGCAACGGATCGATCGTCCTTAAAGTGTAAGTTTTATTTTTCTCTGAATAATCTGATGATTATTTACTAAAAAATTTCTTACGAAATATTATTTATCAATTAAGTACTAATGATTTGGGGAATTAATTTAATCGTTATTTCATTACGTGCATTAAGAAAAAAAATACTTAAATTTAAACTGTTCGAATGAAGTACTATAGTCTTCAAGGGAGAAGATTAAGAAAAAACAAAATTATTTTTTGTTGTTCCAAAAATTGTACTGAGATGCGGGAGTGGCTCAGGCTCGTAATCTGTAGTTCCCAGGTTCGAGTCCCAGCTGGGTCAGCGTTGAGATTTATCTCTGCAAAACTCCCCACCCACGGTCAGTAGGGGACACCGATGGGCTTGGAAAGACCGCCGTCCGTCGAATGGGACGTTAAGCCATGGCTCCGTGTGCGGGAGAGTCAAACCCTGTGCACCTTACAGAACACGCTGGATGGCCTTGGCAGGAGGCTACCATCTCCCCACCCATTCATTGCACCTTACAGAACACGCTGGATGGCCTTGGCAGGAGGCTACCATCTATCTCCCAACAGCTGTTCCAGTGGGTCCCCTCTCCAACCTTCTCTGACCCTTCGGGGTCCTTGCGACCTGGCCATTTAGCCCATGGTGTGCAAAAAAGTGCCGCTCAGAGGTAAAACAACCAACCAACCTATTGCACGAAATGTAAACTATGATCTTATAGAGCAAGGATGATAATTTAAGTTCATATTGGAGTGTTCAGAGGTCTTTTGCAAAGAATTCCCGAAATTTGCTGCCATCAGCGATGTAGTGCATATTATTGGCGACGTAGTGAATATTTATGATTTCGGTCATCAGCTCTATTTGTATAAGAAATGACATTCATTGCTTTTACGAAATGAATTTTTACTCGAAACGTACTCTTTATTAATTAATGAGTGTTCTCTGCATACAAATTAGTGACTTACAGTAAGCTATTCAAGTTGCTGTTAATAGAAATATTCATAGACGAAAATGAATCGTATGACATAAAGCAAAATTAAATAAATACTCTTGTTTTCTATATTCACCATAATTTTAAGGGAGTGAAATATTTTGCCTTTACGAAATCATTAGAAAACTCCATGTTATGTAAATAAGAAAAAATATTCGAAAGTTTAGAACATTCCAAGGTGTAAAACAAGCTATTTATGACGAAATATGACGGAAGATATACTGTAGATCTCAATCAAATCTAAATATAATTTTTTAAGCAATATTCGTTTAATACTTAGAAAGTTATATAACTTCTAATATTTAATGGCAGCAATGTTAGTGATAAAAATTTATCTCCGGAATCAATTAAAAATTAAATTATAAGTATTACTTTAAACCCTTAACAAATTAACTTTAATAGATATAGTAGAAGACATTGTTGATTTTTAAGAATTTAATTTTAAGACTCGGCTGTGCAAGGTCAATCTTTCAATTTTCGTGAATATTGTATTTTTTTCACGACTTGTATCCCAGCGTATATAATTATTTAAATACTGACAAAGCGTTTTTAAAAGTGGAGTTTTGGACAGATTTCTTTGTGATTTTTAATTTACATTAATAATAGTAATAGATTAATTCGCAATATCTCAAAAGAAAATCTAATACACAAATCCTAGACACATGAAATATTCATAAAGTATTCCCTATTTTCCTTAAATGCTTCGAGAACAGATCCAACAGAAAAATTGGAAACGAGGAAAAGAAATTATAATTGTTCACATGTTCAACACCAAGAGAAAAATTCGTTGCTAGTCCAGGTGTTAGGAAAAGTTGCTATGATATTTTTAACTTAATAATAATTTAAATATGAAGGCAACACCAGAGAGAATTGAGGGGAAAAAATGCACAAAAATTATCTAATCGAGAGGATTTCCAAATCTTGAACATAAATAAAATATTTCTTTGAACTTTTTAAAAAGTGAGTGGATTTTTTTCATTCTTAAATCTAACTTCAAATTATTAAAAAATTTAGGTGCCCAATAAATAAAATATCTTTTTGCAACTTTTATGAGGTAGTGCTAAATGAAACAAAGGGTCAGATCTCTAGAATTATAAGATAAATATAAATAGATCATCTAGTGCTGATTTAGGTATAAAAATGACAATATTTTAAACATATAAAATTGGCCTAATAAATTAATAATCAGTATTTATTAAATCCATGTGATGGTAAAAGTTTTTATATCAATTTTGTAATTTTTTTATAAAAATGAAAAAAGCTACTTAAATTGTTTTCGTTGTCTTCGAGCCCCGGGTAAGGCATGGCTGTTTGTGTCGTTTTTCTGCTGAGGGCCTACCATCCTCTCAGACCTTCTACTATGGCATATAAACTGACAGGCTCCTGTCAGACCTCTGTGGCAAGCAGCTGCTTGAGGGGGGTATTTATTTTTTTTTTGTCACCACACAACTACAAATCCTATATTGTACAACAGAAAAAACTCATGCACAATAAAACATCATCAAAAGTCTTTGAGGAATAATTTTCTTTAAAACGTACACAGTCGTATCAGAATAATATGACCACCTACCATACATATACTATGGTAGGTGGTTATATTATTTTGATACGACTGTGTATAGTCTGTACAAAACAAATCTAAAAATAAATCTAAAATATTTCCACGATTTTTTTATTTCAAATTCTGATCTACAGTTGCACCCAGGTATTCATTTTACTTACACTTTCTATAGATCAACAATTAAAATAATAAGACAATTAATGTGATATTCTAGGGCAGTGCTGTCCAACTTCTCTAAGACCGTGGGCCATATTTTCTTTTGCTAATATTTCGCGTGCCAAAAAAAATAATTGAAAAGTCAGTTCATGTAACCTCAAAAAATTATTTTTATTTATATGAAAAATAATAAGTATTAATAAACCTCAAAAACCTCAAAAATTATTTTATTTATACGAAAAATAATAAGTAATAAAAAAACCAATATAAATTTTCCAAACCTTATCAAATATTTAATAAATTTAATGGGAGCACTGTGGCCGTAGTTGTTCAGCAATAATTTCTTTTACGTCCATATCGATATTTGTTGTTGCGAGCCGAAGCGTATGTTTAAGTGTAGAGTCTTTCAAGCAGTTTCTGTATCTTGATTTTATATATTTCATATCAGAAAATGCGCGCTCGCAGATATGTGTACTTCCGAACGCAGAATTTATTTGGAGTCCAAACTCTTTCACTTTCGGATATGTTTCTTCAGGGAAAAGTTTGAACAAATCTATTCCAGTTTCTCTGTTAGATCCAATAATTGGGTCAGCCTGAAGATCACATAATCCCATTTGATATTTAGGATATACGGCGCTAATATCAATATTTAATGGGGGCGGGGGTGGCTGAGTCGGTAGCGCGCCAGGCTCGTAATCTGTAGTTCCCAGGTTCGAGTCCCAGTTGGGTCAGCGTTGAGATTTATCTCCGCAAAATTTACCGCCCTGCCCACGGTCAGTAGGGGACACTGATGGGCTTGGAAAGGCCGCCGTCCGTCGGATGGGACGTTAAGCCGTGGCCCCGTGTGCGGGAGAGCCATACCCTGTGCACGTTAAAGAACACGCTGGATGGCCTTGACAGGAGACTACCATCTGTCTCCCAACAGCTGTTCCAGTGGGTCCCCTCCCCCAACCTTCTCTGAGCCTTCGGGGTCCATGTGGCCTGGCCATTTAGCCCATGGTGTGCAAAAAAGTGCCGCTCAGAGGTAAAACAACCCAATCCAACTCAATATTTAATGGATTACCGAAAAAATTTAAACTTTGCTTAAGGTCATCAAATTGTGAAAATCTTCTATTAAAATCTTCAATTAGGATATCTAATTTAGGAACAAATATTTCAAAATTAACTGTTTTACTAAGTTGCTTCATTTCTTCGTAGAACTCTTCACAAGTTTCAAAATGATTTAAATTCTTTTACTGCAAATTTGACTTCAACAATTGTAGTTTGTTTTTAAACCCAGTAACATGATTATAAAGACAGCACACGTTTTGATCTTTTCCTTGTAAGGATTTATTCAAGATATTTAAATAATCTGTAATGTCTGTTAGGAAAGCAAGTGAGCATTGAAAATTTTCATCAACAAAACTTACTATTAAATCTTCATCGGTGCCCACTTCTGTGAGAAAAAGATGAATTTCTTTTCGAACTATAAAATATCTCTTGAGGCATTTTCCGGCACTTAACCAGTGAATATTACTATGTAAAAGCAGATCGCCATACTCAGCATGCAGTTCGTCCAAAAAAGCTTTAAATTTTCTTCTCTGTAAGAGAACGATTTCCGCAACGAATTAAATTGGTAATTTTGACAACCTTTTCCATTACGTCATTTAGTCTCAGCGAAATGCCACACAATGTCTCCTGATGCACAATACAGTGCAACATTCGACAATGCATTCCATACGCATGCGCAGTGAGAGCGATTCGTGCTGTCGTTCATCATCATCCTCATCATCATCCTCAAGCAGCCATGGGCTACGGAGGTCCAACCAGACCGTGCAATTTAGTTCTCCAAGCAAGTCTATCCTGAGCTACATCTACTGCATCTGGCCACTGCACACCAATTCTAACAAGGTCCTGTTTGACATTGTCTGCCCACCGCATCCTAGGTCTCCCCTTCTTTCTGAGGCCTTTAGGCACACTGTTCATAACCCTATTCGCCAATCTATAAATATTCATACGGGCAACATGGCCAAACCAACGGAGTCTCTCTCTGCACAATATGCTGATTAAAGGAGCTTGCAAACTCCTTTGCCTAACCTCATCATTAGTTACAAAGTTGAACCACCTAATGCCCAAGATACTGCGTAAGCATCTGGAATCAAAAGCATCTAGTTTCCTGTTATCTTGTTTACAAAGTGTCCAAGTTTCACTACCATAACTAACCCTAGAAAGAACCAAACTATTATACAGCCTAATTTTAGTCTTTAGGTGTATACGCCTATTTCTCCACACTCTCCATAGATTCTTAAAAGTCCCGGCAGCAATCCCTATTCGTCTGTTAATCTCATGCCGCACATCACCATTATCGCTTACATAGCTCCCAAGATAATTAAACTGTGACACCTGCTCAAGACTGCAACCATTCAGAGTAACTGAATCACAGCCTGCCTGACCAATTTTCATCACTTTAGTTTTCTCTCTGTTTATAACCAAACCTACTCTACTACCAGTCTCATCAACAGCTCGAATGAAAGAGTTCATCTCATCAACATCATTTGCCAAAAGGGCTAAATCATCAGCATAATCTAAATCAGAAATTTTCGTATCTCCAGCCCATTTAAGGCCAAAATCTTTCCCTTGAAGTGAATTTCGCATAACATAATCAATAACCAAACTAAAGAGAAAAGGAGACAAAATGCACCCTTGTCGAACACCAGAAGTAATGCTAAACCAATTGCTACAAGCCTTACCAACTCTCACACACGACTCAGTGTTATTATAGAGAGCTTTCATTATGTTAACTAACTTGCCTGGTATACCATATGATTTCACAATCAACCACAAATTATGACGATCAACAGAGTCGAAAGCCTTTTTGAAATCAACAAAGCTAGCAACCAAAGGTTTCTGAAACTCTAAACATTTCTCAAGAATCTGCCTAAGTGAAAATATCTAATCCACACATCCCCTACCACTTCTGATCCCACATTGTTCATCACGCAATTGACTGTCAACCAGATTCTTAATTCTATTAAGCACAATCATATGAAGAACTTTACCTGGAACAGAGAGTAGGCTGATACCCCTATAGTTATCACAAGAACTGCGATCACCTTTTTTGAAAATAGGGATAACAATAGCTCTGGTAAAATCCTTAGGAACCATGCCTTTATCATAAAAGATATTCAGAATTTCAGTCATCCAAGTGGTAACCGAAACATTCCCAGCTCTAAGCATTTCGGTAGTAATTTCATCTACCCCTGGGGATTTATGTAGTTTAAGTTTAGAAACAGCCACAATAACTTCAGATTGTGTTATAGGGCCAACATTGAAGCCACCAATGCATCTATCATCATTGCAAACAATGGGAGTAGAACTAACCACATTGTTTAGAACATCACTGAAATGCTCAGCCCACCTAGCCATGACAGAATCCTCCCCTTCTATAACCTTACCATGTTTATCCTTCAATCCTTGTATGCCTGTCCGTTTTCTACCACACAAAACATTAACTATCTGGTACAGCTCTCTGCTGTTGTGCTGTCTAACTGCTTCCTTGGCTTTGTCAGCCAAACCATCAAGCCAAAGATTCTTATCAGCAGCTAACTGATCTTTTACACGTTTATTAAGTTCTCTGTAATGCTTTCTATTAGGACTAGTAGGGTATTGATTAAAAACATTCCTGCAGTTCTTTCTTTCCGAAATAAGCCCAAGTGCCTTATCACTCAGATAATTCTGTCTCTTCTGCTCCTTTTTTCCTAAAAGACTACTGTTAGTGTCCATAAAAGCCTGTTTAAAATGATCCCATTCTTCCTCAACTTCAGTAGTAAGCAAACCATGACTGTCATAATGACTAAGTAACCTATCATGGTAAGCTTTGGCTATAACTGGATCTTTAAGAGCTTCAGTATTAAAAGTAAATTTTTTAACCCTAGCACAACACTTTTTAAGTTTAAGTTGCAGCACACTTTTAACAAGGTAATGATCAGATCCAATTTCAGCTCCCCTATATGCCCTGGTATTCCTAACAGAACTAGCCCATTTGCTGTTAATTAATATATAATCAATTATATTCCTATGCAGCCCATCAGGTGAAACCCATGTGCATTTATGAATGTTGCGGTGTTTGTAATATGTGTTAGTTATTCTGAATCCATTGAGCTTACTTACCTGTAGGAGACGTTGCCCATTGCCATTGCAGCTACCAATACCAAAAGGGCCTATTACTCCTCCCCAAAGGTCAGAGTCAGTACCAACTTTGGTATTGAAGTCACCAAGAACAAGGGTAATATCTCCTTTCTTGACAGAATTCAAAATATCCTGAAGTTGTTCATAAAACCTATCCTTCTCATCCTCATCGGCATCCTCAGTAGGGGGATAAATTGAAGATCGCATATGATGTAAAGTAATATAAGTTGACAAAAAATATAAATTGGATGACAGATATTTATTTAAAATATCAAGTAAAAACTTGATTTTGTTCGCGGGCCACAAAACTCCTTGTGCTAGTTGGACAGCGCTGTTCTAGGGTAACGATTTATCACTTTTCATCAAATCAAATAAGATAACTTTAGTTTTATGGATTTGATTTTAAGAAAACCAACAATATATTTCTTGTAGATATTATTGAACTTTTAGCTGGTCAGTTATGCGAGTAGCAGAGTACACAATGGCTTCATCGTCTTCATAACAAGTTAGTGAGCAATTCAGCTTTAAATTGCAGTATTGTTTAAAAAACTCCAAAATAGGATAGGACCTAAAATAGAACGCTGCAGAACATCTTTTCTGAAAAGCATGGATTCGCTTGCTTTAGACTATGAACATACAGCTAGTTTCCTATTTTTCAAATAACACTTATAGCAATCAAAACAAATCCTGTTATATCATTAATGCAAAGTTTATCCAACAGAATTTTGCGATTTACTATATCGAATGCTTTCCTTATGTAATTTTTTTTTTCATTTATACTATTTAATACCTTTTCAGTAACATTTAATGTCGCCTATTTTGTGTTTCTACACTCTTTAAATCCAAACTGTAAGTAATGAAAAAAATTATCTTTCTCACAAATAATTGATAATTTTAGATTTCACAACCTTTTCAATAACTTTCGAAAAGGCTAGTAAAATAGATATCGGTCTGTAATTACTTGCTAAACTTTTATACCCATTTTTATATATTGGAAAAATGAAGGAATCAAGAAATCTTTTATACACAAATATTTTCCATATATGTTAAAATATGAACACCATATCAGCAAAAAATTTAATATTTCAACAGTTAACCGATCTTAAACTGTAGTTTTATTATTGTTTAATTTATTTGTTACATTAGTAATCTCATATCGGTAGCATCAAAAAAATTAATTAAATGTTGAATGTCTGAAAGTTATTTGGTTATTTTTTGTTCAGAGTGTCTGAGAGTTTTTCACAAACTTCGTGTTGAAAGTGTCTGAGAAGTATGATTAATATTAAAATGTAAATGAGATTTATCTGCAATGAAAGCAGAGAATAATTAGCATATTCATGGACAATCTCCGTTTGCTTTAAATCACGAATATCAGTTTTGAATTTCATTTGTTTCTCACTTTCATTAACGCAACTATGAAATTTATGAATGTAAAAGCTTTGTTTAGCCACTTTACTTTTGTTACCACAAATTTAAAATAATTTCCATAATTTAAACTCAATTTGGATATTTCTAGAATATTTTCTATACTGAATATACCTCTTGTTTTATCTATACAAAAAAAAAACTCATTTGTCATTCATGGTTATTTACCTTTAACCGTCTTTTTTTTTAATCCTTTTACACTGGCATCTGTGATGTAAAAGACCATGAAACAATTTTTGTACAGTATTCAAACCTTGATCACTTTCTATCACAAGAAACTAATTGAAATTTTCTACAGTATTTTCAATTTTAAAATAGTCATTCTTGTGTCATTATGGAATTACCGTTTAAGATGTCAGCTTCCTTCAGATTATAATCCACACGCAAGATGCAACCTGGAAACAGATGCAGTGGCGTACGATCATCCAGAAGTACCCCTCCCACATACCAGAAGACCTCCTCTTATATAGGAGTGTTGTTCGCAGATGTTGAGTTGATGTTTGCTTGTTCCGCATTTTCTCCAGGGGAGCACAATGGGAATCTGTATTCAGACTGAAACGGGACTCACCGTGAAGAGCACAATGGGAATCTGTATTCAGACTGAAACGGGACTCATCCGTGAAGAGCACAATGGGAATCTGTGTTCAGACTGAAACGGGACTCATCCGTGAAGAGCACAATGGGAATCTGTGTTCAGACTGAAACGGGACTCATCCGTGAAGAGCACATGGGCCCCCTATTATTTGGTCCAGGTGTGATGCTGCCTATACAAAGTCCTTCGAGCTGTTCTTTCAGATGGCGCCAGATAGAGGTAAACCATCGCTCTCGTAGTATACAGCTACGAAATATTCCTCTAGCAAAGGATACAGCTTTCATGACACCATTGTTTCTGAAGCACAGCCAATCTCGACAGTGAATTGTTTGACTGAATAAGTACTACCTACGGTTACTTGATCTATCACCGCTCTCGGTCCAGCTGAAACAGCTGATCTAGAATTTTAATTTCCTACCAGTAAGCTGTAAAAATGCCCATCGCTTGGAAGAAATGACACTCAATTCAACAGAAATAGGAAATCTGCAAGGCTACTAAACTAAATGGACAGCACACAAAACCATTTTTCCCTTGCAGTTAATTTTTAATTACTGTTTTTTTTCTAACATATTTTTAGTGTTTTTTTTTAAATTACATTTCAGTGAAAGATATTAAACCGTTGGGAAAACGTATATATATATCCCTATTCCTTTTCAGTGTTAAACCCAGATATCGGTCTTCCTGCGATTTGGGTGACTAGGAATTGGTCATCGAGACACCTTCCCTTATTTCTCTTTTGTCTCCTTATCCTGGAGATGACTATTCCAGAGACATTATGCGCTCTGGCTACTGAAGCTTGGGTCTGCCCTGCCAACAGCCCACCAATGGTTATCCACCTCTCCAAATCCTCCAAACAACTCCGAGTATTCGTCTGCATGTTCTCCAATACCTCTTGCAAGTTGACGGTTTTAGAGTAGGCTCTCTTTTATAGTGTGCCAGTATATATATGATAACTTCCTCCATAGCCTGCTTCTTGACCGCCTGGACATCTACCGACCTTCCTTGGTCATGGTCAGTCCTTGTGGCTCGACTCTTTCTCCCCCATACTGGGGAAGTACTACTGTTCAACTGAGTTACAAATATCCTGCGGCTTTTCCAAAGGAAGTTTATCCCTAAAATGTTCAACGAACTGAAATAAATATGCATGACATTTGATGCCTATATTTAAGGAGCCGGAAGCTTAAGTTCTAATTCATGGTTAAAGGAGAAAAAAAGAATATACAACACCGACTTCATGACTGATAACTTGAACCAAGCAAGGCATCTGCAAAAAGTGATGCTTATAATATTATTTTTGCTATGACAAAATTTTAAGTCAAAATTTTCTTTTATGAACTAATTGATAAATGTCTCAAAATTATACCTCCACACAAAAGGAAATATTATAATGAAATTTCATAATTTTATCGTTACATACATTACTAACTTTAGTTTGAAATCAAGAACAATTACGTTTTTCGGGCCCGGAAAAAAATCAAATCTTCTTGAAGATATTAGGTTGTTTCAAATGAAATGGTCGTTGAATGACGTCAGGTTTCCACTGGTTGCGGAAGAAAGCAAGCGCTGAAGTTTATGCAATTTTTTTATGTCATGAGGCAACGTCACACGTGGGTGATGCAATTGTAGTATTTGTTTCGTTCAACGAGCATTAAACATTGAATACTACCGACATCAAGTCAATCATGGAAACCAGTCAATTAAGGTTGCTATACCTTTACGAGTTCAAATTGGGAAATTCTGCAGCGGCTGCAGTAAAAAAAATCAATAAAACATTCGGTGGAGGAACAACTAATGAGAGATCAACTCGCCGTTGGTTTGCAGAATTTCGCTCAGGAGATTTGAGGCTACAAAACGAACCCCGTGGCCATCATCCTTCCTCCATTGATTCGAATGAATTAAAGGATTTAATCGAATCAGATCCACGACAAACTGTACGAGAGATCGCCCAGACACTAAATGTTCACTTTTCAACTCTTTCACGGCACTTGGCAATAATAGGAAAAGTAAGGAAGCTCGACAAGTGGGTGCCTCACGAACTCACTGATGAAAACAAAGCACGGCGTTTGGAGGTGTGCTCTTCTCTCTTAAGAAGAAGCAAAGAAGAAAGGTTCCTGCAACGAAATGTGACTGTGGATGAGAAGTGGACCACGACAAGGTCCCCCCCCCCCCCCCCCGATAGGGGACCACCTTGTCGTGGTGGGGGGGCATAGGGCCCAGCAACTCGGCTGAGGAGGCATTGCCGGTCGGGATGATCCCTAGCTGGAGCAGGCCAGAGGATTTGCCGGCTGCCGTGTACTCAGCTGGAGCATTCCAAGGTTTTGCCGGTTGGGGTGGTCCCCGGCTGGAGCATTGCTGAAGCCACCCGAGGTTGAAGACGCTGCTGGCCGGCTTGATTGCCGGTCGGATGGTGACGGCGTTGGAGACCTCACCTCTCAGGAGACCTGTGTGGTCTGTTCGACGGCTCTGCCGAAAGGCACGAGCTGTCAAAAAAGTCTGGGTCTTACTAAGAGTCTCCACCCCGGGTGCCGATCGAGCTTGGATCTTTATATCCTTGCACATTTGCAAACCGGGGAATAGATTAAAGTGAGGTTTCTTCCGGTGGTCAGCTTTCCTTCTATAGGACTGCTGCCAT
The DNA here is from genome assembly GCA_038380435.1 of Ryuthela nishihirai. Taxonomy (NCBI): domain Eukaryota; kingdom Metazoa; phylum Arthropoda; class Arachnida; order Araneae; family Heptathelidae; genus Ryuthela; species Ryuthela nishihirai. The sequence continues at coordinate 71,491,905 of JAWZYU010000008.1, read as the reverse complement.
GTGAGGCCGGGGTTGAGGTGCGCCTATATGGCGTATTCCTTGCCCCCGGCTCTAGATAGTCATGGCTTTTCTTTAACCAGGTAGTGCTGTCAGGCGGAACCGGGAATTGCCGTGGTTGCATAAGATCGCAACATAGAGATCCATTCTACGACAATCGTACACGTTCGTCGCAGTGGTTGGGAGTGAAAGACGCTCCGGGAAGGACTCCAAAGGCACCTTTGCATCCAAAGAAGATGTTGTTTACTGTGTGGTGGTCTTCTGCTGGTGTTATTCACTAATCATTCCTTCCACGAGGTGAAATGATAAATGCAGCTCGATATTGTACAGATATGTGGCAAATGCATGACAAATTGTGCCTTAAGCAACCAGCACTTGTGAATAGACATGGAGTCATATTGCTTCAGGATAACGCCCGACCACATACGGCAGTGTCAACCACACAGCAAATCAACAATTTGGGATGCGAAATTGTGCCTCATCTTCCATACTCTCCTGACATTTTCCCAACAGATTACCATTTTTTCCGGCACTTGAGCCATTTTTTTGCCCAAGAAATGCTTTGCCAACGACGCATCAATTTATCGGGTAGTGAAGGACTTCATCACTTCCAGAGACACTGATTTTTACAAACGTGGTATAAATGACATTGCCACACGTTGGCAACAATGCATTGATGCTGCTGGAGATTACTTTGATTAAACAGGTGTTCTTCTTCTTTTTATTCTCCTCTTTTTCAATCGTCCTTAAAATCGGCCATTTCATTTGCAACAACCCGATATTTGATACTTAACAAATATATGATACATTTTCTGGTCATTATACATCGAATGTATTAGGTATTGCAACAACCTGGATGAACTCATACTTGAATCGTTTACATTGTAATAATATAATTTCATTCCAAAATAAATTCGTATCATATTGTCCAAATATTTTACAATGATTTCTTGCTGATTATGCTCTGCATATAAATGGAAATATATGTCAGGAATTATGTTCACCTGTAATGCAGTAAAATGTATCAAAACTAAAGATAACTGATGTTTCACCTATGTTTCTATTTCAGTTTGTACTACGAATGGGAAAATAGAATTTTTCAAAGAACCCTGAAGTACCTTTTTTATGAAATTATATTGATCTGTGGAAATCTTTCACTCCGTATCACAACGCGCTCTTAACTATTTGGAACTGAAAGAAAATCGCTTGAGTAACGGATGGTAGAGAATTTATGGATCATCTGTAAAAGAAATTTTAAAATCGGAACTCATAGGTTTTATTTAACTTTCGGTACCCATAGATCAACGCTCTTAAAGTACTACCTACGGTTACTTGACCTATCACCGCTCTCGGTCCAGCAGAAACAGCTGATCTAGGATTTTAATTTCCTACCAGTAAGCTATAAAACTGCCCATCGCTTGGAAGAAATGACGCTCAATTCAACAGAAATAGGAAATCTCCAAGACTACTAAACTAAATGGACAGCACACAAAACCATTTTTCCCCTGCAGTCAATTTTTAATTACTGTTTTTTTTTTCTAATATATTTTTAGTGTTTTCTTTATATTACATTTCAGTGAAAAATATTAAACCGTTGGGAAAACGTATATATATCGTCCTTGGTTATTTAAATTTTGATCACAAATGTATTTTCTTCGGGGATTATTTGAAAATAGCACTCTCATTATCATTATACTCTTCTAAATGTCACCCGTAGATATTAGGGCCGATACAAATCAATAAACTAAATAACTAATTACCTGTTTTTTGACAGGCTAACGCTTTGCAAAGGAAAACGAAAGAGTTTTCTGTTATTTAATGCTTGATGTTACATGTAGATTCTTTGTATACTGGTGTAGTCCAACCGTGAAAAATTAGTAGTTACATTTGCATGCTAGTTAACTACTAAATTTGATAATTTAATAAATTTTTAACTACTAGCATTTAGTAGTTAGACAAAACATGTTGGCTATCCTCTTATTTAAATGAAATTTTTTATGATTTCATACATACTGAGTTTTATTTCATGTATATCGAAACAATTTCTGTTAATCGCTTTTAGGATTTAAAAGTTATAAGGATATGGATGCCAATCTCACTCTTGGTGAAATGGGAATGGATTCACTAGTAGCAGTTGAAATTAAGATGTTTCTCGAGACGAATTTTGATACTACCCTTAATACAGAAGAAATTAGGAATTTAAAAATAGGAGATATTGAAAAAATTCTGGAAGATTGTGGAAAGCAGAATCCTTCAGTCGAAGCACCAGCAAATACTATGGAGAAAGCGACGTTTATTTTACCTGATGAACTTGTTGCTAAAGACGCCCTTGTTTCTCTCAATACACAAAGCAGTGGAATTGCTCTGTTTATCGTTACCCTTGATGAAGGCATAGCTCCAGGTTTAAAAGTATTAGCAGAGAAGTTGAATTGTCCTGTTTATGGTATTCAGTGCACCAGAGACATTCCCACCACTAGTCTCAAAGACATGGCTCTGTGGCATCTACAGGTGAGTGACGTTATCATTTGAAATTCTCATTCTAGAACTTTTTATAAGCTTATAATACTAGTGAGGTTAAGTTTCCTTAGTGTTTTTAATGTTTTTTTTTAGTGTAATAATTTGTATTGAATACCACAGCTATATGTTCTATTTGGGTTACAACAATTTAGCTTCCAAAACAGTTACAATGGCACGGAAAACAACTTCCAGTGAAAACGGTTTCAGTGGTAAAGAACCGAAATACGTTTACCAATGCAATACCCAGAAAGAAACCAAATATGTTTAAAATATTATGAGAAAGGGTGAGTGGGTGAAAAAATTACAGAAAAGTCAAAAAAACTAACTCATCAAATTTCTTCATGTAAACGTTTTGTGAAATTCAGCAAAGACATATCAGAATTTCGATACATGCATCAAGTATTTAAGTTACTTATGTTGTTCAAATATTGGGACAAAAGCTATGAAAATTTAATTAGTGTACTATGTTTTATTTCTTGATATTGAAAAGTTGATTTTCTCACACCCTCTAAGAAAAGGGGTTAGATTGTTGGTCAGTGGAATATATTTTGACACACTAGGGCCAATTCTGACACTCCTGGTCCCAGCTGGGTCAGCGTTGAGATTTATCTCCGCAAAATTCCCCGCCCTGCCCACGGTTAGTAGGGAACACCGATGGGCTTGGAAAGGCCGCCGTCCATCGGATGGGACGTTAAGCCGTGGTCCCGTGTGCGGGAGAGCCATACCCTGTGCACGTTAAAGAACATGCCCGATGGTCTTGAGAGAGGCTACCATGTGTCTCCCAACAGCTGTTCCAGTGGGTCCCCTCCCCCAACCTTCTCTGAGCCTTCGGGGTCCTTGTGACCTGGCCATTTAGCCATGGTGTGCAAAAAAGTGCTGCTCAGAGGTAAAACAAACCAACCAACCCTGACACACCTGGATCTGCTGCTAACAGACATGTGATCAGAGAAAGCAAAAGAGAGAGCAATGCGTTGGCTTTTACTTTTTGATACGGGGCGGGGGTGGCTCAGTCGGTCGCGCGTCAGGCTCGTAATCCGTAGTTCCCAGGTTCGATTCCCAGCTGGGTCAGCGTTGAGATTTATCTCCGCAAAATTCCCTGCCCTGACCACAGTCAGTTAGGGGACACCGCTGGTCTTGGAAAGGCAGACGTCTGTTTGATGGGACATTAAACCGTGGTCTGTGTGTGGGAGAGCCCATACCCAATACATGTTAAAGAACACGCTGGATGGCCTTGACCGGAGGCTACCATCTGTCTCCTTACAGCTGTTCCAGTGGGTCCCCTCCCCCAACCTTCTCTGAGCCTTCGGGGTCCATGTGACCTGGTCATTTAGCTCATGGTATGCAAAAAAGTGCCGCTCAGAGGTAAAACAACCCGACCAAAATTTCACATTTGGGTCATAAATAGGTCACTTGGAATAGCCATTAAAAGTTTGCCTTTTCTATATTTAGTGACCTCAAACGATGTAAATTAAAACCACCTAAGGAGACATATTACTGGTGCTGGAGAACTAAAAATTCGTGAATACCGCAATTTCAGGCCGTAGAACTCAGAAATAGGAGGAATTTTCAGATCAGGTGTCACATTCAAGCTAAAATAGGGGTCGGAGTGACGAGTACCATAAGCATCGATATGGCGCGGTGACTTAGTCGGTAGCGCGCCAGGCTCGTAATCTGCAGTTCTCAGGTTCGAGCCCCAGCTGGGAAAGCGTTGAGATTTACCTCCGCAAAACTCCCCGCCCTGCTTACGGTAGGTAGGGGACACCGATGAGCTTGGAAAGGCCGCCTTCCGTCGGATGGGACGTTAAGCCGTGGCCCCGTGTGCAGGAGAGCCATACCCTGTGCACGTTAAAGAACACGCTGGATGGCCCTGACGGGAGGCTACCATCTGTCTCCCAATAGCTGTTCTAGTGGGTCCCCTCCCCCAACCTTCTCTGAGCCTTCGGGGTCTGTGACCTGGCCATTCAGCCCATGGTGTGCAAAAAAGTGCCACTCAGAGGTAAAACAACCCAATCAAAGGAACATGATGCTTCAAATTTTAATTTTCTAATAGAGGTTTCGGTTGTTTTAACTCAGAGTGGCAGTTTTTTGCACACAATGGGATAATTGGCCAGGTCCCAAGGATCCCAAGGTCTGAAAGTGTTTGGGAAGGAGATCCACTGACAGATGTTAGGAGATAAAGAGAGACTCCCTTCAAGGCCATCCAGCGTGTTCCTTAACGTTCCATAGGATATGGCTCTCCTGCACCACGGTGTAACGTTCCATCTGATGGCCGGCGGCCTTTTCAAGACCAACGGTGGCCACATTCTCACCGAGGGTAAGGTTAGGATTAGTTGAGATAAGGCGCAATTAGAGTCGAACCTGCGAAGAAGTGCAGATTATGAGCTTGGTGCGAGAAGGATTGAGACAACCCTTAACACCCCCTAATAGATAGAGGGAATAGTTTTATGTCGTTATATTGTGCTTTTCATTGCAATGATAAATCAATTATTTTTCGTGAAATTCCATGATAAAAAGATTGTATCAGGGTTACATTTTATTTAATAAATGGTTTTCTTACATGTTCCAACTGAAAAATAAATAATTTTTTCTATTTGTTTCCAGATGATTGAAAAGCATGACCTTCATGGACCCATTAACGTCGCAGGTTACTCCTACGGTTCAATAGTTGCATTTGAAATGGCTCTTCAGTCACAAGATTCAGATTCATTTCCAACATTGAAAAAGCTGATGCTCATAAATTTCTCTCCTTTGATCAAAGTGCTCAATGGAGGTGTTCCGAATTACCTTGAAGTCATGTTTCATGAAGAAGATGCTCGCTTCTGTTCTTTTGTTGAACAATACACTGAAACGGATATTACTCAGGTAATTAAATTTTCTATTTAGTGTTCAACTCGTAAATATTCAAACAACATTTGAATCCAGGTGTACAGTCGCTCGAAAAAAAATTCGAGCACTACGGTTAATCTGGCAACCTAAGTGTTACGTAACACAAAGATTGCCAGATCACTAATTTCTAAAAAAGTCGTTGCCAGATATTTTTTCTGAATTCTATAATCAACCGTAGTGTTCCGATATTTTTTTGAGTGACTGTACAACTGAAATATCTATGAGGGGCGGATTCGACTTGTAATTAAATGAAGCAGTCGCAATACCAACATACACCAAGGAGTTAAATCATTATGACCACCTGCCTAATATGATGTTGGTCCTCTATGGGTTTGGTTGGGTTGTTTTACCTCTGAGCGGCACTTTTTTGCACACCATGGGCTAAATGGCCAGGTCACATGGACCCCGAAGGCTCAGAGAAGGTTGGGGGAGGGGACCCACTGGAACAGCTGTTGGAAGACAGATGGTAGCCTCCTGTCAAGGCCATCCGGCGTGTTCTTTAACGTGCACAGGGTATGGCTCTCCCACACACGGGACCACCGCTTAACGTCCCATCCGACGGACGGCGGCCTTTCCAAGCCTATCGGTGTCCCCTACTGACCATGGGCAGGGCGGGGAATTTTGCGGAGATAAATCTCAACGCTGACCCTGCTAAGACTCGAACCTGGGAACTACAGATTACGAGCCTGGCGCGCTACCGACTGAGCCACCCTCGCCCCCGGTCCTCTATGTGCCGCCAAAACAGCTCTTACCTGACGAGGCATGGATGCTACAATATTTTTAAAGGTATCTTTGGTATCTAATACCAACACCTTCCCAGAAGATCTTTTAATTCTTGTAAGTTACGTGGTTGGGCCACGGCAGATCAAATTTGCTGTTCCAACACAAACCACAAGTGCTTGATTGATGTCTGGGGAATTTGGGGGGTGGGGGTGGCTCAGTTGGTAGCGCGTCAGGCTCGTAATTTGTAGTTCCCAGGTTCCAGTCCCAGCTGGGTCAGCGTTGAGATTTATCTCTGAAAAATTCCCCGCCCTGCCCATGTCAGTAGGGGACATCGATTGGTTTGGAAAGGTCACCATCCGTCGGATGGAACGTTAATCCGTAGCCCCTTGTACGAGAGGCATACCCTATGCAAGTTAAAGAACACGCTGGATGGCCTTGACGGGAGGCTACCATCTGTCTCCTAAAACAGCTGTTCGAGTGAGTCCCCTCCCCCAACCTTCTCTGAGCCTTTGCAATCCTTGTGACCTTGCCATTTAGCTCATGGTGTGCAAAAAAAGTCCGTTCAGAAGTAAAACAACCCAACCGGGGAATTTGGAGGCCAAGGTAATACCTGAAAGTCTTCCTCGTGTTCGGCGAACCATTCTCGAACAATCTGGGCAGTGTGGCATGGCGCATTATCCTGCTGAAAGAAGGCACTACAAAAGAGGATACCATTGCCATGAAAGGATGCACCTGGTCTGCAACGATGTTTAGGTTGGTGGTAGACGTCATAATTTCCTGCACATGAATGATTAGACCCAAGGTTTCCCAGCATAACATTGCCCAAAGCATTACACTTCTTCCACCGGCTTGTTTTCATCCCAAGGTCCATCTTGGTGCCAACACTTCCCTAGGTAAACGACGTGCACGTACCCGGCCGTCCACATGGAGCAACAAGAAACGAAATTTATCGGACGAGACAACCTTCTTTCAATCATTCAAGGTCCAGTTTTGATGCTTACGTGCCCTTTGTAGGCGCTTTCGACGGTGAACCGAGGTTAGCATGGGCACTCGTAGCGGCCTGCGCTAACAGCCCCATTTTCAGGAGGGTTCGATGAACTGTGTGTTGCGACACATTACTCCCATCACAAGCATTCAAATCATGGCTAGGTGCGCCACAGTATCGCTTCTGTTGGCTCGTACCATACAGGATAGCCTTCGCTCATCTCTTGCATCAATGAGCCATGGTCAGTCCACCATGCCGGCAGTTCATGGTTTTCCCTCCTCGGACCACTTGTTTGAAGGTACTAACCACGGCTGACTGTGAGCCTTGCTTTCTCGGAAATGCTCTGATCCAGTCGTCTCCCCCCCCCCCCCCCCCGATAGGGGACCACCTTGTCGTGGTGGGGGAGTTTGTGGCCCAGCAACCGGTCGAAGACTCTGCTGACCTGTATGGGTCCCGGTTGGACAGAGATGTATCTGCTGACCTGTATGGAGACCAACCGAGGTCGAAGGCATCGCTGACCAGTTTAGTGGCCCGGTTGGACGGTGCTAAGACCTCAGAATCAGGCACTCTTGGGGAGCAGATCAGGGCCTTGCTGAACGGATTGGTCCCCTAGTAGGCAAGATCCCTTTTCAAAGTCTGGGCCCCACTAACAGTCTCCACCCTGGGTGCCGAGCGAACTTGGACCTACATATCCTTGTTCATGGCTAACCGGGGAACAGATTAAACTCCAGGGTTCAACCGATGGACGGGCTTTCCTTCTGTAGGATTGCTCGCCATACGAGGTCGGGGATGAGATGCATCTATATGGTGTAGCCTTGCCCCCGACTATAGATAGTCACGGCTTTCCATTCACTTGGTAGTGTCGAAAGGCGGAACCGGGGATTGCCGTGGTTGCCGTAACATCTGGCAACATAAGATCCAGTCATCTGGCCATTACAATTTGGTCTTTGTCAAACTCACTTAAGTCCGCTGCCTTTCCCATCTGAAGAACAAGAATAACACTGATTAACAGAGCTCAGTATCAGGTGTTATTTATACCATTTCATGACCTTCACACGCGCCTTCGTTTACCTGCAGTTGCTTCGATTTGCGTAAAGACGCTCTGGTCATAATGTTTTGGCTCTTCAGTGTATGTGCATGACCGTTATTCACATAAAGTTTCTTTTATTTAGTGCGCTGGGAATTTAATGCTGAATTCAACTGATTACGCGTCAATTGATTACGTATGGATATACGCATTCAATTGATAGAAAGGACAGAAATGCAAAATTTGTATATGGGATTTTAACTTAGCACATCCTAACGTAATCTAATGAACAAAATCAGAAATCAAGGTAGATGAATCGAACACCTAACCTATTTATTCTAACATGAGCAATGCAAAAATTTTGACTTAACTTGAAGGAAATGGAATACGAAATTGAAAAGCAGAATAAACCGAAACGAAGGTAAAGCGTATAGGAAGTCTCCTTCCTTCCTTCTAGACACAAGTTTCTGAAATATATAAGCTTAAATTGAAGCGAAAGCAATGGCAGTTCGCATAGTGAAAGATATCCAGTTCTCAAGTCACGTGATGATTGCTAAGGTAGCATTTTGCCACTGTGGATAGCACTAATCAATTAGGCACCCAACAGGCACCGAGAAACTTCACCCTTATTACTTAGATACTTAATTTTGACGCCTCTTTTGTTACTAAAGACGAATTTCACCCTAAGAATTCTATGCTTGCAATATTTTTTTTGGCGACATTTTGTTTTCGCAGTGCAAAGCTCTGTACTTCTATTCTTATGATGACATTTCCTATTATTTTGCTGCTGAAGCAATTATTGACAAGTTCGGTTGAAACAGCTAGTGAACAGAGTGAAATTTTATTTTCTTAAACATTTTAAAGTAATAAATCTTTATTTTATTCCAGTTAAAAAACCATTTGATAGCATCATCATCTTTCGAAACTAAAGTTAGTACAGTGCAGAATTTTATGATCGAGAATTATAATGGAGCCTTGAAGAGAGAAGACTTATCTGCAGCAATCGAAAACTATTGTAGAAGATTAGAAACAGCAGAAAAGTACAAACCAAATAAAAAATTGAGAAATGATTTGTTTCTGATAGACATTTCCAAAAATCCTGATTTGAAATATCCTTTTGCGGTTGAAACTACTTTATCTAAGGTAAATATCTTTCACATATTTTCTGCTTTTAATCAGTTCATAATAAATAAAAAATTATTAATTTTTCATTTCCAATAGCAAATCTTTATAATTATAGACCTTGTTCCTTGTTATTTGACTGAGGAGCAAAAGTACAGTTGCTCAAATAAATATCCGAACACTATGGTTGATTATAGAATTCAGAAAAAATATCTGGCAACACTTTTTTTTAGAAATTAGTAATCTGGCAACCTTCGTGTCACGTGACACGAAGGTTGTAAGATCACTAATTTCTAAAAAAATCGTTGCCAGATATTTTTTCTGAATTCTGTAATCAACCATAGTGTTGGGATACTTTTTTGAGTGACTCTACCAGACTCCTGAAATAAATGGCGCCAGTCTGGAATTAAGAAAATATAGGGAATTGTTATATGTCAATCCCACCACCAGAGCGCATGTCAGTTAGTTTCAAAGCCCAATAGTAAATTCAATCGCAGAATCCACTAATCGATGACTAACTAATCTTTCAATAGAAAGCGAAATAGCGAAATCGGTCAATTTTGATGACGTAATTAAAGATTTTGCGGCGAAAAAGGCGAGAAAAATTATGTAATATTTATAATATACTTGGTGTTCCTATAATTTGTATCTACAGTGTTGATATCTACAGTAGTTGTATCTACAGTGTTGCCAGATCATTAATTTCTAAAAAAATCGGTGCCAGATATTTTTTCTGAATTCTGTAATCAACCATAGTGTTCGGATATTTTTTGAGCGACTGTACGTGAGTTTGAATCTCGGGTAAAGCATGGTCGAAGGTTTTCAAGTTTATTATTTTTCTATTAAAGCCTCGCCTCTCTAAAAACTTTACTTCTATGGTGTAACATAGTGAAAGATCTCCGTGATAACACTAGTTGAAGAAAAATTGAATTTCTTTTTGGAAATTTATTGAAATGGGTATTCGTTTGCACTTATTCTCATATGCACAATCATTCACATTTCGTGCAGCTTTCGTGGGGGTTAATTATTGGAACTGAAATTCATAACGAATATGTTATGATTCATATTGGCTGTTCAAATTTATGTCTTTATTTAGGAACTAAACAGAAATCACCTGAGAGTCATCTATCCTCGAACGCTTTTTAACTCGGTATTTAACATTGATTTAACTGGATCTGATGCTAATAGACATGTCACCAGAGAAAGCAAAAGAGACAGCAATGCGTTGGCTTTTACTTTCTGATACGGGGCGTGAGTGACTCAGTCGGTAGCGCGCCAGACTCGTAATCTGTAGTTCCCAGGTACACCGATGGACTTCGAAAGGCCGTCGTCCATCAGATGGGATGGTAAGCAGTGGCTCCATGTGCAGGAGAGCCATAACCTGTGTACGTTAAAGAACATGCTGGATGGTCTTGACGGGGGGCAGATATCTGTCACCTGACAGCTGTTCCAGTGGGTCCCCTTTCCCAACCTTCTTTGAGTCTTCGGGGTCCTTGTGACCTGGTCATTTTGCCCATGGTGCGCAAAAAAGTGTTGCTCAGATGTAAAACAACCCAACAACTTTCTGATACTTGAGCTAGATTCATCACAACTACTAAAATAATAGTCAACATTTATTTATAAACGTGAATTTTGGACCAAAATTGTGAGAAACAAATTATTGGAATGAAATATTTTTCAAAGCCTACAAGAACGATGATTTCCATAAGTAAGATGGTAATAGCTCATTCAGAAACGCAGAAATGAAATTTTAAGTCATCTACGCCAATATAATATTAGTGGAAGCCAGGATAGAGCTCATATACCAAGACTGCTATATGATAAATTCATTCAAAAATGTATACATACATGGAAAATCCTCAACCAGCCATTGGTTACGGAGCCCCAACTACACTGCACAATTTATCTTTCCAAACGCATCTTTCTGACCGAGAGCAGGTATATTTGACCACAATTCAAACGAGCTCCTGTTTAAAAATCGTTTACTCACTGCATTCAAAATCTTCCCCTTTTTTCTGAGCCCTTTAGACACACTTTTCATAACCCTGTTTTCAAATCTACTGTTATGCTTACGGGCAACATGGCCAAACCTACACAATATGCTGTTCAAAAGCTGGTTGTCGACTCCTTCTCTTAATCTCATCATTTCTTAAAAGGCCAAACCCCCTAATGCCCTAGATCACTGGTTCTTAACCTTTTATGCTTCACGTACTCCCTGGAAATGTGTATGCAGTTGGCGTACCCCTTGTATATATAGATAAAACTATAGTTATAGTATAACAATGGGAATAAAATAAAACATTACATATACATACATTAAATTTTGTATTAATAAATTACATATTTTGGAGTATGCTCTCACGGCGTACCCTAAAACCTTTTACAGCGTACCCCACATTCAGAACTCCTACCCGAGATCATCACCATCCTCAAGCAGTTATGGGCTACGGAGGCCCAACCACACCGTGCAATTTAGTTCTCCAAGCAAGTCTATCCTGAGCTACATATGCTGCATATGGTCACTGCACACCAATTCCAACAAGGTCCTGTTTGACATTGTCTGCCTATCGCATCCTACGTCTCCTCCTCTTTCTAAGGCACTGTTCATAACCTATACACACTGTTCATAACCCTATTCGCTAATCTATGATTATCCATACGGGCAACAATGGTCAAACCAAAGGAGTCTCTCTCTGCACAATATGCTGCTTACAGGAGGTTGCCAACTCCTTTGCCTAACCTCATCATTAGCTACAAAGTTGAACCACCTAATGCCCAAGATACTGCGTAAGCATCTAGAATCAAAAGCATCAAGTTTCATGTTATCTTGTTTACAAAGTGTCCAAGTTTCACAACCATAACGAATCCTAGAAATAACCAAACTATATAGTCCAATTTTAGTCTTTAGGTGTATACGCCTATTTCTCCACACTCTCCATATATTCTTAAATGTCCCGGCAGCAATCCCTATTCGTCTGTTAATTTCATGCGACACACCACCATTATCTGTTACATAGCTCCCAAGATAATTAAACTGAGACACCTGCTCAAGACTGCAACCATTCAGATTAACTGAATCACAGCCTGCCAGTCCAATTTTCATCACTTTAGTTTTCTCTCTGTTTATAACTAAACCTAGTCACGTACTAATCTCATCAACAGATCGAATGAAAAAGTTCATCTCATCAACATCATTTGCCAAAAGGGTTAAATCAACAGCATAATCTAAATCAGAAATTTTCGTATCTCCAGCCCATTTAAGGCCAAAATCTTTTCCTTGAAGTAAATTTCAATAACCAAACTAAAGAGAAAACACCCTTGTCGAACACCAGAAGTAATGCTAAACCAATTGCTACAAGACTTACCAACTCTCACACAGGACTCAATGTTATTACAGAGAGCTTTCATTATGTTAACTAACTTGTCTGGTATACCATATGAATTCACAATCAACCACAAATTATGTTGATCAACAGAGTCAAAAACAATTCAATATGGTTTGCGAAGTCCAAAAGATAAAATGTGACAGAAATTTAATTACCACAAAGTCAAGGTCGAGACATTATTGATATACCACAGCATCTACTGAACAACTGCTTCCAATCAGTTGCATTTAATTATTACTATAGTCAAAGCATGGTACTTTTATTTTTTAGTTTATTAATACAAACTGAATTTTAACTTGAGATGCTGCGAGAGCATTGGGTTGTTTTACCACTGGGGTTGGGTTGTTTTACCACTGAGCGGCACTTTTATGCACACCATGGGCTAAATGGCCAGGCCACAAGGACCCTGAAGTCTCAGGGAAGGTTGGGGGAGGGGACCCACTGGAACAGCTGTTGGGAGACAGATGATAGCGTCCCGTCAAGGCCATCCAGCGTATTCTTTAACTTGCATAGGGTATGCCTCTCTCGTACACGGGGCTACGGATTAACGTTCCATCCAACGGATGGTGGCCTTTCCAAGCCCATCGGTGTCCCCTACTGACCGTGGGCAGGGCGGGGAGTTTTGCGGAGAAAAATCTCAACGCTGACCCAGCTGGAACTCAAACCTGGGAACTACAGATTAAGAGCCTGGCGCGCTACCGACTGAACCACCCCCGACCCACACTGCGAGAGCAAATGCAGTTTCTGTGTAGCTAGCATGTATTCTTCACCATCTAACAGATAATTTAGTTCGAAATTTGCCCTTTATTGTTTGCAACTTAAACTTTATAATCTTAAATCTTACACTAATCAGGAACAAAAAATACATTATCCTAGTTTGCAATCACTTTAAATCCTTTTCTAGAACACTGCACCGGAAAGTGACACAATCACTTCAGAACATTTTTTAAAGAGTTTCGCTACATTTTACGTGACCATGAAGGTGACCATGAGGGTGATTCGTGAGACGAAAAAAGTTTACGAAACATTGATGTAGAGATTACAAAATTTCTGATATAGATTATGATGACGACTTAGCCCTTTTGACAAATGATGTTGATGAAATGATGAATTTCATTAGAGGTGTTGATGAGACTGGTAGCAGAGTACAGTCGCTCAAAAAAGTATCCGGTTGATTACAGAATTCAGAAAAAGTATCTGGCAACGATTTTTTTAGAAATTAGTGATCTGGTAACCTTCGTGTACGTACACAAAGGTTGCCAGATCACTAATTTTTAAAAAAATGTGTTCGGCTATTTTTTTGAGCGATTGTACATTTGGTGATAAACAGAGAGAAAACTAAAGTGATGAAAATAGATCATGCAGGCTGTGGTTCAGTTACTTTGAATGATTGTACCTTTGGACAATGTCTCAATTTAATTATCTCGGGAGTTTTGTAGAAGATGCTGATGATATGCTGCATTAGTAAAACAAACAATAGGGATTGCTGCTGAAAATTTTAGAAATCTATGAAAAGTGTGAGGAAATAGAAGTATAAACCTAAAGACTAAAATCTGGTTTTACAATAGTTTGTTTCTTTTTAAAGTTAGGTATCTAGGATATAGGATATTTGGAAAATATCAGATCTACACATCCCCAATTTAAAGTAGGGGATGTTCAGATCAGATATTTCACTCAGGCAGATTCTTGAGAAATGTTTACAGTTTCAGAAAACTTTGATTACTAGCTTTGTTGATTTAAAAAAGGAATGTCACTGCACTCATTGCGAAAATAGATAACACTCGTTAAATTACCACTTGAATAGCTTAAATCACTAAATATGCTTTTTGCACCAATAGGGAATACAGTACAATATCTGTTGAAAGAACGTTCAGTTAAAAATTATTTACCAAACCCCAAACAGTTTTAGCTTTATGCTATATCCTTCTTATGGACAAGGTAGAAATTGTAATTTGATGGACACAGTAAAGTTTCTGAGTTTTCAGACACAGATCTTTAGAATACCATTGATGAAAGATTCAGTATTTCGTTTCACACAAGTATAGAAAGTAACCGCCTTCTTCCGCAAGTAAGTAATTAAAAATTGCAATAAAAATTATTATAACTAATTCTGTATATTTATTAATACAAACATCTTTACTAATATTTATCCATAAACCTCTTAGGGGCTCGCGAAACACAATTTGGGAACCACTGTCCTATACCATTTAAAGTGAAATCTTCATCTTACAGTGAATTTCACATAACATAATCAATAACCATACCAAAGAAAAAAGAAGACTAAATGCACACTTGTGGAACTCCACTAGCAATGTTAAACTTATTGCTACAAGCCTTACCAATCCTCACAATTCCGTCGGATGGGACGTTAAGCCGTGGCCCCGTGTGCGGGAGAGCCATACCCTGTGCACGTTAAAGAACACGCTGGATGGCCTTGACGGGAGGCTACCATCTGTCTCCCAACAGCTGTTCCAGTGGGTCCCCTCCCCCAACCTTCTCTGAGCCTTCGGGGTCCATGTGACCTGGCCATTTAGCCCATGGTGTGCAAAAAAGTGCCGCTCAGAGGTCAAACAACCCAACCCAATCCTCACAATTCAGTGTTGTTATAGAGAGTAATTTCAGAGAGTCATCATTATGCTAACTGATGTTTTACTTATGCCCTATAATCTCACAATCAACAACAAATTATGATGAGTAACAAAGTCAAAAGCCTTTCTGAAATATATCTATAAAGCGAGTAACCACAGGTTTGTGAAAGTCTAAACATTTCCCAATAATCTGACGAAACGAAAAAATTTTATCTACATTCCCTCTCAGTTCTTAATCCACACTGTTAATCATGCAGTTGTTCATCAACCAAATTATGGATTCTATTAAGCACAATGATGCAAAGAACTTTATCTGGAACAGAAAGGGGAAAGATTCCTCTATAATTATCATAAGAAATGCGATCCCTCATTTTAAAAACTAGCGATAGTAATATCTCTTAATAACATTCTTAGGAACAACACGTTTATCATAAAAAAAATCCAAAATTTCAGTCAGCCATGTGACCAACAAAATCATTCTCAGCATTTCAGTAGCAATTTCATCTACTCCTGGGGATTTATGCATTTTTCAATTTAGATATAGCCAAAGTAACTTCATATTGCGATATAGGGTCAGGAAAAGAAGCCAGTAATGCATCTCTCTCCATTACAAGCAATGAGAGTGGAAATAATCATATGGGATATTTCGGAAATCCTCACACCATCTAGCAATGGAATAATCCTCACTCATTTTTGATAACTTGTTTTTGTTTATGCCTCAATCCCTGTGTACCAGCCAGTTTCCCACAAAAAATGTTAATTCACTGATATAACTCCCTCTGCCGTTGTGCTCTTCTAGCTGCTACTTTTTCAGCCAAAGATTCCTATTAGCTCTTACTAATCTTTTACACATTATGTATTCTTTGTAATGCTGTCTGATATATCTAGTAGAACGCTGATTCAGTTTCTCCATGTAGTTCTTTCTTTCAGAAATAAGCTCCATCGCCTTATCACTTGTATAGCTGTGCCTCCTATACTCCATTTTACCCACGAGAGTACTGTTGATTTCAAGAAAATCATATTTAAATTGATGTCATTTTCTCTCAAGTTCAGTTGTAAGCAATTGTCACAATGACTGAATAACCTATTATAGTAAGTTCGACTATATAACAAGATATAACAACTAGAAACAAACGACCACTCCGTTTGTCAGCAACACTCAGTCTGCCCGTTCATTGTTCGTCGCTCCTCTCTGTCATTCGACCCAGCCCTCTGGTTAGTGACGACAGAGCAATAAAATTTCTCCCGCCTCTCGAGCATAGGGAGAACAGCCTAGCTTGGCCCTGAATGCCAACTGATGCATCACATTCCCATTTCGGATGCTTCAGAAAATGCACTTAGCATAGATATACAAGGTGTTTCAAAATTCTCAGTGCAAATTTCAATGGTAGAAGGGAACACCAAGACAAAACTGACATAACCCTTCGGTGCTAGAAGGCGCTGTTTGGCGACACTGCAATTGGCTAAAGGGACGAAGTGGGAACGAACTTGGGTTTGCCGTCGGCAATCTAATGAATGCCGACCGCAAACAGACACATTATGTGTAACATGGAGTGTTCCACATTATGGAGTATCAGACACATTATGTGTAACATGGAGCGTTTCACGATTGCTGAGATGGCTGACATGCATCTGGCGTATGGGGCTGCCAATGGAAACGAAAGAGCTGCTGTGGGGTGTACTGACAGCACTTCCCAAAACTGACGTGCCAAACTACCAAATGTTTGCACCGGCAACTGTGTGAAACTAGAATGTTCCATGCAAACATGCATGACACTAGTCAGGAGAGAATCATGCGCACTCCTGACATGGAATAAGAGATACTACAGTGGATTGAGGACAATCCAGGCCAAAAG
Source organism: Ryuthela nishihirai (assembly GCA_038380435.1). Taxonomy (NCBI): domain Eukaryota; kingdom Metazoa; phylum Arthropoda; class Arachnida; order Araneae; family Heptathelidae; genus Ryuthela; species Ryuthela nishihirai. The sequence goes on along the minus strand of JAWZYU010000008.1, from coordinate 71,474,818 downwards.
CACGCGAGCTGTTGCATGTAGCCTCGGTGTAAACCATGCCCTCTTATGGAGAGTGTTGTATGAGCAGCAATTACATCCGTTTCATCGTCAGAGAGTCCAGACATTTACAACCTCAGGAATACCCTCCTCGTGTGGAATTCGTGCATTGGTTCTGCAGCAGACTGCAGTGCAGCCTGATATTCCGGCTCGTGTGCTCTTCCTAGATGAGGCCTCGTTCTCACGTGAGGGTGTGTTTAATGTACACAATTCTGACGTTTGGGCACATGAAAATCCACATGGCACATGGTCATCAACAACAGTTCGCTATCAATGTTTGGTCGGGTATCGTCCACAACACTGCTGCCTCCCGGACTCAACGGGCAGATTTATCTGATATTTCTTGAAGAAATTTTGCCGGGACTGCTGGAAGATGTTCCCATGGCTATTCGCAGACAAATATGGTTTCAACACGACCGGGCGCCAGTACACTTCAGCAATGATGTGCAGGATTATCTGAACAGCACTGTTGTTGGGCCGATGGATTTGCCAGGGTGGACCCATCGCCTGACCACCAAGATTTCCCAATTTAACATGTATCGATTTCTCCCTCTGGGAACACATGAAGAATCTCGTGTACGAGACTCCCATTCATTCAGATGAAGACCTCGTCGCAAGAATCGCTGTCACCGCCGCAACTTTTCGCGAAATTCCGGTAATCTTTCAACATATATGGCAATCAATGCTTCGATGCTGTAATGCTGTTGCCGGTCGAAAATTTGAGCATCTTCTTTAAATAAACATGTTGTTCACACTTGTTTCCATTCATTTATGTACCAGTTCCACTGATATTTTGGGGCGGGGGTGGCTCAGTCGGTAGCGCGCCAGGCTCGTAATCTGTAGTTCCCAGGTTCGAGTCCCAGCTGGGTCAGCGTTGAGATTTATCTCCGCAAAATTCCCCGCCCTGCCCACGGTCAGTAGGGGACACCGATGGGCTTGGAAAGGCCGCCGTCCGTCGGATGGGACGTTAAGCCGTGGCCCCGTGTGCGGGAGAGCCATACCCTGTGCACGTTAAAGAACACGCTGGATGGCCTTGACGGGAGGCTACCATATGTCTCCCAACAGCTGTTCCAGTGGGTCCCCTCCCCCAACCTTCTCTGAGCCTTCGGGGTCCATGTGACCTGGCCATTTAGCCCATGGTGTGCAAAAAAGTGCCGCTCAGAGGTAAAACAACCCAACCCACTGATATTTCTGTCAGCGCCCTCTAGCACCGAAGGATTACGTCAGCGGACATACATTCATAGACGAAAAAGGTTTATCTTGGCATTCCCTATCTCCCATTGAAATTTGCACAGAGAGTTTTGAAAACCCTGTATACAATAGGATGAGTTCTGTATACAATAGGCTCCTTTTATTCAATATTGTTATCCACCACGAGTACTTGATAGCAGCACTGGCAGGTATTGACTCATCCATATATTTTTTTGCAATATTGAGCACATTAATAAACTTCTTACATGTGCTATTTTTCAAAACGTTTCATTGCTATTTTTAAAGCCTCTGTCAGCTATTTCACATTGGTAACTAAGTCCGTATTTGTTCTCTTTTTATACTATCCCGGATTTGGATGGGACGACTCTTTAAACGCATAATGTGCTGCTCTTTTATTCTCTGAGGATTGTGGGTCTCCCAAAAAAAAAAGTTAAATTAGTTTTTCAAATGCTAAAAATTCACTCTTGTTTTTTCTCATTTTCAAACATTTTCTCACACAAAAAATTAGTTTAAGCATTCGTCTCCCAAATCTTTTCCCATAGATTAACGTAGAATTCCCTATACTCTAACACTGTGCCAGAACTCTCATTTATGCTACTACTTTCGTGGGTGGGGAGGGAGTGGCTCAGTCGGTAGCGTTCCAGGCTCGTAATCTGTAGTTCAGGTTCAAGAGTAGTCGTACCTACTGGAAAGAAGTGGTGTGTCCAAAGTGATGTCATCCCTATCCCTGTGTGTTTATTGGTGTCTGCTTTCTGCCGCTAGGTTCCCCCAATTTCTTCCCCCCCCCTACTAGTGATGTCCTAGGAGGGCTTCATTTATGGCCGAATTTCCACCTCCACTTCTTTTCCTCACCCACCCTCCTGAGCACCTTGTAGGCTAGGTTAAGAGGTTGCATCACTTTGACCCTACTCTTACCCTTTCCTTTCGGGGTCTGGTTGGTTGTTACCCCTTTAGTCTCTAGGTTCGATTGGTCATTAACCCCTTCGATTTCTCAATTCGACCCTCATTTTTTAATTGGATGACCTCATTTTTCAGGAATCTGATTGGAAGTGTTGCTCATCGGTGGAGGTTTTGAATGAAAAGGCACTGCAGCGGTTCGAGAGCCACAGTCATGGCTTTTGCACACGTCGTTTTAGAATCTGTTCAGCAGTACTGGTGTGGTCAGCCCGATGAGCAATTAGTCTGTGTTTCCCGAACTCCTGGAGCAGCTATATTTGCCAGCATCATCAGTAAATTGCCCGATCCTGATGTAGAGAAAGTAACGCTTGTGTTCACACTGAAAGCCCATAAATATGGTTACCCTGCACTTGAAGGACTTGAGAGTGTCGACTTTAAAGACTTGGTTGAAACAATGAAAGTGACCAGCGACCTCTCCCAGTGATCAACACCATGCCCGGAGCCCTCATCAGCGTGAACCCAGGTATGATAGGCATTAGCTGTGTTCCAGATCATTGTAGAATACGTCACGTCTGCTGCGTCTTAGATTTAAATGGTTTCACCATGAAGGGTAAATTCCTGACCTCTGAACTAGGTTATTCGGACTGTAGGGGCCTGACGGGTGTCTACAGATTCGACGTTTCCTTTGTGATGGACATCCTCAGAATGACTGGAAAACAATTCGTTATATGTCGAAACACGTCACGGGCCTTCCCTTTTATCCTTGTGTCGGTGAAGTGGTGGGGGAGTACAGGTGCCTGAATGATATCGTATGTCACTTTCAAGAAAAGTGTCACAAGCCTTCTGCTTCTGTCATCGCTTACAAGGGAGGATTCTACGAGAAGCGTCTATTGGCTAGACTCAGTATAGCCTCGCTGGATCTAGAGAAAATCGGCTGCCCACGTTTCAAAGACCTTCCTAAAATACCTGGAACTGAGTGCGGTTATCAGGAGGTTCGAGGAGTGCATTGTTCACAAGCCGAGACAGCAGCATTTAGCACATGGATGAAGGAGTACATCAAGAAACAGCGCTCACGGTATTTCACTCGTTAATCGGGAAGCTACACCGACAATTAGAGGCTTTTCCTTTGGCGAACTTGTGGGACTTGAGGGCATTGTGGGACTTGAGAAGATCCTCTTGCGAATGAAGACCCGATCACTGTTGAAAGTGCCATTTTGTGAATGAAGAAGACACCCCACCTGTGAATGAAGACAACCCTCCTGTTAGTAATGAGGAAAACCCTCCATGTGTTAAACGACCAGAACCATCCATCTCCCCCATGACTCCGCCACAGTCCCTGGTCTCAATGCACCCCCCGCTCCTCAAGTCAAAACCTAGGCGGAAAATGACGTGGAAGCCAGCCCCTCCCTAGTATGAGGATTATCCACTAGAGGTGCGACCTGCACAAGCTAGGGGGGAGAAAAGTGACATCAGCCCCGCACGACGGAGACTTAAATGGTTGAAAAATCTATAGGTTGAAATAATCAGTTGTCGCCATGCAGCCTGCTAGTGAACATTCCTACCCTCTCGGTGATGAGATTCTCGTCGTGCCTAGACTGTACTGTGAATGGCTACAGGTCCACTTGCACCGCAGCTTCAATGAAGAAGGCCTACTTTACCAGACAAAGGAAGGGATCACTCTAACCCTACTGGAGTGGCAGGAATTACTAGCGGCGTCGGATACAATCGATGTCTTGTGCAGTTACTGTAATAGTGATGGGTGCTGCCGACTTGACATGATCAAATCCCTACCTGGTTCAACATCTTGCAGCCTGAACCTCGCCTTGGCCCAGTGGGATGAAATGCGAAACCGTCGCGACGATGTGAAGAACAGTCTGGATCATCACCGCAGGTCCGATGTTAATTTTCACCTGCGTCACACCATCGCCGAACAGAGAGACCTTCTATTAGCGTTTCTTTTGACTCCCCCGGCTGGAGGATCAAGGACATTTGATGCAGCTATTGATGAACATTGTGGTGCACAATCTAATTCAAGCTTTGCTACCCGGGACACTAGGCTTGTAGAGCCCGAGGATAAAGACATTCTTTGAATACTTATTTGAACAATGCAGTGCACTCGTTGGACATTGATGCTATTGCTAATGCATTTGCTGACACGGTGTGGGCTCGAGGCCTCCTCTGTTAAGTAGACGACGCTTTTCTTTCCTCTCTGTCCTATGGCGACGTGTTAAAGAGAGTGAAAGACAACGTGTTTACTACCAACAATTGGTTTTGTAAATAAAGGTCTGATATTACCTATCAATCGCTGTGTTGTGTATTCATTTACGTTATGAATCGTGTGAAGACAGCATCAGCAACAGCTGCTCTCTTTATGCTGATAGGGGTCGCTGAGATTTGTGGGGTTACGTTATCTAGATTATTTAACCATGCGTTGCGGAGATTCTACACATTTGGGAGGAAATATTTGGTTGAGCGCGTGTAATAGTACAGTGGATATCAGATTATTCTTATGTAAACAACCGACGGTGAAAGGAATTAACTTATCTTTTTCTCAGTGGAAGAAACTCGTTACTCCGGACGGTTGGGTCGAAAAAAATGTTGTGGGCTCCGTGTTACCGATTCTGCCTGGTGGAAGTGGGAACAAAAGCGATGTACTACGATCAAACGGTCATTTACACGTCGAGAGAGTTGTGTGAAGAGGCTGCAGACTGCACATCTATAGACGTACCTGACTCTTTCCCTATCAAGATCTGAAATAAAGAGGGAAAGCTACTGCTGGTCGATGAACGCCGCATTGGAAAAAGCTGATTACAATCCCAAAAACCCTGACAGCTCTGGAGGGGTGACTCGATTATCCCAGAGTACTGGACAGGATCCAAAGCCAGTCAGAGAATGGTTAGATGGTCAGGAAATGTACTCTCCACAGACTAGCAACGAGCAAATTCCGAAGAACAAAACGTATGTGACGGGTCTGGATGAACAATGACAGGCGAATTTAATGTTCCTGAAAAATATTGCACGATTTAATAATGGTTATGGATATATATTAGTCATCATCGATATTTTATCTCGCTATGCGTGGGCGGTTCCTGTGAAAAAGAAAAACAGGAACTGCTGTGAAAGAAGCATTTGAACAGATTCTAGCGCAGGGTCGGGAATCCATGACTCTAAACACCGATCAGAGGACAGAATTCACAAACCGTGTTTTTCAAAAATTCCTAAAAGAAGAAAACATTCACTTCTTTGTGTCTTATAGTGATAAGAAAGCTGCGCTATTAGAAAGACTGAATCGGACCCTGAGAGAAAAATTATGGCGTTATTTCACTAAACATTTTAGATTCTTACACGTTCTGGATTCCATAGTGAAGGGTTATAATGCTTGCAAACATCGAGCTCACGGTTTCCTGCGTGGCAGAGGTATAAAGCGTAAGAAAGAAAATAAAATGGTCAGATTGTCAAAGAGACACTGTAGAGTGAAGGACGACTTTGCAAAATGAGCGCAAGAATTCACAACTCCTCTAGAGATTGCGCTGTATTGGAACTCGACCTGTTTGTTATACCTCCCACCAACTCACCGACTGAAAGAGCTACTTATGTTGCTTATCAACCCCTTGCTTCGTTAGAAGGAAATGCCCCGTTGGAATTTAACGTCGTTGGCGGTGACTAATATATCGATTTATCCCGATGTCACTTAATAATCAAGGCAAGAATAACAGACGCTGCAGGGAGGGCAATAACGGATGCGGAAGCTATTACTCCATCGAACAATTTTTTACGCAGCTTGTTTAGTCAAGTGGATGTATACTTGAACGAACATTAGTGAGTGGAAGCCAGAGTCTTTACCCCTACAGAAGATATCTCGAACCTTAACTATGGAGGCGATGCAGTGAAAAGCCATTTAATGTGGGGACTATGGCATCTGGATACTGCAAGCAAAATGGAAGAATGTGAGGAGGCTAATCTCGGTTGGAAGACGAGAAAAACTTTAGCTAGTTCACGTAGCACCTAATTAATTGGATGGGTACACATAGATTTATTCCTTCAAGGCAGATATTTACTGAATCACGTAGACCTTGGATTGAGGATGACGAGATCAAAATCAGAATTCTGTCTCATGACTAGCGAGGCAAACCCTCCTTACAAAGTGAAATTTGAAGAAGCTGCTTTCTATGTAAGGAACGTCAAAGTCAGCAGTTCAACGCTACTCATTCAGGCCCAGATGCTACACACGACCTCCGCCAAATATCCTTTAAGACGTGTGAAAGTCATATCGTTCTAAGCCCTGGAATTTCTTCGTGCACGAGAGATAATTCATTCAGCTCTCAGATGCCCAAAAGAGTCATTGTAGGGATCGTCGACTCAGCTGCCATGAACGGGGATTTTGTTAGAAATCCATACAACTTCAAGCATTACAATCTAAATTATATAACTCTACATGCTGACACCCAGAAATTCCCCTCTCAACCGCTCACCCCTTATTATCCAAATCATCAATATATATGGTCTTATCAAACGTTATTGGAATCACTACACGTCTAGAAAGAAAACAAAGGGGTACAATTTGGTCGCTCAGCTTATGCGAAAGGGTACACATTGTACGGGTTCGAACTGTCTGCAGATGGTAAACAATGTGAAGATTACTTTAATCTCGTGAAGATTGCAAATTGTAGATTAGAGATCAAATTCGGAACCCCTCTAAGCGAAGCAGTGAGCGTGATTCTATATGTGGAATTCGAGAACCTTCTGGAGATAGAACAACATCGTAAAATTTTATTTGATTTCTCTGCGTGATGGATACTCTTCAACTATCTCACATTCTTTGTAAAGATCCCTTTACTCGGCCTTTGTTTCTAGGAGTGTTTGCTAGAGACCAGCTGCCAAACATTACGAAGAAGCTGTGTCTTTTCATCTTTAACACCGATATTTCAACCTCTACTGGAGAACACTGGATAGCTGTCTACGTGAACAAGAGAACAGTCGAACATTTTGACCCCCTAGGCATGGAGCCTAGCATCGAAGAATATTATGGGTAGATAGGGATGAACCGGATATTGTATCCAACGTTACCACTACAGTCGCCAGTTTCCATCACGTGGGGTTCACTGTCTCTATTTCCTCTTTCTATGTACGAGAGGCGGTTCCGGTGGAATGGTAGTTATGGTGGTTATGTAGTTATGGTGGTAGTTCCGGTGGAATGGTAGTTATGGTGGTAGTTCCGGTGGAATGGTAGTTATGGTGGTTATGTACGGTGGCAAGAACCGTGAAGCGGTTCCTGAAGGAACCTGCTTCACGGTTCTTGCCACCTGGGATTTAATGAGCTCTTGATAACGCTATTTAATGGCATGCTCGATTATTAGCCAGTTTTTTCCCACTATGCAATCGCCAAGTAGAATTCTTGTTAGCGGCCCCAGCCAGTGTGGGAAAACCACTTTTGTTTTGGAACTCATACGCCATGCAGATAAAGTGTTCTCTCCGAATCCCGACAGAATCATCTACTGTTTTTCTTTGTGGCAGCCTGCGTTCGAATCCTTCAAACGAAAAGTAGAATTCGTGGAAGGTTTCCCCGACCTACAGTTGAATGCAAAGCAACGTACTTTGCTCGTGCTGGATGATATGTTTGTTCAAGCTGCAGATGATACAAGGGTATCTGATCTATTCACAAAGGGGTCTCATCATCTGAATACCACGGTCGTCCTCATCATTCAGAATTTATTTTTTCAAGGTTAATGCGCAAGGAATATCAGTCTCAACTCACATTATTAAGTTTTATTCAAAAACCCCAGGAACGTTTCTCAGATTAGTTATTTAGCAAAACAAATGTTTCCCGGAGAGATGAAATTATTATTGGATGCATATAAGCTAGCTGCACAGAGACCTCACCGCTATTTACTGCTGGATTGTGCAGTGACAACACCAGTTGAACAGCGTCTTACAAGTAGAATATTCCCTTCTGAGTACCCTGAAATTATTTACATGAGGAGTGAGGATTAAAACGAAGGAGTCGTTTTTTCGTTAATTGTTGAACGCACCTCCTAAAAACGTTCCACGCTGTTGAAAAACGCGAGTGACGGTGAGCTACTCGCTTTGTGCGAAATTTGTTTCAATTTAGTGAGAGCCAATCTACCAGTTTCTTCAAATATACTGAAAAAAGTGTCCAAACACAAATGCATTATACGAAAGCTAGCTGCAAAAAACAGTATGAAATCTAAACGTACATACGTACGTCAGAAAGGAGCCGGATTTCTGATACTTCTTCTCTCAAGTGTGGTATCCCTGATAGCTAATTTATTCCAACGATGAGTCTCTCCGTTAAAGCTGTAGAGAAGCGCCATCTAAAACCGAAAACTGATGATCTCGAAAGCGACATGCAACGTATTTTGAAATCTTCTGGAAATCCCGATCAGAAAGCAGCGGCATATCTGACCGCTTTACGAAAATATTTACAATATTCAAAAAAAATCGAGGAACCAGACGAAATGATAATCACACCAGGGTCATCAGGTACGCAAATATCCGACCTACTCGTCGAAACGATCAGAAAAAAATCGAAAACCCGACATCTCCGGTCAGAAGGGATTTAAACAGCAAATGAATTTGAAATTTTTAATGTAAACACCGGAAATATGAATGTAGTGTCAGTAATAATGTAATCATCTATATGAAATAAAATGCATCAAAGTACTAACATGTCTAGATTCGTTTTTCTTCCGATTGTATAACACAAATTCCAAAGCCTGACTTCGCAAGATCGCGGGCCATGGAATGCAGGCAGTAGGTGACATCTCCCCAATACCTAGGCAGCTATGGGGGTGCCCAGTGTTCGGAAACCATGCACTGCGGGGGGTCAGTTCTCCCTGAACGTAACCTGCTCATAGGTAGAAGGTAAGACCATTCATCTTTGCAGGAGTAAAACAAAACTCGTATATCACAGTACACGCAATTCAGGGTTTAAAAACACTTCAGGTTTAATTAAAATAATAACTTGAACAGTCATAGCATAAGATGTCAGAGTAAAAACAACGACATAATTTAAAATCATATTGCAGAATAAGTAAAGTAGCGAAATAGCATAATTTACAAAAATAAGTGCATGACCAATTTTAAATCGGAGTATCATAATCATAGTATAATCAGAGTATAATAATAAACCATGTCCTTTAAAATCATACTACAGAAATAATAATAAAGCAGCAACATCCATTCGAGTGACATAGCATAATATAAAAATAATAAAGCAGTGATATAGCATATTTTAAAACAAGAGTGAATAACGTGTATAAGTAAATAACATAATTTACAATACATTTATAATCAAAGTAAATAACACATGTACGGCAGTATCATGATATAAAAATCATAATACAGAAATAATAAAGCAGCGACATAGCAGAATTTAAAAAACAATACTGGAGAAATGATACCAAATCAGAATGTCATAATTTTGAAATAACCTGTGCATGTTAAAAACAGTGACATAACATACTGCAGAAATAGTTAGAACGTGTTAAAGTGGCTAAAGAATGTAAAACATTGGTATAATAATGTACTTTTAATGAGGTCTGGTGGTTGCTTATCTGTCCTGAATGGTTAACAGGAATTTAAACTTTAAAAAGGAAATGTGTCACTTTGAAGGGGAATGTGTGAGGGAATGTGTCACTTTGACCAGGTTTAAAGATCCTCTTATTTTGTTTTTTTGCTTTATTTGCTTTACGTTGTACGTTTACAAAGTACGTTGCTTTGAACATTTTGACCCCCTAGACTTTGAAAGGGAATGTGAAAGGGAATGTGTCACTTTGACCAGATCCTCGTATTAAAATTAAATGTTGTTTTTTATGGAAAGGATGGTTAGTGAGGGTGGCTTTATGCTTGTCAATTTCGACATTGAAGGGGACGGTAAAAGTGGCTGTGAGACCTCCTAGAATTAGATCGTAGAGAAGCTCTGTAGTATAGCATTCTCCATTACCCTCACTCAATTTAATGCCTTTGGCCCAGGTGATAGTTTCACCGTTAGATAGTTCCAGTATATAATTTTAAGAGCTATGGAGATGTACTGATCTATAGTGATATTGGGTCCATACTGATCGGTTATCTCGTTTTTAAAATGCCACATGAAATCAGAGGACTCTGGAATGAACGTGTCGCTGGCTGAGGTTTTAAAAATGCACGAATCCGTGTCAACGTAGAGGGCTTGCTGTTTTAATTTAGAAAGCATGCCATATAGAGTGAGGCGTGTTTGGGCAGTGACGAATGCGACCACGACATAGTTACGTTTAGGGTTTCTGGGGGTGAATTCTTTAGCGGGTCTATAGGTCACTAGGATATGATCCAAATTGACCGTGTGGAGATCTGTGAGGATCGTGGAGCGATCGTTCACTAAGTCCAATAATTTTATGGGGTTGTTGATGACTGAAGACACAGGTCTCGAAAGGTCTTCTGACACCTTCCCCCACAGGCTGTTCAAGGCCCCCTTAGAAAGGCTTCCTTTAGTGCTGTTAAACACGACCTCCTGGGTGTTAATTCTCACCCCCTCCACCTCATAAAAACCTTCGCAAAATTTTGATTTTACGGCGTCTGTGTTGATGTTGGCTAGATAACCTGGATATTTCTGTTTGACCTCTAAGAAAATGTTGATGTATTTTCCAAATAAACCAGGGTCTTGTCTGGTATAAGTAACATTTTCCAAATAGTACCAAACGTCGTGAATTTTCAGAATTTTGTAGCCTTCACGGACGGCTTTATACAATTCCAGCGACACATAAGAGGCTGTGAGAGCTCTCTGTGCTTCTGTGTGAGTACACTGGTTAACCTGTGCTAATTCTGCACAAGTGCTGAACAGAGGGAACAAATATTTTTACGACAACGGTAGGGTAGTACGGGGATCTAGTGGTCGGGAGGAGGAAGCAGAGTGCAGTGGATGATGCCAAAATAAGCTTGAGGGGAGTAATCGAAATTTTCAGTGATCCTCCTGGGTGTTTAACAGGGAAGACACCACGCTTGCAGATTTCCCGATAAAGCGAGTTCACATCGAAATATTTCATATCACAATTTTCGGCCTTGGTTCACGAAACGAGGAGAATGTCTCCGTTCTCCCACTGTAGAGGAAGGAGCACCCGCTAATTCTCTGAACCTCTTCTATTTGCTCATAAATGTGCGCAGTGGTAAGTAGTATAGAGTAGTAGAGTAAATGAGAGTTCTGGGCCAATGATAAATTATAGGGTATACCATGTTAACCTATGGGACACTTTTGGGGAGATGAGCGTTAAACTAATTTTGGGAAGAAGCTCTGCATGAAAGACAGGACACGAGGGGGGTTTTGTGGGAAAATGTTGCAGTTATCAACACTTCACTGAATTATTGGGCTGTTGGGGTTTAAATATCGGTTTAAATCGGAGAAATCGAGAAGAGCAAGAGAGTTTGAGAAATTAGTTTAAAAAATATGACAGTTCAAATTCAATAGGTAAAATGAGGTTTTCGAGGTCTACGGGAGAAAAAATATGAGGGAAAAATAGATTTTTGGGTGCTGTCTGTGAAAGTATGGATATTTTATGTTCCAGTGAGGATGATTAGATATGAGGAAAGCCCACAGTTGTCAGTAAACAGGGTTCATTTCATTTTTCCCCATCGACAGGGTCTATTGCAGTATTAGGGTAGGTTGTTGTTTCAGTCACAGTGTTCATTACAGAGGGGGTCACCGACTGCAGGAAAAAAAATATATGTTTGCCGATAATCTCTTCGGGGAAGGCATCCGAGACGATATATCTACTGCTCCAAACATATTTGCGTTGCCATGACACTGGTGCTTACTGAAGTACTGTTAGATACCTCTTTATATTAATTAATAAAGACAAAAAATTACTTGGGTGTTGAGTGGAAAAACAACCAGGCTGAATTCTTATGTGGAAGTATCTAAACTCTTCATTTTTCTTTCCTAGCTTCTCCCCCCCCCCCCATTGTATCTAGTCTCTTTCCCGGAGACTTTATATGCATTTATTTCGTGAGCAGCATTTCGTTGTGAGTGCACTGTGACAGCAATGCTTGCTTACAATCTGATCTGGCTGCTTCCTGTTCAAATCTCGCAATATGACGTAATGAATCTATTCTAAGACTTCTTCCTGATTCTAACGGAAATGCAATCTCTTTGGTTCTTTGCAATGACTGACTCACTCAGTTCAAAAAGGAGAAAAAGATATGAAAGGAATATTGGGATATATAGTCGCTACAAGATAATTCCCGACATTTACCAACCTTCGAATTTTCTCTTTTTAGGGCTTCCTATGGAATATTTGTGTACTACCTATCTTCTTTAAACCCAACACAAACAACAATCTCCACAGAACGTCTGTAAGACATCTCAGATAAGCAGTAGATATGCATAGGTCATCTTCGATATCTCATAGACGTTACATAGAGATTGTAGTTTGTGTTGGGTTTAAAGAAGATAGGTAGTACACAAATATTCCTTAGGAAGCCCCAAAAAGAGAAAATTCGAAGATAGGTAAATCTTTGGAATTATCTTCTGGCGATTCTCTTCGCAATGCAACTCTATTCGTCATCACTCAATTGTCGGTTATTGCCATCATAAGCGTGATGTTTACTTAGTATTCATCCGAATCAATTTCTGCAAAACTTCACTTATTTTACCAGTGCCCCGCCATAACACCATGACCCGACCTCTTCCGGTGTTGCGGCATATATCTACGATAAGGATCTCGGTTGGCTTAACATTGATGATTTCTAAAAAAAAAAGTATTGTTGAACAAATTGTTGGGAAACTTTCGTTTTCGTTATAAAGTATTATTAGTGGTAAGTTTCTTATTGATTTTGCTATTTCTATAATGGCAGAGTTATTATATGGATAGAACTGGACTGCAAATATTCATGATTTCTAGAAAGCAACAGTATTGTTGAATAATATTTTATGTTCTTTTTTTTTTGTCAAAGATATCGTTTCTTAGCAAAATATCCAAAATTTTAACTATTTCGTTTACAACTAATATATACTGGTATTTCCAGCTTTCGTTTACAACTAATATATACTGGTATTCCAGCCAAACCTGATAATTTTCCACAAATATTGTCGAAATTCTGGTATAATCCCGAACACGATTGTTGACTTTCTATTACTGTTAGTATCATTTTAATCGTTTTTAAAAATTTTCAAAGAGCGTCAATGTGATTTTCGATAATTTGATATTTCTTCGTAGTTCTACCAGAACGTTTCGTTTCCATAGCCTTATTGCCCCTAGTTTCTGAAGATGGCTGATTGTTTGATAAATTATTTCTTTCAGCTCAGGAGTGGGATTGCTCGCCTGTATGATTTCACTCGGAAGGTTTAATTTATATTGGTTTAATATTTCATCTTGCAAGTTGGAATCTGGATTATACATGGACGTTTTTTCGGTCATTTCGGTTTGCTCTTCCGCTTCTAAAGCTTTTACAGATTCTTGTATGTTTTCCATGGTTTTTTCACGGACTGTTTCCAAATTTTTTAACTTTTCCACTACCGTTTTGTGAAATTCTTCGAGCGTTTCCTTAACTTGCTCTTAATTAACTTGCTCTTATTTTTCTTATTTCTCTAATTTTCTTCAGTTTTGGATTTTGTGATGGCTCTCGATTTCAATATTTCATCTACAATATTATGTAATTATTTAATATCTTTCATCTTTATTCATATGAAGTAAAAATCATATACCCAGTGATGAAATTCTGAAACAACACCTCCAGGTACTTTTCTTCTTTCTTTTGGATCTGGATAGGACAATCTTGGACAAATCTTGCTGCCCCTGTGAAATTTCTTGTTTACTGGAATATCAGAAAAGAAATTGCTGAAGTTGTGGTCTTACTACTTCCATGAATTTTTGATCGTCCAATTTGATACTATAATTTGTACTAAAAGAGGGAACTGTTGTGCAGCAGATTACCTTGCTTATATATCCAATAGAAATGCATAAATGGTAATTATCTTTGAAAATAGATGGCGTTAGTAGGTCGAATTTTGTGTTTATCTGTATAATTGGATGAGACTGCTGCACTTCTTTCACCTCTTTTTCACCATAGGTAAGGCAAATTACAATATAAACGTATAGTTTTAATCAACGTATAGTTTTGTAGCAGCATCATTGTTTAGAATTGGTTGTGCCAATATTCGTAATTCGTTTTCCATTTACATCGCCATTGAAACTGTTCCCACTTGATGCAAAAAGTCCATTTTCATTTCTCAACAGAGAACTGGATGGGTTAGGATCTAACTTTGTCAAGCCATTAACGTAACTTTTTGTTGTCGCATTTCTGTTGTGACTCGGTTCCCCGAGATTTCCTATTCTCCTATTGTTTGCATTAAAGACATCCTCTCCAGTTAATGCGACTTTTTACAATGATTTGTTTTTTTTTTCTGCACTGAAACTATGCCCGTCAAATAAATGCTTCGTGGACGTAAAGTCCATCTTTATTTCTCACCAATGTATTCATTGGACTATTTTCAACAGTGATCAAGTTGTCGACGTAGTGTTTCGTAGTGACATTGGATGAATCGGTCGGTTCTGCGAGATTTTTAATGCGTTTATTACTTGCATCGTAATTGTCATCGTCATTGCAAAGTACTCTTTTTTCCAAATATCGTTTTGTAACTACTCCAGAGTCTGCATCCGGTTCAGTAACATTGATTATTTGTTTGTTTCGCGCATCGTAGCGATTGTTCCCAAAAATAAAAGAAGTAATATTAACATATTGAATGGAAGCGGCATCTCCTTAATCTAAAGGTCTGCTTACGTTCGATATTCTTTTAGTATTTGCGTTATAATTTCCCATGTGATTCAGTGTTATAGGCTCTTGTTTTAGATATTTTTTGCCAGAGTCCGAACCCCCTTCTGGATTGGCTACATTTCTCAATTTTTTATTACTCATGTCATAGTCCCCATCGTGTGTCAATTTAAAACCGACATCTGGAATTCCTAGTTGTGTTTACTGAATCGAAGTCGAACTGACGTTTTAGATTTTTTCAGTTTAATGATTTGTCATTTTGTCAGTTTTAAAGTATCGTTACCTTTCTTCTGTGGATCAATACTTAAAGTTATAGGATTCTTATTTACAAATGCACTCTTCAATTTTTACTTTTACCCAGGCGTTAAACTAGTTATATAACTGTGATACATTATACTTTATTTTATAAGTATCGCTGCAAGATAATTCCGAACACTTACCTACCTATGAATTTTCTCGTTTTAGAGTTTCCTAAGGAATGTTGGTGTAATACCTATCTTCTTTAAACCCAGCACAAACTGCAATCTCTACGTAACGTCTATATGACAACGAAGATGACCCATGCATATCTGTTTCTCATCTTAGATGTCTTAGACGTTCTGTGGAGATTGTGTGAACTTTTGTTTAAAGAAACCGTCAGCGACATTTTGTTAACATATCAACGGAGCTTTAAAGTCTCTTTCTTTGCTAGAGCAATCGCGATCGAATGTAAGCAATAGAGTTCTGAATACGGAAAGTCCCCTGACAAATTATCGTGAAAATAAGGACCTTCTTTTAAAGAACCGATGATGTGTTTTGCAAAATGTCGCTAATGGTTTCTTTAAAAAAATTCACACAATCTCCAGAGAACGTCTGTAAGATATCTGAGATGAGCAGTAGATAGGCATGGGTCATCTTCGATATCTTGTAAACGTTACGTAGAGATTGCAGTTTGTGCTGGGTTTAAAAAAGATAGGTATTACACCAACATTCCTTAGGAAACCCTAAAAAGAGAAAATTCATAGGTAGGTAAGTGTTCGGAATTATCTTGTAGCGATACTTATAAAATAAAGTATAATGTATCACAGTTATATAACTAATTTAACGCCTGGGTAAAAGTAAAAATTGAAGAGTGCATTTGTAAATAAGAATCCTATAACTTTAAGTATTGATCCACAGAAGAAAGGTAACGATACTTTAAAACTGACAAAATGACAAATCATTAAACTGAAAAAATCTAAAACGTCAGTTCGACTTCGATTCAATAAACACAACTAGGAATTCCAGATGTCGGTTTTAAATTGACACACGATGGGGACTATGACATGAGTAATAAAAAATTGAGAAATGTAGCCAATCCAGAAGAGGGTTCGGACTCTGACAAAACAATATCTAAAACAAGAGCCTATAACACTGAATCACATGGGAAATTATAACGCAAATACTAAAAGAATATCGAACGTAGGCAGACCTTTAGATTAAGGAGATGCCGCTTCCATTCAATATGTTAATATTACTTCTTTTATTTTTCCTAAGGAATATTTGTGTACTACCTATATCTGTACCATATTTACTTATATTTTATATATAGAAATTAAGCATGTATTGTGTAAAGTGTAAAACGAAAACTTTAACGGATAACGTTGAATATGTCACATCAAAGAATAAAAGAGTAATGATGAGAGGTAGATGCCGAACGTGTGGAAAAATGAAGTAACAATTTGTGAAACAGAAAGGAAAATTTGTAAAAGGTGGGGATATAGTAAGCAGGATTCAAGAAAAGTTTAATCCACCCGAAATGCATATTCCAGGTTACCAGTATTGTGGACCTTTTACGAAACTGGAGAAAAGGTTAATGCGAGGAGATCCTGGTATTAACCGTGTGGACAAAGCCTGCAAAAACACATTTCTTACACCAAATCTACATAAACTGAAAAGAGACACGAAACCGACCAAGAAGTTATAAAATGATTTTGATGAAATTCAGAATCCAACTTTAGGAGAAAGAATTTCCAGAACGATAATCAAATCTATCATTAAAACAAAGAAACGGTTCGGCTTAGCACACAAGAAATAAGATGCTTTCTTCCGTTTACTCTGATTCATTAAAGGGATTCTCCGGTATAAAAGATCTAATACGCAAAACTGGATCGAAAGAAAAAGAGGTAAAGAAGTATCTCGAACAACAAGATGTGTACACTTTACATAAACCCATCTACACGAAATTCAAAACAAGACGGTTTTATGTCTCTGATGTGGACGACCAGTGGCAGAACGATTTAATCGATATGCAAAAATTTAAATTACACAATGACAACACGAATTACATTTTAACTGTGATTGACATTTTCAGTAAATTCACTTGGGCGTTGCCTGTTAAAAAGAAAACTGGTAGCGAGATTACAAAGGCGTTCGTCAAAATATTTCAACAGCGCAAGCCATCCAAGTTGCAAACAGATTAGGGAACTGAGTTTATTAATAGAGAAACGCAAGCACTGTTTAGCAAATGCGGCGTGAAATGGTTCGCCACCGGAAATGTAACCAAAGAGCAGAGTTGGGTTGGGTTGTTTTACCTCTGAGCGGCACTTTTTTGCACACCATGGGTTAAATGGCCAGGTCACATGGACCCCGAAGGCTCAGAGAAGGTTGGGGGAGGGGACCCACTGGAACTGCTGTTGGGAGACAGATGATAGCCTCCCGTCAAGGCCATCCAGCGTATTCTTTAACTTGCATAGGGTTTGCCTCTCTCGTACACGGGGCTACGGATTAACGTTCCATCCGACGGATGGTGGCCTTTCCAAGCCCATCGGTGTCCCCTACTGACCGTGGGCAGGGCGGGGAGTTTTGCGGAGAAAAATCTCAACGCTGACCCAGCTGGGACTCAAACCTGGGAACTACAGATTAAGAGCCTGGCGCGCTACCGACTGAGCCACCCCCCGCCCCAAACTGCGAGAGCAAATGCAGTTTCTGTGTAGCTAGCATGTATTCTTCACCATCTAACAGATGATTTAATTCGAAATTTGATCTTTATTGTTTGCAACTTAAACTTTATAATCTTAAATCTTACACTAATCAGGAACAAAAAATACATTATCCTAGTTTGCAATCACTTTAAATCCTTTTCTAGAACACTGCACCGGAAAATGACACAATCACTTCAGAACATTTTTTAAAGAGTTTCGCTACATTTTACGTGACCATGAAGGTGATTCGTGAGACGAAAAAAGTTTACGAAACATTGATGTAGAGATTACAAAATTTCTGATATAGATTATGATGACGATTTGGTCCTTTTGACAAATGATGTTGATGAAATGATGTATTTCATTAGAGGTGTTGATGAGACTGGTAGCAGAGTACAGTCGCTCAAAAAAGTATCCGGTTGATTACAGAATTCAGAAAAAGTATCTGGCAACGATTTTTTTAGAAATTAGTGATCTGGTAACCTTCGTGTACGTACACGAAGGTTGCCAGATCACTAATTTTTAAAAAAATGTGTTCGGCTATTTTTTTGAGCGACTGTACATTTGGTGATAAACAGAGAGAAAACTAAAGTGATGAAAATAGATCATGCAGGCTGTGGTTCAGTTATTTTGAATGATTGCTGATCTCCCGCACACGGGGCCACGGCTTAACGTCCCATCTGACGGACGGCGGCCTTTCCAAGCCCATCGATGTCCCTACTGACCGTGGGCAGGACGGGGAATTTTGCAGAGATAAATCTCAACGCTGACCCAGCTGGGACTCGAACCTGGGAACTACAGATTACGAGCCTGGCGCGCTACCGACTGAGCCACCCCCGCCCCCCAAAGCGCAGATAGTTGAACGTTTCAATAGGACTCTAAAGACAAAAATGTGGAAATATTTCACTGCCAATAATACGAGTAAATGGATCGATGTTGTTCCGAAACTTGTTAAGAATTACAATAACAACAGATTAATAAAAATGACTCCAGAAGAGGCAAGTTTAAAGAAAAACAAAAATAGCGTGCATTTAAATCTGTTTGGTAAAAAAATTAAATCTCTTACGAAACCAAAATTTAAAATCGGCGACAGAGTGAGAATCGCCAAGTAGAAGACAACTTTCAGAAAGGGATATTTGCCTAATTTCAAAGAAAAATGTTTTGAAATTGCTCAAATACTAAACACAGATCCCATAACTTATAAGATATAATATTTCAAAGGGAGCCTTATCGTCGATAGTTTTTACACCCAAGAAATGGTAAAATACGAAAAACCAGACTATTTGCAAAGTAGGAACCATTCTGAAAACTAGAGTGAGAAAGAATAAAAAATAGTATTACGTTAAATGGTTTGGTTATGATAAAACATTTAATTCCTGGATAAAAGAAGAAGATCCCTTTTTAAAATAAAACAAATGGAAATTCAAAATTTCGACTTTGAAGAAGACAAGAATATCTTAAACAGAAACGTATTAGCACAACTCAGGCCATTTAGACTTTTAATCTGTTGTCCATCGGTTCCTGGGAAGACAGATCTTTTGTTGAACTTAATATTTATCCATCTCTACTATAATAAAATATTTTTATATGCCAAACACTTAACCGAGCCGAAATATCAGTTTATGCAAGAAATATTCTATGATTTAAACGAAATTCTCGAGAAAACTTTTCGCAAAAATCTCCCAGTTGCAACTTTCTCTTCCAGTAAAGAAGATATCGTCAAGGTCAACGAAGTGGATCCCGAAATGCAAAATTTAATTGTTTTCGACGATTTCGTAACCGAAAGAGATCAAAAACTCATCGAGGAATAATTCGTCAGAGGAAGAAAAAAAAACATAGTTGATTTACCTGACACAGAGTTATTTTTCGACTCCTAAAGACATTCGACTACAGTGTAATTATTTTATATTCTTTAATATGCAGAACAAGAGAGAAATGTTGCAGATACAAATGGATCATGCGACAGAAATCGGGAAAGATATTTTTATGCAATTTTATGCATATGCAGTTTCAAAACCACACGATTTCATATTAATCGATAAAAAAAACCAAGCACATGCCTCTCAAGTACAGAAAAAACTTTGGTAAATAAAGATGAATTACTTGACAAAGTTTGGCTTCATCAGCTCTGAGACCGATTCCGAAAGAGGACCAGCGGGAATTCCATATGTCGATTTTAAATTGACACACGATGGGGACTATGACATCAGTAATAAAAAATTGAGGAATGTAGCCAATCCCGAAGAGGGTTCGGACTCTGACAAAACAATATCTAAAGCAAGAGCCTATAACACTGAATCACATGGGAAATTATAACGCAAATACTAAACGAATATCGAATATAGGCAGACCTATAGATAATGGAAATGCCGCTACCATTCAATATGTTAATAATACTTCTTTAATTTTTCGGAACAATAGCTACGATGCGAGAAACAAACAAATAATCAATGTTACTGAACCGGATACAGACTCTGGAGTAGTTACAAAACGATATTTGGAAAAAAGGGCACTTTGCAATGAAGATGACAGTTACGATGCAAGTAATATATACGCATTAAAATCTTGCAGAACCGACCGATTCATCCAATGTCACTACGAAACACTACGTCGACAACTTGACACTGTTCAAAATAGTCCAATGAATACATTGGTGAGAAATAAAGATGGACTTTACGTTCCGCGAAGCATTTATTCGACGAGCATAGTTTCAGTGCAGAAAAAGAAAACAAATAATTGATATTGCCAATCCCGAGTCTGCTTCTGCTGCTATAACTAAGAGGTATTTGTAAAAAGTCGCGTTAACTGGCGAGGATGTCTTTAATGCAAACAATAGGAGAATAGGAAATCTTGGGGAACCGAGGCACAACAGAAATGCGACAACAAAAAGTTACGTTGATGGTTTGACAAAGTTAGATCCTAACCCATCCAATGCTCTATTGAGAAATGAAAATGGACTTTTTGCATCAAGTGGGATCAGTTTCAATGGCGATGCAAATGGAAAACGAATTACGAATGTTGGCACCCCAATTCCAAACAATGATGCTGCTACAAAACTATACGTTGATAAAAATACTGTAATATTCCCTACCTATGGTGATAAAGAGGTGAAAGAAGTGCAGTCTCATCCAATTATACAGATAAACACAAAATTCGACCTACTAACGCCACCTATTTTCAAAGATAATTACCATTTATGCATTTCTATTGGATATATAAGCAAGGTAATCTGCTGCACAACAAATCCCTCTTTCACTATAAATTATAGTATCAACTTGGACGATCAAAAATTCATGGAAGTAGTAAGACCACAATTTCAGCAATTTTTTTTTCTGATATTCCAGTAAACAAGAAATTTGACAGGGGCAGGAAGATTAGTGTTTCACTTTCTAGACAGTATCGAGATCCAAAAGAAAGAAGAAAGGTACCTGGAGGTGTTGTTTCAGACTTTCATCACTGGGTATATGTTTTTATTTTGTGTACTAGCTATTTTCTTTAAACCCCAACACAAACTACAATCTTTATGTAACGTCTATAAGATATCGAAGATGATCCATGCATATCTACCACTCATCTTAGATATCTGACAGACGTTCTGTGGAGATTGTAGTTTGTGTTGGGTTTAAAGAAGATAGGTAGTACACAAATATTCCTTAAGAAGCTCTAAAAAGAGAAACTTCGAAGGTAGGTAAATGTCCGGAATTATCTTGTAGCGACTATACATCCCAATATTACTTTTATAACTTTATCTCCTTTTTGAACCGGGGCGGGAGTGGCTCAGTCGGTAGCGCGCCAGGCTCGTAATCTGTAGTTCCCAGGTTCGAGTCCCAGCTGGGTCAGCGTTGAGATTTATCTCCGCAAAATTTCCCCGCCTTGCCCACGGTCAGTAGGGGACACCGATGGGCTTGGAAAGGCCGCCGTCCGTCGGATGGGACGTTAAGCCGTGGCCCCGTGTGCGGGAGAGCCATATCCTGTGCACGTTAAAGAACACGCTGGATGGCCTTGACGGGAGGCTACCATCTGTCTCCCAACAGCTGTTCCAGTGGGTTTCCCAAACTGTCTTGCTCTACTCGATTTCTCCGATTTAAACCGATATTTACACCCCAACAGCCCAATAATTCAATGAAGTGTTGATAACTGGAACATTTTTCCCACAAAACCCCCCTCGTGTCCTGCCTATCAGGCAGAGTGTCTTCCCAAAATTAGTTTAACGCTCATCTCCCCAAAAGTGTCCCATAGGTTAATATGGGATCCCCTATACTTTAACATTGGCCCAGAACTCTCATTTACTATACTACTGCGGTGGGATCTGTTTTGAGTATTTGGTCTAAATCGTGCTCCCAGCACACTCTGTACCTGTGATCAGGTAAACGTTAATGGATGCATCGCTCTCTATCGAGGATCCTTAAATAATTTAATCCCATGGGTTTCCCAGTGAGGCGGTGGGTAATGCTGGGACTGAAGCATTCGGGACAGGAGTGATAATAACATCCCGCGAATTCAGGGCCTGTTTGGTTTGCCTACATAGACCATCCAAAAAATAAGGACTGACTTTGACTTCACCCTCTGCAGAGCGCGTGGTCTGGAGGGTGAGATTCTTGGTCTGTTATGTAGGCTAGCCAGGCAAGCCCTTTCCTACTGTCTCTCGCCCGAGAAAAAACCGTTCGAGGGGTAAACACCAATCACTCCCTCGGGCATGAATTTCTGTCTGTAGACTTGCAGACAAGCCGAAGAAAGAGTACTTTTAGAAAAAGGGTCTACTCCTGTCATCCCTAAAAATTCCCTATGGAAGCTTTCACAACCTCGCATTAAAGGGTGCACGTCAGATTTACAGTACGCAATCATTTCAGATTTAAAATCCCAGCGAGTCCCCTTCATTATTTCATACCACTGACGGAATTCTGAAGCTTCTCCTGGGGTCATGTGCTGTGGTTCGACATTACGGGCATCGGGAATGGGTCCTGAATAAATTTTCTCTCGTACAAAAAGCGTGAGGGAAGAAACTTTTTTTTAACTTCGGTAATGCCGAAAGTTTTTGGAAAAGATCGTAAAGGGGCCTGAATGAAAAAGAGAGAATCAATAAACCTGATTTTGAGGCTGGGTAAATTAAGAAGAATTTTGTTGTCCTTAAAAATCAATACCGGCCTCAGGCACTTTCGATAGAGGTAATTTAGAACGGGAATGAAATCGAATCCTCTACCGTTATGTGCTAGCGAAGTGACGTCTCTAAATTTAGGGTTGCCTTTATTGGTAGGCAGCAATCAGTCCAGGAAGGTGTCCGTATTCTTCATATTTCCATACACCATCACCGTCTTCGTAGGTGATGATGCATAGAATGGGGGTTAATAAACCATCCTCTTCCCCAGACTATATCAAAATAGAGCCGGCTGCTGGTCACTTCACATTCTTTAGCCACTTTCACACACTCTAACTCTTTCTGTACACACTGGTGAGGTGGTTCAGTGGTCTGGTAAATGACCCCCCAGTCGACACACCTGTGTCGATTAACACAGGTACCGTTGAGAAGGTGCGAGGTCAGACACTGTTGACCTTTAAAGTAACCACGACAGAAGTTGCAAAAGATGGAGGTACCTTTTTTGCCGCAGTCTGCCATCATACAGGACCGACAGATGTTTTTACAAATGTGGGGTTTGTTGTACACTGGTTTGAGGGAGAGCACACAGAAGCTCAAAGCACGGAAGTATCCAGCTGGCCTGACCATGACTGAGAAGTGAGGTTGTCGTGTAGGAGGTAAATGATGTTTCCCACATCTTTCTTACGGCATAGATCACTTGAAAATCGTCTTGTACCACGAACACGATGATTCGGTATTCGGGGTACAGTCACGTCTGAAAGGTTTGTAGATGGGTCAAACCGTACTTGCACTCAGGGACACCGGCGTCACGATGTAAGGCTTTAGCCTCATCCCGCTGTCTGCCAGAGTCTCGCGTACAGATGTACTGACACCTTACCCTGCTTTTTTAAACACAGGGCATGCCCGACGACAAGACTTCGAGAGAGACACAGGTTGTCATGTTGAAGATGTTGATAACAAACTTTTTACTGGTCCGCTCGAAGTCCGCCAGAGGTCTGTGCCATGGTCCAGGGGCGCTACTGATGCCTCCGAAACATTCCAGATTGGCAGCGGCCAGATCAAAATATAAATCTTCATCTGTACCAATCGCATCATTAGATTGAAGTACTTTCTCCACTGTGTCCATGAATTTTTTCCGCCGTCACCTCATTATGCGAGGTCATTGATGGTGCTCCGGAGGCATTTGGAGTGGACGCAGAGTCTGACATGACTGTATTCCTTCTCTGGCAGTAGTTCTTGAAAAATACTCCTTTGAACGTTAAGGAGAGTGTCCATGAATTCAAGTGGACCCACACGGTCAAAATTGATCATTCGAGCTGTGTGAGTCGCGAACAGCACTTATATTTTATTCAATTATTATTCAATTCAATTCAATTTTTATTCAACATAGATATGTATCAATACAAAAATTTATGAAATATACCCAGCTAAAGCAACTGAATACTTGAGCGCTGGGGAGAAATGAAGAAGAAATGAGAAATGGAAATGGGAAATGAGAGAATGAAGAATTGAGAAAATGAGGGATGGGGAAATGGGGGGAATGAGAAATGGGGGGAACCTAGCAGCAGAAAGCAGACACCAATAAATACACTGGGGTAGGGATGACGTCACTTTGGACACGCCCCTTCTTTCCAGTAGGTACGACTACTTTCGAGTCCCAGTTGGGTCAGCGTTGAGATTTATCTCCGCAAAACTCCCCGCCCTGCCCACGGTCAGTAGGAGACGCCGATGGGCTTGGAAAGGCCGTCATCAGTCGGATTGGACGTTAAGCCGTGGTCCTGTGTGCTGGAGAGCCATATATTGTGTACGTTAAAGAACACTCTGGATGGCCTTGACGGGAGGCTACCATCTGTCTCCCAACAGCTGTTCCAGTGGGTCCCCTCCCCCAATCTTCGGGGTCCATGTGATCTGGACATTTATCCCATGGTGTGCAAAAAAACTGCCGCTCAGAGGAAAAACAACCCAACTTTTGTGGCTATCCTGCTTTTCTCGCTGCATCTTAAATTAGTTCCATCATATAATTATGTTCCATCATATAATCTTTCCATTTTTTCGTAATATATCTCTAATTCCGTGTAAAATGCGATTACTGGTGTTTTGGCACCAGTAATCGCATTTTACACGGATTTCTGATTACTGGCGTTTTGGCACCAGTAATCGATTACTGAAGATAAGATTGAGACATTCTATTATTTAATCAATCATTACTGAAGTTTTTGACAAGGTTTTATGGATTTCGTGTCGTTACGTGTTTCAAAAGCAATTACAAACGTTTGCCCAATGTACGCAAAATTAACGAAATTAACTAAGGTGGAAATGGTAAATGCCTACCAGTTTTAAATATTACCGACATACAGTCTTATCAGAATAATATGGCCACCTACAATAGATAATACCTAGTAGGTGATCATATTATTCTGATACAACTGTATATATGAAATACAAGTAGTTAAAATAAGAAGTGAAAAGTTCATTTTATATCTAATATTGTGCTAAATCAAGATTTTGTGCTAAATTTACGAAAGGCTGCCTCTGATTTCTGTTGTACGGCATTAAGATATATTTGAATAAGCAAATAATTAATATACAGTCGCTCAAAAAAATATCCGAACACTACGATTGATTACAGAATTCAGAAAAAATATCTGGCTACGATTTTTTTAGAAATTAGTGATCTGGCAATCTTCGTGTTACGCAACGAGGTAAAGTAGATAGCGTGCGCAACCGGTTCCAAAAGTTGAAGCAATTTGAACGACGTCTTGCCCACCCTTTACATGGCTGCTGTAATGTATAGGTATTAATGCACTAAGCCTAAGTAGATAAACGGTTTTCGTTTTTTTAATTACGTTAAGTTTTCGTTCTTAGGATGAAATCCAATCAATCATTTTAGTTGAACCTTTAATAGACTAAAAATATTGTATTTAATAAAAAAGAAAAAAATATCAGTTAAAAGACTGCGTTATTTCCAGACTTTTTTGAAAGTAAATATTTGTTCTTATATAATTTAATGAAAATAGAAACTCCTTTTTTTTATTAAGGCATGTAAACACAATACTAAGAAAAGGCGCTTGCTACATGATTGCCTATACCTTACATGCTTGTGGCCATGTACAGGGTAGGCATTAATGAACTTACTTTAGCTTCGGACAGGGAGCGCTGTGTAAAAGTAACACGAAGGTTGCGCTGTGAACACTATGTAAAAGTAACACGAAGGTTGCGCTGTGAACACTATGTAAAAGTAACACGAAGGTTGCGCTGTGAACACTCTATGCATTCTATCTCATTGGTGTTACGTAACACGAAGGTTGCCAGATCACTAATTTCTAAAAAGAAGTCGTTGCCAGATATTTTTTCTGACTTCTGTAAGCAACCACAGTGTTCGGAAATTTTTTTGAGCGACTGTAGAGCTATAAAAATTAATTCCACCATTGAATTAAAACAAATGGTGCAAATATTCCAACGAGAAAATTAAGTCTATTAATATTTTTAAGAGTGAGTAACTGTAAGATTTAAAGTAATAACTTCTGATAAAACATGGTTTCAAATATTGTTTTTACCCAGGCTTCTGAAGGATGCATTTCCATACAGGAAATAGAAGGAACCATTCAGTCTCTGGCGAGGAAAGAAAATGCCACTGCAACAGCAGCTTTAATTAACAAATATCTCTCCGAGTAAAGAGAAAAATAATCAGGTTTTTGAAAGATATAAACCTGAAATAAATTGTTTTGATATCTGATATTCTGTATTCAGCAGCAATAAAAGTGTAATGGATGATAAATTACGGTTGTGCATTATTTTATTGAGTTCTTTTTGAATTATATGTAACATACAGTGTGAAAAATGAGCCCATACACCATAATACTTTTATATATTTATACTTCAAACCAGATAATAAAACAATTAAAAAATTCAAATATATTTCACAAGCGATATTATAATAGTAAAACAGACTAACTAAATCTGACTTTTTCTCTTTTGGAACTAAGATCTGCCATTAAAAATTTAAAAAACAGCACTGCTCCTGGCTATGACGGAATTACCAATAAATTATTAAAAAATTTAACTCTTGAACGGCAAATTAAATTGCTTGGAACTATTTAATAAATTTTGGTCTACAAAACCTTACCCTCAAAATTGGCTAGATAATTATGATATTCATAAAAAAATCCTGAAAACCTTACATCATACAAACCCATATGTTTAAGTTCTAACGTTCTTAAACTTTTTGAAAGACTAGTTTCCAACAGATTAATTTGGCACATAGAAAAATTCAAAATTTTAGATAACTTTTTCGGATTCAGACCTGTCAGATCATCAAAAGACCTATTATTAAATTTTATATCAGATCTAGAATACGCAATAAAAATAGATTATACATGGTTGCTATTATAACAGATATGGAAAAAAGCCTTTGACTCAATATCACATCAAGGCTTTATAGCAAAACTCGGAAAACTAAAATTTTGTGGCAACATTTTTTACTTTCTCTCATATTTCATATTAGAAAAAAACTTCAGAGTAAAAATTGGTAATAAATTATCAAATAAGTATAAATTTGAAAATGGAATCTTACAGGGAGACATATTATCTCTTCTGTTCTTTAACATTTATCTAAACGACATCTCAGAAGTCTAATCCAGAAATTAGTTACGGAACATATGCTGATGACATTATCTTCTGGTAGATTGATACAGATATAAATATTTTAAATAAAAGAATACAAAATACAATAAATAAATTATCATTATATACTGAAAAATGAAACTTAAAAATGTCTACTGAAAAAACAAAAATGATTTGTTTTCATAGAAAAAATAAAATCGCAAACGAATTAAAAATAAAATTAAATAACAAAGACCACAATAACGGATAACATTAAATTCTTGGGATTACACCTAGATTCCAAATTAAAATGGAATAATTATATACACAATGCAATAGAAAAATCTAAAAAACCT
The DNA here is from genome assembly GCA_038380435.1 of Ryuthela nishihirai. Taxonomy (NCBI): domain Eukaryota; kingdom Metazoa; phylum Arthropoda; class Arachnida; order Araneae; family Heptathelidae; genus Ryuthela; species Ryuthela nishihirai. The sequence goes on along the minus strand of JAWZYU010000008.1, from coordinate 71,446,919 downwards.
TTTAACTATTTAAGATTTCTTAGAGGATCAAACTGGGGAAGCTCTAATAAAAATTTATTACTAATTTTAAATTCAGTTATCCTACCTAAAATGCTTATATGGCACCGAACTTCTAAATGCCATCTCAAAATCAAAATTTAAAAAATTAGAAACAATTCAAACAAAAACAATGAAATATTGTTTAGGCTTAATGCAATCAACAAATAAGCTAAATACATCTGCAGAAACTGCAATACCACCAATAGAAATAAAAAGAAAATATTTATTAAAAAATCTAATATTTCGCATTTTTGCTAAAAATAGACAACATCCTATAATAGACAAATTAATAATGCAATTTCCTGGTATTTCACTATATAATTTTCCTCAAAAAAAAAACATTTTAGACATTTTTAATAATAAAACTAGTGGTGACTATATTCCCAACTTTCCTTATTGGATTGCTCCTTTACCTATAATTAAAGATAAAATATTTGGAATAGAAAACAAAAAAAAAGACTCATCTACTTTAAAAATCTTAACTGAAACATACATCCATGATAAATATTCAAACTTCATTCAAATATATACAGAAGGATCTACAAATTTTGAAACTCTTAACGCATCTGGAGAATTCTATTGCCCTACAGAACAATTTGAATACCTTTTTAAACTCGACTCATTTCAACCAATTATTTTTCTAGAATTAATTGCAATTATCTTAGCCATAAATTGGTCATTAAAATTCCATAACCAAAATATTATAATATTAACTGATAGCAAATCTGCTTTACAAATTTTTCAATCTAGCTTATTTAAAAGTAATTTCTTTTATACTTAAATGACATAATTACTGTTCAAACACCTAAACCAGCACAGCATTCTATACATACATTGGATACCATCACACGTCAATATCAAACACAACGAATATGTCAACAGCTTAGTAAAAAAAGCTTCAAATCTAAATCAACTTATGCAATCTCCATTTAATTATTCAATGTATAAAAAAAATAAAAAAGATTAATAGATGAACTTCAATCATGGTATGATATAAAAGCTCAAAACACACAAAGATATAAAATATCTCCTTTAATAAACAATTTAACGATTATGGATTAAATAAAAAAGAAATAAAAATAATAATATGGAATAAAAGCCAATTTTGCTTTAACTAAATCTACATTATATGAATTTAAGAAAGTAACTTCTCCTAATTGCCAACGCTGCAATGAAATACAATTTATTGAACATATATTTCGGTGTAATAATTACAGAAATGAAAGGAAAGAATACTTTGAAAAATTAAATATCCTTAATATTAACAACTTTAATTTTAAAACTATTTTAGAATCTACAAAAAAACATTATAACCTACTTTATATAAACTCCTCTTAAAATTCTTAAAAAAGCATAAATATGTTTGATCAATTATAAAAAATATACATATAAATATGAAAAAAACACATATTAATATTAAAGAAAATTCTCTATATATATAAATATGGAAAAAAATTATATATTAAAAAAATTACGTATGGAACAAAAAAACAAAACAGTGACTGAATGAGTCTGCATAGATCCTTTTCTATGCAGGAACATTCATTGTGTGATATGTTCATCATCATCATACATCATAATACAATGCCAGCTGAGTTCCCATCTTTCAGGGTTCCCAATCTTTTTTTAGTTCCCATCTTTTTTACACGCAGTCGGTAGCGCGCCCGGCTCATATTCTGTAGTTCCCAGGTTCGAGTCGCAGCTGGGTCAGCGTTGAGATCTATCTCCGCAAAACTCCCGCCCTGCCCACGGTCAATAGGGGGACACCGATGGGCTTGGAAAGGTCGCTATTCGTCGGATGGGACGTTAAGACGTGGCCCCGTGTGCGGGAGAGCCATACCCTGTGCACGTTAAAAAGAACACGCTGGATGGCCTTGACGGGAGGCTACCATCTGTCTCCCAACAGCTGTTCCGGTGGGTCCCCTTCCCCCACCTTCCTTGAGCCTTCGGGGTCATTGTGACCTGGCCATTTAGCCCATGGTGTGCAAAAAAATGCCGCTCAGAAGTAAAACAACCCAACCCAAAATCCCATCTTTTATGGGGAAAAGTTGCAAATACTGATGAAATGGTGCACCTTTAATATAAACATAACATCGTGATGTAATGTAACTGCTGTGAAATATAACTCCAATAATGGTAAATATTCATGACATTCTGCTGCAAACTTACGCATCACTGAAAAAAACTGACTAGTTAGTTTTCTCATATAAGAACAAGGACTTAGATAATACAGAAAACAAATTTCATATTTTTTAAAGCAGTTTTTAACTCTATATTTTCAACATTTTTCTCTTGGCGACATACTTCTAAAATTGTTCATTTAACTCTACACACTTCTAAAATAGTCGATTTGCCGTGGCACACCTGTGAAAAAAAGTCAGTTCTTTTGTTTTATATATATATACACTACAAGAAGTAAAAAAAATGCAACACTTGCAAGAAGCTATGCAAATATGACAAAATTTAGGGAGGCTGTAGTATACGGAAATGCATGGAAATGATTAGTTTGCAGGACGATCAAAACGATTCGATAGGCACGAGCTGACGTCAGAGATGAAGGCAACCAAAACGCCTGGTTGACAAAACGTTGTGGAAATTGTTTTAAACCACTAAAGATGCCCTTTCGCAGATGTCGACAGCCGTTCCAACAGTTAACAGACTTTGAGCATCGGCCTTAGAGAAGTTGGTGTGTCGTACAGAGATGTGGTCAGCAACTTGTTGGCCGCAATCCCAGCACCATCATACATATTTCGTGGCAGTGGGTTTAAGAAGGATCTATCACATGCCGACAAGGATCAGGAAAACGATGTATGACCATGGAGCGACAGGACCGCCATTTGTGACACATGGCATTGCGTGGCAGATTCGCGACTACAACGCAACTGCAAAGGGACCGGCAACAGGTAACACATCGAATACCTACCAAGCAGACAGTAAACAACACGGTTTTACAGCTTTCATTGCAAGCCTATGGTCCGGCATTGAGTTTGCCCCTCACATCTGCCCACATGCAAGCATGTCTTCAGTGGTGTCACCTCAGACAGAACTGGAACGAACAAGATTGTGACACCATGGTGTTTAGTGACGAATCTCGTTATTGTCATGATCAGCATGACGGTAGGTGTGTTCGCCATCTTCCAGGGGAAAGGAACGCCACCCAATGCCTGCGATATGGTCACACAGCTCCAGCACCTGGTGTCTTGGTGTGGATATTTCGGTCAGAACTGGTCATCATAAGGGGATTTCTATTTGCTCAATAATACGTTACGAACATTTTGCAGCCAGTGACTTTCCCACCTGTTCTGCAACATGAAACTTTCTACCAGGAAGATAATGCCCGTCCTCAAACAGCCCTCATTAGTCTGCAGTATCTATACGAGCAAAATGTCCAGGTACTGTCATGGCCAGCAGCTCGCCGAACCTTTCACCTATTAAACATGTCTGTGACATGATGGGCCGACAGCTCCAACAACACCCAAAGAGGTGCACCAACCACTGTCGCTGAAATGAAACAGCAACTTTGCCTCTTTAGCGTTCTATCACTCAGGAGGACATTAAAGAGATATACGATAGTCTTCAACGCATGAATGCATTGCTGCGCGGGGCAGTTCAACATCATACTAATTATACCACTTTACCGGGTAGGTAAAGTGACAATTTTCCATATATTTTTTTATAACACTGGGTAACAAATTTTCATAAACTTCATGCCTCTGAGATAAAAGTAGACATTTCTTAAAGATTTCAAGGTGCTAAAAATGAATATGACAATGAAAATGCTAAATTGGCTATTTTGCTGAGAAATCCGTGATACTTTCTTATATAATAGAGTAATACATACATGTGACATGTATTGGTAAAACTCCGCTTCTACTTCCGATGTTGCTTTGCCCATCGCATGTACAGCTGCTCAGGATCATCTCCGGTGAGCATCCAACAGTAGTCAGCCACCATTGAAGAGGACCAGTTTCCCTGGTATCGTTTCTCCATTGTTGCAATGTCCTGGTGAAAACGTTCACCGTGCTCATCACTAACCATGCCGCAGAATCACTAACCATGTCGGGGAAACTAAAAAAATCTAAGTTGAAATGGAGAAAGTGGATCTTTGAAGGCATATTGCAGCCAAGTTTGTAATATAGAGACATGTCCTTAAATAATTTCTAGTAGTTGTCAGCCTTGACATTCCCCAGGAATTTAGTTGACACCTGATGAAACGCGTCCCAAGCCTTTTTATCGTCACCCTGAAGCAGGTTGAAGTCTCTGAACAGCTCGTGGATCTGAGGACCCACAAAAAATTCCCCCTTTAATTTTCGCTCTGCTGAGTCGAGGGACTTTGTCAGCCAAGTACTTGAAAGCTGATGGAGTCTGATCCATGGCTTTTACGAAGTTTTTCATCACACCTAGTTTGATGTGTAGGGACGGTAACAGGATTTTGTGCGTTTCTGTCAGTGCTGGGTGTTCCACTATCTTCTCTTCGACCTTCAGAGATTTCCTCTGAAGCCAGTTTCTCTTCACGTAGTGCAAAGTCTTTGCTCGGCTGTCCCATTCACATAAGAAACAGCAGTACTTCGTATATCCCAGCTCTCAAACCCATCAACAGAGCCATTACCTTCAAGTCACAACAGAGATGCCAGCTTTACTTGCTGTATTTGAAGACAGTTCAACAGCTGTTTTAGGTTGTCTTAGGTTTCTTTCATGTAGTCGGTGTGTCCGACCGGAACGGATAAAATTCGATTTCCATTATGCAGCAACACCGTCTTGAGACTCAATTTAGAGGAGTCTATGAATAGTCACCATTCTTGAAGGATCATGTTTGATTCCGAGGGCATTCATCAGGCCATCTAAATCGGAGCAGAACACAAGGTCAACTTCCTTTCTGAAGTAAGGTGCAAAATGCTCATGATGAGTTCGAAACGAAGTCTCTCGGACATTTTCCTTGAGAAGATTCCATTGTTTAAGTCTTGATCCAAGTAACTCTGCTTTGGCCTTGGACAGCTCCAGATCGTGAACAAGATCGTTCATTTCTTCTTCGGTGAGAATGTGTCCTGCAGCTGACACACTGTGGCAGACGTATGGATCATCATTAGATACCACAGTCGGCACAGAACGCTACATCGGTTCACCTCCCTCCTCATCATCTAAATGGAAAATTCGTTTGGAGGTTCGGGAATGCCATTCGCTGTGCGGAACTGGTCGGAGAGCATATGGTATATTCGGGTACGGTATTGTCCACTTCTTTTTACTTGTGATACATCCAGAAACAGGTGGAACCATGCAGAAGTAGCAGTCATTCGTGTGATTGGTTGGCTCTCTGCAAACCATAGGAACAGCAAAAAGGCAAAGCCACTTTTTCGCCTTTCAGCCACTTCAGAAGATTCCTTGCACAAGTACTGCAGCATATGTGTGTGTGACCCAGGCTTTGCCCCCGATCTTGCATTCAAAATAAAACTCATACGCCACTTTCACTATTGGAGTGATGGCCCTTTTCTGGCATGCAAACGTCACTTCCCGGCAAATGTAACAAAATGTATCTGCACTATTAACACAGTTACGAGGCATCACTACCGCTGGATTAAAACTGCAAGGATCATCTGTGTTGTACTTATGACTCAGGGGTAAACGGGAGTCGCTCAAAAGACTTGCTCACTCTACGAGACGCCACTTACAACTAACAATTGCATCATCTTTTGTCCGCGATCGTAAAGCCGCGATGTTATGACTCAACTACATTGCATCAGACAATGATGCAATACCTCCGGGGGTTGTGTATATGGCGAGCTGATGCAATACAACGCAACGTGTTGCAATCAGGAGTTTAAAATACAGCGTTGCGAAAAGATTACCTATGTACTCAATGCGGACTGAGTCGTTTATGTACAGTATGACCATTTCTGTCTCTCCTAAACAAGAGGCAATTGACAAATTTAATTGACATTTTCGTGTTGAGCACCTCGAAATTAGTAAAGACCGCCTATTTTCATTTCAAAGCCTTTTTGTGTGTTGCCCAGTGTTACTTACCAATATCAGGTAGGTACTTTTGTTTCTCAGCAGAAATGCCAGCGATGTTCTTCTGTATGACCTTCAAAATTTATATATTGCAATACTGAATAGACAGTTTTGTATTAATGAAAGGAAACCAAAAAACCTAGAATATCTCAATCAGTTATAAGCACGAAAATTTTCACTTACTTTTATAACGACTTTTCCGATATGTTTACCACTTGCCATATATCTAAATGCTTCTCCTATTTCAGTCCGATTAAATACCGTCGTATTCAGAGGCTTTATAATACCTTTTGTTATGCCTTCAGAAATAAAGTTATACAGATGGTTGTTAACAATGTGAGTTTTAGTTTCAAAAAGTTTGTCCAGTGATACGCCATTGAATGAGATATTCTTCAAAAATACATTTAGACCTATAATAAGAATAGAAATATAATTTTAAGATTAAAACATAATTTTAAGTCTAAAACATAATTTTAAGTCTAAAACATAATTTTAAGTCATAATTTCAATATGCTGTGAAAACAGTCGTATTCATTATTCATTTATTAATTAACGAGATTATATGGGGCGGGGATGGTCAGTCGGTAGCGCACTCAACTCGTAATCTGCAGTTCCCAGGTTCGAGTCCCATCTGGGCCAGCATTGAGATTTATCTTCGCAAAACTCCCCGCCCTGCCCATGGTCAGTAGGGGACACCGATGGCTTGGAAAGGCCGCCGTCCGTCGGATGGGACGTTAAACCGCGAGTGGTCCTGTGTGCGGGAGAGCCATACCCTGTACACATTAAAGAACCCTCTGGATGGCCTTGACGGGAGGCTACCATCTGTCTCCCAACAGCTGTTCCAGTGGTCCCCTCCTCTAACCTTCCCTGAAACTACGGGGTCTTATGACTTGGCCATTTAGCCCATGGTGTGCAAAAAAAGTGCCGCTCAGAGGTAAAACAACCCACTCACAGAGAGAATACCTCCAAAATGGTATTCTCTAATGGAGATGGCTACTTTGATGTATTTTGCTGTTCAAATTTTTTAACGTAAAATATACTTGGAATAAGTATATTTTAGGAATTGTATTGTGTCTTTTATTCACAAAATATTACAGAAAAAAATCCAGAAGTTTAATGTTATTATGGCCAGGTATTCACAATAAGCATTTTACTGTTTCAAAACTAGGAACTTCAATAATAACTTTTTCCCACTGTCACATTACTTTATTGAAAGTTCTACATGATTAAATTTATATTGAAAACTAGAAAAGAAGGTTTTCAAAATTAGATCTCTGAAAAATAATTTGTAAGAAAATGATTAAGTCCATAAAAAAAACAGTGAGCAGTAAAAGAAATTGGTTATTATTTAAAATTTTACTAGCCTATAGGTTTAAGTACGTGCTTTCCAAAAATTTAATTGAGACCAGAAAAACGACACAAACATCCATATCAGTTGGGTTGGGTTGTTTTACCTCTGAGCGTCACTTTTTTGCACACCATGGGCTAAATGGCCAGGTCACATGGACCCCGAAGGCTCAGAGAAGGTTGGGAGAGGGGACCCACTGGAACAGCTGTTGGGAGACAGATGGTAGCCTCCCGTCAAGGCCATCCAGCGTGTTCTTTAACGTGCACAGGGTATGGCTCTCCCGCACACGGAGCCACGGCTTAACGTCCCATCCGATGGACGACGGCCTTTCCAAGCCCATCGGTGTCCCCTACTGACCATGGACAGGGCAGGGAATTTTGCGGAGATAAATCTCAACGCTGACCCAGCTGGGACTCGAACCTGGGAACTACAGATTACGAGCCTGGCGCGCTACCGACTGAGCCACCCCCGCCCCTCCATATCAGTAGTGTCACAAGCCGCATGGCACATCCGGAAGTGACGTCATAGACCGGAAGTGACGTCATCGCAGGCGTCGGTGGCTTAATTTTTGAGGGGGCTTAATTTTTGGGAGGGGGGATACCGACCCCCCTCGCAGGTGTGTTGGGGAGGGCTTAATCGGTCCCCTAAGAAGGCCCCCCTGGGGAGGGCTTAATTTTCTTGACGCTGGCGACGGGGGACTTAATTTTTTTTGTCAACGGGAAGTGTCGACCCCCCCCCACGTGTGTTGGCGGTGGGGAGGGGAAGTGCCGACCCCCTCGCAGGTGTGCGGGAGGGCTTAATTTTTGGTTTCCCACGTTGGGGAGGGGTCCGACCGGAAGTGTCGTCCCCCACACGTGTGTGCTGTCGGCGGGGAATCGTCGGCTCCCCTAGCAGTTGTGCGGGATGGGCTTTGATGGGGAGGTCTAAATTTTTTCTACCGGAAGTGTTGGAGAAGGAGAGGTCTTAAATTTCTTTGGCCCCCTAAAAAGGCCCCCTTTAGTGCGCTTATTTTTAATGGTCGTGTCGGTCTAGGGCTTTATGTCCACGCAGGCTGGGGTGGGCTTCCACCCGTATGCTTTTCCTGGCGTCGGGATGACCGTGGGATTCTGATTTTTTCTTGTAATGACGCCACCCCATTTCGTACCCCCACACGTATCAGCATTTAGCATGCACCACGCAGGAGGGTTGTTAAAAAACGGACGTCATGGGAGGTCACGTGATCGTGGGAGAAGAGACCCATTTCCTGCACACAGATTCTTGCTGAAAATGTCCGTTGGTGGAAACCGACCCCGCAGGTAGAAACGAGGCGGGAACGAAATTTTAAAAAAATGAATGTCATTGGCGGTAGGTGGGAGGTGGGAGGACCCACACATGCGCATTGTTTGGGTTTATAATCTGCCGCACAGACCGGGAAGCGTCATTCCGTCATGGAGCTGTCATTCGAGGAGAAACTTGCGTCGTTAAGCCGGATCCAGGGTGAGCTCGACGATATCCTACGACGTATCGAGATGGAATCAACTATGCGGTCCTCGAGCCCGACCCTTGGACAGCCGAGAGCTGCCTCCAGCCTACCATGTGTCACCGCCCAGTCAAGAGATAACTCCGGCCAGCCATGGACCAACGACCAGCCGAGAGATACCTCCGGCCTACCATGTGTCACCGACCAGCCGAGAGATAACTCCGGCCAGTCAAGTGCCTCCGGCCAGCCAAGGGACACCGTACTGCCAAGCACCTCCGACCAGCCCCTTACCTGGCGCCTCAGCCTAAAGAGGCGTCGTCAGCATGGAGAAGGGCCCGAAGCAAAGCAGCAGAGGACCGAGGGAGCCAGCGTCCCCACCGCTGCAGCATCTTCTGCGCCTGCGCCCGACATCACGCAGGCAAGTGTGGCTCCCGGCTACGTAGTGACGCGCTCCAGCAGTTTCAGGTCCGCCAAATACAAAGCTATATTCACGTCCCACACGGTCCGAATGACCAACTTCGACCGTGTGGAACCTCTAGAATTTATGGACACTCTTCTGACTGTTCATCAAAACATTTTTGAGGAACTGCTGCCCAAAGAAGAGTTTACTCATGTGCGGGTCTGCGTGCGCTCCAAGTGCCTCCGGAACCCCATCAACCTGCCGCTGACCACACGTAACGAGGTCACGGCAGAAAAATTCATGACGAGTATAGAAAAGGTGCTAAATTCCAATGAAGCGGTGGGCACTGACGAAGACTTATTCTTCGACTTTGCCGCCGCTAATTTGGAACGTTCCAGAAGCGCACGTGACAACCCCGGACCACGCCGAGGACCACGCCGCAGACCCTTGGTGGACCTGGCTGCATTTAACGACAGCAAAAGGAGCGTGATCACCATCACCAACGACGATAACCTGTGCCTCGCCCGGAGCCTCGTCGTCAGTAGGGCCCTGTGTATGAAGAAGAAAGGTGTGATGACACAGGGCACCTACAAGTACATCTGTAACCGTCGGCATCCACGTCAACGTGATGAGGCACAGGTTCTTCATCGTGAGGCCGGGCTCCCAGAGGGCAAGTGCGGGTTGCCCCAAATCAAAGATTTCCAACTGTTCCTGTACCCCGAATACCGGACCATTGTGTTCGGGGCACAGGATGATTTCCGTGTCATCTTCGCCGGGAAGCAGGAGGCCCCCAACATCATCTACCTCCTGCACGATGACGGTCACTTCTCCGTCGTCACCAGCCCGGCGGGATACTTCCGTGCCATAGATTTCTGCATCCCGTGCCTGAAGCCTGTGTTTAACAAACCCCACATCTGCAAAGGTGTCTGCCGTTCGTGCCTGACGTCCGACTGCGGGAAAAGGGGGGCTTCTATTTATTGTGACCTCTGTTGTAACTACTTCAGAGGTCAACAGTGCCTGACCACCCATTTTTTAAATGGCACCTGTGCAAAACGGCACCGGTGCCTCGACTGTGGGGAGACCTACGATACCTCCGCCGATCCTGTCCATCAGTGTGTGCAGAAAGAATTAGAGTGTGTGAAAGTGGCTAAAGAATGTGAAGTCACAGGCCGCCATTTCTATTTCGACATAGAAACGGTGGAAGAAGCAGACGGTGTGCTGACCCCTATTCTGTGCATCGTCACCTATGAAGAAGATGACGGTGTATGGAAATATGAAGAGTTCCCCCACACTGACGACTTCATGGACTGGTTGCTGGCTGTCATCAACGGTAAGCCTAAATTTAAAGATATCACTTTGCTCGCACATAACGGTAGAGGATTCGATTTTATTCCGATTCTAAATTACCTCTATCGTAAGTGCCTGAGGCCGGAATTGATTTTTAACAGCAACAAAATTCTTCTTCTTAATTTACCCGGCCTCAAAATCAGGTTTATCGATTCTCTTTCTTTCATTCAGGTTCCTCTTCGCTCTTTCCCTAAAACTTTCGGCATCACCGAAGTTAAAAAAGGTTTCTTCCCCCACGCTTTTTGCACATGGCAAAACTTTGATTATTCAGGACCCATCCCCGAAGCCCATTATTTTGAACCCCAGTACATGACCCCAGGAGAAGCTTCAGCATTCCATGAGTGGTACGGAACAGTGCAGGGGACTCACTGGGATTTCAAATCTGAAATGATTGCGTACTGTAAATCTGACGTGCACACTTTAATGCGAGGTTGTGAGAGCTACCGAACGGAATTTTTAGGGATGACTGGGGTAGACCCATTTTCTAAAATCACTCTCTCTTCGGCTTGTCTGCAGGTCTACAGACAGAAATTCATGCCCAAAGGAGTGATTGGCGTTTACCCCTCGAAGAGTTATTCCTCGGGCGACCGCCAGAGTAGGAAAGGCCTTGCCTGGTTAGCCTACATAAAAGAGACCGAGAATCTCACCCTGCAGACAGCGCGCTCTGCAGAGGGTGAAGCCAAAGTTGGTCCTTATTTTTTGGATGGTCTGTGTAGGGAGACCAAGCAGGCTCTGGATTTTGCAGGATGTTATTTTTACTCCTGTCCCGAATGCTTCAGTCCCGGCATTACTCACCCTCTCACAGGACAGCCCATGGTTCTAAATTATTTAAGAACCCTGGATAGAGAGCGGTGCATTCGCCAACTTTTACCTGATTACAGGTACAGAGTGTGCTGGGAGCAAGATTTCGACCGGCTACTCAAGACAGATCCCACCGCTGCGCGCATTTATCAGCAGACAGAAGAAATTAGCGGGAGCTCCTTCCTCTACGGTGGGAGAACGGAGACATTCTCCTTGTTTTGCGACACGAAGGTCGAAAATTGTGACGTGAAGTACTTCGACGTGAACTCCCTTTACCCCGCAATTTGGAAGAGGGGAGTCTTCCCTGTCAAAAACCCCAGGAGGATCACCGAAAATTTTGATTACACCCCTGACGCATATTTCGGTATCATCCACTGCACGGTGCTTCCTCCTACCGATCTTTATATCCCCGTACTCCCCTACTGTTGCCGCAACAAACTGTTGTTCCCTCTGTGCAGCACTTGTGCAGAATTAGCACAGGTAGACCCCTGTACTCACACCGAAGCACAGAGAGCTCTCACCACCTCTTATGTGTCGCTAGAATTATACAAAGCAGTCCGTGAAGGCTACAAAATTCTCAAAATTCACGATGTTTGGCACTATTCGGAAACTATTACTTACACCGCCCAGGACCCCGGCTTATTTGGCAAATACATCAACACGTTTTTAGAAGCCAAACAAAAATATTCAGATTTCCCTTCAAACGTTAACACAGACGAAGAAAAAGCAAAATTCTGTGAAGATTTCTTTCAGGCAGAAGGGGTGAGAATTAACCCCCAGGAAGTTGAGTATAACGGAACCAAAAGAAGTTTGGGGAAAATTTCGCTCAACAGCCTGTGGGGCAAGGTATCGGAAGATCTTTCTAGACCAGTGTCCCAGATAATCGACGACCCCATAAAATTATTGGATTTAGCGAACGATCGCTCCAAAATTCTCACCGACCTTGATGCGGTCAATTCGGATCATATCCTAGTGACCTACAGACCCGCAAAAGAATTCACCCCCACCAACCCGAAAGGAAGTGTCGTCGTAGCCTCTTTTGTCACTTCCCAGGCGAGGCTCGTTCTATTAGACATGCTTTCCAAATTAAAACAGCGAGCCCTCTATGCCGACATAGATTCATGCATATTTAAAACTTCACCCGGCGACATATTCATTCCAGAGTCCTCCGATTTTATGGGCTATTTTAAAAACGAGATTACCGATCAGTATGGTCCAAACACCACTATAGATCGGTACATCTCCATAGCCCCGAAAAATTACATCCTGGAATTTTCGAACGGGGAAACTATCACCCGTGCGAAAGGATTTAAATTGAGTGTGCATAACAGGGAATGCTACACCTCGGAGCTTCTCCACGATTTAATTCTAGGAGGCCCCGCAACCACTTTTCCCGTCCCCTTCAATGTACAAATTGACAAACACAAGGCCACCCTCACCAACCGCCCTTTCCATAAAAAACTCTCTTTTAATTTTAACAAGAGAATCTTTAAACCTGGGCAAAGTACCACATTCCCTTTCGGTTACAAAAGTCTAAATTCCTGTTAACCGTTGCCGACAGCGAGCCACCAGTTCATGTTTCATATTCTTTAGCCACTTTCAGACTTTTCTGCGCATATTTTTTTTTTAAATCATGCTTCTTTCATGCAATTATGATTCATACAATTATTTTAAATGTTGTTTAAATCCTGGAATTATAAAGCAGTTTTTGATTCTGCTTAAAGCAGAGGATTTGACACGGAAGAAGATCTGTACATGGTTCAACATATATTTTAAACCATACAATTATTTTAAATAAGGCATAGGTTTTTGTAAATCACGCAATTATTTTAAATGTGGTCAGGCACATATTTTTAAATAAGGCACAGGTTTTTGTAAATCACGCAATTATTTTAAATGTGGTCAGGCAATTATTTTAAATTATGCTACGCAATTATTTTAAATACGGTTTTGTAAATCATACATTTATTTTAAATAAGTCATGCCTTGCAGATGTGGGTTTATGGCCAGGCACGGGTTCATTCACATATTGTAAATAATGCTTCGTTTGTTGTAAATAATATTATGGTTCGCATTTTAAATATGTTATGCTACTGCTATTATTCAACGTACTGATTTTATTCAACATACTATGATGTGAAATATTGTGCAAACTAAGACGCACGAATGATTGTTAAACGCTGTTTGTTCAAGTTATTAATCTGAAATAAATGTGTTTAAACCCCTGTCATCTATGAGTTTCTCCTACAAAGAAAAATTCACTTACTTTTGAAGCCTCACGTGGTGGAACCTGTGGGATAATCCGACTGTATAATATCTGAAGACATAAATATTCTTAATAATCCAGCTGAAAAAAAAACTTAATATATGAAAAAGGGGGAATATCTGAAGGTGAAAAAAACTTAATAACACACAAGTATAAAAATGCTTAATACCTGAAAAGGGGGGAAATATCTGAAAGCATAATATATCAAAGGTAAATATATAAAAGTGCTTAATACCTGAAAAGGGGGAAATATCTGAAGGTGAAAAAACTTAATAACACACATGTATAAAAATGCTTAATACCTGAATAATATATGAAAAGGGGGGAATATCTGAAAGCATAATATATCAAACGTAAATATATAAAAGTGCTTAAGGCGTAATAATACACAAGTATAAAAAAATGATTAATACCAGAATAATACATGAAATATCTGAACGCATAATATATCAAACGTAAATATATAAAATTCTTAATACACAAGTATAAAAATGTAAATTCTTAAAGTGAAACGCAATGGGGCATTCTTTTTGCTCTAGTCAATTATAAAGCTGTACATGCTAAAATGTATTCACATGACTCATAATCCATTCTATTAAGGTTTACTACGAAGGCTTTTAGTAATGAATAAAACAGTAAATGACATCAAAACTTTTTAAATAACCAAAGATATATAAAAACTGAACGTTCCTACCTAGTAAAATAATTTGTACGATAGGGCAACCCTTTATCAAAATTGGGTGTTCTTTAAAAAGGACTTTTTAAAGAAGGAAGGCGATGGCGGAAGTGGGAAAGAAAAGCAAGACTAGAGGGTTGAAGACAGAAACACCACAGGCGGCGAAGACCTCACAAGATCTCCGACGCTTAGCACAACCGCCTGCGTAGCGCAGGCGGCGTTACGTCATCGTACGGCAGAGGTAAATTCACTAAGGCTATATCAGCGGCACTCTGTCCCCGGATGCAAGGTTGCGGATGGCGAGGGGATGGCTGAGAGAGCACGCGGTGGCAGGAGCACAGGCATTGCGTGCCCCCTCGTAGAGTCGCTAGCGCTTCGGTGCCGAAAGTCAGCATACACTGACGACGTCGAAAATCCCATCGCATCATCACTTTGTATTCTGGGATCGACTGTCTCACTCCGGACCTGACTCCATCGGGGGTATGGGGCCGTGGCTGTAGGTGACAACTACAGTCACACGGGTCCGCCGTTAGAGACCCCTCGGGGAAATGGAGCGTCAGGCGTCTTGCCTCAACAATGTACTGCATGGCGAATGAGCGCGAAAACGCTCGCAAGTATATTCAAAAACCGTTGGCGAACCCGTAATGGACCCCCTAACAGATGTCCAGACATCGAAGCCAGACATCCGGTAGAAGTGTGGGAACGCGTATATACCACTTCCAGACCACGGTTCGAACCCGAACTGGGCCCCTAGCAGGTTACTCGATCCCTACCACATCCGGACCCAGTGTGGGAACGCATATTCGATCCATGTTGTAGTGTAAGACAGGGAGTAGTTGCTTATTAATAGTTACTTATGATTTTATTGAAAGGTAGGGTGTAGTTGCTTATGATTTTATTGAAAGGTAGTTGCTTATGAAAAAAACGAGACGTTATCAACGGTCACACATTTTTTATTTAACCGTACACATTAAAATATTTCCCAGTCAAGCATTTGACGGAAATGTTCCTGGCCGGGGACATCAGATTTTTGTTGTTTTTTGACCGGTTCCATCAGTAAGTCGGTCATGTGAGATCCTAACACCGGGCTCCCCTGATGTAAAAATCGTCCTCTGGAATCCCATCGCACTGCTTCCGGTAGAGTCTTTATCCTCTCTTGAACTTTACGTTTGAACCCCTTAGGAGCCATATCAATGATATCCTTTTGCGACAGTCCTGGCGTCAATATTATTTCGTCCGGATTTTCGACTTTTCGAGCGTATTATAAATATTTCCTCAAAACGGCGAGATAAGCAGAGGCTTTATCGTCAGCATTACTGGGGGTATTCAATATTCGCTGCATGTCGGTGTCTAATTGCTCTGTCTTCGTCTTCAGATGACGTTTTTCTACCGCTTTCACTGTGAGGCTCATTGTTTGAATAAATTTGTGATGAGCGGTACGACTGAAGCCAGTAGAGGTAAAAAAAATCCCGACCCTTTCTGATTCAGGTAGCTTCGTTTAGCCTTCAAGCTAATCTTTTTCGACGCGAGTCTTCTGATGACGCACTTATGTTTCGCTAATTTTTTAAGCACGGAGCCCGAGATGGGGAGATTGGCTCTCACTAAATTAAAACAGATCTCAACAGAGCGAGGAGTTCGCTGTCACTGGCGTTTTTTAATAATGATGCGCGTCTTTTAGGGGGAGCGCTCAACAGGTAGCGAAGAAAGGGGCCCTGCTGTTTAATCTTCATTCCTCATGTAAATAATTTCTGGATATTCGTTGGGGAGGATCCTGCTCCTGAGTCGCTGATCGTCTGACGTGTTCACCGTGCAGTCTAACAGCAAATAACCGTGGGGTCTCCGTGTCGCTAGTTTAAATGCATCCAATAATATTTTAGACTCCCCCGGGAACATCTGTCTAGCCAGATACCCGATTTGAAGAAATAAATAATGGGAGTTGAGACTGATATTCCTCGCACATTTACCTTGGAAAAATAAATTCTGCGTGATGAGAATGACGGTCGCATTTAGGTGATGGGAGCCTTTCGTGAATAAATCAGACACTCTCGTATCACCGGCGGCTTGCACGAACATATCATCCAGCACTAATAAGGTATGCTCTTTCGCATTCAGTTGTAGGTCGGGGAAGCCCTCCACAAATTCCACTTTCCGTTTGAAAGGTTCAAAGGCTGGCTGCCATAACGAGTAGCAGTAAATGATCCTGGTCTGGCTGGGGGTGAATACATTTTCTGCATGACAAATGAGGTCCAAGACAAACGTTGTTTTCCCACACTGACTTGGGCCGCAAACAAGAATTGAACTCATTGACTGCATGATCGGTAAAGGCGGTTTAATATTCCAGCAGTTGGTTAAATAACGCCATGAGTAGTTCATTAAATCCAAGGTCGCACGAATAACGTTCCTTCAGGAATCTTTTCATGGACATTCCTCGTGATCTCAGAAAGAGAAAATACAGACAGTGAATTCGCAGGTTGTGGAGGTCGGAGCCTGCAGCGGTAACGTGGGGTACAGTACACGGTTCGCCCCTATAGAGCTGTAATATTCTTCTACAGAGGGTTCGAATCCTAAAGGGTCGTAATATTCTACAGTTCTCTTGTTCACGTAAACGGCTATCCAGTGCTCTCCACTTAAAGTGGAAACGTCCGTATTAAAGATGAAGAGACAGGGTTTCTTCTTGATTTTCGGTAACTGGTCTCTGGCATACACCCCCAAGAACAGAGGGTTCATGAAGGGGTCATTGAGGAGTACTTGCGTCAGCTGAAACGCGTCCATCAGGCGGAGAAATCGAATAGGATTTTACGTTGGTGATCAATTTCGAGCAAGTTGTCGAATTCTGTATACAGAATCACGCTCACGGCTTCGGTTAGAGGTGTACCGAATTTTATCTCTAAACGGCAGTTTGCGGTCTTGATGGGGTTAAAGTAGCCTTCACATTGCTTTCCATCGGAACCCAATTCAAACCCGAACAGGGTGTACCCTTTTGGATAGGTGGAGCGTCCGAATTGAACCCCTTTATTATTTTTCCACACGTCTAGTGACTCCAGCAGCGACTGGTAGGACCGTATATATTGATTATTAGGGAAGTCGGGAGTCGGCGGCTGAGACGGGAATTGTTCTGAATCGGCATGCAAGGCCATGTAATTCAGATTAAAATGTTTGAAGTTGTAAGGGTTTCTAGCAAAATCACCGTTCGCTGTGGCAGAGTCCACCAGTCCTATGATGCATCTTCGGGGCATCTGGGAGCTGAATAAATTATCTCTGGTGCTAGAGGTGATTCCGGGGCTCAGTGTGAATGATCTCACTTCCATGCGCCTTAGGGGATACTTTGCCGGGATCGTGTGTAGCATCTGCGCATGCGCGAGCAACGTACTGCTGCCGAGCTTGACTTTTCTAACGTAGAAAGCTGCTTCCTCAAACCTCACTCTGTAACCAGGGTCTTCTTCAGAGGTCATCAGTTAGAATTCGGGTTTTGACCTCGTCAAGCCTATCCGGAGATCGACGTGGTTCAGTAGATACCTGTCTTGAAGAAATAAATCATTGTGTATCCAGCTAATTAATTCGACACAGCGGGATCCCGACAAATTTCTACGCGTCTTCTAGCCGAGGTCAACATCGCCACATTCATCCATTTTGCTTGCGGTATCCAGATGCCACAGGCCGCACGTTAAATGACTTTTCACCGCGTCATTACCGTAATTCAGTAATGTTTCCAGGTAACTTCTGTAGAGGTAAAGACTGTGGCTTCCACTCACTAACTGTTCGTTCAAATACACGTTGACTTGACTAAACAGAGAGTGCAGTAAATTATTCGTCGGGGCAACCATCGCTGTGTCAGTGATAGGGTTCCCCGCCGTATCTGTTATTCTTGTTCTGATCCGTAAATGACATCTGGATAAATCGATATATTCATCGCCGCCCACGACGTTAAATTCAAGAGGGGTATTTCCTTCTAATGATGCAAGAGGCTGGTAGGCCACGTACGTGGCTCTTTCGGTCTGCGAATTAGTAGGGGGTACAGCAAACAGGTCGAGTTCCGACAGGGCGCAGTCGCCGGATATGCTGTGGATCCTTTCGCTCATTTTACAAAAACGTCCTGTACTCTACAACGTCTCTTTGACAGTCTGGCGATTCGGGTTTGCTTCTTGCGTTTTATACCTCTGCCTCGTAAATGTTGTCCATCTACTTCCAGCAGACTCATGGCGCCATCCTTCAAGTTCGATTTAAGGGCTTCTCTCGGGTCCCGTCCACTCGGGACTTCGGATGCGAATTTCATTCCCGACCTGGCTGCTTGTTTACCGAGTGAGAACGCTAAAGGTTTCAGAATCGGGGATATGAAGCGTCCGATACTCCTGAAAAACGATCCAGACCTCCGCCTCTTTGATATCGGGGTCCTCTGAACACCCCTGCACTAGTCTGAGCCTTGTAATAACTCAGATAGCTGGCTGAGCTCTGTGAATTTGACCTGCATGGCGAAAGTGTAACTTGACTAACACTTTTCCGTACTTAAAAGATAGGGGTTCCCCACTGTCTGTCCGTAGAAATATCCTCATGCTCTTGAACACGTTCCTAGCCAGAGGATAATAATCGGGACTCGTAAAATTTTTTACTATGGCTTCGTTATTCGCCGTGGAGGGGTTAATCACACGTAACAGCTCTGCATAAGTGTCACCTAGTAAATGAGGTGCGACCAGGTCGGAGTATACATAAATACCCGATATACCTGCATTAATATCAATGGCATATCTGGCTACGTCGTTACTGTACAACTGTCCAAATTTATCAAAGCCAAACAATTCTCCCAAACCTTTGGAATGAGGTGGGAATATCAGATAATGACCCTCCTGGGTGGCGATTTTCACATGGTTATTAGCCTGCTTCTTGAAGGAGTAATTTATTCTATCCTCGGTAGGTATAGCTTGCAACATGACAGAAAATATCGCTTCTGCATTTTCGTAACGTCCTGTGGGAATGTGATGTTCTTGACCTCGTACTATGGGGTGCGGAACCAAATAAAAATAAAATGTGTCCGCATCAGGGATGAAAAAGTCACCTTCCTCTGTCACCCACTCACTCTCCCTCTCTCTCCCACTGTCACACGCAAAACCTCCATAATGAGGCGTCTCCATGTACACGTCGTCGATGTTGAAGAAAGAGTTGAAGCTCGTGGCTTCCTTTTTAAACACCAGCCCATAATCGCGGGTGCCTATATAGAACACCCACAAATCATCATGTTCCTCCACTTGGATATCGGTCGGTATCTGACTCTGGATGGCTTTCTCAATCTCGTCTCTCTTCGTTTTCTGATCGTTGTATTGTGGATTTAGGGCAACCTTAATAGCGTTTTGAGGGATGCGAGGGAACCATCTGAATTGGGTGGTGAAGGTATTATTCGACTCGTCGATATTATACCAGCTCGTTGGAATGTGGATCTCGGATAGAGCGACTTCCCACTCCCCCTTTAGTGCCACAGGCTGTGCCAGCTGCGTCGTGTAATCCGTCTGCGTGTTATGAGGATAAATATCACTGCTGGCCGTAGAAGGGAGGGTTAGGTAGAAAGCCATTTTTTAGGTATCCAACTAGGGGTGGGGTAATCTTGCAACTTCACTAAGACGCCTTTTTTCCGGTCGCAATCCAAGATTTTTTCCACGGCGTAGAGTTCCGGAAGTTTTATTTTCTGTAGTTCCTGGCTATAGAAAGTTCCACGTATCTTGTTACCGTCACTATCTGTTACTTCGTAAACAGGGGGTTTCTAGGTACGATTCTACTCACACGGAATATCTATCGAGTCCACTGTGTGATGCTCCTTTCTTGAACGGAAGTTTCAGACTGCTGAGCCTCACGGGATCTCCCTCTTTAAAACGAACAGGTTCTGTCTGCTTTGGAGCTCCGTATAATCTCTCCCAGACGATGCTATCGTTAAAGAGATCCACGTCTTTGGGTGCAAAGCCGTGAGCTCGGTGCTTGGAAGCATTATACCCCTTCACTAGGGAGTCCAGAACGTGCAAGAATCTAAAATTTTAATGTTTAGTGAAATAACGCCATAATTTTTCTCTCAGGGTTCGATTCAGTCTTTCTACCAGAGCAGCTTTCTTGTCGCTATAAGACACGAAGAAGTAAATGTTTTTTTCTTTTAGAAATTTTTGGAATACACGATTCGTGAATTCTGTCCCCTGATCAGTGTTCAGAGTCAAGGGTTCACGTCCCTGCGCCAGAATTTTTTCGAATGCTTCTTTCACAGCCGTTCCCGTTTTCTTTTTCACCGGAACCACCCATGCATAGCGAGATAAAATATCGATGACGACTAATATGTATCCATACCCATCATTAAACCGTGCGATGTTTTTCACGAACATTAAATCCGCCTGCCACTGTTGATCCAACCCTGTCACGTATGTTTTGTTTCTCCGGTATTTGCTCTTGGCCGGTCTGTAGAGGGTGTACGTCTCCTGACCCGATAACCATTCTTTGACTGTCTTTGGATCCTGTCCAGTACTCTGGGATAATCGATTCACCCCTCCAAAGCTGCCAGGGTTCTTGGGATCATAATAAGTTTTTTCCAAAGCGGCGTTCATCGACCAGCAGTAGCTTTCCCTCTTTAATCCAGACTTCGATAGGCAGGGAGTCGGGGACGCCTATAGATGTACGGTCTGCAGCCTCTTCACACAACTCTCTCGACGTGTAAATGACCGGATGGTCGTAGTACAGCGCTTTTGTTCCCCCCTCCACCAGGCAGAATTGGTAATTCGGAGCCCACAGCATTTTTTCTTCCACTGCGATAATACCTTAAAAATAATCTGATATTCACTCAGGCAAATGTACCATCCCAAATGATGCGATTCCCCCCACTCTGGCGTTAAGTAGTCCCCACAAATCACAGCGACCCCTAACGTCACAGATAAAACACAAGACACTGATTGTTAGGTAATATCGGACTTTTATTTACAGTACCAATTGTCGGAAGCATACAGTTCGTCTTTCGCACTCTTTAACCCGTCACTATAGGACAGAGAGGAAAGGAAAGCATCGTCTGCATAACAGAGTAGGCCTCGGGCCCAAGCCTTGTCAACAAAGGCATTAGCAATAGCGTCAATGTTCAATGAGCGCACTGCATCACTCAAATAAGTGTTCAGACAAAGTTCTTTATCCTCGGGTTCTATAATCCTAGAACCGGGTAATAAGGATTGAACGAGTTCGTGCATCACAATGTCCGTCAATAACTGCATCAAATGGCCTTTCCCCTCTGCCGGGGAGTCAGAAGAAACGCAAGTAGAAGGTCTCTCTGTTCGGCGATGGCATGACGTAGGTGAAAATTAACATCTGACCTGCGATGGTGATCCAGGCTGTTCTTCACGTCGTCGCGGCGGTTACGCATTTCATCCCACTGGCCCACGGAAAGGTTCACACCGCTAGATGATGCACCAGGCTGCGATTTGATGATGTCGAGACGTCGACTCCCGTCACTATGGCAGTATCCGCACAATTGCAGGTTGGTCGTCACGAACCAAGTCTCTCTTTCGGTGTTATTAGCGATATCGATTCTGTCCGACACCGCTAATAATTCCTGCCATTCCGGGAGGAATAGAGTGACCCCTTCCTTCGTCGGGTAAAGTAGGCCTCCTTCACAGTAGTGACGGTAACGGCGCACGTGGACCAGGAGCCGCTCACGGTACAGTCTAGGCACGACGAAAATCTCATCTCCGAGAGGGTAGGTGTGTGCACTCACAGGCTGCATGGTGAAAACTAACCTACAGAGTTTTCAGGCGTTTAAGTCTCTGCTGTGAGGGGGTGTCGACACGTTTTTCCCCTCTAATTGGTGAAGGTCGCGCCTCTAGTGGCGAATCCACGTACTTGGGAGGTATAGGCTTCCAGGTCATCTTACGCCTAGGTTTGGGCTTGAGAGGCGGGGGACCCACCGGAACTGGGCTTGGTGGCGGTGTCACAGGAACGCACAACAGTTTAAAATGAAGCTGGCTTACCTCTTCAACAGGCTCTTCATTAACAGGTACTACATCCTCGGAAAAATAGCCGAACAAGTCCCACAGAGGAAAAGCCTCTAATTGTCCGTGGGGCTGCCCAATTAACGAGCGGTCCATTTCGTATTCTCGATATACACGTTCATCCATGTGCTGAATGCAGCTGTCTCGGCTTGGGTGCAGTGCACGTCACATCCTTCGTGGTAACCACACTCCGTTACAAGAATTTTAGGAAGGTCTTTGAAGCGGGGGCAGCCGATTTTCTGTAGATCGAACGAGGGTATACCGAGTCTGTCCAATAACTGCTTCTCGTGGGGTCCGCCCTTGTAAGCGACAACAGAAGAAAAGGGTCTACGGCACTTTTTTCGGTGGATGTGGCACACTATATCGTCCAGACAGTCGTACTCCCACACCACTTCACCGATACGGAGATAAAAGGGAAGACCTGTGATGTGCTTCGACACATGACGGATGCACTTCCAGTCCTTCTGAGTAATGTACGTCATGAAGGAAAGGTCGAATCTGTAGACACCGGTGAGTCCCCTGCAGTTTGAATAACCCAGTTCACGGGTCAGGAATTCAACTTTCACGGTGAAGCCGTCTAAATCGAGCACACAACAGATTTCACATGGATCTGTAAAACAGTTAATGTCTAGCATACCTGGTTCACTGTTTCTACCAGGTCGTCACTCTCGATCCCATCAAGTACAGGATATCCATACTTCTGCACGGATTCAAAAACAACGTCATGACTGTGGCTCCCGAACCCCTGCAGCACCTTTTCGTTCGAAACCTCCACCAATGAGGACCGCATCCAACCAAAACACAGAAAAATGAGGTCACCCTATTAAAAATTGCGGGTAGAAGGGGTGCATGTCCAATCAGAAGGGTAACAAAATCAGAAGCTTTCCCAGCACAAGCAATACCGATCGTTAAAAATAAGCGCACCTAAGGGGGCCTTTTTTGGGGTCCAAAGCCCTCCTCGTCTCCGCCACTTCCAGTCGTTAAAAATACACCCTCCCCAGGGGCCCTTTTTAGGGGTCCCAAGAAATTTAAGACCACACCTGCGAGGGGGGCCGACACTTCCGGTCGAACCCCTACCAAAAATTAAGCCGCGACGCCAGCACCCAGGTGTGGGGGACGACACTTCCGGTTGCCCCCTCCCCAGACATCAGCGTGGGAAGCCAAAATGAAGCCCACCTAGGGGGCCTTTTTAGGGGGCACACGAAATTTAAGCCCTCCCGTCTCCGACACTTTCGGTCGACAAAATAAATTAAGCCCATCCCGCACACCTGCGAGGGGGGACGGCACTTCCCCGCCGCCAACACACACGCGTGGGGGGTCGACACTTCCGGTTGACAAAAAAAATTAAGCCCCCGTCGCCAGCGTCAAGAAAATTAAGCCCTCCCCAGGGGGGCGTTTTTAGCGGACCGATTAAGCCCTCCCCAACACACCTGCGAGGGGGGTCGGTATCCCCCTTCCCAAAAATTAAGCACCCGACGCCACCGACGCCTGCGATGACGTCACTTCCGGTCTATGACGTCACTTCCGTATGTGCCATGCGGCTTGTGACACTACTCATATCGCCTATATATCACAAATATCCATATATCATAAACATTGGGGGTTCGAGCTCAGGTCCTTTTGATCAGTACCCAAATGCGCTAACCACTCGGGATTGGGGCGGGGGGTAGCTCAGTCAGTAGAGCGCCAAGCTCGTAATCTGCAGTTCCCAGGTTCGAATCCCAGCTGGGTCAGGGTTAAGATTTATCTCCGCAAAACTCCCCGCCCTGCCCATGGTCAGCAGGGGATACCGATGGACTTGGCAAGGCCGCCGCCCGTCGGATGTGACATTAAGCCGTGGTCCCGTGTGCGGGAGAGCTATACCCTGTGCACGTTAAAGAACACGCTGGATGGCCTTGATGGGAGGCTACCATCTGTCTCCCAACAGCTGTTCCAATGGGTCTCCTCCCCCAACCCTCTCCGAGTCTTCGGGTTCCTTGTGACCTGGCCATTTAGCCCATGGTGTGCAAAAAATGTGCCGCTCAGAGGTAAAACAACCTAACCCACTCGGGATTCTCATAAAACAGCCTTTTATTTATTATATCGCCTCATGTTTATGAACTACTTCCTCTATCGGCATTAGTATGCAGAATTTCTTTTTCCATATTATTAAATAACTGATATTTTTGGTTGTGTATCTTATAAATGTATCAATGACAGTACTTCATATATTGAAACGCACTTCTAAAAGATCTGTATATATCATAGGCGACCACTGCCATCTGGTGGCCAAAGCACGAGCTAGTCAGAACAGGTTTTTTCGCATTTTGAGGTTTAATCGACAGGAAGTGTCCTAGAGGAGGCAGTGATACGACAATTCGGTGGATGACAATTCGACGAACAACAGTTCGATGGATAACAATTTGGTGAACAACAATTCGGAGGTTACGTCAATTCGTGAACAATTCGGTGGAAATAAGAAAATGGGAGAAATAATTTTAATTTACTAAACCTAATTAAAATATAGCCGTCCCGTGGGCGAGTGGTTAGCGCGCTTGGTTTCTGATCTACGGGACCTGGGTTCGAGCCCCGGGTAAGACATGACTGTGTGTTGTTTTTCTGCTGAGGTCCTGCCATCCTCTCAGACCTTCTACTTATGGCATATAAACAGACAGGCTCCTGTCAGACCTCTGTGGCAAGTAGCTGCTTGAGGGGGTATTTATTAGAATATATTTTCTGTTAGCAAACAAAAAAAATACTTCTCCGAAGTCTCTGTAATCCGGTACTCTGTAGGAAGAAGTGATTTATAACGCAACTTAGTCTATATTGCATCTATTCTCCTAATGCGACCTTCAAAAAAGAGTTCTTATCCATTCTTTGTAATCCGACTTTGCACTACACTGATTTTTCTCCAAGACTGTTTCTTCTAAATGAAGCACCCAGAAGCCAAAAGAACATATTACAATCTACATGGAATTACAAATATTCTCCTTAATCCGACCCTCAAAAGAAACAAAATCTGTAAAGGTTTTTTTTTCTTACTGAACAAAACAACCGATTACAGTCGCTCAATAAAATATCCGAACACTATGGTTGATTACAGAATTCAGAAAAAATATCTGACAACGATTGTTAATTTCTAAAGAAATCGTTGTCTGAGAGGATGGCAGGACCAGATCACTAATTTCTAAAGAAATCGTTGCCAGATATTTTTTCTGAATTATGTAATCAACCATAGTGTTCGGATATTTTTTAATATATATAATGCGTATGAATATATTATGCAATGAATATTGAGCGT
The DNA here is from genome assembly GCA_038380435.1 of Ryuthela nishihirai. Taxonomy (NCBI): domain Eukaryota; kingdom Metazoa; phylum Arthropoda; class Arachnida; order Araneae; family Heptathelidae; genus Ryuthela; species Ryuthela nishihirai. The sequence continues at coordinate 71,421,300 of JAWZYU010000008.1, read as the reverse complement.
GTGCAGTTACCGTTCACAGCAAACTGGAGCGGTTGCGGTTAATGTTCACAGTACATTGGATCGTGTGAGCTCACAAAGACCTAGATCGTGTGGGCTCACTCACGGAAATATTGAGCGTGTGCAGTTACCGTTCACAGCAAACTGGAGCGGTTGCGGTTAATGTTCACAGCACATTTAATCGTTGAGCTCACAAAGACAGATCGTGTGGGCTCACTCACGGAATAATTGAGCGTGTGCAGTTACCGTTCAGAGCAAACTGGAGCGGTTGCAGTTAATGTTCACAGCACATTGGATCGTGTGAGCTCACAAAGACCTAGATCGTGTGGGCTCACTCACGGAAATATTGAGCGTGTGCAGTTACCGTTCACAGCAAACTGGAGCGGTTGCGGTTAAAGTTCACAGCACATTGGATCGTTGAGCTCACAAAGACCTAGATCGTGTGGGCTCACTCACGGAATAATTGAGCGTGTGCAGTTACCGTTCACAGCAAACTGGAGCGGTTGCGGTTAATGTTCACAGCACATTGGATCGTGTGAGCTCACAAAGACCTAGATCGTGTGGGCTCACTCACGGAAATATTGAGCGTGTGCAGTTACCGTTCACAGTAAACTGGAGCGGTTGCGGTTAATGTTCACAGCACATTGGATCGTGTGAGCTCACAAAGACCTAGATCGTGTGGGCTCACTCACGGAAATATTGAGCGGGTGCAGTTACCGTTCACAGCAAACTGGAGCGGTTGCGGTTAATGTTCACAGCACATTGGATCGTGTGACCTCACAAAGACCTAGATCGTGTGGGCTCACTCACGGAAATATTGAGCGTGTGCAGTTACCGTTCACAGCAAACTGGAGCGTGTGCAGTAACTGCACATGCTCCAGTTTGCTGTGAACGGTAACTGGAGCGTGTACAGTTGCTGTACACGCTCCAGATATTTTTCCTGAATTCTGTAATCACGTGACACGAAGGTTGCCAGATCACTAATTTCTAAAACAAATCGTTGCCAGATATTTTTTCTGAATTCTGTAATCAATCATAATGCACGGATATTTTTTTGAGTGATTGTACAAATACCAGAGGAAATCAAAGCAGCTGATGTTTGGTAAATCTATTCCCTCTAATCCGACGTTTCTTAAACAGAATTACATATTTTTATCCCTTTCTATTCTTTCTAAAGGAAACAACAGGAAATCAAAGGTTTTTATAAGTTAAGGAGGTGGAGGTGCCAACTTAATATTTTTTCATTGTATTTCTCTTGCTATTCTTCAACATAATCACACAAACTCACTAATTGATTAAACACTTATCAAAAGGGGGGCGGGGGTGGCTCAATCGGTAGCGCGCCAGGCTCGTAATCTGTAGTTCCCAGGTTCGAGTCCCAGCTGGGTCAGCGTTGAGATTTATCTCCGCAAAATTCCCCGCCCTGCCAACGGTCAGTAGGGGACACCGATGGACTTGGAAAGGCCGCCGTCCGTCGGATGGGACGTTAAGCCGTGACCCCGTGTGCGGGAGAGCCATACCCCTGTGCACGTTAAAGAACACGCTGGATGGCCTTGACAGATGCGTTGGGGAGACAGATGCGTTTGACAGATGATGTTGGGAGACAGATGGCTACCATCTGTCTCCCAACAGCTTTTCCAGTGGGTCCCTTCCCCCAACCTTCTGTGAGCCTTCGGGGTCCATGTGACCTGGCCATTTAGCCCATGGTGTGCAAAAAAAGTGCCGCTCAGAGGTAAAACAACCCGCTATGTTGGTTTCTGACGTCATCACCCATCCGATGGTAATACGACAGTAGGGCGGTGGAGATGCTAATTATTGCTCACCCTTTACATTCCTTTGTGCTTCTGGCTCTAACCATTCAGCTAATTGTGTACAAAAGAAGTTCTTATCGATTTATACATGCAATTCTTCAAACTGAAGAGTGGAGGTACTAATTTAATGAGCTATTTTATTGTCATTTTTAGTCTCTATTTTCATATAGTTGTTGTTGTTGTTGTTTTACATCTGAGCGGCACTTTTTTGCACACCATGGGCTAAATGGCCAGGTCACATGGACCCCGAAGGCTCAGACAAGGTTGGGGGACGGGACCCACTGGAACATCTGTTGGGAGACAGATGGTAGCCTCCCGTTAAGGCCATCCAGCGTGTTCTTTAACGTTGGGTTGTTTTACGTCTGAACGGCACTTTTTTGCACACCATGGGCTAAATGGCCAGGTCAGAAGGACCCCGAAGGCTCATAGAAGGTTGGGGGAGGGGACCCACTGGAAGAGCTGTTGGGAGACAGATGGTATCCTCACGTCAAAGCCATCCAGCGTGTTCTTTAACGTGCACAGGGTATGGCTCTCCCGCACACGGGGCCACGGCTTAACGTCTATCTCTATTTTCATATAGAAAACGAGATAATTGTTTCGCTTGTTGTCTAACCTCTATTTTCATATAGAAAACGAGATAATTGTTTCGCTTTGTCGTCTGTCTGTCTATCTTTCCGTCTGTAGACGTCGAAATTTTTTTGTTTACAGAGATAAATTAAAAATTCTTTCTGTGTTGGATAGGTATTGATGAAATATTACAATATTCACTTTCCGTCTCTCTCTAAAGCCATAATTACGCACTCTAGCGGTGGAAAAATTTGAAAGTTCCAAAATTTCAAACGACTATTGCAAACGATGTATTCATGCTGGAAATTTTAAATTTTGGTAGTGGAATGTGAAGGTCACGACGTTTCAATTGCCAACAATGAGTTGACCCCTTTGACCCAGAGGGGTGGGAAAACACACCTCTTTTGCTTTAGCATATAATTGTTTTTAGAGATAAATGAAAAATTCTTTTTGGGTTAGATAGGAATTGATAAAATATTATGATTCACACTTTTTTAATCTACCTAAGACTATAAATGGGCCCTCGAACGGTGAAAATATTTGCAAATTCCAAAGTTTCAAACAAATATTGTAAACAACGTATTTAAGCTAGAAATTTTAAATTCTGATGGTGGAATGTGAATACCATGATGTTTCCATTCGCAACGATTAATTGACCTCTTAGACCCAGGAGGAGTGGCAAAAGACATTTTTTTTTTTTGTTTCAGCATATAATTGTTTGTATTTAGAGATCAACCCTAAAAAGATTTTCATTTGATAGGAATTGATAAAATACACCCAATTCTGTTTTTACACGGATTTTTTACACGATTTTGATTTAACACAGTTTGGAAAAAAATTCCCATTCTCTTTTTTACACGATTTATTTTGATCTAACACGGTTCAAACGGCGTCTTTTTTTAAAAAAAAATCTCCATTTGAATTTCATTCTGAAAAAATATTCCTATTTAAGAAAAAATTCCTAGAATTTGCTTTTACAACAAAGATGTCGCTTTTATGGTGACATTTTTCGAAGTAGTTTTAACAAAGGAACAGGGCGTTATTCCCTCTCAGCTACGATCCTCTCTTGTAGAAGCCACTGGGGGGGGGGGGGGGGGTTGTATCAGCTTCTACTGTGCGTAAAGGCTTCATGAGGGAGGTCTGTACGCTAGAAGGCCAGTAATTTGTATACACCTCACGTCACATCACAGGAGAGAACGGTTGAATTGGTCGCATGTTAACTGGACAGAAGAGCAATGGAGGTCGGTACTCTTCACAGATGGGTTTGGGTTGGGTTGTTTTACCTCTGAGCGGCACTTTTTTGCACACCATGGGCTAAATGGCCAGGTCACATGGACCCCGTAGGCTCAGAGAAGGTTGGGGGGGCCCACTGGAACAGCTGTTGGGACAGAGATGGTAGCCTCCCGTCAAGGCCATCCAGCGTGTTCTTTAACGTGCACAGGGTATGGCTCTCCCGCACACGGGGCCACGGCTTAACGTCCCATCCGACTGACGGCGGCCTTTATCAAGCCCATCGGTGTCCCCTACTGACCATGGGCAGGGCGGGGAATTTTGCGGAGATAAATCTCAACGCTGACCCAGCTCGGACTCGAACTTGGGAACTACAGATTACGAGCCTGGTGCGCTACCGACTGAGCCACCCCCGCCCTCCGATCTACTGGTGGCTCGAGAGCTATATATGAGTGCCTTGAGGTATTATGTGTCGTAAATCTCAGAAATCTTTTGAAATTTTGATGTGATGGGTTCTTTGCAATCAAAGGGCAAATATCCCTACACACCACTGTTTAAGAACTAAAAATTGGTGTATAGGTCTATTTCGGGCCATTGATCTAAGAAACGTTAAGAAATTTCATATCCGTGTAGAGTTCAAGGTCAAATAAGGGTGGGAATGACGGTCTAGGAATCAAAAGGCACTGATGGATTTCTAGTAATAGCGATATTTGTTTAAGGTTTTGAGATTTTGTAAATATTACCATTGTTAGAGGACGCTCCCTATTGGGAGATTCAGCAATGTTAATCGTAATATTTTAGCTATTGGGAGATTCAGCAATGGTAATCGTAATAGTTTAGCTATTGGGAGATTCAGCAATGGTAATCGTAATAGTTTAGCTATTGGGAGATTCAGCAAATGGTAATCGTGTGTTCTTTAACGTGCACAGGGTATGGGCTCTCCCGCACACGGAGCCACGGCTTAACGTACTATCCGACGGACGGCGGCTTTTCCAAGCCCATCGGTGTCCCCTACTGACCGTGGGCAGGGCGGGGAATTTTGCGGAGATAAATCTCAACGCTGACCCAGCTCGGACTCGAACCTGGGAACTACAGATTACGAGCCTGGAGCGCTACCGACTGAGCCACCCCCACCCCCTTTGTGCTCAGAGCTCACTTCTTGTTACGCGTCCTCACTCTAGCACATCCACTTCTCTTCTCTCTTGGCCACGCTCGTTGATTTCAAAAAGGGCCCCCGCTGTCACTCCTCATTGGTCAGCAAAGTTCATCGTGACAGCGGTGCCCAAAGTTCATTGGCGCGGTCCGATTTTTATTGGATGTCCCAGCCTCTGGCGTGATCCTGAGTCATCCTTGTCCCGCTCTTGGTGACCATTGCTGAGCGCATTCGAAAAACTCCCTTTCCCCTATTTATGGCCTTGTTTACTCTTTTCTTGGACGGGGTGCCGTGTGCAAAAGGCCCAGATGGTCCGTCGTCTCAACATGGCGGCTCAAGTTGCTTTTCCTGGCCGTTTTACTGAGGGAAAAGTCTGGTGGCTGGAAGAAAATGGCGAGAGATAGTTACGTCGAACTCGGGATTGCAAAATTCCGAGTACGACAGTTGCTACCCTCAACCCACCACCTGAAACAAAGGGAGAGCTTATTAGTGCTTTAAAGGAACAATGATCATTACTCCCTACTGAGCTGATTCACAACATCATAAACAGCATGGAACATCGCTGTCGTGTCTGCACTGCTGCAAGGGGTGACCACACTCTTTATTAAAGAACTTTGCCCATTGCATTCTGACACCTCATTTTTGGACAAGTTCCTGTGTTATTTTTTGACAAAAAATGTCTCTAGTGTAAAATATTTTATGCCATTTTGAAAGCAGCATTGTAATTCATATTTTCATCAAATTTAATTAAAATTATTCATATAGTTTTTTGTTTATCATAAATTTTCTGAGTTTTCCTTAATTTATGGAAACCAGTGTATTTTATTAATACCTATTCAACCAAAAAGGATTTATAATTTATCTCTGACTCAAACAATTTTCTATTATTCAAACAATTCTCTCTTAAAATAAAAATGTCACGTTTTTCCCTCCCCCAAGAGCAAAAGATAAACTGATTGTTGTTGGGTTCGATTGTTCTTACCTCTGAGCGGCACTCTTTTGCACACCATGAGATAGATGGCCAGGTCACATGGACCCCACAGGTTCAGGTAAGGTTGGGGGAGGGGATCCCCTGGAACAGCTATTGGGAGACAGATGGTGGCCTCCCATCAGGGCCATCCAGCGTGTTCTTTAACGTGCATAGGGTGTGGATCTCCCGCACACGGAGCCACGGCTTAACGCCCCATCCGATGGGCGGCGACCTTTCCAAGCTCAGCGGTGTCCTCTACTGACTGTGGGCAGGGCGGGGAATTTTGCGGAGATATATCTCATAGCTTATCCAGCTTCGACCCGAACCTAGGAACTACAGATTACGAGTCTGGCGCGCTACCGACCGAGCCACTCCCGCCCCTACTGATTGTTGTCAATAAAAACTTCATAACCTTCATATTCCACCACCAAATTTCCAAATTTCTAGCATAAATGCATCGTTTGTAATATTCGTATAAATTGTTCTAAATTTTCCACCGTTAGAAGGCGCAATTACAGCTTTTTGGGAAATTCGAAATGTGCTAATCGTAATATTTCGTCAATATCTATCCAACACGAAAAGAATTTTTAATTTATCTCTAAAAACAAAAAAGTACGATATCTACAGACGACAAAGTAAACACATAATCTCGGTTTGTTTGTTTTTTTTAACGGAAAAAAATGAGTTAAAATGATACGGACAGAAAAGAGAAAGTCCATTACCATGACTTACCGAAAAAGCACTTGTTTTACAGAAAAAAAATAAGTTAAAAGGATCTTAAAAAGGACAAAAAAAAGTTCTCTTAAAAGAAAAACTTCAGGCCATTTCGTCTATAAAAATGAGTTAAAATTATCTGAGTAGTAAAAAAGAGATTTAATTCCTTTAAAGAGAAACCCTCTAGCTATCTTAAACGACACGAGGACTTGCTGAAAGAAGTTTCTTATATAAAGAAAGAGTTAAAATGATCTGAACAGAAAAAAGAAACTTTCTCTTTAAAAGAAACCCTAAGACCATCTTTCCAGTGGTTGAAGAGCGATCTTTAGGAGTAATAATGATGCCAAGGAGTAATGCCAAGTAACAATGCTTTCCCCAACGGCAAAAAAAATTCTCTCAATTTTCCAATACTGATCGAAAATATCATCACAGAAATAATTTGGATTTATGATGAGACTAACACCAACTCTATCGACAGCAGAATCGCATTGTGAAGTTTGATAAGACAACGACCTCTTACGAAGGAATTCGTAAACAGGTCGAAGCGACAGAAGCTGGTTCACGTGACTTAGTCGGTAGTTAATCTCTCCGGAACTGGATTTGCATCGCTACGAGCAACGTCATCAGTAGCTGCCGAACATTCACATCGTCAGAGAGAGTTCACCAAAGTTTTCTCCTTTTTTCATTTTTGCAAGGACTTGGTACAGTTTTTCACTTCTCTTGACGCTATAGAAATATTCATTTAAATGAGAATGACCTGAAAAGAGTGCGATATCTGTTGTCATTTATTTATACATTTTTACACATTTGCTCCGAAACAAAAACTCAAACTTGGGCACCAGAGAGGGTTGCTTTGTTTTACCTCTGAGCGGCACTTTTTTTGTACACAATGGGGTAAAATGTCATCCTTAATGACTTCGATTTTTTGGGTCTTTGAATTACAAATTCTTTTGGTGGTTCGATTGTGTAATATTTAGAGGTCACAAAGACCCCGAGGGCTCAGAGAAGGTTAGGAGAGGGGTCCCATTGGACAGCTATTAGGAAACAGATGGTAACCTCCCATCAAGGCCATCCAGTGTGTTCTTTAACGTGCACAGGGTATGGCTCTACCGTACACGGGACCACGGCTTAACGTCCCATCCTATGGACAGCGGCTTTTCCAAGCCCATCGGTGTCCCCTACTGACCGTGGGCAAGGCGGGGAGTTTTGCGGAGATAAATGTTAACACTGACCCAACTGGGAGATGAAGTTGAAACTGAAGTTGTTATTACCTCTGTCGATTCTGTGACTACTCACAGTTTCATAAGCACTGCTCAGAATCTCTATAACACATTTGCTAGCAGATTTTCCGGCGTTGATTGGATTAAAAAAAAGATTTAAATATACACAATCGAACCAGCTTATAACGAATTTGAAGCGACAGCTCGGAAAATTCGTTCCAGCCTTAAATTCGTTATCACACATATATACTAGAGCAGCGTTTCCCAAACTATATTCCGCGGAACGCTGGTGTTCTATGCAATAAGTGTTCCGTGAAAAATTATCAAAATTAACCTTTTACAACGCATAATTATGCGAGTCAAGATTTTCAGATTATGTTGCAACCAAATCAAAGTCCAGGAACAGACTCGACGCTACACCAGACATGAGAATTCAACTTTCTAATATCGTGTCTGATATCAAAAGAATTTGTAATTCAAAGACCCAAAAACATCGAAATCATTAAGAACGTAATTTTACAATATATATATACACTAGTTCATTTTAATATTTTTATGTTTTATTTTTAAATTTTCAGTTGGGTTGTTTTACCTCTGAGCTGCACTTTTTTGCACACCATGGGCTAAATGGCCAGGTCACATGGACCCCGAAGGCTCAGAGAAGGTTGGGGAAGGGGCCCACTGGAACAGCTATTGGGAGACAGATGGTAGCCTCCCGTCAAGGCCATCCAGCGTGTTCTTTAACGTGCACAGGGTATGGCTCTCCCGCACACGGGGCCACGGCTTAACGTCCCATCCGACGGACGGCGGCCTTTCCAAGCCCATCGGTGTCCCCTACTGACCGTGGGCAGGGCGGGGAATTTTGCGGAGATAAATCTCAACGCTGACCCAGCTGGGACTCGAACCTGGGAACTACAGATTACGAGCCTGGCGCGCTACCGATTGAGCCACCCCCGCCCCTATTTTTAAATAATTACCATTGGAGAATAAATGTTTGTTTTTTTCTTAACGCTTAGATTTACTCATTTATTTTATTTATTATTTATATCTACCTACCCTACAAAATAACCAGGTGTTCGTTTAAATTTCAGGATTTGTTAGGCGTTCCGTCGTAGGAGAAGTTTGGGAAACGCTGCTTTAGAGGATAGATCAAATGTATACGATACTGGAAAATATTTGGTGACGGAAATAAAACTTCTTTGTGGGAATTTATTGATTGCCAACATCTATACCCCAAAAGAACCAGATTCCCATCAACTTTTAACCCACCTTTCCGATCATTTTCCTATGATGTCGATTATTGCTGGTGACTTTAAACGCACGCCATCCTCTTTGGGGTTCTTCATCAGCATCGCCTGCTGGAAATAAAATTGTAACCTGGATGCAAGATCGTGAATGGCTCTCAGACACATTTTTCTATTTTAAATTTTCTATTTAAAATGATGGCTCTCAGACACATTTCTCACCAACATCTACCTCTGCAATAGACTTCACCTTCTGTAATCTCCATCTACACTTAAATTGCTTTTGGTAAGTTCTCTTCCAAGACTGAGGCAGTGATCATGCACCTATCCATATATTGGGGCGGGGGTGACTCAGTCGGTAGCGCGCCAGGCTCGTAATCTGTAGTTCCCAGGTTCGAGTCCCAGCTGGGTCAGCGTTGAGATTTATCTCCGAAAAATTCCCAGCCCTGCCCACGGTCAGTAGGGGACACCGATGGGCGTGGAAAGACCGCCGTCCTTCGGATGGGACGTTAAGTAGTTGGCCCCGTGTGTGGGAGAGCCATACCCTCTGCACTTTAAAGAATACGCTGGATGGCCTTGACGGGAGGCTACCATCTGTCTCCCAACAGCTGTTCCAGTGGGTCCCCTCCCCCAACCTTCTCTGAGCCTTCGGGGTCCATGTGACCTTGGGGGCGGGGGGGGGGCTCAGTCGGTAGCGCGCCAGGCTCGTAATCTGTAGTTCCCTGGTTCGAGTCCCAGCTAGGTCAGCGTTGAGATTTATCTCCGCAAAATTCCCTGCCCTGCCCACGGTCAGTAGGGGACAACGATGGGCTTGGAAAGGCCGCCGTCCGTCGGATGGGACGTTAAGCCGTGGCCCAATGAGTGTGAGAGCCATACCCTGTGCACGTTAAAGAATACGCTGGATGGCCTTGACGGGAGGCTACCATCTGTCTCCCAACAGCTGTTCCAGTGGGTCCCCTCCCCCAACCTTCTCTGAGCCTTCGGGGTCCATGTGACCTGGCCATTTAGCCCATGGTGTGCAAAAAAGTGCCGCTCAGAGGTAAAACAACCCAACCCAACTTACAAAGCACCCAGTCGCAAACAGCCAACTTGGTGGAATACGGAATGCCAAAAATCTTTGCAACTTAAAAGACGTTCGTTTAATGAGGCTCGTCGATCACTTTCCCGATTTCACTAGATGAATTACCAGGCTGAAATAGTTTGTCTACGCCGCACTGTACAAGAAACGAAAACTAAATATTGGATGAAAATTAATGCCTCTGTATCTCATCCTGATATCTTTCGTCACTACAATAGATTTCGTTGGGTTGGGTTGTTTTACCTCCGAGCGGCAATTTTTTGCACACCATGGGTTAAATGGCCAGGTCACATGGACCCCGAAGGCTCAGAGAAGGTTGGGGGAGGGGACCCACTGGAACAGCTGTTGGGAGACAGATGGTAGCCTTCCGTCAAGGCCATCCAGCGTGTTCTTCAACGTGCACAGGATATGGCTCTCCCGCACACGGGGCCATGGCTTAACGTCCCATCCGACGGACGGCTGTCTTTCCAAGCTCATCGGTGTCCCCTACTGACCGTGGGCAGGGCGGGGAATTTTGCGGAGATAAATCTCAACGCTGACCCAGCTGGACTCGAACCTGGCTAGATTTCGTTTAAACACTTCACCTACTAATGTGGTTCCTCCTATTGTAATGCAAAATGAGCAAATTTTTTACTACACCACCCAGGAACAAGCAGAATATTTCGAAAAGCTACACGATGGTCGACAGACTCTTCCAATTATGGGATCCCTTCCTAAAGAGGTACATGATTTTTCTGAATTCTTAGCTCCGACGTTCTCGATTCAGGAGGGTTGGGTTGGATTGTTTTAAGTCTGAGCGGCACTTTTTTGCACACCATGAGCTAAATGGCCAGGTCACATGGACCCCGAAGGCTCAGAGAAGGTTGGGGGAGGGGACCCACTGGAACAGCTATTGGGAGATAGATGGTAGCTCCCGTCAAGACCATCCAGTGTGTTCTTTAACGTGCACAGGGTATGGCTCTCACACTCATTGGGCCACGGCTTAACGTCCCATCCGACGGATAGCGGCCTTTCCAAGCCCATCGATGTCCCCTACCGACCCTGGGCAGGGAATTTTGCGGAGATAAATCTCAAGTTGATTCAGCTGGGACTCGAACCTGGGAACTACAGATTACGAGCCTGGCGCGCTACCGACTGGGCCACCCTCGCCCCCCGATGATCTCAGGGTATTTTTAAATATTCTCAATAACATATGAATTACAGGACATTCAACAAGCTTCATGGAAAATAGCTCTGGTAGTTCCAATTTTAAAACATCAGAAACGAGATGATTTCTTATCTTACAGGCGAATTTTTTATTATCTCAAATAGCAAAACTCGTGGAGAGATTAATTTGGCAACGCATCAAATAGATAATTTTCCGTTTTCAACCATTTCCATCAGAGATCACTGGATCCTAGGAAGAGAGCACTATGCATTCTCTAGTGCCAATTTATAGTTGTTACCAACAAGCTTTTCAAAGACGACACTTTCTTTTAATTATTAAACTTAACATATGATTCTGTCAATCACAAAGCACTCATAGATAAGGTTTCTGCTTTCGGTTTCAAAGGCCGATTTCTTACATCGTTGAATGGTTATATGTCAAACAGATCATTTCAAATCAGATGACGCCAATAACTTTCAATTTCACATCCTCAGGAAGTTGGATTACCCCAAGGAAGTGTACTGTCGCCTTTATTTTATAATATCTTTAGTCAAGATCTTACTCAGCGTATACAACCTCCATGCACGATTACACTTTATGCAGATGATATCACGATCTTCTGCTCCAGCAGAAATCTGACACATCTCATCTGTCAGAATACACTTGATAAAATTCTTTCCTGGACTAAGGATTGGTGCCGGGTTGGGTTGGGTTGTTTTACCTCTGAGCGGCACTTTTTTCACACCATGGGCTAAATGGCCAGGTCACATGGACCCCGAAGCCTCAGAGAAGGTTGGGTGAGGGGACCCGCTGGAACAGCTGTTGGGAGACAGATGGTAGCCTCCCGTCAAGGCCATCCAGCGTGTTCATTAACGTGCACAGGGTATGTCTCTCCCGCACACGGGCCACGGCTTAACGTCCCATAAGACGGATGGCGACCTTTCCAAGGCCATCGGTGTCCCCTACTGACCGTGGGCAGGGCGGGGAATTTTGCGGAGATAAATCTCAACGCTGACCCAGCTGGGACTCGAACCTGGGAACTACAGATTACGAGCCTGCGCGCTACTGACTGAGCCACCCCCGCCCCAAGTATTGGGGCTTATACCTTTCTGCACCAAAATGTCAAGCACTCCTTATCACAAGACGTAAACATAACGGTTCTGGATCAATTTGTAGTGGAAGAGCACTATAAATTGGTTCAGAACGAATTCCACGGACACCATATTTGAAAATCCCAGGTATTATGTTTCAGAACAATGGGACTTGGAGAGAAAATTTTCGCAACCTCCCAATCAGATGTGATAAACTACTGAATACCATCCGAGGACTTTCTTCTCCAAGACGAGGTCATGCTCTTCTTCTTGTAAATTCCATTATCCGAGCTTCATTAGTTTATGGTTCCCCATTATTATCAACAACTCCAGAAACTACATTGAATAAAGTTTTACCAGTTTATAATGCTACACTTCGGGCAGCTATAGGCCTTCCACGATCGACTCCTCTCATCATCATCCTCTTCAAGCAGCCATGGGCTACGGTGGTCCAACCAGACCGTGCAATTTAGTTCTCCAAGCAAGTCTATCCTGAGCTACATCTACTGCATCTGGCCACTGCACACCAATTCTAACAAGGTCTTGTTTGACATTGTCTGCCCACCGCATCCTAGGTCTCCCCTTCTTTCTGAGGTCTCTAGGCACACTGTTCATAACCCTATTCGCCAATCTATAATTATTCATACGGGCAACATGGCCAAACCAACGGAGTCTCTCTCTGCACAATATGCTGCTTAAAGGAGGTTGAAACTCCTTTGCCTAACCTCATTATTAGTTACAAAGTTGAACCACCTAATGCCCAAGATACTGCGTAAGCATCTGGAATCAAAAGCATCTAGTTTCCTGTTATCTTATTTACAAAGTGTCAAAGTTTCACTACCATAACTAACCCTAGAAAGAACCAAACTATTATACCGTCTAATTTTAGTCTTTAGGTTATACGCCTATTTCTCCACACTCTCAGTAGATTCTTAAAAGTCCCGGCAGCAATACCTATTCGTCTGTTAATCTCATGCCGCACATCACCAGTATCAGTTACATAGCTCCCAAGATAATTAAACTGTGACACCTGCTCAAGACTGCAACCATTCAGATTAACTGAATCACAACCTGCCTGACCAATTTTCATCACTTTAGTTTTCTCTCTGTTTATAACCAAACCTACTCTACTACCAGTTACCAATTTTATATGGCGAAACTGTTTTATTCCGATTCTAAAATATGTTAAACTACTATGAAAGGTGTTGTTCAAGAATAATCAATCCTCCCCATGCAACTCCACCTATAAATCAACTGTGACACAACCAGATTATCTACGTTTCTATTACTGGGAAAAGAATAGTATTCCATTTCCACTGGCAGTCCAAGATTCACTGCAAGCATCGAAAACCTTCCTAGTTCAACCACCATGGATTTCAGCACCATATGTTATTATTGCACAAGGCGTCCAACATACTAACTCTATTCCTTCGAGTAAGAGGTTCAATTATTCCAAGAGGAAATTCAACGATATTAGTCAACCTCCATTGGAACTGATGCATCTAAAGCAATGTTTCCCAAAGTGGGCGATTCTGGCCCCTGGGGGACGCTGGAACGATACAGGGGGTCGGTAGTAGCCTCGGGTGAAATGGGGAGCAGTTGAAGCATAACGAAAGAAGGGAAGAAAATTTTTAAACACCGTTCGTACATGTTTCATCTGTTGTGTAACATACAGTTAAAGTGGTAGTGATTATTTTCCAAATAAACACATAAAATTATCCTTCGTTATCTTAATTTTCTGTGTGTAATGCGGATGTTACTAAGGTTGATTTTAATAAATAATTTTATAATTTCAAGCTTCATGGTGTCTTATTTACAACAACGTCTTTCTTTACTATGTTGTAGTACTTAGGTGGAAATATAGATACATAAAAAAACGCAAATTTGTCACTGCATCTTTCTGTTTGTTCGCTTAAAGAAGGTAGGCTTCCAGGGGGGCGCTGAGTAATTTTTTTTCTGAAAAGGGAGCGGTAGGACAAATAAGTTTGGGAATATCTGGTCTAAATCATCTAATCGTGTGGGAATTGGAATCATTTCCCAGATAATTCTTATGTAGCATCATATCAACTTCCATGGAGCGGGGGTGGCTCAGTCGGTAGCGCGCCAGGCTCGTAATCTGTAGTTCCCAGGTTCGAGTCCCAGCTAGGTCAGCGTTGAGATTTATCTCCGCAAAATTTCCCGCCCTGCCCACGGTAAGTAGGGGACACCGATGGGCTTGGAAAGGCCGCCGTCCGTCGGATGGGACGTTAAGCCGTGGCCCGTGTGTGGGAGAGCCATACCCTGTGCACGTTAAAGAACACGCTGGATGGCCTTGACGGGAGGCTACCATCTGTCTCCCAACAGCTATTCCAGTGGGTCCCCTCCTCCAACCTTCTCTGAGCCTTCGGGGTCCATGTGACCTGGCCATTTAGCCCATGGTGTGCAAAAAAGTGCCGCTCAGAGGTAAAACAACCCAACAACGTCAACTTCCATCTGGAACATCAGTTTTCACAGCCGAAGTACATGCAATTATTTTAGCTGTGAAAAATATAATCAAGGAAGACAGAAATTATATCATTTTTACTGATAGTCGTTCGACCCTTTTGGCTCTACAAAATACTAACATTAACAGCCATTCGGCCATTTTACATCTGCATCAAGTTCTTGTAAATGCTTCCGTTTCAAGAGCATCTATCACACTTGTATGGACACCGGACCATCAAGGAATTATTTTAAATGAATTGACTGATTTCATTGCTAAAGGTCTCATTGCTGTTCTTGAACGTTTCATTCCAGTACCAGAAGACATTCGTCATTATATTGAACACACACTTAAAGCTCAACTCATCCATCAGTGGGGGGCGGGGTGGCTCAGTTGGTAGCGCGCCAGGCTCGTAATCTGTAGTTCCCAGGTTCGAGTCCCAGCTGGGTCAGCGTTGAGATTTATCTCCGCAAAATTCCCCGCCCTTCCCACTGTCAGTAGGGGACACCGATGGGCTTGGAAAGGCCGCCGTCCGTCGGATGGGACGTTAAGCCGTGGCCCCGTGTGTGGGAGAGCCATACCCTGTGCACGTTAAAGAACACGCTGGATGGCCTTGACGGGAGGCTACCATCTGTCTCCCAACAGCTGTTCCAATGGGTCCCCTCCCCCAACCTTCTCTGAGCCTTCGGGGTCCATGTGACCTGGCCATTTAGCCCATGGTGTGCAAAAAAGTGCCGCTCAGAGGTAACCCAACCCAACACATCCATCAGTGGAGTTCTTCTATATGGGCATCATTATATCCGTATGTACCTAGATTTCCAAGACTACGGTTACATGTCTTCTGTTCTAGAGCTTCAGAAGTTTTAATTACACGACTTAAACCCAATGTTGTTCCGTTGTCGCATTACTGAGAATAGCAACTGTCCACTTTGTGGAGATCCTGAAACAAAGGAACTTTACTTATTAAGATGTCCCAGGGTTCGGTTGGTTTGTTTTACCTCTGAGCGGCACTTTTTGCACACCATGGACTAAATGGCCAGGTCACATGAACCCCGAAGGCTCAGAGAAGGTTGGGGGAGGGGACCCACTGGAACAGCTGTTGGGAGACAGATGGTAGCCTCCCGTCAAGGCCATCCAGCGTGTTCTTTAACGTGCACAGGGTATGGCTCTCCCGCATACGGGGCCACGGCTTAACGTCCCATCCGACGGACGGCGGCCTTTCCAAGCCCATCGGTGTTCCCTACTGACCGTGGGCAGGGCGGGGAATTTTAAAAGATGTCCCAATATAGATCATACAAAGACTGTTTTCTTAACAAAAATACGTCAAACGGACCTTCAACAGTTTGCTCCATATTCCAGCATTGACATATTCTCACTGCCATTGCCAATTCTGATACCTGCTCTGGAATTTTATATTCAAAACTTTCAGAGATTTAGACTTTAGTAGTGGCTGTGTTTTCCTTATTTTTGCCACCAATTGTGAACAATTTATTACTGTAAAATCAGTTTGCAAAGGTTTATATTGGGATAAATAGCACGCCTTGGCTAAAAATCCCATCATTGTCTTAGAAGACAAAGCAGAATACAGCAGACTGACAGAGAATCACGTCAATTCTAACTATGATGCAGAAATGGTAAAGCTCTGAAAATCTGCACCTAGGGGTAATCCGGGTCGTAGGTTTCGGGAATAAACCGAAATCGGATCTCCGTCATTCCCGTAAGGTCAAATGGAGGTCATTTAGAGATCAAACCGTGATCTACGAGTGCTAGAAACGTAAAAATTGAGTTTCGGGTTGTAGGCCTGAGAAAACGTAACGAAAGCTTCAATCTGGCTGGTCCTTCAAAGGTGAAATATTTGATCTACTGGTTGTTTGGGTTGTTTTACCTCTGAGCGGCACTTTTTTGCACACCATGGGCTAAATGGCCAGGTCACATGGACCCCGAAGGCTCAGAGAAGGTTGGGGGAGGGGACCCACTGGAACAGCTGTTGGGAGACAGATGGTAGCCTCCCGTCAAGGCCATCCAGCGTGTTCTTTAACGTGCACAGTGTATGGCTCTCCCGCACACGGGGCCACGGCTTAACGTCCCATCCGACGGACGGCGGCCTTTCCAAGCCCATCGGTGTCCCCTCTGACCGTGGGCAGGCGGCGAATTTTGCGGAGATAAATCTCAACGCTGACCCAGCTGGGACTCGAACCTGGGAACTACAGATTACGAGCCTGGCGCGCTACCGACTGAGCCACCCCCGCCCCCGATCTACTGGTGGCTCGAGAGCTATATATGAGTGCCTTGAGGTATTATGTGTCGTAAATCTCAGAAATCTTTTGAAATTTTGATGTGATGGGTTCTTTGCAATCAAAGGGCAAATATCCCTACACACCACTGTTTAAGAGCTAAAAATTGGTGTATAGGTCTATTTCGGGCCATTGATCTAAGAAACGTTAAGAAATTTCATATCCGTGTAGAGTTCAAGGTCAAATAAGGGTGGGAATGACGGTCTAGGAATCAAAAGGCACTGATGGATTTCTAGTAATAGCGATATTTGTTTAAGGTTTTGAGATTTTGTAAATATTACCATTGTTAGAGGACGCTCCCTATTGGGAGATTCAGCAATGGTAATCGTAATATTTCATCAGCACCTATGCAACCGAAAGATTATTTCAGTTTTATATCTAAAAACAAAAAATAGAATTGAATGTGTACGAGCCAGACAGACAAAGTGAAAATATTAGCTGATTTTTATGCAAAGGAGCCAAAATGCAATGGTTTTAAAGGAAATGTTGTTTCAGAAAACCTTTCAGTGTTCAAATAATTACTGACGTGCGAGACTATCAAATTATTTATGGGTATCAGGTAAATTAGGAAAATGGAAATGAGTGAAAATTTAATTAATATTTAGAGAAATAACATTGGCGGATTTACTACATCGGCCCATAAACAGGTCTGAAAAATAAATTCCGTTTTTTTTTAATTGTTGTTTGCATATTTTACTAAGTAAAATATTTTACAATAGATATTTCACAGTAACTACTAACGTGCATGTCTCGTGTTTTTACTTAGTATCTACAAAAAAAATTATAATTATTATTATTTATTATTTTGCTTATTTTTCGCTTTGTGATGTTTATGGGATACATGACAAACTATCAGTTTCTGAATTTCTGCAGTTCAATATGTTATTGTTGGGTTGCTTAACCTCTGAGCGGCACTTTCTTTTGCACACAATAAGCTAAATGGTCAGGTAAAAAGGATACCAATGGCTCAGAGAAGTTGGATGAGTGGACCCATTAGACCAGTGTCTCGCAAGCTTTTTTTTACTCTGCGGCACACTGAATCCAATTTTTTTTCCCGCGGCACACTGAATCTAATTTTTTTTCCCGCGGCACACCTAAAAAAGAATCTTTGATGGTTACGTAAAAAGAGGAAAATTGAAGTTTCGTTAAATGCATTTTATTTAAAATTTAGATATTAACATATTTCAATGGGATGTATGAGCTTGCTTCTTCGAACAAATTTGCATTATTCTTGGCTCAAAGTTAGATAAACACACTCGCATCTCTTCATCAATCATCTGAAGCCTTCATCAATTATCTGAAGCCGCTCACGCTTCTTAGATTTAGTTTCAGCAATTATAATAATCAAAAATTAATACCAAAATTTGGAAAAAGCTTGATAAATACTTACAAGATCCCAGTTGATAAAATCTGAAAGATTTTTATTAAAGCACTTCGATATTAAACTACGTCGATAACACAAGTCAAGTCAAAATGAAATCTTTGGAATATCTAGTGTCAATTTGAAAATCTCTCACGGCACACTTGGAATCTCTCGCGGCACTCTACTGTGCCGTGGCACACAATTTGCGAGACACTGCATTAGACAGTTGTCAGGAGACATGTGGTAGTCCCCCGTTAAGGCCATCCAGCTTCTTCTTTAACGTGGACAGGGTATGGCTCTCTTATACAAGGGCGGAGCGAAGTGCTCAGTAAATACCGCTCCAGGGTTGTAGGTTGTTTTACCTCTGAGAGGCACTTTTTTGCACACCATGGGCTAAATGGCCAGGTCACATGGACCCCGAAGGTTCAGAGAAGGTTGGGGGAGTGAACCCACTGGAACAGCTGTTGGGAGTCAGATGGTAGCCTCCCGTCAAGGCCATCCAGCGTGTTCTTTAACGTGCACAGGGTATGGCTCTCCCGCACAAGGAGCCACGGCTTAACGTCTCATCCGACGGACGGCGGCCTTTCCAAGCCCATCGGTGTCCCCTACTGACCGTGGGCAGGGCGGGGAATTTTGCGGAGATAAATCTCAACGCTGACCCAGCTGGGACTCGAACCTGGGAACTACAGATTACGAGCCTGGCGCGCTACCGACTGAGCCACCCCCGCCCCAAATAACGCTCCAGGATCGCAATTTGCAGTTCCCAGATTCCCGCCTGGGCTAGCGTTGAGATTTGTCTCCGCAACACTCCCTGCCCTGCTCTGGGTTAGTAGGGGACATAGATGGGCTTAAAAAGGCCCTGGTGAAAATATAAAAACCTATGCACGTTGAAGAACATGTTGGGTGACCCTGACAGAAGGCCACCCTCTGTCTCCTAATAGTTGTCCAGTGCGTCCCCATCCCCTCTCCAACCTTCTCTTAGCCCTCAGGATCCTTTGACCTGGCCATTCAGTCCATTTTGTGCAAAAAAAAAATGCCACTCAGAGGTAAAACTTCCCAATTTCCACCATCATGGCTTAACTTGTCATCTGACGGACGAGATCCTTCCCAAGCACATAGGCATCCCTACCGACAGATGGCAGGGTGGGGTGGAGATAAATCTCAAAGTTGGACCAGCTGGGACTCGGACCTGGGAACTTAAGATTGTAAAATTTATTTAACCTGTTCTGTACAGTCGCTCAAAAAAGTATCCGAACACTATGGTTGATTACAGAATTCAGAAAAAATATCTGGCAACGACTTTTTTTTAGAAATTAGTGATCTGGCTACCTTCGTGTCACGTGACACGAAGTTTGCCAGATCACTAATTTCTAAAAAAATCGCTGCCAGATATTTTTTCTGAATTCTGTAATCAACCATAGTGTTCGGATACTTTTTTGAGCAATTGTAGGTGGTCATATTATTTTGATACTAGATCGTGTGGGCTCACTCACGGAAATATTGAGCGTGTGCAGTTACCGTTCACATCAAACTGGAGCGTGTGCAGTAACTGCACACGCTCCAGTTTGCTGTGAACGGTAACTGGAGTGTGTACAGTTGCTGTACACGCTCCAGAGATTTTTCCTGAATTCTGTAATCACGTGACACGAAGGCTGCCAGATCACTGATTTCTAAAAAAATCGTTGCCAGATATTTTTTCTGAATTCTGTAATCAACCGTAGTATTCGGATACTTTTTTGAATGACCGTACATTCCTTCAATTCCTAAGCTGTAAACATTTTAGTGGATTTAGTGACTTTCTTCCAAGACAGGCGAGGCTTCTCGAAACTTTGGTGTTTGTAATTACGTTAATTTTACAATAAGCAAGAAGAAATATTTAATTTTTTGAAATGATTAGAGGAAGAAGGATAATGAACTTTCTTCTGATGAAAGGCAATTAATTAATTCTAAGGATTGTAAAATCTCCTATACACCACCGTTCCCACCTGAAATAATGTCTAATAGAACATTTGTTTAGTTATTATTTTTTTTAGTTTTACGGAGATAAATCTCAACGCTGACCCAGCTGGGACTTGAACCTGGGAACTGCAGATTACGAGTCTGGCGCGCTACCGACTGAGTCACCCCCGCCCCAAAATAACAGAAGGTGACATAGTTTTAGCACATAGAGTTCCGGCTACCAACAGAAATAAAATTAAAAACATAATTGTAAGATTTAAATGTAGAGTAATTAGGTTGGTTGGAAGGTAACAAAAAAGCAAAATATTTTCTATATTGTAAATATATTAACCCAAAATTTAGAGAAAGTAAAATTTTTCTGAATGAGCATCTAACACCTAGAAATAAAAACTTCTTTATAAAACTCAGCAGTGCAAACAAAACTGAAGTACAAGTATGCATGGGTTAAGGATGGGAAAATCTTCTTGATAACATCTAATAACATCGAAATTTTGGACTGGTACCTCACAACTTCCAAGATTATAACCCCCCCCCCTCCCAAAAAAAAAATCTATTTCGCTCCTATTATTAATGCTGCCCATTCTAAGGATTGTAAAATCTCCTACAGTCTGCCATGCATTGAACAGACACCTCTCATCCAGAACAACCACCGTTCTCAGCTGAAATAATATCTAATAGAACATTTGCGAATTGGACTTTGCTCAACAACTCTATGAATGCGAAAGCTAATATGCATATCTTAAACATTATAAATCAGAAGTAGCCTCGTTTATGTCGAAGACACCATTTAGAGTAATGTTGTGAACTGGAAAAAAAATTAAAAAATGAAATCTGATATCTGAAATATATGTCTGGGAGTGTAACCTTTGGGGAGGGGTGATAGGCCCTTTTGGCATTGGTAGCTGCAATGGCAATGGACAACGTCTCCTACAGGTAAGTAAACTCAATGGTTTCAGAATAACTAACACATATTACAAACACCGCGACATACATAAATACACATGGGTTTCACTTGATGGACTGCATAAGAATATGATTGATTATATATTAATTAACAGCAAATGGGCTAGTTCTGTTAGGAATACCAGGGCATATAGGGGAGCTGAAATTGGATCTGACCATTACCTTGTTAAAAGTGTCTTGCAACTTAAACTTAAAAAGTGTTGTGCTAAAGTTAAAAAATTTACCTTTAATACTGAAGCTCTGAAAGACCCAGTTATAGCTAAAGCTTACCATGACAGATTACTTAGTCATTATTAGTGTTGTGCTAAAGTTAAAAAATTTACCTTTAATACTGAAGCTCTGAAAGACCCAGTTATAGCTAAAGCTTACCATGACAGATTACTCAGTCATGTTTTGCTTACTACTGATGTTGAGGAAGAATGGGGCCGTTTTAAACAGGTTTTTTTGGACACTAACAGTACTCTTTTAGGAAAAAAGGAGCAGAAGAGACAGAATTATCTGAGTGATAAGGCACTTGAGCTTATTTTGGAAAGAAGGAACTGCAGGAATGTCTTTAATCAATACCCTACAAGTCCTAATAGAAAGGATTACAGAGAGCTTAATAAACGTGTAAAGGATCAGTTAGCTACTGGTAAGAATCTTTGGCTTGATGGCTTGGCTGACAAAGCCAAGGAAACAGTTAGGCAACACAACAGCTGAGAGCTGTACCAGAGAGTTAATGTTTTATGTGGTAGAAAACGGATAGGCATACAAGGATTGAAGGATAAACAAGGTAAGGTTATAGAAGGGGAGGATTCTGTCATGGCTAGGTGGGCGGAGCAGTTCAGTGATTTCTACACAATGTGGTTAGTTTTACTCCCATTCTTTGTAATGATGATAGATGCATTGGTGGCTTTAATGGTAGCCCTGTAACAAACTCTGAAGTTATTTTGGCTATTTCTAAACTTAAACTACATAAATCCCCAGGGGTAGATGAAATGACCACAGAAATGCTTAGAGCTGGGAATATTTCGGTTACCACTTACATGACTGAAATTTTGAATATCTTTTATGATAAAGGCATGGTTCCTAAGGATTTTACGAGAGCTGTTATTATCCCTATTTTCAAAAAATGTGATCGCAGTTCTTGTGATAACTATAGGGGTATCAGCCTATTCTCTGTTCCAGGGAAAGTTCTTTCCATGATTGTGCTTAATAGATTTAAGAATCTGGTTGACAGGCAATTGCGTAATGACCAATGTGGATTCAGAAGTGGTAGGGGATGTGTGGATCAGATATTTTCACTTAGGCAGATTCTTGAGAAATGTTTAGAGTTTCAGAAACCTTTGGTTGCTAGCTTTGTTGATTTCAAAAAGGCTTTCGACTCTGTTGATCGTCATAATTTGTGGTTGATTGTGAAATCATATGGTATACAAGACAAGTTAGTTAACATAATGAAAGCTCTATTATAATGTAAGTTGGTAAGGCTTGTAGCAATTGGTTTAACATTACTTCTGCTGTTCGACAAAGGTGCATTTTGTCTCCTCTTCTCTTTAGTTTGGTTATTGATTATGCTATGCGAAATTCACTTCAAGGGAAAGATTTTGGCCTTAAATGGGCTGGAGATATTAAAATTTTCGATTTAGATTATGCTGATGATTTAGCCCTTTTGGCAAATGATGTTGATGAGATGAACTTTTTCATTCGAGCTGTTGATGAGATGAACTTTTTCATTCGAGCTGTTGATGAGACTGGTAGTAGAGTAGGTTTGGTTATAAACAGAGAGAAAACTAAAGTGATGAAAATTGGTCAGGCAGGTTGTGATTCAGTTCATCTGAATGGTTGCAGTCTTGAGCAGGTGTCACAGTTTAATTACCTTGGGAGCTATGTAACAGATACTCGTGATGTGCGGCATGAGATTAACAGACGAATAGGGATTGCTGCCGGGACTTTTAAGAATCTATGGAGAGTGCGGAGAAATAGGCGTATACACCTAAAGACTAAAATTAGACGGTATAATAGTTTGGTTCTTTCTAGGGTTAATTATGGTAGTGAAACTTGGACACTTTGTAAACAAGATAACAGGAAACCAGATTCTTTTGATTCTAGATGCTTACGTAATATCTTGGGTATTAGGTGGTTTAACTTTGTAACTAATGATGAGGTTAGGCAAAGGAGTCTGCAACCTCCTTTAAGCAGCATATTGTTCAGAGAGAGACTCCGCTGGTTTGGCCATGTTGCCCGTATGGATAATTATAGATTGGCGAATAGGGTTATGAACAGTGTGCCTAGAGGCCTCAGAAGGAAGGGTAGACCTAGGATGCGGTGGGCAGACAATGTCAAACAGGACCTTCTTAGAATTGGTGTGCAGTGGCTGGATGTAACAGATGAGCTCAGGACAGATATGCTTGGAGAATTAAACTGCAAGGTCTGGTTGGACCTCCGTAGCCCACGGCTGCTTAAGGATAATGATGATGATGTTTGCTACGAGATGGTAGACAATGACTTACCAAGGATCGATTGATGATAATGATGATGATGATGATGGTGATGATGATACATAATTCCTTTTCTAAGTGTCTAAGCCCGATCACATGGAATTGTAATTATACCTGGGATTTTGGCTCTGTTTTTATTCTGCATGAATGAAGACTCGCTCTTTATTTCCCACTGTAGCTCTTATCTGGATTCACAAATCCCTTTCTCTGAGCGTCAATTATGAGGAAGGTCTCTAAGACCAAATTTTTCTGGAATATGTCATTGAGCAGAGTCACTGAAAGGATTTCTCTCTTCGTTGATCATAAAAGTAAATTGTACATCTGTCTGCTTCACACAAGTCTCTAAGTATATCTTATAAAGGAAAAAATCTGAAATATATCAACACAGAAACAGAGAAAATAACGAAATTATTTTTTCCGTTATTTGTTACGTTTTATGGTTATAAATATTTTGAAATTCTGTTAATGTTATTGAAAAACCAATTTGTTATTACGTTGTTTTGTTACGTTACAATAACGTTTGCCAACATTGCTAACAACAATATCTCACTCCACCCCTGTACGTTAGTTTCACGGTATGGTATCCTGGCTCAACTAGTTTAGAAGTTCACGATCTGGTGAGGTCATACGACTGCTTCACTTTTATTTCTGGCCAATGGAATTGGATAATACGAAAGCTCGTTTTACTTTCGCCCAACTTTCAAAATCTCGCTAAGTGATTGATTGGATTATGTTGCTGGTAGAAATTACGAAAATGATGTTCTTTCATAATATTGCTGGTTTTTATAATAGAACAATCGGTTGGTTCGCTGCCAGTGCTACGATTTTTCAACCTAATAGTAAGAGGAATAGTCAACTGAATTGATGAGCTGTTATTTTATCCTTAATGCACTAATACGTGAATTCCTTTGAAGTACACCATGAGGTGTAAGCAAACACACATTTTGCGTAAAAATCGCATTTCACCAGTTTTTCCTTATATTCTTCAGTCCACATAATATATTTTCACGTATTCTTCAGTTTAGATAGAAATTCTTTCATGTATTCTTCAGCTTAGATAGCAATTCTTTCACCTATTCTTCAGTCCAGAAAGCAATTTTTTTCCCGTATTCTTCAGCTTAGCAAATCTTTCAGGAATTCTTCAGTTTAGATAGCAATTCTTTTATGAATTCTGCAGTACATAGAACAATTCTTTCACGTATTCTTCAGTCCAGAGAACAATTCTTTCACGTATTCTTCACTCCAGAAAGCAATTTTTCCACGTATTCTTCTGTGCAGATAGCAATTCTTTCATATAATCTTCAGTCCAGATAACGATTCTTTCACGTATTTTTCAGTCCACATAGCAATACTTTCACAATTGTTCACTCCAGATAGCAATTCTTTCACATATTGTTCAGTCCAAGATAGCATTTTTCTCACGTATTCTTCAGCCCAGATTGCAGTTCTTTCAGGTATTCTGCAGTACACACACCAATTCTTTCACATATTCTTCAGTCCAGAGACAATTTTTACACGTATTCTTCAGTTCAGATAACAATTCTTTCACATATTCTTGAGTCCAGATAGCAATTTTTTTTTTCAGTCCAGAGAGCAATTCTTACACGTGTTCTTCAATCCCGTTCACACCGATAACCAGAAGTGGAAGGTCATTTGACAGCCTTTCCATGCTCATCGGTGTCCCTTACTGAACGAGAACAGGGCGAGGAGTTTTGCGGAGATAAATCTCAACGCTGACACAGCTGGGACTCGAACCTGGGAACTGCAGATTACGAGCCTGGCGCGCTACCGACTGAGCCCCCGCCGCCCACTTTAAACAGAGAGAGATACTCGTCCGAGTTAATTATCACGAATGCAAGGAGCTGTTTTAAACAGAGAGTTGGGTTGTTTTACCTCTGAGCGGCACTTTTTTGCACAACGTAGGCTAAATGGCCAGGTCACATTGACCCCGAAGGCTCAGAGAAGGTTCGGAGAGGGGACCCAGTGGAACAGCTGTTGGGAGACAGATGGTAGCCTCCCGTCAAGGCCATCCAGCGTCTTCTTTAACGTGCACAGGGTATGGCTCTCCCGCACACGGAGCCATGGCTTAACGTCCCATCCGACGGACGGCGGCCTTTTCAAGCCCATCGGTGTCCCCTACTGACCGAGTGCACGGCGAGGAGTTTTTCGGAGATAAATCTCAACGCTGACCCAGACTCCTCGAAGTTAATTATCGTGGATGCAAGGTGCTGCTTTACACAGAGAAAGGTACTCTTGGTTGGTTGATTGTTTGGGGTTTAATGGCGCAATGGCAACTAACGCAATAATGGGCCAAAGTTATGGTATACAGTAAAAATAAGGATATAAAAATCACGGAATCCACAACCAAAGTTAAACACCAAACTGTAAAAAGATAAAGAACAAAACCAACAGATAGGAAAAATACAAAACAATAAATAAGTACAAAGCAATAAATATAAAGATACAAATGGTAAAACCAACGGAGATGTAAAAGACCCAGGTTGTATAGTATATAAAAGACAAAGGTATAAAATTACAAACTCTTAAAATAGCTAGTAAAACGTAAAATAACATCATCAGATAAAAGATGACCGAGTGTAAGGTTTGTGTTGGGTTGTTTTACCTCTGAGCGGCACTTTTTTGCACACCATAGGCTAAATGGCCAGGTCACAAGGACCCCGAAGGCTCAGAGAAGGTTGGGGAAGGGGACCCACTGGAACAGCTGTTGGGAGACAGATGGTAGCCTCCCGTCAAGGCCATCGAGCGTGTTCTTTAACGCACAGGGTATGGCTCTCCCGCACACGGAACCAAGGCTTAACGTCCCATCCGACGGACGGCGGCCTTTCCAAGCCCATCGGTGTCCCCTACTGACCGTGGGCAGGACGGGGAATTTTGCGGAGATAATTCTCAACGCTGACCCAGCTGGGACTCGAACCTGGGAACTACAGATTACGAGCCTGGCACGCTACCGACGAATTGCGAAAACGCTTTGAATGTAAGAAATGTTTTCTTTCACGTGCCATGGAAGTATACCAATACCTTGGATGATGTAGTGTATAATCTCACAATCCATACTCTATCAAGAGTTCATTTCGATTGTCAAGATTTCGATTTCAAAAAGAGAATAATCGTTGTCCATGGATACTTGCAACTAGTTAAAAAGAAAAAATATCGTGATTTTATGGTTACTTAAATAAACAAATTTCGCCAGTTAAATGATGACACCCCTATTTTGGTTGGCGACCCTAGGCCAGTGCTTAACGTGCCTAATGGGAAATCCGGGCTTGACTTGAAACCAGCATAAATAATATATATGTATAAATATAAATAATTATTAATAAACTTATATATAGTATATTTATATATATAAATAATAAACTTATAAAAATATTAATATTTCCAACCATTTACTGCAGTAAACAGAGATTCAATAAACGGGAGCGTTTGTTCAAAATTCATTTTAAAACTGTTAAGACGAGACAGATGGTAGCCTCCCGTCAAGGCCATCGAGCGTGTTCTTTAACGCACAGGGTATGGCTCTCCCGCACACGGAACCAAGGCTTAACGTCCCATCCGACGGACGGCGGCCTTTCCAAGCCCATCGGTGTCCCCTACTGACCGTGGGCAGGACGGGGTATTTTGCGGAGATAATTCTCAACGCTGACCCAGCTGGGACTCGAACCTGGGAACTACAGATTACGAGCCTGGCACGCTACCGACGAATTGCGAAAACGCTTTGAATGTAAGAAATGTTTTCTTTCACGTCTACAAGGGATTTTTTCTGCTACTGACGCTCTTTAAATATTCGATGAATATTTCTGAAAATTCAGATTTTAAAAGATTTCATTTATATATCTAACTCTTCTGTCTCATTTCCTCACAAAAAAGTTTATTTAAGTGGTAAAAATTCATTTTAAAACTGTTAAGACGAGCGCTCTACAAAGCATTTTTTCCGCTACCGACGCTCTTTAAATATTCGATGAATATTGCTGAAAATTCAGATTTCGAAAGATTTCATTTATATACCTAACTCTTCTGTCTCATTTCCTCACAAAAAAGTTTATTTAAGTGGTAAAAATTCATTTTAAAACTGTTAAGACAAGCGCTCTACAAGGCATTTTTTCCGTTACCGACGCTCTTTAAATATTCGATGAATATTGCTGAAAATTCAGATTTTAAAAGATTTCATATATATATATAACTCTTCTGTCTCATTTCCTCACAAAAAAGTTTATTTAAGTTTTAAAAATTCATTTTAAAACTGTTAAGACGAGCGCTCTACAAATCATTTTTTCCGCTACCGACGCTCTTTAAATATTCGTTGAATATTGCTGAAAATTCAGATTTCGAAAGATTTCATTTATATACCTAACTCTTCTGTCTCATTTCCTCACAAAAAAGTTTATTTAAGTGGTAAAAATTCGTTTTAAAACTGTTAAGACGAGCGCTCTACAAGGCATTTTTTCCGCTACCGACGCTCTTTAAATATTCGATGAATATTGCTGAAAATTCAGATTTTAAAAGATTTCATTTATATATATATATATAACTCTTCTGTCTCATTTCCTCGCAAAAAAGTTTATTTAAGTGGTAAAAATTCATTTTAAAACTGTTAAGACGAGCGCTCTACAAATCATTTTTTCCGCTACCGACGCTCTTTAAATATTCGATGAATATTGCTGAAAATTCAGATTTCGAAAGATTTCATTTATATACCTAACTCTTCTGTCTCATTTCCTCACAAAAAAGTTTATTTAAGTGGTAAAAATTCATTTTAAAACTGTTAAGACGAGCGCTCTACAAGGCATTTTTTCCGCTACCGTCGCTCTTTAAATATTCGATGAATATTGCTGAAAATTCAGATTTTAAAAGATTTCATATATATATATAACTCTTCTGTCTCATTTCCTCACAAAAAAGTTTATTTAAGTTTTAAAAATTCATTTTAAAACTGTTAAGACGAGCGCTCTACAAATCATTTTTTCCGCTACCGACGCTCTTTAAATATTCGTTGAATATTGCTGAAAATTCAGATTTCGAAAGATTTCATTTATATACCTAACTCTTCTGTCTCATTTCCTCACAAAAAAGTTTATTTAAGTATTAAAAATTCATTTTAAAACTGTTAAGACGAGAACTCTACAAATCATTTTTTCCGCTACCGACGCTCTTTAAATATTCGATGAATATTGCTGAAAATTCAGATTTTAAAAGATTTCATTTATATATATATATAATTCTTCTGTCTCATTTCCTCACAAAAAAGTTTATTTAAGTATTAAAAATTCATTTTAAAACTGTTAAGACGAGAACTCTACAAATCATTTTTTCCGCTACCGACGCTCTTTAAATATTCGATGAATATTGCTGAAAATTCAGATTTTAAAAGATTTCATTTATATACCTAACTCTTCTGTCTCATTTCCTCACAAAAAAGTTTATTTAAGTGGTAAAAATTCATTTTAAAACTGTTAAGACGAGCGCTCTACAAAGCATTTTTTCCGCTACCGACGCTCTTTAAATATTCGATGAATATTGCTGAAAATTCAGATTTCGAAAGATTTCATTTATATACCTAACTCTTCTGTCTCATTTCCTCACAAAAAAGTTTATTTAAGTGGTAAAAATTCGTTTTAAAACTGTTAAGACGAGCGCTCTACAAGGCATTTTTTCCGCTACCGTCGCTCTTTAAATATTCCATGAATATTGCTGAAAATTCAGATTTTAAAAGATTTCATTTATATATATATATAATTCTTCTGTCTCATTTCCTCACAAAAAAGTTTATTTAAGTATTAAAAATTCATTTTAAAACTGTTAAGACGAGAACTCTACAAATCATTTTTTCCGCTACCGACGCTCTTTAAATATTCGATGAATATTGCTGAAAATTCAGATTTTAAAAGATTTCATTTATATATATATAATTCTTCTGTCTCATTTCCTCACAAAAAAAGTTTATTTAAGTGGTAAAAATTCATTTTAAAACTGTTAAGACGAGCGCTCTACAAGGCATTTTTTCCGCTACAGACGCTCTTTAAATATTCGATGAATATTGCTGAAAATTCAGATTTTAAAAGATTTCATTTATATATATATAACTCTTCTGTCTCATTTCCTCACAAAAAAGTTTATTTAAGTGGTAAAAATTCATTTTAAAACTGTTAAGACGAGCGCTCTACAAGGCATTTTTTCCGCTACCGACGCTCCTTAAATATTCGATGAATATTGCTGAAAATTCAGATTTTAAAAGATTTCATTTATATACCTAACTCTTCTGTCTCATTTCCTCACAAAAAAGTTTATTTAAGTGGTAAAAATTCATTTTAAAACTGTTAAGACGAGCGCTCTACAAAGCATTTTTTCCGCTACCGACGCTCTTTAAATATTCGATGAATATTGCTGAAAATTCAGATTTTAAAAGATTTCATTTATATACCTAACTCTTCTGTCTCATTTCCTCACAAAAAAGTTTATTTAAGTGGTTATGGAACTTCAAACTTGGCTTATCATTGATGCGACAAGGCACTTTAGAAATCATATGTACTACAGCACGGGCCCGAACCTAAAAAGAAATAGAAAGGTGTAGGGAGGGGGGAGGAGAAGCACAATCGAGCCAGAAAAATGCAAAAGGAGGTCAAAGAAACTGATTTTCCGATGCAGTATTAACATTTCACCATCCGTTTTATCGGTTTTTAAAAAATTTCTTCAAAAATGCACGAATATATATACACTACAGGAAAAAAAAATTGCAACACGCCATTTTCTTGAAACGCATGCAACTGTTAGCATACACTGAGATGTGCGATTGATTATATTATCAAAAAAAAATATGGAAAATTACCACTTTACCTACCTGGTAAAGTGGTAGTTCCTTCTCAGGGATAGAACGCGAATAGCTAGAAGTCGCTGTTCCATTTCAGCGACAGTGGTTGGCACATCTCTTGGGTGTAGTAGCTGCTGTCGGCCCATCATGTCCAAGACGTGTTCAGTTGGTGAAATGTCCAGCGAGAGTGTTGGCCATGGTAGTACCTGAACGTTTTGCTCGTTTACACGTACGTACTGCAGACTAATGCGGGCTGTGTGGGGACGGGCGTTATCTTGCTGGTAAAAGGTTTCGTGCTGCTGAAGAAATCTGAGAGCCACTAGATGCAAAATTTTGGGAACACATCGTTGGGCAGTTAGAGATCCCCTTAAGATGACCAGTTCTGACCGAGATGGTCAACGAATGGCATCCCACACCAAGGCACCAGGTGCTGGAGCTGTGTGATGATGTCGCACGTACTCGGTAGCGTTTCTTTTCCCCTGGATGACGGCGAACAAGCTGTCTACAGTCGTGCTGACTAAAACAAAAACGAGATGCGTCACTAAACACCACGGTACTCTACTCTTTTTCTTTCCAATTCTGTCAGAAGCGACACCACTGAAGACGTGCTTGCATGTGGGTTGGGTTGGGTTGTTTTACCTCTGAGCAGCACTTTTTTGCACACCATGGGCTAAATGGCCAGGTCACATGGACCCCGAAGGCTCAGAGAAGGTTGGGGGAGGGGACCCACTGGAACAGCTGTTGGGAGACAGATGGTAGCCTCCCGTCAAGGCCATCGAGCGTGTTCTTTAACGTGCACAGGGTATGGCTCTCCCGCACACGGGGCCAAGGCTTAACGTCCCACCCGACGGACGGCGGCCTTTCCAAGCCCATTGGTATCCCCTACTGACTGTGAGCAGGGCGGGGAATTTTGCGGAGATAATTCTCAACGCTGACCCAGCTGGGACTCGAACCTGGGAACTACAGATTACGAGCCTGGCGCGCTACCGACTGAGCCAACCCCCCCCCCCCCCACACACACACACACACACACCCACACCAAGGCACCAGGTGCTGGAGCTGTGTGATGATGTCGCACGTACTGGGTAGCGTTTCTTTTCCCCTGGATGACGGCGAACACGTTGTCTACAGTCGTGCTGACTAAGACAGAAACGAGATGCGTCACTAAACACCACGGTACTCCACTCTCGTTCGTTCCAATTCTGTCAGAAGCGACACCACTGAAGACGTGCTTGCATGTGGGCAGATTTGAGGGCAAACGCAGTGCTGGACGATAGGCTCGCAATGAAAAA
Organism: Ryuthela nishihirai; assembly: GCA_038380435.1. Classification (NCBI taxonomy): domain Eukaryota; kingdom Metazoa; phylum Arthropoda; class Arachnida; order Araneae; family Heptathelidae; genus Ryuthela; species Ryuthela nishihirai. The sequence continues at coordinate 71,389,443 of JAWZYU010000008.1, read as the reverse complement.
TATAGAAGCTTGCTGTTTACCATCCTCCTGGTAGGTATTCGATGTGTTACCTGTTGTCAGTCCCTTTGCAGTTGCGTTGTAGTCGCGAATCTGTCACGCAATGCCATGCGTCGCAAATGGATGTCCTGTCACTCCGTGGTCATGTGTCGTCTTCCTGATCCTTGTCGGCATGCGCTGGATCCTTCTTGAACCCACGGGCGCTATAGGTGAACGATGGTGGTGGGATTCGGCCAACAACATCTGTATATGACAAATTAGTTTCTCTGAACCCAATGATTCTTCCATGTTCAAAGTCTGTTAACTGTTGGAACAGCTAGCGACGTCTGCTTTAATTGCATCTTTAGAGGTTTAGAACAATTTCCACAACGCTTTGTCAACCAGGGAGCTTTGGTTGCCTTTATCTGTGTTCGACTGCTCCGCACCTGTGACGTCAGATCGCGCCTGACCAATTGTTTCGATCGTCCTGCAAACCTAATCATTTCCATGCATTCCTGGGGCGGGGGTGGCTCAGTCGGTAGCGCGCCAGGCTCGTAATCTGTAGTTCCCAGGTTCGAGTCCCAGCTGGGTCAGCGTTGAGATTTATCTCCGCAAAATTCCCTGCCCTGCCCACGGTCAGTAGGGGACACCGATGGGCTTGGAAAGGCCACCGTCCGTCGGATGGGACGTTAAGCCGTGGCCCGTGTGCGGGAGAGCCATACCCTGTGCACATTAAAGAACACGCTGGATGGCTTTGACGGGAGGCTACCATCTGTCTCCCAACAGCTGTTCCAGTGGGTCTCCTCCCCCAACCTTCTCTGAGCCTTCGGGGTCCATGTGACCTGGCCATTTAGCATATGGTGTGCAAAAAAGTGCCGCTCAGAGTTAACCCAACCCATGCATTTCTATACACTACCACCTCCTTAAAATTCGTCACATTTGCATAACTTCTTGCAAGTGTTGCAATTTTTATTTTCTGTAGTGTTAGCTTAATATATTTTTGCCTCTATTACCCATATTAGCATTCTGAAATGGGTAGGCATGCCCATCTCCACCTCCCCCAGATCGGACCCTGCTATAACTTAAATACGTTTTTTTTTTCTCAGGGGAGCACCTAGGAGCTATTAGTTTTTTGCTAATTACAAAGGTTGGAATCTGACGATCACCTAATATGAAATTTAACTTGTAAATCGTATGAAAATTTTACTATTTTTCATTATATCACAAAATATGACAAAACGTTTTTTTTTTTTTCATTTTATGCCATCGTAAAGAACAGAAAAAATACTTTTCGAATCGTTTCGAACAATTTCGCACGATTACTACGATATATTTATTTTTAAATAGCATAACACATAATAATTAATTTATTTCATTAAAATATTTGGAAATAAAGATATTAAAATTAATTTTGAATAAACCTGTTTTTAGTTTAAAAAACTGCATTTTGCAATACTTCAACTTTAGAAGTACAAAAAGAGGTTTATACTATTTAAAAGTAAAAAGAAATCAATTATATATATATATACTAGACAAATAGCTTCAATACGATATATAATTCTTGTGATTCGCAACAAAAAGTTCATTTTTCGATATTTCTCCATTTTGCGTCACTCAGAAGGCACGGCCTCTTTCTTCGTGTCTGCCTACTCTCTGTGTATTGAAACTCGAGCTCTAAAGCCCTAAACCCACTGCCTTGAGATATCAGTTTATCTGGCCATATTCCTTAGCTCATTATTTTAAAATTAGAATCTATTAATGACCCACTGGCTTCGAGATAAGTTTTTGTGACCGGCCTGCCGGGAAATCTCCCAGTGGCCTAGTTCGCCACTGATTTAGGGGATAATCTACGTAGTATATCTCAGGAAAAAGGCAAAATGTGACCTCCAACGTCCGTCGCCATTTGGCATCGTGTCTGAGATCTATGATCCAAAATACCTCTATCAGGCAATTTTTAGCTTTCTATCACCAATAGATTTAAATTTGACCTTTGACCTCGAAGGATCCTCCGGATCCAAAATTTCGTAATGTTTCCAACATCTACAACCCGAAACACTCCCGACCCCAATTTTCAGGTTTCTAACACTTGCAGATCACGGTTTTGAGCGCACGATGACCTACTTTGACTTTGAAGGACACGTTGAAGGTCAAATTTCGTATTTTTCCCGAAATCTATTATCCAGATTATCCCTAAATGCAAATTTTCAGAGCTCTACCATTTCTGCATCATAATTACAATTAGTGTGATCCCATGTCAGCCAATCACTAACGATCGCCTACATATATATTAGATAATGATTATTGAATATGTTTCATGAATTGCATCTTCTGCTGAATAAAAATGTAATATTATTTAAATACTTATATGACGTCATTGCTATTTACATTTTAAGCACATCATTGGTTTCAACGTGCTAAAAGTGTAGTCTATATACAAGGGCATATATCAAAAACGATGTTGTTTGTTATGTATTCAAGAGTGCAACAAAGTATATGAGAACAGCAAATATATTTGGGAGGAGATAAAATCTGAATCTATTTCTCCACATAGTCGCCTAGGTTATGTAAACACTTATAGGAAAATGTGCTTAATTTTTTCACTCCTGAGTGTACATATCTGCTCCAGTGTCCTACAACCAGGTCAAAACAGCTTCTTTGACGTTTTCATCTGACGAAAACCTCTCCCTCCCTGATTCTCTGGGGCGGGGTGGCTCAGTCGGTAGCGCGCCAGGCTCGTAATCTGTAGTTCCCAGGTTCGAGTCCCAGCTGGGTCAGCGTTGAGATTTATCTTCGCAAAATTTCCCCGCCCTGCCCACGGTCAGTAGGGGACACCGATGGGCTTGGAAAGGCCGCCGTCCGTCGGATGGGACGTTAAGCCGTGGCAACGTGTGCGGGAGATCCACACCCTATGCACGTTAAAGAACACGCTGGATGGCCTTGATGGGAGGCTACCATCTGTCTCCCAACAGCTGTTCCAGTGGGTTCCCTCCCCCAACCTTCCCTGAGCCTTTGGGGTCCATGTGACCTGGCCATCTATCCCATGGTGTGCAAAAAAGTGCCGCTCAGAGGTAAAACAACTCAACCCAATTTATTGAACAAATGGTAGGCGCAGATGGATAAGTTGCAGCACTTCGCACTTGAAATTCTTCAGCAATTCCTGCGTTGCGGAGGAGTGTGGGTAGCTCAGTAGGTAGCACTCAGGCTCGTAATGTGTTGCTCCCAGGTTCGAGTCCCATATATGCAGCATTGAGGCTTATCTCCACAAAAATTCCTCGCCCTGCTCTTGGTCAATAAGGGACACCGATGAGCTTGGAAAAGCTGTCGGATGACCTTCCGGTTATGGGTCTGAACGGGACTGAAGAACACGTATAAGAATTGCTCTCTGGACTGAATAATACATGAAAAAAAATTGCTACCTGGACTCAAGAATACGTATAAATATTTGTCTCTGTATTGAAGAATACGTGAAAGAATTGCTCTCTGTACTGAAGAATACCTGAAACAACTGCAATCTGAGCTGAAGATTACGTGAAAAAAAATGCTATCTTGGACTGAAGAACATGTGAAAGAATTACTATCTAGACCAGTGTCTCGCAAACTGTGTGCCGCGAGAGATTTTCAAATTGACACTAGATATTCCAAAGATTTGATTTTGACTTGACTTCTGTTATCGACGTGCATTAATAAAAATCTTTCAGATTTTATCAACTGGGATCTTGTAAGTATTTATCAAGCTTTTTCCAAATTTTGGTATTAATTTTTGATTACTTCAAGCCGTAGAATGGACAAATATTTAAAACAAACACCGAGTTATGAATTAAAGAATGAGAGCAAATCTTCAATTAAAACTAGGATGATGACTTCAACAAAGCGCAAATATAATGACGATTATTTAGAGTTTGCTTTTATTCCTTTTTAGGTGTGCCGCGGGAAAAAAATTAGATTCAGTGTGCCGCGGAAAAAAAATTAGATTCAGTGTGTCGCAGGGTAAAAAAGTTTGCGAGACACTGATCTAGACTTAAGAATACATAAAATAATTGCTCTCTGTACTGAAGAATGCGCAAAAGAATTGCTTTCTGAACTGAAAAATATGTGAAAAGATTGCTATGTGGACTGAAAAATACATGGAAGGATCGGTACCTGGACTGAAGAATATATGAAAGAATTGCTATCTTGACTGAAGAATACGTGAAAGTATTGTTCTCTGTACTGCAGAATACCTGAAAGAACTGCAATCTGGGCTGAAGAATACGTCAGAAAAATGCTATCTTGGACTGAAGAATATGTGAAAAAATTGGTATCTGGATTGAACAATATGTGAAAGTATTGCTATGTGGATTGAAGAATATGTGAAAAAATTGGTATCTGGATTGAACAACATGTGAAAGTATTGCTATGTGGACTGAAGAATATATGAAAAAATTGGTATCTGGATTGAACAATATGTGAAAGTATTGCTATGTGGACTGAAGAATATGTGAAAAAATTGGTATCTGGATTGAACAACATGTGAAAGTATTGCTATGTGGACTGAAGAATATGTGAAAAAATTGGTATCTGGATTGAACAATATGTCAAAGTATTGCTATGTGGACTGAAGAATATGTGAAAAAATTGGTATCTGGATTGAACAATATGTGAACGTATTGCTATGTGGACTGAAGAATATGTGAAAAAATTGGTATCTGGATTGAACAACATGTGAAAGTATTGCTATGTGGACTGAAGAATATGTGAAAATATCGGTAACTGGATTGAACAACATGTGAAAGTATTGCTATGTGGACTGAAGAATATGTGAAAAAATTGGTATCTGGATTGAAAAATATCTGAAAGTATGGCTATGTGGACTGAAGAATATGTGAAAAAATTGGTATCTGGATTGAACAATATGTGAAAGTATGGCTATGTGGACTGAAGAATATGTGAAAAAATTGGTATCTGGATTGAACAATATGTGAAAGTATGGCTATGTGGACTGAAGAATATGTGAAAAAAATTGGTATCTGAATTGAAATATATGTGAAAGCATTGCTATGTGGACTGAAGAATATGTGAAAAATTGGTATCTGGATTGAACAACATGTGAAAGTATTGCTATGTGGACTGAAGAATATGTGAAAAAATTGGTATCTGGATTGAACAATATGTCAAAGTATTGCTATGTGGACTGAAGAATATGTGAAAAAATTGGTATCTGGATTGAACAATATGTGAAAGTATTGCTATGTGGACTGAAGAATATGTGAAAAAAATTGGTATCTGAATTGAAAAATATGTGAAAGCATTGCTATGTGGACTGAAGAATATGTGAAAAATTGGTATCTGGATTGAACAACATGTAAAAGTATTGCTATGTGGACTGAAGAATATGTGAAAAAATTGGTATCTGGATTGAACAATATGTCAAAGTATTGCTATGTGGACTGAAGAATATGTGAAAAAATTGGTATCTGGATTGAACAATATGTGAAAGTATTGCTATGTGGACTGAAGAATATGTGAGAAAAATTGGTATCTGGATTGAACAATATGTGAAAAAATTGCTTTCTGGACTGAAGAATACGTGAAAATATATTATGTGGACTGAAGAATATAAGGAAAAACTGGTGAAATACGATTTTTATGCAAAATATCTGTTTGCATGCACCTCATGGTGTACTTCAAAGGAATTCACGTATTAGTGCATTAAGGATAAAATAACAGCTCATCAATTCAGTTGACTATTCCTCTTACTATTAGGTTGAAAAATCGTAGCACTGGCAGCGAACCAACCGATTGTTGTTTTATAAAAACCAGCAATATTATGAAAGAACATCATTTTCGTAATCTCTACCAGCAACAAAATCCAATCAATCACTTAGCGAGATTTTGAAAATTGGGCGAAAGTAAAACGAGCTTTCGTATTATCCAATTCCATTGGCCAGAAATAAAAGTGAAGCAGTCGTATGACCTCACCAGATCGTGAACTTCTAAACTAGTTGAGCCAGGACACCATACAGTGAAACTAACGTACAGGGGTGGAGTGAGATATTGTTGTTAGCAATGTTGGAAAACGTTGTTGTAACGTAACAAAACAACGTAATAACGAAATGGTTTTTCAATAATATTAACAGAATTTCAAAATATTTATAGCAGATAACGGAAAAAATAATTTCGTTATTTTCGCTGTTTCTGTGTTGATATATTTCAGATTTTTTCCTTTATAAGATATACTTAGAGACTTGTGTGAAACAGACAGATGTACAATTTACTTTTATGATCAACGAAGAGAGAATTCCTTTCAGTGACTCTGCTCAATGACATATTCCAGAAAAATTTGGTCTTAGAGACCTTCCTCGTAATTGACGCTCAGAGAAAGAGATTTGTGAATCCAGATAAGAGTTACAGTGGGAAATAAAGAGCGAGTCTTCATTCATGCAGAATAAAAACAGGGCCAAAATCCAAGGTATAATTGCAATTCCGTGTGATCGTCTTAGACACTTAGAAAAGGAATTCTACATCATCATCATAATCGATCCTTGGGAAGCCATTGTCTACCATCTCGTAGCAAACACTCCCAGATATAGATTTCAGATATCAGATTTCATTTTTAATTTTTTTCCAGTTCACAACATTACTCTAAATGGTGTCTTCGACATAAACGAGGCTACTTCTGGTTTATAAGGTTTAAGATATGCATTTTAGCTTTTGCATTCATAGAGTTGTTGAGCAAAGTCCAATTCCAAAATGTTCTATTAGATATTATTTCAGCTGAGAACGATGGTTGTTCTGGATGAGAGGTGTCTGTTGAATGCATGGCAGACTGTAGGAGATTTTACAATCCTTAGAATGGGCAGCATTAATAATAGGAGCGAAATAGATTTTTTTTTTTTTTTTTGGGGGGGGGGGGTGATAATCTTGAAAGTTGTGTAGTCCAAAATTTCAATGTTATTAGATGTTATCAAGAAGATTTTCCCATCCTTAACTCATGCATACTTGTACTTCAATTTTGTTCGCACTGCTTAGTTTTATAAAGAAGTTCTTATTTCTAGGTGTTAGATGCTCATTCAGAAAAATTCTACTTTCTCTAAATTTTGAGTCAATATATTTACAATTTAGAAAATATTGTGCTTTTTTGTTACCTTCCAACCAACCTAATTACTTTACATATACTCCGCAAAATTCCCTGCCCACGGTCAGTAGGGGACACCGATGGGCTTGGAAAGGCCGCCGTTCGTCCGATGGGACGTTAAGCCGTGGCCCCGTGTGCGGGAGAGCCATACCCTGTGCACGTTAAAGAACACGCTGGATGGCCTTAACGGGAGGCTACCATCTGTCTCCCAACAACTATTCCAGTGGGTCCCCTCCCCCAACCTTCTCTGAGCCTTCGGGGTCCATGTGACCTGGCCATTTAGCCCATGGTGTTCAAAAAAGTGCCGCTCAGAGGTAAAACAACCCAACTTTATATTTAAATCTTACAATTATGTTTTTAATTTTATTTCTGTTGGTAGCCGGAACTCTATGTGCTAAAACTATGTCACCTTCTGTTATTTTAACACTAATCTTCTCAGCTATTTTGTTAAGAATGGAACCCACGTTTTCCCCTAGATCCTTTGGGATTCCAACTATTTCCAAATTAATATTTCTAGACTACTGCTGCAAGTCCGAGAGTTCCTGTCTGACGTCCTAAAGTTCGTTTCTGATATCTGAATTGGCTTTTTCAAGCGTAATGCATTTTGCTTTAACCTCGGTCAGTTCCTTTTTTAGATTACATATTGTTGTAACAAATTCATCAATCTTACTCGAGATAAAATGAGCCAAAGTTTTCAGATCTTTCATATCGTTTTTCAGGTATAGTAGGCCATTTAGCCCATGGTGTGCAAAAAAGTGCCTCTCAGAGGTAAAACAACCCAACTCATGTATAGTAACGTCGCTTTCAAGTCACTATGCATGCTGTGCACATCGCTTACCTTGGAAAAGGGGGGCGGGGTGGCTCAGTCGGTAGCGCGCCAGGCTCGTAATCTGCAGTTCCCAGGTTCGAGTCCCAGCTGGGTCAGCGTTGAGATTTATCTCCGCAAAACTTCTCGCCCTGTTCTCGTTCAGTAAGGGACACCGATGAGCTTGGAAAGGCTGTCAAATGACCTTCCACTTCTGGTTATCGGTGTGAACGGGACTGAAGAACACGTGTAAGAATTGCTCTCTGGACTGAAAAAAAAAATTGCTATCTGGACTCAAGAATATGTGAAAGAATTGTTATCTGAGCTGAAGAATACGTGTAAAAATTTGTCTCTTGACTGAAGAATACGTGAAAGAATTGGTCTCTGTACTGCAGAATACCTGAAAGAACTGCAATCTGGGCTGAAGAATACGTGAGAAAAATGTTTTCTTGGACTGAACAATATGTGAAAGAATTGCTATCTGGATTGAACAATTGTGAAAGTATTGCTATGTGGACTGAAAAATACGTGAAAGAATCGTTATCTGGACTGAAGATTATATGAAAGAATTGCTATCTGCACAGAAGAATACGTGGAAAAATTGCTTTCTGGACTGAAGAATACGTGAAAGAATTGCTTTCTGGACTGAAGAATACGTGAAAGAATTGCTATCTAAGCTGAAGAATACATGAAAGAATTTCTATCTAAACTGAAGAATACGTGAAAATATATTATGTGGACTGAAGAATATAAGGAAAAACTGGTGAAATACGATTTTTACGCATAATGTGTGTTTGCTTGCACCTCATGGTGTACTTCAAAGGAATTCACGTATTAGTGCATTAAGGATAAAATAACAGCTCATCAATTCAGTTGACTATTCCTCTTACTATTAGGTTGAAAAATCGTAGCACTGGTAGCGAACCAACCGATTGTTCTATTATAAAAACCAGCAATATTATGAAAGAACATCATTTTCGTAATTTCTACCAGCAACATAATCCAATCAATCACTTAGCGAGATTTTGAAAGTTGGGCGAAAGTAAAACGAGCTTTCGTATTATCCAATTCCATTGGCCAGAAATAAAAGTGAAGCAGTCGTATGACCTCACCAGATCGTGAACTTCTAAACTAGTTGAGCCAGGACACCATACAGTGAAACTAACGTACAGGGGTGGAGTGAGATATTGTTGTTAGCAATGTTGGAAAACGTTGTTGTAACGTAACAAAACAACGTAATAACGAAATGGTTTTTCAATAATGTTAACAGGATTTCAAAATATTTATAACCATAAAACATAACAAATAACGGAAAAAATAATTTCGTTATTTTCGCTGTTTCTGTGTTGATATATTTCAGATTTTTTCCTTTATAAGATATACTTAGAGACTTGTGTGAAACAGACAAATGTACAATTTACTTTTATGATCAACGAAGAAAGAAATCCTTTCAGTGACTCTGCTCAATGACATATTCCAGAAAAATTTGGTCTTAGAGACCTTCCTCGTAAATGACGCTCAGAGAAAGGGATTTGTGAATCCAGATAAGAACTACAGTGGGAAATAAAGAGCGAGTCTTCATTCATGCAGAATAAAAACAGGGCCAAAATTCCAGGTATAATTACAATTCCGTGTGATCGGCTTAGACACTTAGAAAAAGAATTATGCATCATCATCATCAATCGATCCTTGGGAAGCCATTGTCTACCATCTCGTAGCAAACACTCCCAGATATAGATTTCAGATATCAGATTTCATTTTTAATTTTTTTCCAGTTCACAACATTACTCTAAATGGTGTCTTCGACATAAACGAGGCTACTTCTGGTTTATAAGGTTTAAGATATGCATTTTAGCTTTTGCATTCATAGAGTTGTTGAGCAAAGTCCAATTCCAAAATGTTCTATTAGATATTATTTCAGCTGAGAAAGATGGTTGTTCTGGATGAGAGGTGTCTGTTGAACGCATGGCAGACTGTAGGAGATTTTACAATTATTAGAATGGGCAGCATTAGTAATAAAAGCGAAACAGATTTTTTTTTTTTTTGGGGGGGGGGGGGGGGGGGTTATAATCTTGAAAGTTGTGTAGTCCAAAATTTCAATGTTATTACATGTTATCAAGAAGATTTTCCCATCCTTAACTCATGCATACTTGTACTTCAATTTTGTTCGCACTGCTTAGTTTTATAAAGAAGTTCTTATTTCTAGGTGTTAGATGCTCATTCAGAAAAATTCTACTTTCTCTAAATTTTGAGTCAATATATTTACAATTTAGAAAATATTGTGCTTTTTTGTTACCTTCCAACCAACCTAATTACTTTACATTTACTCCGCAAAATTCCCTGCCCACGGTCAGTAGGGGACACCGATGGGCTTGGAAAGGCCGCCGTTCGTCCGATGGGACGTTAAGCCGTGGCCCCGTGTGCGGGAGAGCCATACCCTGTGCACGTTAAAGAACACGCTGGATGGCCTTAACGGGAGGCTACCATCTGTCTCCCAACAACTATTCCAGTGGGTCCCCTCCCCCAACCTTCTCTGAGCCTTCGGGGTCCATGTGACCTGGCCATTTAGCCCATGGTGTTCAAAAAAGTGCCGCTCAGAGGTAAAACAACCCAACTTTATATTTAAATCTTACAATTATGTTTTTAATTTTATTTCTGTTGGTAGCCGGAACTCTATGTGCTGAAACTATGTCACCTTCTGTTATTTTAACACTAATCTTATCAGCTATTTTGTTAAGAATGGTACCCACGTTTTCCCCTGGATCCTTTGGGATTCCAACTATTTCCAAATTAGTATTTCTAGAATACTGCTGCAAGTCCGAGAGTTCCTGTCTAACGTCCTAAAGTTCGTTTCTGATATCTGAATTGGCTTTTTCAAGCGTAATGTATTTTGCTTTAACCTCGGTCAGTTCCTTTTTTAGATTACATATTGTTGTAACAAATTCATCAATCTTACTCGAGATAAAATGAGCCAAAGTTTTCAGATCTTTCATATCGTTTTTCAGGTATAGTAGGCCATTTAACCCATGGTGTGCAAAAAAGTGCCGCTCAGAGGTAAAACAACCCAACTCATGTATAGTAACGTCGCTTTCAAGTCACTATGCATGCTGTGCACATCGCGCTTACCTTGGAAAAGGGGGCGGGGGGTGGCTCAGTCGGTAGCGCGCCAGGCTCGTAATCTGTAGTTCCCAGGTTCGAGTCCCAGCTGGGTCAGGGTTGAGATTTATCTCCGCAAAATTCTCCGCCCTGCCCACGGTCAGTAGGGGACACCGATGGGCTTGGAAAGGCCGCCGTCCGTCGGATGGGACATTAAGCCGTGGCCCGTGTGCGGGACAGCCACACCCTATGCACTTTAAAGAACACGCTGGATGGCCTTGATGGGAGACTACCATCTGTCTCCCAACAGCTGTTCCAATGGGTCCCCTCCCCCAACCTTCCCTGAGCCTTTGGGGTCCATGTGACCTGGCCATTTATCGCATGGTGTGCAAAAAAGTGCCGCTCAGAGGAAAAAACAACCGAACCCTTGGATAAGGCTCCACTGGTCTATGCAGGAACTTCACTGCTCTCAGCTTTATCTTGGGCACACTCTTGGGCACACACTATCTCCTGCACCACTGGCAAGAGCCACGCAGACACTGAAATCCAAACACGGCTCAGTAGCAATTGACGATAAAGTAGAACTCAGATCGTTTTTTCTACATATGAAGCACTTCCACTTGGATTTTCTCTCGTAATTCATCTTTCGATATTTTTAATACTCTGGTCCCAATTTTAAAGTATTTATAAATAATTTAATACAGTCTTAATGAATAAATTACTTAGTTTTATGAAGTATAAAATATAAATCACTATCGGTTAAATTTTACACAAATTAAAGGATTTAAATTTCCTAACCCAACCTTACCCTTAAATACACTCCTACACACCTTTCTTACCTGCCCACGGTCAGTAGTGGACACCGATGGGCTTGGAAAGGCCGCCGTCCGTCGGATGGGACGTTAAGCCGTGGCTCCATGTGACCTGGCCATTTATCCCATGGTGTGCAAAAAAGTGCCGCTCAGAGGTAAAACATCCCAAAACAACCTTTCTTACCGTCTCGTGGCCGAGTGGTTAGCGCGCTTGGCTTGATCTAAGGGACCTGGGTTCGAGCCCCGGATAAGGCATGGATGATTGTGTTGTTTCTCTTCTGAGGTCCTACCATCCTCACAGATCTTCTACTATGGCATATAAACTGACAGGTTCCTGTCAGACCTCTGTGGCAAGAAGCTGCTTGAGGGGGGATTTATTTTTTTATTACACATATTTCTTCCCATTTTCTCCACTTTCAAATCTGTTGTTGTTCAGTCTGGTTGTTACACAAGTGACGATGCCCAAAGCAAAAAAATAATCTGTTTACTTCAACCACACTGACTCCAAATAGAAAACAAAACGGATTCTTCTTCAAGGAATGTTCAACGCGATTCCAATTCTCTCTCGGAACATGCCGTCGAATGTTTCCGTAAACGTTCGGTGTCAACTACCTTGGCTGCCGAAGACAACGAAAAGAAACGTTTCCTCGTGACCCGTTCATCCCGGGGCGGGATGGCTGACAGCTTCCGGGTGCTGCGGCGGTCATGGCCATCGTGAGGCACCGGCGAGGGCAGACACTGACTGTGGCTATGCATAGTTAATATGCTGGGCGATGTTGAGGATCAAGTCCAGAGAGAGGATCGCTTGCTATAAATTGGAAGAAGGGAGAGAGGCCCTCTTTAGGGAGCGAGTTTTCTTCGCGTGGCGGCGATCTATTCACGCACAGTCGCACTGAAGGTCATCGAAGCAGCACGTAAGTCAAGGTAAGTCAAAGGCAATTCATTCATGAAATAAAAAGCGAACTTTTACAGCTCTGGGATTGATTTCTAATGCTCACAGATCGTCATCGAACTAATTTCACGGATATTTACGATGGATTGACCTCTGTTCAGGTGGGGCGCGGGTGACTCAGTCGGTAGCGCGCCAGATTCATAACCTGCAGTTTCCAGTTTCGAGTCCTAGCTGAGCCAACGTTCAGATTTATCTACACAAAACTCCCCGCCCCTCCACAGTGATTAGAGGACACCGATGGACTAGAAAAGGCCGCCGTCCGTCGGATGGAACGTTAAGCCGTGTGCGGGAGGGCCATACCTATGCACGTTAATGAACACGCTGGATGGCCTTCACGATAGTCTACTATGTCTCCCAATACATGTTCCAGTAGATCCCCTCCCCTAACCTCCTCTGAGCCTTTGGGGTCCTTGTGACCTGGTCATTAGCCCATTGTATACTATAAAGTACCACTCAGGGGTTTTTTGTGGTTACTAGTAGGCGGGAAGTCGCCATCTCCTCTTCTGCAAATGGACATGGTTCTTTAACGTTTTTGCTTTACACAACGGTACTTTTGTGCATACAATGGGCTAAATGTCCAGGTCACAAAGACCCCAAGGGATCAGAGTAGACTGGGGAAGGGGACACACTGGACAAGAGACAGGTGGGAGCCTTCTGTCAAGGCCATCCAGCGTGTTCTTTAACATGCAGTCACAACCCTTCACGGCTTAATGTCCTATCCACCGGACGGTGGCCTTTCCAAGCCCATCGGCGCCCCCTTTCTCACCAAATGCAGGATGGGAGTTAACGGAGATAAAATTGAACCGGCACAGTTGGGTTGGTTGGTTGGTTGGTTGTTTGACCTCTGAACGGTACTTTTTTGCACACCATGGGCTAAATGGCCAGGTCACAAGGACCCGAAGGCTCAGAGAAGGTTGGGGGAGGGGACTCACTGGACAGCTGTTGGGAGATATATGGTAGCCTATCATCCTATCTAATGAATTATTTAACGTGTAAAGGGTATGACTCTCCCTCACACGGACCACGACTTAACGTCCCATCCGACGGACGGCGACCTTTCCAAGACCATCGGTGTCCCCTAACTGACCGTGGGCAGGGCGGAGAGTTCTGCGGAGATAAATCTCAACGCTGACCCAGCCAGGACTCGAATCTGGGAACTGCAGATTACGATTACTCACGCGCAACCGACTGAGTCAACCCCGCCCCCAATATTCCTTAGTGACATAATTTATCTTATCATTATATTGTTAAATATTTTCCAACTAATCTAGTAAATTTTTAAAAATTTACAACTACCGGTAGAATTTTTATTTAACATTAAGTTAAAAAATCTAAATAAGTTTTTTTTTTTACCTACATTATATAATAATAAATAAATAAAAAATAAATAAATATCCTCTCAAGCAGCTGCTTGCCACAGTGGTCTGACAGGAGTCTTGTCAATTTATACGCCACAGTAGAGGGTCTGAGAGGATGGCGGAACCTTAGCAATAAAAACATCGCAAGCACCCAGGGCTCGAATCCAGGTCCCTTATATAAGTAGTCAAGCGTTCAAATCACTCAGCCACGGGACGACGTACTTTTTTTTTAATGCTATGAATTTTAAATTATTGTGAATCATATTAACACAATCGTAATCAATAAATAATTTTCCTCTGTTTTTAAAAAAAATTATAATTCAGTTTTCACAAAAATTGAACAAGTTAAAATTCTTCCTATTAAGTTTTCCACCTTTCATTATAAAGCTGTTCAGGTGTGATATTATCTGGATTTCATTGGCCTGCAAGTGCTTTCCACTAATCAAATTTCCGCCTCTTTCAAATGGAAAAGAAAGATTCCGATGAGGAATATTTTCGTTTGAGCCTTTGATGGATTTCTGTTGGTTGGTTGTTTGGGGTTTTATGGCACAAAGGCAATTAAGGCTTGGGTTGGGTTGTTTTACCTCTGAGTGGCACTTTTTTGCACACCATGGGCTAAATGGCCAGGTCACATGGACCCCGAAAGCTCAGAGAAGGTTGGGGGAGGGGATCCACTGGAACAGCTGTTGGGAGACAGATGGTAGCCCCCCGTCAAGGCCATCCAGCGTGTTCCTTAACGTGCACAGGGTATGGCTCTCCCGTACACGGGGCCACGCTTAACGTCCCATCCAACGGACGGCGGCCTTTCCAAGTCCATCGGTGTTCCCTACTGACCGTGGGCAGGGCGGGGAATTTTGCGGAGATAAATCTCAACGCTGACCCAGCTGGGACTCGAACCTGGGAACTACAGATTACGAGCCTGGCGCGCTACCGACTGAGCCACCCCCGCCCCGGCAATTAAGGCCATGATGCGCCAAACAAGGTGTAAAAGATAAAGAGAAAACCTAAAGATCAATCAAAGAAGCTAAAGATCAATCAAACCCACAACCAAAGTTAAAATCAAACGACTGAACAGAAAAAAATACATGGTGTAAAATGTAAAGGAGCAAAATGTATAAAAATATATGTTAAACAATAATACCCCCTCAATCAGCTGCTTGCCACAAGAGGTCTGACAGGAGCCTGTCAGTTTATATGCCATAGTAGAATATCTGAGAGGATGGCAGGACCTCAGCAGAAAAACGACCATACATCCATGCCTTATCCGGGTCTCGAACCCAGGTCCCTTAGATCAGTAGCCAAGCGCGCTAACCACTCGGCCATGCTAAGAGAAGTAAAAAACAAAAACCAAAAAAGGATGTAAATGACCCATAGTAAATAGGAACAAGTCTAAACATCGAAAAGTAAAAGCTCATATACGGCAAAAATATCCGGTAAAGCGTAAAAACTCGAAAACAGGCGTTAAAAGAGAGTCACGTGTTAAAAGATGGCCGAGTGTAAGGGGCTCAGCCGTAAAATTGTGGGAGTTAAAATATAACCGACGTTCAAGGGTAAAAGAAAGACAAGCGATTAAAATATGTTTAATGGTTAAAATGGTGTCACAAAACTGGCACTTAGGTTCGTCGTCCGCCTGAAGACGAAAGGAATGAGTGATAAACGAATGACCTAAGCGGAGCCGAGAAAGTACAACTTCCTCCTTGCAATTCCTGCGAAAACAAGACTGCCACGATTTGACAATGGGCTTGATCACCAAACACTCGTTGCCAATTTGATGGATTTCGAAGGTTTCTGTTTCGTTTTGGAAGATGTTCCCCGATTATTCTCTTACAGTTGGAAACGGAAGATGCCCTATGTCCTAATTAAAGGAGGAATATGGTGAATCACACGGGAATCTCCAGAATTCTATTCGAAATTTATGATTTCAAATTATTGAATTTCTTAGTTTCTATGGCAAGCAGCTGTTTGAGGGAATACTTTTTTTTCAGTTTCCCCACCACCCATTCTGGACGCTTTTCCACCAGAGTCTGTGGTTGCATTAAGCTCAGAAAAAATCTTGCGAAATGAATCATCTCAGATATATAACCATGTGCGTCGAAAGGGTTCCTCTGGAAATTTCAACAAAATATTTGTTTATGTTCAAATAATACAAATATACCAAAAATTAATGCCTTTTTTTTTTTTCTTTAACGAAATGTAATTCTGAATTTTTACTTTATTTTTAGCCACATTATTTCTATTTATTGATATAAAAAGCATTTTTTTTCACGTATTTTTATGTTTCCCTATTTTTTTGTTTTATTTTCGGAAATCTTTAATTGTATCACGGTATGAAGCATCCATTATTATTGTTTTCGCAACTGTACTCATTGATGAAATGATTCGACATAAATATGTCTATTTTGAAATATTGATTTTTTTTTATCCCACCCTTAAGTGCTTTTGTTCCCTCCTTCTCCCCCCCCCCCCCCACACAGACACACGAAAACATTTCTGCCTTTCGTGTGATAAAACTAACGCGATTTCATGAACAATTTGTTTCGAAAACCATCGATGCAATTATGGTACAAACTTTCCTTCAGGGGAGGGGCTGGAATATCAATGGATGCCATGCTTCCCTACCCTTATTTCCTTTCTATCCACAGGGGCGGGGGTGGGCGTTGAGATTTATCTCCGCAAAAATTCCCCGCCCTGCCCACGGACAGTAGGGGACACCGATGGGCTTTGAAATGCCGCCCTCCGTCGGATGGGACGTTAAGCCGTGGTTCCGTGTGTGGGAGAGCCATACCCTGTGCACGTTAAAGAACACGCTGGATGGCCTTGACGGGAGGCTACCATCTGTCTCCCAACAGCTGTTCCAGTGGGTCCCCTCCCCCAACCTTCTCTGAGCCTTCGGGGTCCATGTGACCTGGCCATTTAGCCCATGGTGTGCAAAAAAGTGCCGCTCAGAGGTAAACCAACCCAACCCTTTTGTCCACAAGGAAGCGTCCCGCAGATCCTGTCTGATCCCCGAGGGAATAATGCCTCCCACATCCCATGTGATCTCCAAGTAATCCATGCCCTTTTCTCCCCCCCCCCAACCACAAGATCCTACCTGATCCAGAAGGAAGCTATGCTCTCCAGATCCCTCTGATCCCAAAGAAGTATATCCCTTCCCCCCAATCTGATTTGATTCCAAAGGAAGCCATGCCCCCCCCCCCCCTCCTGCACACACATGCAAGATCTTCTCTGATCCGATAGCAAGTCATGTCCCCCACCCCTCAGAACATTACTAACCGAAGCTGAGTCAAATGATATTAACCCTCTGAATACCATACCGGCCCAAAACGGCAGAGATTTTAAATGAACTCCTCCAATCAATGTTATTCCTTTCCCTTCGCTACCTCCTACCTGCAATTTGGATCAGTATGGTAGAGAAATTTCTAGATCTGGGATTGATTTCTCAGTTTCTTAGATATCGTAATTGATTTCTCAATTTGTGATTCAATTAACAAAACTGAATTGAAAGTACAAACAGCAAAAGTGAATCCCTCGCTTGACATCGAGCTGCTGATGAAAAGAGCGAATGAAGAAGGAATCTCGAAAAAAGAAAAGCCGAAACCAATGCAATGGATTTGAGTCTCTACTGTTCCTGTGTCGAGAATGTTTCTATTGGATTGGATTGTTTTACCTCTGAGCGGCACTTTTTTGCACACCATGGGCTAAATGGCCAGGCCACAAGGACCCCGAAGGCTCAGAGAAGGTTGGGGGAGGGGACCCACTGGAACAGCTGTTGGGAGACAGATGGTAGCCTCCCGTCAAGGCCATCCAGCGTGTTCTTTAACGTGCACAGGGTATGGCTCTCCCGCACACGGGGCCACGGCTTAACGTCCCATCCGACGGACGGCGGCCTTTTCAAGCCCATCGGTGTCCCCTACTGACCGTGGGCAGGGCGGGAAAATTTTGCGGAGATAAATCTCAACGCTGACCCAGCTGGGACTCGAACCTGGGAACTACAGATTACGAGCCTGGCGCGCTACCGACTGAGCCACCCCCGCCCCAATTGTCTTTATTAAACCACCACCTGCCCTCATACGAAAAGGAGACATCAATAGGCTTGGAAAGTTCTACGTCTTTCTGATGAGGCGTAAAGCCGTGTCACCATGTATAGAAGGGATACACATTGCGCGTGTTAAAGAACCCGCTGGATGGCCTTGACGGATGGCTTCCATCTATCTCATAACAGCTCCCAAGTCTTCAACGCGCCAGGCTCGTAATCTGCAGTTCCCACCTGAGTCAGAGTTCAGATTTATCTCCACAAAATTCTCCGCCCTGTCCTCGGTCAAAAAAGGGATGCCGATGGACTTGAAAACGCAGCGGATGAGACGTTACGCCATGGCCCATGTGCGATGATATACCCTGATGATATATTCTGTGCACATGCGATGATATACCCATGTGATGATATGTGTACCTTGTGCACGTTAAAGAACACGCTGGATGACCTTAATGGGAGAATACCATCTATTTACTAACAGTTGTCCAGTGAGCTCCCTTTCCCTCCCCCAACCTCCTCTGATCCCTTGGGGTCCTTACGACCTGCCCATTTAACTACAACATGCGAAAAGTGCAGCACAGAGGTAAAACGTTTCGCAGCAGAGCCACAACCCGTGCATGTTAAAGAATGGATTGTCTTGATCTCTGCCATCTGTAGCCTAACAGCTCTCCATCTAATCCCCTTTCCCCACTTTTTTCTCAGCCTTGGGGGTCTTTGTGGCATGACCATTTAGCCCAATGTCGGCAAAAAAGTGTTTCTCAGAGGTAAAACAATCCAACGTCCCCTGTAAAAAGGGGCGGGGTGCTCAGTCGGTAGCGCGCCAGGCTCGTAATCTGTAGTTCCCAGTTCGAGTCCCAGCTGGGTCAGCGTTGAGATTTATCTCCGCAAAATTCCCCGCACTGCCCACGGTTAGTAGGGAACACCGATGGGCTTGGAAATGCCGCCGTCCGTCGGATGGGACGTTAAGCCGTGGCCCCCTGTGTGGGAGAGCCATACCCTGTGCACGTTAAAGAACACGCTGGATGGCCTTGACGGGAGGCTACCATCTGTCTCCCAACAGGTGTTCCAGTGGGTCCCCTCCCCCAACCTTCTCTGAGCCTTCGGGGTCCATGTGACCTGGCCATTTAGCCCATGGTGTGCAAAAAAGTGCTGCTCAGAGGTAAAACAACCCAACCCCTTTAAAAAACAAATGTCCAACTATGGTTTTCCTATCTGCCCGTGTTAGTGAGATATTCAAGTTTTCTTTTTATGGTAAGAGTAATAAAATTCGTCTCTTTTGTTTTCCAGGATTCAGAAAGCTAGAGCAGTTCGTCCCGTGCACGCGATGAAAATATTCTTTTCCCTATTGATCGCTTCGAGCGTCTTCCTGAGCATCTCTGTCGGCAATCCTCTGCACGGGGAAGAGCCTCATCTCTACGAGGCAGGGAAAGGTAATAAAATTCTTCCTATTTGGTAGGTAAAGGAACTGATATTGATCATGTCGGAATAAAAATCTAGGCGCAATTACGATGAACAAAATGCCTTTATTCTCATACTAGGGGCGCCAATACCGTCAACACTTCCTGTAACAGAAAGGCCATACAACTAAGTTTTGATGTCATCATAGAGAGTCCTTATATTTAGATATTTATTATATATTTATTTCTAGTAAATTTTATATTATTATTTAGGAAAAACATTCATAATTGTTAGAGTTACGATATAATAATAATATTTGAAAATAAGTATTATTATAATAAATATTATTATAACAATTACTATTAATACACCAGTAATAATAATAATAGTTGGGTTGTTTTACCTCTGAGCGGCACTTTTTTGCACACCATTGGGCTAAATGGCCAGGTCACATGGACCCCGAAGGCTCAGAGAAGGTTGGGGGAGGGGACCCACTGGAACAGCTGTTGGGAGACAGATGGTAGTCTCCCGTCAAGGCCATCCAGCGTGTTCTTTAACGTGCACAGGGTATGGCTCTCCCGTACACGGGGCCACGGCTTATCGTCCCATCCGACGGACGGCGGCCTTTACCAAGCCCATCGGTATCCCCTACTGACCGTGGGCAGGACGGGGAATTTTGCGGAGATAAATCTCAACGCTGACCCAGCTGGGACTCGACCCTGGGAACTACAGATTACGAGCCTGGCGCGCTACCGACTGAGCCACTCCCGCCCATAATAATAATAGAATTAAATATATAAGAAATGTCTAAGATAGTTGGTTTACCTATGCTGACGTCATAATTTAATTGTATGGCCTTCTCTGGTAGATGGTGTTGGCTTCTTTCTTCCAGAGAAGTGACTCATCGGGCTCCTAATTAGTGGGGCGAGTAAAGAAATGCATTACGATTTCGAATATTGCACAAAACGTTATCAAAATAGAACATTAGAAAGTGGCGTACCAACTGTTTCTTGTGACGGTGAAGTTGCCATTCAACGGAAAGTAATCTTTTGATAATCTTGTAAAATGCATTTCGACTTATATTTTCCTCTGACGATCTGGCAACCGGACTGGATTCACAGTTACAAAGTTAGCCAATTATTAGAATGGACGAAGAAAATGAAATATGCTACGAGGGGTGGTCAAAGAGTTCTTGACATTCATCTGCAGGGCAAAAAAAAAAAAGCACTTCCCTTACCTCATAAAAACTTTTGCTGTCTTTCAAAGTACAGTCGCTCAAAAAAGTATCCGAACACTATTGGTTGATTACAGAATTCGGAAAAAAATATCTGGCAACGATTTGTTTTAGAAATTAGTGATCTGGCAACCTTCGTGTCACGTGACACGTTGCCAGATCCCTAATTTCTAAAATCAATCGTTGCCACATATATTTTCTGATTTTTTTAATCAACCATAATGTTCGGATACTTTTTTGAGCGACTGTACTCCCCTCCAGCATCTTGGGAAGTTGCAGACGTCTACGCCGATTCTGAAAAGTTTGGTGGTACAGTCGCTCAAAAAAGTATCCGAACACTATGATTGATTACAGAATTCAAAAAATATGGTAGATTACAGAACTCAAAAACGTATCCGAACACTATGGTGTTCGGATACTTTTTTGAGCGACTGCACTCCTATAGGGAATACTACACAACTCTGAATGAACGCATTTTTCAAAGTCTTGCACTCTCGAAAAGTCTTCACCGCAAGTTTTTTTTTAGAAACCAAAAATTGCATGGTGCAAGATCGGGTGAATACGTAGGATGGGGTAGCTGTTGGATTTTTTCCTGCTCCAGATATGACATAACTTAGAGGGCTTTGTGAGCACAGGCATTGTAATGAAGAAGGACAACCCTTGACACACTTGTTGTCGCACTCTGCTCCTTCATCTCCTTAACCATTTTGGACAAAACAATATTGGGCCGTTTAGAGCAATTTTTTTTTCAGGTAAGGTGCGCACGGATACCAATAAAATAATTTGTGAACATTCCCTTCCTTGAGCGGAAGTCTTGTCAGATTTTGGTAGTTTTACCTTCGAGTGGCTTGGGTTGGGTTGTTTTACCTCTGAGCGGCACTTTTTTGCACACCATGGGCTAAATGGCCAGGTCACAAGGACCCCGAAGGCTCAGAGAAGATTTGGGGAGGGGACCCACTGGAACAGCTGTTGGGAGACAGATGGTAGCCTCCCGTCAAGGCCATCCAGCGTGTTCTTTAACGTGCACAGGGTATGGCTCTCCCGTACACGGGGCCACGGCTTAACGTCCCATCCGACAGACGGCAACCTTTCCAAGCCCATCGGTGTCCCCTACTAACCGTGGGCAGGGCGGGAATTTTGCGGAGATAAATCTCAACGCTGACCCAGCTGGGACTCGAACCTGGGAACTATAGATTACGAGCCTGGCGCGCTACCGACTGAGCCACCCCCTCCTTAGCAGCGGCCTTTGTGTTTAGCACGTAGTGACAAGTTTAGACAAGCTTTCAAACAAGCCGTATCTCGTTACCTTCGAAGGAACGAGTGCAAATCTAGACACGTGTCAAGAACTTTTTCAACGCGCTCTGTAAAGTTCTGCAGGAATGGCTTTCACATTTAGTTCAATAAAAACATAATACTACAGAGACAGAAACTTGCATCTCTTTTCAGTTGAGATTTAAAAAATATTTTAATTTTTTTTTAAATGAACCTAATTTCTAGATTTAGCTTTATTTGCTCTCAAAATTAAACTTCGTGACTTACCCAGTAAACCGGGTTTGGCTCAGTCGTTAGTGCAGCAGGCCAACACGTCCTATAACAGAAAGACATACAATTAAGCTTTGATATCAGCAAAAGTAAAAAATGTACACCTCTCTTATATATTTATTTCCATTATTATTACTGATCTATTTTCCTCCTTTTTATGACATACGAATAATTCTTTTTCTAAATAAAATATATTCATAAATAAACATCAATATAAAATTCAGTGTTAAAATTTAAAAGTAATAATAATTGAAATATATAAAAAAACGTCTTGATTTAACGACTACCTATGATGACATCACAACTTAGTTGTACGGCCCTCTATTGTAGGAGGTGTTGACCACGCTCGTAATATGCAGTTCCCAGATTCGAGTCCCAACTGTGCGGGCGGGGGTGGCTCAGTCGGTAGCGCGCCAGGCTCGTAATCTGTAGTTCCCAGGTTCGAGTCCCAGCTGGGTCAGCGTTGAGATTTATCTCCGCAAAATTCCCCGCCCTGCCCACGGTCAGTAGGGGACACCGATGGGCTTGGAAAGGCCGCCGTCCGTCGGATGGGACGTTAAGCCGTGGCCCCGTGTGCGGGAGAGCCATACCCTGTGCACGTTAAAGAACACGCTGGATGGCCTTGACAGGAGGCTACCATCTGTCTTCCAACAGCTGTTCCAGTGGGTCCCCTCCCCCAACCTTCTCTGAGCCTTCAGGGTCCATGTGACCTGGCCATTTAGCCCATGGTGTGCAAAAAAGTGCCGCTCAGAGGTAAAACAACCCAACAACTCTGAGCCTTCGGGGTCCTTGTGGGCTGTCCATTTAGCCCATGGTGTGCAAAAGATTGCCGCTCAGAGTAAAACAACCCAACTGTGCCTGCATTCAGATTTTTCTCCGTTAACTCCCTTTCTGTACTCTGCGAAAAAGAGGATTGGCTGGGAAAGATTGCCGTCCATCGGATGGGAAGTAAATCCGTGGTCCCCCACGTGCTGAAAAGTAATATCCTGTGACGTTAAAGAACACGCTGGACGACCTTCGCAGGAGTCTCCATCAATTTCCTAATAGTTCAGGGTATGACTCTCTTCTGAACAGGCATAACGGCTTAATGTTCCATATAACGGACGGCTGCCTGTTCAAGCGCATCGTTTTCCAATTTCTCATCTAGGTATGTGGAAATAAATCTTAACACACTTTAAAATATGACTATATTTCAATACGGGGGGCGTTCAAAACGTTCTTCACTTGTTCCTGTAGATTTGCACTTGTTCCTGTAAATTTGCACTAGTTCCTCTGAAGTTAACGAGCTACGATTTGTTTCGTAGCTTGTCATTATGTGTTAGAAAGGCCGTATCATCGGTTCTCTATTCGCTGGGGTGCGTAAAATGTTCGGCCTTCGAACTCTGTGCGTTGTTGCTAGGGAACATAGTAAAGGTGAGGGAAGATTTTACACTTTCCAAAAGATGCAGCTTGGGGACAACGCGAAAAGAATTCATGCCGATTTATCACAAGTATATGGGGATCATGTCTGTTCATATGGCATTGTTAGGGGATGAATGCGCAAATTCAGAGGAGGACGGCAGAGCTTTGAAGACTTCCCTCGTGCAGAAAGGCTTAAGGAGACCGTGGACTAGAGAACCATCGCTGCTGTTCGTTTCTTCTAATAATTCAATGGGGTTTCTATTCGCGCAGCAGGCTCGTAATCTGCAGTTCCCAGGTTCGAGTCCCATATTTGCCAGCATTTAGGTTTATCTCTGCTAAACATTCACCTTGTTCTCGGCCAGCAGAGGGTCACCGATGGTCTTTGGAAATGGCCACCATCTGTTGGATCGTACATAAAGCCATGGCGCGATGTGTGAGAGAACTCTTTGTACATGAAAGATCACTCTGGATGGCCTTGATGGGAGGCTACCATCTGTCTCCCAACATCCCTCCAGTGGGTCCCCTTCCTCCAACCTTCTTTAAGCCCTCGGGGTCCTTGTGACCTGGGGCGGGGGTGGCTCAGTCGGTAGCGCGTCAGGCTCGTAATCTGTAGTTCCCAGGTTCGAGTCCCAGCTGGGTTAGCGTTGAGATTTATCTCCGCAAAATTTCCCCGCCCTGCCCACGGTCAGCAGGGGACACCGATGGGCTTGAAAAGGCCGCCGTCCGTCGGATGGGACGTTAAGGCGTGGCCCCGTGTGCGGGAGAGCCATACCCTGTGCACGTTAAAGAACACGCTAGATGGCCTTGACGGGAGGCTAACATCTGTCTCCCAACAGCTGTTCCAGTGGGTCCCCTCCCCCAACCTTCTCTGAGCCTTCGGGGTCCTTGTAGCCTGGCAATTTAGCCCATGGAGTGCAAAAAAGTGCCGCTCAGAGGTAATCCAATCCAATCCTTGTGACCTGGCCATTTATTCCATTGTGTGCAAAACTGTCTCGCTTAGGGATAAAAAAAAACGAATCTTAAAACACACCACCATTGGTTTTAAACAAAGACTACTAACTTCAACAGTAAGATTTTTGGGATTTGGTAAATACTATAAGAAGTTCAAAGATTTCTGGAAGGTTGAAAAGTTGAAGCTTTGAAGGTTGGGGGAAGGTGACACACTTCCCATCTGTTAGGAGACATTCGTGTCGATTATAAAAAAAATTTTGTGTCCATTATAAAACCTAAGCCGTCCCATGGCCGAGTGGTTAGCGCGCTTGGCTACTGATCTAAGGGACCTGGGTTCGAGCCCCGGGTAAGGCATGGTTGTTTGTGTTGTTTTTCTGCTGAGGTCCTGTCATCCTCTCAGACCTTCTACTATGGCATATAAACTGACAGGCTCCTGTCAGACCTCTGTGGCAAGCAGCTGCTTGAGGGGGTATTTATTTATTTATTTATATTTTATAAAACCTAAAGTAAAATAGTCACTAACGCCACCTGTAATGTTTTCTAAATAAAACCATTCATCTTTAGCTAACCCACAAGACTAATTTCTTTTCTCATTTCACAGCTTCTTCCCACAAATACAAAGTGGTCTGCTATTACGGCAGTTGGGCAGTTTATCGACCTGATAAAGGAAAATTTCCAGTTGAAAATATCGACCCAAAAATCTGCACCCATCTAATCTATGGCTTCACAGGGCTAGGATTTGACAACAGAATAAGGAGCCTTGACCCTTACAATGACCTCGAAGAAAACTATGGAAAAGGTAAGATTTTTAGTTATACCTGTTTATAGTTTGTAAGTCAATCAAAAATTTAGATTTGTTACGAATCTATGATCTCTTAATGACAAGCTGGTTGATTTCTGTTAATGATACGAACCCGCCACTCTCGTGATTACATGTTAATTAACTCTCTGTTGATGATAAACACTGAGATGAGCTCGTTTCCGGGATCAGAATATTTCAAAACTCGAATATTTCTTGTATATGTGAAGAAATTTATAAATATTTGATTGCAATTTCAACCTTTTGATCAGTCTTTACTATTTAAAAATGAGCACAATGTGGCTTTTGATTATTTTTATGTATTCTCTTATCTTTCATAAATGAATGGCTCTTTTCATTTATAATGATGTTACCCTCCAACTTTTAATTTCTATAGTATTTCTGGGGCGGGGGTGGCTCAGTCGGTAGCGCGCCAGGCTCGTAATCTGCAGTTTCCAGGTTCGAGTCCCAGCTGGGTTAGCGTTGAGACTTATTTCCGCCAAAATCCCCGCCCTGCCCACGGTCAGTAGGGGACACCGATGGGCTTGGAAATGCCACCGTCCGTCGGATGGGACGTTAAGCCATGACCCGTGTGTGGGAGAGCCATTACCCTGTGCACGTTAAAAAGCACGCTGGATGGCCTTGACGGGAGGCTACCATCTGTCTTCCAACAGCTGTTCCAGTGGGTCCCCTCCCCCAACCTTCTCTGAGCCTTCGGGGTCCATACTAGTATTTCTAATATTTTTCTTTGCAAACAGCATTAGCATTTTAAACCATAAAGTGATTATAATTAATAATATAAGGTAAAATAAATGATTAGTGACATGCATTTCTGTGTCTTATGATGCGTCAAGAGAAATGTTTTATCCAAATTGGTCTCGGACTCAATAATTGTCCAAATTGTTTGGGCTCATTGAGCCCGAACCCGCCTAACATCGGACTTCGAGCAGACTCGGACTCGTTAGCTTAGGGCTCGGGGCAAACTAGGACTCATTTGTCTTCGGGATCGTTAACATCGGGCAGATTTCGGCTCGTTGACATTGGGCTCGAGCACATTTGAGCTCATTAACTTCGGATTTCGCTCCAGAACTGAATCGGAGCTCATCTCTAATCGACACGAATGTCTCCTAACAAATGGGAAGTGTGTCACCTTCCCCCAACCTTCTCTAAGCCCTTCAGGTCCTTGTGACTTCGACAATTTAACCAATTTTGTGCATAAAACTCAGAGGTGCTCAGAGGTATCAATTCCCCGCCCTGCCCACGGTCAGTAGGGGACACCGATGGGCTTGGAAAGGCCGCCGTCCGTCGGATGGGACGTTAAGCCGTGGCCCCGTGTGCAGGAGAGCCATACCCTGTGCACGTTAAAGAACACGCTGGATGGCGTTGACGGGAGCTACCATATATCTCCCAAAAGCTGTTCAGTGAGTCCCCCTCCCCCAACCTTCTCTGAGCCTTCGGGGTCCATGTTACCTGGCCATTTAGCCCATGGTGTGCAAAAAAGTGCCGCTCAGAGTTAAAACAACCCAAAGCTCAGAGGTATCCCACAACTCGTATCCCACAACCTCTTCCCCAGAGACTTTACTTATAGGAAGGTGGAGATGGCTGTTGTTGTTATTGTTGTTTTACCTCTGAGAGGCACTTTTTTGCACACCATGGGCTAAATGGCCAGGTCACATGGACCCCGAAGGCTCAGAGAAGGCTGAGGGAGGAGACCCACTGGAACAGCTGTTGGGAGACAGATGGTAGCCTCCCGTCAAGGCCATCCAGCGTGTTCTTTAACGTGCACAGGGTATGGCTCTCTCGCACACGGGGCCACGGCTTAACGTCCCATCCGACGGCGGCGGCCTTTCCAAGCCCATCGGTGTCCCCTACTGACCATGGGCAGGGCGGGGAATTTTGCGGAGATAAATCTCAATGCTGACCCAGCTGGAACTCGAACCTGGGAACTACAGATTACGAGAGGTGCGCTACCGACTGAGCCACCCCCGCCCCAGGTGGAGATGGCATCAGGGCTAAACTGCAAACTCATGAGAACCCAACTGCTTTCTGAAATCCTAAATCCTTGTGATCTCTCCATTTAGTCCATTTTGTACGATACAAAATGCCTCTCAGATTTAAACCAACTTAACTCCTTTCTTACGCAAATAAACACTTTTTGATGCACATTTAAATGAAATTGCTTTAAATTTATGTTCAAAGGTTTCTCCTCTACATCCTCTACTGAGTTTTGTTTTCTTCCCCCCCCCCCTCAGGGGTCTTCAAACGTTTCACCGGATTAAAGAGGCAGAATCCTTCTTTGAAGACAATCCTGGCAATCGGAGGATGGAACGAGGGATCGACGAGATATTCCAATATGGCGGCCACGAGTGCCACAAGGAAGATCTTCATCGACAGCTGCGTCGAGTTCGTCAAGAAATACGATTTCGATGGCCTCGATCTCGATTGGGAATATCCGGCGACCAGAGGAGGGAAACCGGAAGACAAACAGAACTTCGTCTCCTTGCTCAGAGTGAGTGTCGACATTTTGATTACTGTTAATTAAAGGAATAAGTTTTTTTTTCCTATTTTTCTCGACACAAATGAAGAAAATCAAATTTTAGTTTTTAAATTTCCTAAGAGGAAATGGTAAAGGAAAAGAAATGGTAATTATGTCACTCTTTTAGTTACTTAAAATAAGGTTACATTGATACTTATAGTTAGTTAAACGAAATGGATTGGGTTGTTTTACCTCTGAGCGGCACTTTTTTGCACACCATGGGCTAAATGGCCAGGTCACATGGACCCCGAAGGCTCAGAGAAGGTTGGG
This sequence comes from Ryuthela nishihirai, assembly GCA_038380435.1. NCBI lineage: Eukaryota > Metazoa > Arthropoda > Arachnida > Araneae > Heptathelidae > Ryuthela > Ryuthela nishihirai. The sequence goes on along the minus strand of JAWZYU010000008.1, from coordinate 71,361,166 downwards.
GGAGGGGACCCACTGGAACAGCTGTTGGGAGACAGATGGTAGCCCCCCGTCAAGGCCATCCAGCGTGTTCTTTAACGTGCACAGGGTATGTCTCTCCCGCACACGGGACCACGGCTTAACGTCCCATCCGACGGACAGCGGCCTTTCCAAGCCCATCGGTGTCCCCTACTGACCGTGGCCAAGGCGGGGAATTTTGCGGAGATAAATCTCAACGCTGACCCATCTGGGACTCGAACCTGGGAACTACAGATTACCCATTCGTTGAATGAAAATAGAAGTCTCATATAAATGCAAGAAAAATTAGGTTTTCCTTTCTAGATAAATATCTGTTTTGAATTTAAAAGAATTAGACGGAAAAGTTGTACAGCAGTTGGGTTGTGTTACCTCTGAGCGGCACTTTTTTGCACACCATGGGCTAAATGGCCAGGTCACATGGACCCCGAAGGCTCTGAGAAGGTTAGAGGAGGGGACCCACTGGAACAGCTGTTGGGAGACAGATGGTAACCTCCCGGCAAGGCCATCCAGCGTGTTCTTTAACGTGCACAGAGTATGGCTCTCCCGCACACGGGGCAACGGCTTAACGTCCCATCCGACGGACGGCGGCCTTTCCAAGCCCATCGGTGTCCCCTACTGACCGTGGCCAAGGCGGGGAATTTTGCGGAGATAAATCTCAACGCTGACCCATCTGGGACTCGAACCTGGGAACTACAGATTACCCATTCGTTGAATGAAAATAGAAGTCTCATATAAATGCAAGAAAAATTAGGTTTTCCTTTCTAGATAAATATCTGTTTTGAATTTAAAAGAATTAGACGGAAAAGTTGTACAGCAGTTGGGTTGTGTTACCTCTGAGCGGCACTTTTTTGCACACCATGGGCTAAATGGCCAGGTCACATGGACCCCGAAGGCTCTGAGAAGGTTAGAGGAGGGGACCCACTGGAACAGCTGTTGGGAGACAGATGGTAACCTCCCGGCAAGGCCATCCAGCGTGTTCTTTAACGTGCACAGTGTATGGCTCTCCCGCACACGGGGCAACGGCTTAACGTCCCATCCGACGGACGGCGGCCTTTCCAAGCCCATCGGTGTCCCCTACTGACCGTGGGCAGGGCGGGGAATTTTGCGGAGATAAATCTCAACGCTGACCCAGCTGGGACTCGAACCTGGGAACTACAGATTACGAGCCTGGCGCGCTACCGACTGAGCCACCCCCGCCTCACGTGTGCCGGCGTTGAGATTTCTCTCCGCTGCCATCCCACATTGCCATCGGTGAGAAAGGGCCACCGATGGGCTTGGAAAAGACGCCGTCCGTCTAATGGAAGTTTACGTCGTTGTCCCCTAGGCAGAAGAGATATACTCTGTGCACATTAAAGAACACGCTGCTCTTGGTATGAGGCTTCCATATGTCTCCTAATAGCTGTCTAGTGGATCCACTAAGTTTCTCTCAGCCATTGGGGTTTTGGTGACCTGGCAAAACCTGGAAATTTTGCACGAGCCGTCCCATGGCCGAGTGGTTAGCGCGCTTGGCTACTGACCTAAGGGACCTGGGTTCGAGCCCTGGGTTAAGACATGGATGTATGTGTCGTTTTTCTGCTGAGGCCCTGCCATCCTCTCAGATCCTTCTACTCTGGCATATAAACTGACAGGCTCCTGTCAGACCTGTGGTGGCTCAGTCGGTAGCCTCCAGGCTCGTAATCTGTAGTTCCCAGGTTCGAGTCCCAGCTGGGTCAGCGTTGAGATTTATCTCCGCAAAATTCCCCGCCCTGCCCACGGTCAGTAGGGTACACCGATGGGCTTGGAAAGGCCGCCGTCCGTCGGATGGGACGTTAAGCCTTGGCGCCGTGTTCGGGAGAGCCATACCCTGTGCACGTTAAAGAACACGCTGGATGGCCTTGACGGGAGGCTACCATCTGTCTCCCAACAGCTGTTTCAGTGGATCTCCTCCCCCAACGTTCTCTGAGCCTTCGGGGTCCATGTGACCTGGCCATTTAGCCCATGGTGTGCAAAAAAGTGCCGCTCAGAGGTAAAACAAACCAAACCTGTCAGACCTCTGTAGAAAGCAGCTGCTTGAGGGGGTATTTATTTATTTTTATTTAATTTTGCACAAGTATCCATCAAAAGTAAAACAGTTCAACTCTTCAAGAATTGCATTCCGTCTAATGGTTATTACTTGATGGCTATTCTCATTCAGTCCTTTTTTCAACTGTTGTTGATGTGAAAAGTTTGTTTACAATATTTGCGAAAAGTTTCTTTATTTGCAGCATTACACTTCAAATGTTGGAGTGAAAGTTTCCTTACTTCCAACATTTCTTTCAATATACTTCATTTACTTCTAGGAAATGAAAACAGAATTCCAGAAGCACAATCTCTTACTGACAGCGGCTGTGTCTGCAGGGAAGCACACCATGGATCTGGCCTACGACATTCCACAGATATCACAGTAAGTATTAATGATTTCACAGATATTTTTTTTCTAAATCTACAAATTAAAGGTTGTTTCTTCTTTCATTCGCTTTCCTTATCCGTTACTCAGAAGGAAAATTCTATTTCCATTCCCAGATTTGGGTTGTTTTACCTCTGAGAGGCACTTTTTTTTTAACAAAATGGGCGTAATGGCCAGGTTACAAGGACCCCGAAGGCTCAAAGAAGGTTTTGGGAAGGGATTGGGTTGTGGGTTGTTTTACCTCTGAGCGGCACTTTTTTGCACACCATGGGCTAAATGGCCAGGTCACATGGACCCCGAAGGCTCAGAGAAGTGGGTCCCCTTCCCACAGAGAAGGTTGGGGGAGGGGACCCACTGGAACAGCTGTTGGGAGACAGATGGTAGCCACCCGTCAAGGCCATCCAGCGTGTTCTTTAACGTGCACAGGTTATGTTTCTACCGCACACGGGGCCACGGCTTAACGTCTCATCCGACGGACGGTGGCCTTTCCAAGCCCATCGGTGTCCCCTACTGACCGTGGGCAGGGCGGGGAATTTTGCGGAGATAAATCTCAACGCTGACCCAGCTGGGACTCGAACCTAGGAACTACAGATTACGAGCCTGGCGCGCTACCGACTGAGCCACCCCCGCCCCTTTTGGGAAGGGGACCCACTGGAACAGCTGTTAGGAGACAGATGGTAGCCTTCCGTCAAGGCCATCCAATGTGTTCTTTAACGTGCACTGAGTATGGCTCTCTCGCACACGCGGCCACGTCTTAACGTCCCATCCGACGGATGGCGGCCTTTTCAAGCCAATCAGTGTTCCCTACTGACTGAGGACAGGGCGAGTAGTTTTTTGGGGAGATAAATCTCAACCCTTGACCAGGTGGGACTCGAACCTGGGAACTGCAGATTACGAGCCTGGCGCGCTACCGACTGAGCCACCCCCGCCACAAACACTGGATGGCTTCCATCTGTCTCCTAACAGCTGTCCAATGGATTCCTTTCCTTCCCTTTCTCCGATCTGTTGGGGTCCTTTTCACCTGATATTTAAGCCCATTTTGTGCAAAACAGTGGAATTCAGAGGTAAAATAACCCAACTCACAGTGGCTCAATATGTAATATGGCAGCCAACCATATTACATATTGTGCCTTTATTCTAAAAAATTTTCCCTAGACTCTGTTTGCAGGTTTCTTTTAGTTCTGCAAAGCAACGAGCAGAAAATAATTTATTTCTTTTTTTTCTGTGTGTTTCAGATATTTGGACTTCATCAACGTCATGTGCTACGACTACCACGGCGGATGGGAATCCGTGACCGGCCACAACGCTCCTCTCTACGCTCGGCCTGACGACAGCAAAGACAATCTGCTCCTCAATCTCGTAAGTGGATAATGGCCATTTTATTGCATCCATGTGTCGAGTTGAAAGGGGTTGGGTTGTTTTACCTCTGAGCGGCATTTTTTTGCACACCATGGGCTAAATGGCCAGGTCACATGGACCCCGAAGGCTCAGAGAAGGTTGGGGCAGGAGACCCACTGGAACAGCTGTTGGGAGACAGGTGGTAGCCTCCCGTAAAGGCCATCCAGCGTGTTCTTTAACGTGCACAGGGTATGGCTCTCCCGCACACGGAGCCACGGCTTAACGTCCCATCCGAAGGACGGCGGCCTTTTCAAGCCCATCGGTGTCCCCTACTGACCGTGGGCAGGGCGGAGAATTTTGCGGAGATAAATCTCAACGCTGACCCAGCTGGGACTCGAACCTGGGAACTACAGATTACGAGCCTGGCGCGCTACCGACTGAGCCACCCCCGCCCCCAAAGAGTTGAAAGGGGAAAGGAAAGGAAATCAACATTCGTATTCTTTTTAATAACTTTCAAAAGGAACGCGATTTATTTTCAAAAATACTAAAAACGTACCAATTCGATTTATAAAATATTTAAAAGATTTTGTTCATTTCAAAAATATTAAAATGATCTTGCTCTTTCCCGAATATTCGAAGGATCTTGTGCATTTCACAGATATTCAGAGTATTTTGCTGATATTAAAGTGTAAGCATTTCGCAAATATTAAAAGGATCTTGTTCATTTCACAGGTATTCAGGGGTTTTTGCTCATTTCACAAATATTCAAAGGATCTTGTTCATTTCAAAAAATATTCAAAGGATCTTGCTCATTTCAAAAATACTCAAAGGACCTTATTAAATGCAAATATGTTCAGAGGATCTTGCTCATTTCAAAAATACTCAAAGGACCTTATTAAATGCAAATATGTTCAGAGGATCTTGCTCATTTCACAAATATTCAAAGGATTCTGTTCGTTTGACAAATATTCAAAGGATATTTCTCATTGAATAAATTTCAAAGGATCGTATTCATTTCACAAATATTCAAGGGGTCTTCTTCATTTCATAAATATTCAAAGGATCTTGCCTCATTTCGCAAATATTCAAATTGCGGGGTGTCGGGAAATAATTTTCCCGACACCCCGCATTCAAAGTGCGTTTCTCATTTCACAAATATTCAAAAAATCTTGCTCGTTTGGAAAACATTTAAAAAGGATCTTGCTCATTGAATAAATTTTCAAAGCATCGTGCTCATTTCAAAAATATTCAAGGAATCTTATCCATTTCACAGATATTTAAAGGATGTTGTTCATTTTTCAAATATTCAAAGGGCCGTGATTCATTTTTAAAATAAAACAAAGGACCACAATTTAAAAGTATTCAAAGAACTTTGTTGATTTTTTGCAAAAAATATTCAAAGGACCACAATTCATTTTTAAAAGTGTTCGAAGGATGACGTTCATTTCAGAACGTGAACGCATCTTATACTCAAAGGACAACAATTCAATGCCAAAAATTTTCGATGCACAGGACATTTTTTTATGACTATTCAAAAGTCTGCGTTTTACTTTCAAAAACATGCAAAGTGGGTTGGGTTGGGTTGTTTTACCTCTGAGCGGCACTTTTTTGCACACCATGGGCTAAATGGCCAGGTCACAAGGACCCCGAAGGCTCAGAGAAGGTTGGGGGAGGGGACCCACTGGAACAGCTGTTGGGAGACATATGGTAGCCTCCCGTCAAGACCATCCAGCGTGTTCTTTAACGTGCACAGGGTATGGCTCTCCCGCACACGGGGGCCACGGCTTAACGTCCCATCCGACGGACGGCGGCCTTTCCAAGCCCATCGGTGTCCCCTACTGACCGTGGGCAGGGCGGGGAATTTTGCGGAGATAAATCTCAACGCTGACCCAGCTGGGACTCGAACCTGGGAACTACAGATTACGAGCCTGGCGCGCTACCGACTGAGCCACCCACGCCCCACAAGTGTATGGGGATCATGCCTGTTCATGTGGCACTGTTAGGAGATGGATGCCCAAATTCAGAGAAGGACGACAGAGCTTCGAATACCTCCCTTGTGCAGAAAGACCTCAGGGTTCCATTGAACGAGAGAACCATCGCTGCTGTTCGTGAACTCATTGAATAACGTTTAGATGTCAATGTATCGATTGGCAGTGTGGAAACAATTATTCACCAATATTTGAAGTTCCGAAACATCTGTGCCAAATGGGTATCCCACAGACTGACAGAACAGCAAAATAGGACTAGGCTCGTGCAAGGAGATGCTGGCAATGTTTGAACCTAGTGGCCCTAAAAGGTTAACAGGATTGTCACAAGTGACGAGAAGGGATTTTATTACAACTCCCAGAAAGGTCGACAACTGTGTTTGGGTTCCGTAAGATGAACCTCGTCTCCAAATCTTCTGATGAGACTTCCACTCAAGGCAGAGTTCAATATTATTTTCAATTCCCAAGGAGTGGTAGCTGTGGACACCTTACCTGAAGAAATTACTGTAAACATTGTTTTGCCCAAAATGTTTAAGGAAATGAAGGAGCAACGTCCAACAACTGGTGTGTCAAGGGTTCTTCTTCATGACAATACAGTGCTCAGAAAACCCGGCACGTTACGGCCTATCTGGAGCAGGTTTTTTTTGTTTCACCAATAATCTCATTTTATTATCCAGTCAGCTCAAATGTACCCCCGCACGTGCACGTCCTGGTCTTAATTTCAATCTTTATAATCTGATGTTTACTGCACTCGAGGGGAGCGGGGGGGGGGGGGGGGGGGGGGCTCAGTCGGTAGCGCGCCAGGCTCGTAATCTGTAGTTCCCAGGTTCGAGTCCCAGCTGGGTCAGCGTTGAGATTTATCTCCGCAAAATTCCCCGCCCTGCCCACGGTCGGTAGGGGACACCGATGGGCTTGGAAAGGCCGCCGTCCGTCGGATGGGACGTTAAGCCGTGTCCCCGTGTGCGGGAGAGCCATACCCTGTGCACGCTAAAGAACACGCTGGATGGCCTTGACGGGAGGCTACCATCTGTCTCCCAATAGCTGTTCCAGTGGGTCCCCTCCCCCAACCTTCTCTGAGCCTTCGGGGTCCATATGATCTGGCCATTTAGCCCATGGTGTGCAAAAAAGTGCCGCTCAGAGGTAAAACAACCCAACCCAACTGCACTCGAGGACAGTTTTTGCGAGTCCCCACTTCTCCCACTCGAACACCTTAGTGCAGATAGTGCACGAAGAATTGCCCTGCGTTGCTCAAGTCGTTACTGCTGTCAGCGCGCGCTATCCCAACCTGTGGCTTCGTCGCCAACTATCGAGATTTTATTTCCACAGATTTGGGTACTCTGTGGCTCCCGAGATCCTTGACCGAACGGTTCCCCCCCCCCCCCCGATAGGGGACCACCTTGACGTGGTGGGGGGGGCTTCGGGCCCAGCAACCCGGTCAAAGGCTGTGCTGGCCGGATTAGTCCACCGGTTGGACATAGCCAAGACCAACCAAGGCCGACGACATCGCTGACCGGTCGGATGACCGGTTGGATGGTGACGGTGTCTTAGGCCTCAACCTCAGGTGCTCTGTGTGAGCAAGTTTAAGGGCTCTGCCGAACGGTCTGAGCCCGCCTAGTAGGCACGAGCCCTATTAAAAGTCTGAACCTTACTAAGAGTCTCCACCCCGGGTGCCGATCGAACTTGGATCTATATATCCTTGTTCATGGCTAACCGGGGAACAGATTAAATAATAGGTTTCTTCCGGTGGTTAGCTTTCCTTTTATAGGACTGCTGCCATGTGAGGCCGGGGTCGAGGTGCGTCTATATGGCGCATTCTTGCCTCCGGCTCTAGATAAGCACGGCTTTTCATAACCAGGTAGTGTCGTGAGACGGAACCGGGAATTGCCGTGGTTGCATAAGATCGCAACAAATGAGAGGTGACCGAACGGTTCCAAATTTCTTGCTCGTGTTCCTCCTGTGTTGTCACCGTGTTCGGTTTGAATATCAGGTTCCTACGTGCAATGGGACGCATTAACATAATAATGCCTCAGGGAATGTGGGGAATCTGGCAACCTCAGTAGACTTAAACGTTATAATAACTCATAGGAAAATCGTGTTAGACGCCTCAAATATTTACAGTATATTTCTGGTTGTCCTCTGAGTTCCAGTTCTGAATTGAAAGTCGAAATTCCTAAAGAGGGCTTATTACAAGCAAAACTATTTACCATTCTATTCACACTTGTGTTCACAGTTAGGGAGCAGTGAATGGCAACAGTGTGATCTGACATTAAAAAAGAATACGATTCAATTGATAGATCAACTTTATGGAAAAGGATGAGAATATTGAGAATTCCAGAAGATATAATGTCCCAAATAAATGCTCGTATATCTACGAATCTAATAAAATTCAATCGGACAAAGTAATGAGTAAATCGGGGTGTTACACAAGATTCTCCTTTTTCGCCTCTTCTGTTCCTGATATATCTTAGACTCTTGTAAAAAAAAAAGCTTCTCCAAATTAATCTAAGACTAAAATTCCTAGATATTTTGAGTCCTAGTCAGGGCCGGACTTTGAACTTTGAACTTCTGAGGCCCTGCGATGGGGGTGGCTCAGTCGGGCTCGTAATCTGTAGTTCCCAGGTTCGAGTCCCAGCTGGTCAGCGTTGAGATTTATCTCCGCAAAATTTCCCCGCCCTGCCCACGGTCAGTAGGGGACACCGATGGGCTTGAAAAGGCCGCCGTCCGTCGGATGGGACGTTAAGCCGTGGCCCCGTGTGCGGGAGAGCCATACCTTGTGCACGTTAAAGAACACGCTGGATGGCCTTGACGGGAGGCTACCTTCTGTCTCCCAACAGCTGTTCTAGTGGGTCCCCTCCCCCAACCTTCTCTGAGCCTTCGGGGTCCATGTGACCTGGCCATTTAGCCCATGGTGTGCAAAAAAGTGCCGCTCAGAGGTAAAACAACCCAACAACTCTGAGGCCCTAAGCTACGACAAGTTTAAGAGGCCTTAAGTTACAGTTACTTAGTTAAGCCCCAAAAATTCGAAAGTCGAAATATATGAATCAATTAATAGTAAATAGGCATATTTCCTGTTACAATAGAATTCAACCTGGCTAGTAACTGGGAGGTGTGGGGTCGGGTACCACTCATCGGCGAAACACATTTCTCCTAATATATGGTAATTATTTTTCTGATTGAAGGGAACATTAAAAAATGAATATTAATTTGATGTGATGGAAACATTATACTAGCATTGGTATACAATAATGACGGTGTAAAACTGAGATGAACAGTGTTTGCATAACAAATTAATTTAAATTAAAAAACTCGTGACACAGTATCTACAAACTTAATTTTTGAGACCCCTCATAATCATGAGGCTTAAGCTGTAGCTTAATTTATGCGTAAATCCGGTCTGGTCCTGATTCATCATTTTGTGTTCCTGCTATTTTCTTTGCAGATGATATTAATGTCTTTGAAGAATGTAGAGTTAACTTAGAGTCCATCTTTGAAGAAATATATCAGTTCGAGTTGAATCCTTCGCGAGATTTAGTTTCCATAAAAGTGTGGTATCAGCCTTCAGTTGGATAGAGATGATTGGGAGTTTGGGAGTTTTCAGTTTGGTTCAAATACAGTTAATCTGGGGCGGGGGTGGCTCAGTCGGTAGCGCGCCAGGCTCGTAATCTGTAGTTCCCAGGTTCGAGTCCCAGCTGGGTCAGCGTTGAGATTTATCTCCGCAAAATTTCCCGCCCTGCCCACGGTCAGTAGGGGACATCGATGGGCTTGGAAAGGCCGTCGTCCGTCGGATGGGACGTTAAGCCGTGGCCCCGTGTGCGGGATAGATATACCCTGTGCACGTTAAAGAACACGCTGGATGGCCTTGACGGGAGGCTACCATCTGTCTCCCAACAGCTGTTCTAGTTGGTCTCCTCCCCCAACCTTCTCTGAGCCTTCGGGGTCCATGTGACCTGGCCATTTAGCTCATGGTGTGCAAAAAAGTGCCGCTCAGAGGTAAAACAACCGAACCCAATCCAACAACAGTTAATCTGGTATCGGAAATCAAATGCCGTGGAGTGTTATTTAACACAGGAAAAGATTTTCTTTATAGACACGAGCAGATCTTTAAAGCGAAGCTGCAAAAGTATGCCGGAATTATTAAAAAATAAGATAATCGTTTTGAAGTCTCAAGAATATTTTGGAAAAGTGTTGCAATACTAGCCTTGACATACACAGTCGAATCAGAATAATCCACGGAATCACAGTATACCCACCCAGGCGCATCACAGAGTGCACATGACAAGGTCGACCACACGGAGATATAAGTGGCCAGCCAGGACAGATGATCCATAGTGCGTAACGTGAGCACAATGGGCAGTGATATTAATTTGACGGATGTTCAAAAAGGAATGATCATCGGCTACCGCGCCAAGAGTGGAAGCATCTCGGAAACAGCAGACTTAGTGGGCTGTTCGCGAGGTGCTGTAGTAAGGGTGTACCAAGAATGGACCGCTGGCACCAAGTACTTCCAGACGTCATAACTGTGGAGCCCCAAAGGCCATCGACCCCAGAGGAGAACGTCGCCTCCATCGACTGGTAAAGGGCAATCGACGCACAACAGTACAGCAATTGGCCACTCAAATGAACGCTGGGGCAAACAGGTGTGTGACCCCGATAACAGTAGAGCGCTGTTATTGGGGCCACGTTACGCATGAGTCTCCAGATTCGACGCTGCATACAGGCGCCCATGGCAAACGACGCCTGCAGTTAGCACGGGACTACTGTCATTGGACAGTGGAAGAGTGGAAAAAGGTTGCCTTCTCTGACGAATCGAGGTTTCTACTCCACAAAAGTGACGGGCGGTGGCGGAAATGGCGTCAGACACACGAGAACCAATACCATGCTTGTCGGTCAAGTGGTGGCAGTGTGCATGTCTGGGGGATGTTTTCCTGGTATGTCCTGGGGCCGCTGGTACCACTGGATGGGTCCCTGGACGCCAATGGCTACTTGTCCATCCTCGCTGATCACAGGCATCCCTTCATGTTGGATGTTTACCCTGGTGGTGATGGTGTCTACCAACAGAACAATGCACCCTGCTATGTCGCTAAGGTGGTGCATGACTGGTTCCAGGAACACGACAGTGATGTCTCCATTCTTCAGTGATGTGGAACCATTTGGATCAACAATTCAGCGTGCAGACCCACAACCAAGTCATCTCTGTAACCTCCATGCACTGCTGGAGTCCGAATGGTCACGTGTGCCTCTCGCAACCTTCCAGGGCCTCATTGCGTCCATGCCACGCCGTCTCGCCGCTGTCACGGGCCAAGGGTCGTTATTCCCATTATTAGCTAGGTGGTCATATTATTCTGATACGATTGTGTATGTTAATGCAGTTTTAGTACTAAGCCAAAAGCTTAGGAACTCTTTTGAGGCAGTTCAAAAGCACATTGGACGATAAATTCAGGTTCCTGGCTCAGTGAAACGCCTTGATGTAATAACGCCTTTCGATTTGTGGGGAATCTGACAATGTCAGCAAATTGGTACCAAACTGTATTATCCAAGAATATATTGGCAGGAGCAATTTTGAACGCTGCGAAGTAGAGACTAAATAACTATTCTATGAGAGGTTGTCTAACTTAGGAGGAGAAATGCTGGTCAAGCAAGTCTTTGAATTTGAAAAGTGTCTGGCACCGAGAGTTAGGAACACCAAATCGTTTTAGAGAACACTTTCTCTTAATTAAAAGTACAACATGGCACCTAATGTTTGGAATTCCTTTTTGATTTCTGATTGGGAAAGAGCTGTTAGGAAAGGAGTGAAAAGAAAATATCCCAAGAAATCTGGATTGGATTGTTTTACCTCTGAGCGTCACTTTTTTGCACACCATGGGCTAAATGGCCAGGCCACAAGGACCCCGAAGGCTCAGAGTAGGTTGGGGGAGGGGACCCACTGGAACAGCTGTTGGGAGACAGATGGTAGCCTCCCGTCAAGGCCATCCAGCGTGTTCTTTAACGTGCACAGGGTATGGCTCTCCGACACACGGGGCCACGGCTTAACGTCCCATCCGAAGGACGGCGGCCTTTTCTAGCCCATCGGTGTCCCCTACTGACCGTGGGCAGGGCGGGGAAATTTTGCGGAGATAAATCTCAACGCTGACCCAGCTGGGACTCGAACCTGGGAACTACAGATTACGAGCCTGGCGCGCTACCGACTGAGCCCCCCCCCCCCCCCAAGTAGTCTGGAAAATTAAGATTGGAAAGAAATCGAGCCTTGCGGGAACCTAGAATAGAAAGGAAAAATATACGAACGTTACCTATTGTGATAATACCCCGGCAGCTTCCTTCTCTGTAAAGCCAGAGAATTAGAAACAAACCTTCATTTGAGCAAGTTCCATACACTACTACTCTCTGATCTCAGACAGTTGTGGTGTATGTGGTTTGGTTGCAGACTCTGTCGAAAGCATTATTTTGGAGTGTCATAAGTTGGCTCGTATGAGATCAAATTGGTGGTGGCCACAAGAAGCCTCATCATGGAGTTCTGAAGTGAAACTCTGTTGTCAAATTAGGCTCCAAAAAGAAATGAAATATAACTGTCAAATTTTTCTTCCGAGATAAAGGAAGTCAAAAACTATAACCAGCGACTTCGGTTTCCCGTAGGAATAGCATGGTAAATATTTTTGCTTGTGGTTAGGAATTTCGACTTTGAAATTCGGCACTGCAACTCGGAGGACACCAAATTTTAAAAATTTTATGGTTTACGTTATGGTTTCACATTATAAAATTTTTAAGAGTGTACCACAATTTTCCAATGATCTATGAAGGCTACAGACAGACAGACAGACAGACGTATTCTTTCATTATTATAGACTAGCTGAAAGGCACCCTGAGCTGCCAGGTCTCAATTTTAATTTACATATTGTTTTTTACTCCGCTAAAGTTTGGTTTTGTGCGTTCTGACTTCCCCTCCTGACACTGGCACAAATTCAAAGTGAAAGATTGCCCTGCGTTGCTCAGGTTGTTGCTGAAGTCAAGCGGACCTCTCGTAGCCACGTGGGTTAGTCGCAAACTATCGAGATTTTAGTACACTGTGGTCACCGTGATACTCGACCAAACGGTCTCAAATTTCATATCTGTGTTTCCCCTGCCAGACCCCGTGTTGGGTTAAAAAATCAGGTTCGTGGCTGCAGTGAAACGCCTTGATGTAATAACGCCTTTCGATTTGTGGGGAATCTGACAATGTCAGCAAATTTAAATGTAATTATGACTCTTACGGTCAGAATTAGGGAGCGGTAAATGGCAATAATAAATTTCGCAGCGATTACTGTTTCCCGTAGGAATAGCATGGTAAATATATTTGCTTCTAGCAAGCTCCGCTTTCGGAATTTCAACCTGACATTTGGCACTGTAACCCTGATGAAAACTAGGAACCATCTGAGAAAATTTTGAAGCATCAACCATGATTTCTCGATGAGTTATGGCTACCACGAACACACTTTCCTTTATATCTCCGCAAAAATTCCACGCCCTGCCCACGGTCAGTAGGGGACACCGATGGGCTTGGAAAGGCCGCCGTCCGTCGGATGGGACGTTAAGCCGTGGCCCCGTGTACGGGAGAGCCATACCCTGTGCACGTTAAAGAACACGCTGGATGGCCTTGATGGGAGGATACCATTTGCCTCCCAACAGCTGTTCCAGTGGGTCCCCTGCCCCAACCTTCTCTGAGCCTTCGGGGTCCATGTGACCTGGCCATTTAGCCCATGGTGTGCAAAAAAGTGCCGCTCAGAGGTAAAACAACCCAACCCACTTTCCTTTATTATCATCCAATAGACTAATCCAGGGGTTCTCAACGTGAGATACGCGAAAAGTTTTTTGGGGTACGCGTGAGAGCTCAAAAGTCGTTAGATCTAGTAACAAAGTCGCTAAGTTGGCATTAGTATACTATACTTATAGTTTTATCTATCTTTATAAGGGTTGGGTTGTTTTACTCTGAGCGGCACTTTTTTGCACACCATGGGCTAAATGGCCAGGTCACATGGACCCCGAAGGCTCAGAGAAAGTTGGGGGAGGGGACCCACTGGAACAGCTGTTGGGAGACAGATGGTAGCCTCCCGTCAAGGCCATCCAGCGTGTTCTTTAACGTGCACAGGGTATGGCTCTCCCGCACACGGACCACGGCTTAACGTCCCATCCGACGGACGGCGGCCTTTCCAAGCCCATCGGTGTCCCCTACTGACCGTGGGCAGGGCGGGGAATTTTGCGGAGATAAATCTCAACGCTGACCCAGTTGGGACTCGAACCTGGGACTACAGATTACGAGCCTGGCGCGCTACCGACTAAGTCACCCCCGCCCCTATCTATATAAGGGGTACGCCAGTTACATACGCATTTCCAGGGGATACGTGAAGCATAAAAGGTTCAGAACCACTGGACTAATCAACGTATATCGTATCCTTAAAAATGGGGATTCTTTTAGCCTTCCTTTTATCGCTGAATGGCCCTTGGATTATTTTTACCCAACTAGAGGAACACCCCAAACAAGTGACGTCAGACCATTTATGAATATTTCGAGCAGACAGTTAAAGTATAAACCCCTCCAACACTCAAAATATTTATATTCATTTCACCAAGTGCGCATGTATCATTTGCAATAGTAAACAAAGGTAAACTTAATTCGCTCGTGAAATCATCACAGGAAAATAATGGTATACCTATATATTCCCAATACATAATAATCGTATCCATCGTAACTGCAATTCAATAATACATAATCGGTAATAGTAAAATTCAGTTGAATCTGGATATATTTCAAAGATATATCGACATAAATAGCTACACCACCAGCCCTATTTATTTCACATTCATAATAGACAGTATAGCCTGATATTTTGTAACTAGCTAGTTCTTCTGCTCTCAGACAAATATCAGTTAAAACAATTATATGTGGTTAAGTTTTTAATCTTTCATTCATAACTTTGAACTCAAGAAAATCCTGTTTCATGCTACCAATAGTTTGGAGAACCATGCACAGTCCATGACCATCTGGGATGGAGGTGGCTCAGTCAGTTGCTCGCCAGGCTCGTAATCTGCAATTTCCAGGTTCGAGTCCCAGCTGGGTTTGGAAAGGCCGACGTCCGTCGGATATGGCATTAAACTGTGACGTCGTGTGTAGAAGAGATATATCCTGTGCACGCTGGATGGCCTTGATGGGAGGATACCATCTGTCTCCCAACAGCTGTTCCAATGGGTCACCTGCCTCCAACCTTCTCTGAGCCTTCGAGGTCCTTATGACCTGGACATTTAGCCCATTGTGTGCAAAAAAGTGCCGCTAAAAGGAAAAACAAACCAACCCACAATCATTTCCAAGAAGCGAATCAATATCTTCTATCCGACGTAAAGTATTGCACTCTTCATTGTAGAGTAAACTTTAAAAAAAACTGCCAAGATTTCACAAACTAATTTTAACAAACAATGGATGACGCACTATATGCTTCCCGCGGACTTTGGGAACAACATGGATACGGGTGCCACTAAATATTTTCTCGCTAGCAAGTTTTATATCGTGCAATAAAATTTAAGAAAACCGTTAAAAAAATATATATAAAGCACAACACTACCAATTTGTGTTATAATTATCATCACTATAATAATGCATGTTTATAAAATATAGATATAAAAACACATATTAATAACCCAATCACAACCCCCCCGCCCCCACCAAAAAAACACAGTCGCTCAAAAAAGTATCCGAACACTACGGTTGATTACAGAATTCAGAAAAAATATCTGGCAACGATTTTTTTAGAAATTAGTGATCTGGCAACCTTCGTGTCACGTGATTACAGAATTCAGGAAAAATATCTGGAGCGTGTACAGTTGCTGTATACGCTCCAGTTACCGTTCACAGCAAACTGGAGCATGTGCAGTTACTGCACACGCTCCAGTTTGCTGTGAACGGTAACTGCACATGCTCAATATTTCCGTGAGTGAGCCCACACGATCTAGTATCAAAATAACATGACCACCTGCAGTCGCTCAAAAAAGTATCCGAACACTACGGTTGATTACAGAATTCAGAAAAAATATCTGGCAATGATTTTTTTTAGAAATTAGTGATCTGGCAACCTTCGTGTCACGTGACACGAAGGAAAATCGTTGCCAGATGTTTTTTCTGAATTCTGTAATCAACCGTAGTGTTCGGATACTTTTTTGAGCGACTGTACAAAATGGAAACTCAGTTACATAAACCGGTATATTTTCCTCTGCACAATTTATCATATACCTAAAATCACATTTAATGAGCATCCCCCTCCCCTTAAATGCAAATCATGTTCAAAATCGCATAAGAGTATAACAATATAATCGCCATCCCGTGGCCTAGTGGTTAGGGTTGGGTTGTTTTACCTCTGAGCGGCACTTTTTTGCACACCATGGGCTAAATGGCCAGGTCACATGGACCCCGAAGGCTCAGAGAAGGTTGGGAAAGAGGACCCACTGGAACAGCTGTTGGGAGACAGATGGTAGCCTCCCGTCAAGGCCATCCAGCGTCTTCTTTAACCTCGTAAACTACAGGGTATGGCTCTCCCGCACACGGGGCCAGCTTAACGTCCCATCCGACGGACGGTCCATCGGTGTCCCCTACTGACCGTGGGCAGGGCGGGGAATTTTGCGGAGATAAATCTCAACGCTGACCCAGCTGGGACTCGAACCTGGGAACTACAGATTACAAGCCTGGC
Organism: Ryuthela nishihirai; assembly: GCA_038380435.1. NCBI lineage: Eukaryota > Metazoa > Arthropoda > Arachnida > Araneae > Heptathelidae > Ryuthela > Ryuthela nishihirai. Next base: position 71,344,697 of record JAWZYU010000008.1, on the reverse strand, counting down.
GCGCTACCGACTGAGCCACCCCCGCCCCATCTTCTCCATGGACTTATTATATCCATACACCGTGTACGAAAACATGGCAATCAAATGTTCTATTTTCAATGCCATATCTTTAACACTTTCTCTATGGCAGCGTAAATGCATGAGAGAAGTCAGACTTTTCCATATAAAGATTAGTTTCTATTTCACACGAACAGTTTCATTCTTTAATGCTTCTTTAGCAGATTTTCAACAGTTTTTATTGGGTTGAATTTTTTACCTCTGAACGACACTTTTCTGCACACAATGGCCAGGTCACAAGGACCCCGACTGCTCAGAGAAATTGGGGGCAGGGGATCCACTAGACAGCTATTAAGAACCAGATGGTAACTTCCTGTTAAGGTCATCTAGCGAGTTCTTTAACGTGACTAGGGTATGGCTCTCACGCACATTGGACACTGCACGGTCCCATCCGACGACCATACCCTGTGCACGTTAAAGAACACGCTGGATGGCCTTGACGGGAGGTTACCATCTGTCTCCCAACAGCTGTTCCAGTGGGTCCCCTCCCTCAACCTTCTCTGAGTCTTCGGGGTCCATGTGACCTGGCCATTTAGCCCATGGTGTGCAACCAAGTTGGTAAACCAAGTTGGTAAAACAACCAACCAACCCATCCGACGAACGGCAGTCTTTCCAAGCCCATCGGTGCACCCCTACTGACCGTGGGCAGGGCGGAGAGTTTTGCTGGGATAAATTACAACGCTGCTCCAGGCGGGACTCGAACCTGGAAACTGCAGATTACGAGCTTTGCGCGCAACCGACTACGTCACCCCCACCCCTATCGTTACCGGAGTACAGCTAGATTTAAAATTAATATTCACTTACCAGCAAACACCTGATAATGTCCCTCAAATCCACAAGAAGTATCCTACACGAACCACAGGCCTCCGGCACATTATTTACTTCCTTTTTCGGGAATTAAGAAGTAAAAACAGTCAAATTGACACGCTATACAACCAACTATAAGCCACCTTGAACTCAACGACGACACCGCAGCTCGCCTAAGCACGTCCTGCCACAACAAGCGTCAGCTGTGGAATAAATAAAATCTAAGTAACTCATCTTAGAGAATGTGACACACAAAAAAAATATCAGCAGGTTGTTTTATTGTATCGTTAGAGCTGTTCACGTCTTGGTTGGGTTATTTAACCCCTGAGCGGCACTTTTTGTAAGCAATGGTCTAAATGGCCAGGTCACAAGGACCCCGAGGGTTAAAAGGTTTGGGAAGAGGGGCCACTATACAGCCGTTGGCAGACAAATGATAGCCTCCCGTCAAGGCCATTCAGCATGTTCTTTAATGTACACAGGGTATGGCTCTCCAGCACACTGAGGGGTAGGGGGTGGCTCAGTCGGAGCGCGCCAGGCTCGTAATCTGCAGTGCCCAGGTTCGAGTCCCAGCTGGGTCAGCGTTGAGATTTATCTCCGCAAAATTCCCCGCCCTGCCCACGGTCAGTAGGGGACACCGATGGGCTTGGAAAGGCCGCCGTCCGTCGGATGGGATGTTAAGCCGTGGCCCCGTGTGCGGGAGAGCCATACCCTGTGCACGTTAAAGAACACGCTGGATGGCCTTGACGGGAAGCTACCATCTGTCTCCCAACAGCTGTTCCAGTGGGTCCCCTCCCCCAACCTTCTCTGAGCCTTCGGGGTCCATGTGACCTGGCCATTTAGCCCATGGTATGCAAAAAAGTGCCGCTCAGAGGTAAAACAACCCAACCCAACTCGGTCGGTAGCGCGCTAGGCTCGTAATCTGCAGTTCACAGGTTCCAGTCCCACCTGAGCGAGCATTGAGATTTATCTCCGCAAGACTCCCTGTCCTTGGTCAATAGTCCCCTATTGACCAAGGTCAATAGTCAATAGTCGGGAGACTATCAAGGTCAATAGTCGGGAGAGCATACCTTGGTCAATAGTCAATAGTCTCCCTGCCCTTGGTCAATAGTCCACCGATGGGCTTGGAAAGGACGCCGTCTCTCCGATGGCATGTTAAGCCATTTCCCCATGCGTACGGCAGAGCAATATCATGTGCATGTGTGAAGCAATATCATCAACACGCTGGATGGTCTTGATGGGAGGCTACCATCTATCTCTCAACAGCTGCCCAGTGGGTTCCCTCTCCCAAACGTTCTCTAAGCCCTCAGGATTTTTATGACCTAGCCATTTAGCCCATTGTTTGAAAAAAAAGTGCCACACAGAGGTAAAACAAACCAACCCTAAAGACTTAAAATAAAGAGACTTGTTTTTTCTCAGAATTATTTTTCAGAAAAGTTAGACTTAAATTCACACATCTTCTTTTTTTCCCTAGAATTTCTCTGTGAACTACTGGATCTCTCAGGGAGCACCAAGAGAAAAGCTCGTGCTGGGTATGGGACTGTACGGCAGATCTTTCACCCTGCAGAGGGCAGAGCAGAATGGATTCAACGCGCCTGCGCCTCAGAAGGGTCGTGCAGGACCTTACACGAGAGAGCCTGGATCCCTTGGATATAACGAGGTGAGTGATTTAATTTCCTGATTCATATACTGTACCGCATCAGTGTGTAGGGGGGGCGGGGGGGGGGCTCAGCCGATAGCGCGCCAGGCTCGTAATCTGTAGTTCTCAGGTTCGAGTCCCAGCTGGGTCAGAGTTGAGATTTATCTCCGCAAAATTCCCCGCCCTGCCCACGGTCAGTAGGGGACACCGATGGGCTTGGAAAGGCCGCCGTCCGTCGGATGCGACGTTAAGCCGTGGCCCCGTGTGCGGGAGAGCATACCCTGTGCACGTTAAAGAACACGCTGGATGGCCTTGACGGGAGGCTACCATCTGTCTCCCAACAGCTGTTCCAGTGGGTCCCCTCCCCCAACCTTCTCTGAGCTTTCGGGGTCCATGTGACCTGGCCATTTAGCCCATGGTGTGCAAAAAAGTGCCGCTCACAGGTAAAACAGCCCAACCCAACCGCATCAAGTGTGTCTAATACTACGTATGAAATGTTCCATGATAGAACGCCGCCGATAAAACGCCACTAGTAAAAACGCCGTCTAAATAACGCCGCCACTAGTAAAACGCCGTCTAAAAAAAGGGGTCTAAATCTCTAAGAAGGGGTCTAGTCTCTAAGCAGGGACATAGTCTCTAGGAAGGGGCGTAGTCTCTAAGAAGGGGTCTAAGTCTCTAAGAAGGAGTCTAGTCTCTAAGAAGGGGCGTAGTCTCTAAGAAGGGGCGTAATCTCTAAGAAGGGGTCTAAGTCTCTAAGAAGGGGGTCTAGTCTCTAAGAAGGAGCGTAGTCTCTAAGCAGGGGCGTAGTCTCTAGCAGGGGCGTAGTCTCTAAGAAGGGGCGTAGTCTCTAAGAAGGGGTCTAGTCTCTAAGTAGGGGTCTAGTCTCTAAGAAGGGGTCTAATTTCTAAGAAGGGGTCTAGTCTCTAAGCAGGGACATAGTCTCTAGGAAGGGGCGTAGTCTCTAAGAAGGGGTCTAAGTCTCTAAGAAGGAGTCTAATCTCTAAGAAGGGGCGTAACCTCTAAGAAGGGGTCTAAGTCTCTAAGAAGGGGGTCTAGTCTCTAAGAAGGAGCGTAGTCTCTAAGCAGGGGCGTAGTCTCTAAGAAGGGGAGTAGTCTCTAAGAAGGGGTCTAGTCTCTAAGTAGGGGTCTAGTCTCTAAGAAGGGGTCTAATCTCTAAGAAGGGGTCTAGTCTCTAAGAAGGGGCGTAGTCTCTAAGAAGGGGTCTAGTCTCTAAGAAGGGGTCTAGTCTCTAAGAAGGGGCCTAGTCTCTAAGTAGCGGAATAGCGAAGGGACTATGGTTGGGCGGGGAGAGATCGAAAATTTTCCAACTCGGAATTGAAATTTCTCATACTTTTTCATGCATTAACCCACAGTTTCATTCAGTAGGAGGGAGGGGCAGCTTCCATCGTTTTTGCAACCTAGCCATGATTTTTCAAAAAAAATTACCTATTTCATTTCATTTACTTATCCTAAATTTTTTAACAGTTCCCGTCGGAAGTCGCCAACTCCACAAGATTTTGCAAAGATTTTTCGATTGTGCGGACTGTCCTTAATTTCAGAAAATAAATCCCATTTTTCACAACTCACCAGTATTTTACCAAGTGGCTTTGAATTTTGCCAACTGCCTTACATTTTGCAAAAGTTTTCTCGATTGTCCCAACTCTATTTATTTAAGAAAAAATCCCATTTTTTCCCTAACTTCCTATTGCTTTTGGCTCTGACATTGTCGGTTTTTCGGTTCGTGTATTTTATAAAAAGTTGTTCTTTTTTTAATCAGAGAAAACTATGAAAATATGTCGTATTAATTCAAAAAATATATTTCAAACGCGATGGGGGAAACTTAATGATTTGTTGTATCAAATGAAAGCTTGTAAATCGGGGAGTGTTATAGGCTATAAAAAATTGACCCCCAATGTTCTCTCCCCCCCCCCGTAAAAAAAGGGAAATATGAAAAAAAATTCTTACGCTATAGCTCTTTTAAGTAATGTAGTGGTTAGCGCGCTTGTCTACTGATCTAAGGGACCTGGGTTCGAGCCCCGGGTTAAGGCATGGCTGTTTGTGTCGTTTTTCTGCTGAGGACCTGCCATCCTCTCAGACCTTCTACTCATGGCATATAAACTGGCAGGCTCCTGTCAGACCACTGTGGCAAGCAGCTGCTTGAGGGGGTATTTATTATTATTTTATCTATCTAAGTAATAAGCTACACGTCAGTTGAATGCTTCTGACCCATGAAACGTCATACGCTACGAAAAATTGACTCCATTATGCTTTCTTCCCCTCTAAAAAAGAGGCGAAATACGAAAACCATTGCCCCCTAAATCTTCAGAACACCAGTGCTGAAAGTGAAAGGCTATACGTCAAATGAAAGTTTTGGACGCAGCGAATGTCACTATAAAAAAAATTGATCCCCATGCTTTTTTACCCCTAAAAAGGGGGGAAATATGAAAATGATTGTTCCTTTATATCTGCTGAATGCGTGTGGAGAGAGTAATAAGCTATATGTCAAATGAAAACCTCTGACGCTAAAAAATTGACCCCATATATTCTTCGCACAAAAAAATGGGTTGGGTTGTGTTGTTTTACCTATGAGCGGGGGCGGGGATGGCTCAGTCGGTAGCGCGCCAGGCTCGTAATCTGTAGTTCGCAAGGTTCGAGTCCCAGCTGGGTCAGCGTTGAGATTTATCTCCGCAAAAATTCCCCGCCCAGCCCACGGTCAGTAGGGGACACCGATGGGCTTGGAAAGGCAGCCGTCCGTCGGATGGGACGTTAAGCCGTGGCCCCGTGTGCGGGAGAGCCATACCCTGTGCACGTTAAAGAACACGCTGGATGGCCTTGAGGGAGGCTACCATCTGTCTCCCAACAGCTGTTCCAGTGGGTCCCCTCCCCCAACCTTCTCTGAGCTTTCGGAGTCCATGTGACCTGGCCATTTAGCCCCTGGTGTGCAAAAAAGTGCCGCTCAGAGGTAAAACAACAACAACTCAACCCTAATATACGGTACCGGTGTTTAATATACAGGTGAAAATAAAAATAAAAACAGTTCCATATTATCTCAATAGAAAATCTCATTCAGAGCTCAATAACTTCTTCAATATGATTTCTAATGAAAAATATGCCTAAAGATCTCAATCAAATCTATCTAAATCGCGATTTTGAACAATATTTTTTCAGTATTGAAAGAGTTAAGAACGCTGGAATATTTAACATCCTACAAAAAATTTGATTCAAAAATTTAATTAAAACCGGTTAAGAGATCAGAATTGACTCTAGTAAATAGATTCTTTTAATCTTTTAATTAAATTTTGGTCAGTTTTTGGTAGGCTGTTAAAACATGCCAGTGGCTGTTTTAATAAAGTGGTGTTTAATGCTGTTAAAACATGCCAAAACATGCCAGTGGTCATAACTCTTTGAATACTGAACAGATATTGCTTAAAATCGAGATTTTGATAGATATGATTGAGATCTTTATCTTTAGACATATGTTTCATTGAATATCAAAGAAGTTATTGAGCTCTGAATGTGATTACCTATTGAGATAACGTGAAACTGTTACTATTTTTTGCTCCAGTACCTGTAAATCCAAGAAATCCTCGAATGGCATACAGGTTACGGAGATAGCTAATGTTACCAACAGGTATGCTTTGTGTTAACCCTAACTGCAGCAATGATTCCGGTCTTAGTAGGGCATGTCTTTTTCTACGATGGCTGTAAAAGCTTAAGAGTTCAAAATTTATTTTTCAATATAGGACTATTCTCTGTGTTTCATGGTATGTTGTATCATCACATTAACCCTTTTTTCAACCCTTAGATATGCGAGTCGATGTCGAAAGAAAAATGGACCGTTGTGTGGGATGATTACTATATGGCTCCCTATGCTTACCGAGAGAGACAATGGGTCGGATATGACAATGAAGAAAGCATTCGGCTAAAGGTGAGTAAGGGTCTTTGCCTTTTTTCTCATAGCAAGATTTCTTATCGAAATTCTCTGTAAATACACAGATAAATAACCGTAAATTCCAGTTTCCATGGCAACACATAGCTTTCCAATAAATAAACTCTTCAGTTGATTCATTGGAATAGAAATATTGGGATTAATTTTGGGCAAATAATCAAATCTTGATTTCCTTCTGAAAAGATTTATTAAATTCTCATAATATAAAGCAAAATCTTTCCACACACACTGCTGGACAAAAGTCAAGTTACAACCCTGTGTTAAACAAATGAGAAGCTAACGTCGATGCTCTATAACTTCCAAAGTAAGTTTTTAATGTGATAAAGTATCTCTATAATTTCTAAACTAAGTTTAAAGTAAAATTTAAAATGTGATAGCAGACAAAGATCCCAGTAGTATCTTGACAACCCAGTTACCCCACGCACTGTGCTTTTCCCCCTATGACGTCATCGGCAACGCCCATTGCGCCCTCCACTACTACCCCTTATTAATATTCATAATCGGCCACACCCCTTATTAATATTAATAATTTATAATTCATATTTAATAATTAATTAAAATTAATTAATCCTCCTTTATTAAACCCCTTTATTAAAAAACCCTTATTAAAAATTCCTTCCCTTTATTAAAAACCGGTGGCGTCATCTAGTATATATGATGAGTACTATTTTTTAGAAAAGTCCTCAATTTTAGTCGTAATTTTTCCAATTTTTGACTCCCCCTCATTAAAACACCCCCTTTTCAAAATTCCGTTCCCCTTATTAAAAATTCCTCCCCCTTTATTAAAAACCCGTTGCGCCATCTAGTGTATATGATTACTATTTTTAGAAAAGCCCTCAATTTTAGTCGTAAATTTTCCAATTTTTGACTCCCCCTCATTAAAAAAACTCTAACAAAATTCCGTCCCTCTTATTAAACATTCCTTCCCCCTTTATTAAAAACCCGTGGAGCCCTCTAGTGTATATGATGAGTACTATATTTAGAAAAGCCCTCTATTTTAACCGTAATTATCCATTTTTTGACTCCCCCTCATTAAACCCCCTTATCAAAACTGCCCCCTCGTTGACCCACCTGTATTTTAAGCCCTCTCTCTAAAGACCCCCTGGTTGACCCACCTGTATTTTAAGCCCTCTCTCTAAAGACCCCCTGGTTGACCCACCTGTATTTTAAGCCCCCTCTTTAAAGACCCCCTGGTTTGCTCACTTGTATTTTTTAAGCCCCCTGAATTTCCTAACACCTGAAAAAGATTTTTGGTGGTGTCATCTAATGTACACTTTAGCAAGATTTTAACCGAAATTATCCCCATTTTTTGACTCACTCTTATCAAAAATTCCCCCCCTCTATTAAACTCCCCCCTCATTGATCACATACTCCCATCCCTTGGTTTCTACTCTCATCTGAAATTTTCCAAGTCCAACTAAACTTTGGGTGGCAACAATCAGAATGGCTGATGCAATCCTCAAAATAATTGCAAAACTAAACTTTCGGTGGCAACCCCTCGCTGAATGGGTGATGCAATCCTCAGAATAATTACAAAGTCTCAATTTTTACTCCCCCGTTCATTAAAAAAACCCTCATTAACAGTTCTGCCACCCTTTTAAGGACTATCCCGCAGTAACTGTTTTAAAAAACTGTCCCGCAAAAAATGAAAAAATGCCATTGGGTGAAAATTAAAAAAAAAATTAATAAATGTAAAACGACGAAAAAAATCTGATTTAAAAACAAATGATTCGTAATTATGTGAAATATTGAGGGGTAATATGATATGGTGACCTGTATGGGTGACATAAAAGACCCGCTTTAGAACACACAACAAGCGTTTGGTACCATACCCCGGACCACGTTTTATTGACGGATGAATCTTGAATCACCTCACCCCCCTGCGCTGCTTCCCTTACTTCCGTATATCAGGTGCGATGTCTTACAACATGAAAACCCACAGGCACTCTTTATCGTAGTTTTGGGACTCAAAATTTTGCCAAATCCAGAGACAGTTCTGACTAAACCGCATTGTCACTCCCAATTCTACCCTTTATGATAAGTCAGCATTTCAATGTACCCCTTCAGAAAAATTTCCCTTCGAGCCCCTAAACCTCCAAGAGTTGAGCTTTTCTTATTTAGTCTCCATCGGGTTGAAGGATGATGCCGTCAGATATCTGTGTTTCTTCACTTTCCTCGTCAGGACTTGTTTTGGAAGGTGTCAGGCTAGAGGCCTTTTTAAATATTTTTTTTTGTTCGGGCTTTGTATATTATTTTGGATTTCACCAAAAAGGCATATGCTACGTGGGAGGCCCTCTGTCCCAGCATCTGGAGAGTTAATTGAAGTAGCAGTGCCTGGAGGGACAGAGGCACCCAAACGCTGGCGTCCGCTGACAAGTGACCCGGTGGCTAACGACCTTACCAGATGGTCGGGCGGAGAGAGAAAGAGAAAGGGTTAGCAACAGCGAGAAGGGGACAGAGCCAGTCGTAGGACGAACACAAAAGACGCAAAATTGTAAAGCTGGGAAATGCCGACTGGTAATAACGGCATTGGGCTCTGTGAATACAGCTGAACAGGCATAGTAAGCGGGTGTTGATGTAATGCTATGTATTTAAGCATATGTCCTTGTCTATCAAGCATGTTTGGAAGGTTCAATAAATAATTGTTATATTCAAGTAAAAGCTGAAGTTGAACCAAGTTATTGGGGAGGAGTCTCAGTATTGAATCCCAGCAATTGTGATAAAACCGTTGATTTTATCTGAAAAACTCTTTCATCCGTCGCGTATTGCAATCGAACCGAGGGGACATTCCTAAGTGTTCCCCTCGGTTAGACAAACAAACGAAGAAGCAACATCACAGAAGGATAAAGTGGTTTTAATTCTTATCTCTGCCATGTCTCAATTCATTACTCTCCGTAACTATATCCGTTACGTGACATGGTTTAAAACTTTTTTATTCCTAATACTTATTACCGCTGTATCCTCAGTACATGATGTAAAATATTACTCGTTCCTAGGAAGTAACAATCGATAACAATTTCTTCCTCTGAAGAAATATCAGCTAATGGGAGTAAACAGTTTTTAAAAATCGTCTCTTCCCCCGTTTCCTGACGAACGTATGCCTCATCAAGCTGATGAAATTTTATAACGTGTTGCGACGTTAGTACACGCTTGTCCACTTTACAAGGTCAGCTGTGTGTTGCGACGTTAGTACACGCTTGTCCACTTTACGAGGTCAGCTGTGTGTTGCGACGTTAGTACACGCTTGTCCACTTTACAAGGTCAGCTGTGTGTTGCGACGTTAGTACACGCTTGTCCACTTTACAAGGTCAGCTGTGTGTTGCGACGTTAGTACACGCTTGTCCACTTTACAAGGTCAGCTGTGTGTTGCGACGTTAGTACACGCTTGTCCACTTTACAAGGTCAGCTGTGTGTTGCGACGTTAGTACACGCTTGTCCACTTTACAAGGTCAGCTGTGTGTTGCGACGTTAGTACACGCTTGTCCACTTTACAAGGTCAGCTGTGTGTTGCGACGTTAGTACACGCTTGTCCACTTTACAAGGTCAGCTGTGTGTTGCGACGTTAGTACACGCTTGTCCACTTTACAAGGTCAGCTGTGTGTTGCGACGTTAGTACACGCTTGTCCACTTTACAAGGTCAGCTGTGTGTTGCGACGTTAGTACACGCTTGTCCACTTTACAAGGTCAGCTGTGTGTTGCGACGTTAGTACACGCTTGTCCACTTTACAAGGTCAGCTGTGTGTTGCGACGTTAGTACACGCTTGTCCACTTTACAAGGTCAGCTGTGTGTTGCGACGTTAGTACACGCTTGTCCACTTTACAAGGTCAGCTGTGTGTTGCGACGTTAGTACACGCTTGTCCACTTTACAAGGTCAGCTGTGTGTTGCGACGTTAGTACACGCTTGTCCACTTTACAAGGTCAGCTGTGTGTTGCGACGTTAGTACACGCTTGTCCACTTTACAAGGTCAGCTGTGTGTTGCGACGTTAGTACACGCTTGTCCACTTTACAAGGTCAGCTGTGTGTTGCGACGTTAGTACACGCTTGTCCACTTTACAAGGTCAGCTGTGTGTTGCGACGTTAGTACACGCTTGTCCACTTTACAAGGTCAGCTGTGTGTTGCGACGTTAGTACACGCTTGTCCACTTTACAAGGTCAGCTGTGTGTTGCGACGTTAGTACACGCTTGTCCACTTTACAAGGTCAGCTGTGTGTTGCGACGTTAGTACACGCTTGTCCACTTTACAAGGTCAGCTGTGTGTTGCGACGTTAGTACACGCTTGTCCACTTTACGAGGTCAGCTGTGTGTTGCGACGTTAGTACACGCTTGTCCACTTTACAAGGTCAGCTGTGTGTTGCGACGTTAGTACACGCTTGTCCACTTTACAAGGTCAGCTGTGTGTTGCGACGTTAGTACACGCTTGTCCACTTTACAAGGTCAGCTGTGTGTTGCGACGTTAGTACACGCTTGTCCACTTTACAAGGTCAGCTGTGTGTTGCGACGTTAGTACACGCTTGTCCACTTTACGAGGTCAGCTGTGTGTTGCGACGTTAGTACACGCTTGTCCACTTTACGAGGTCAGCTGTGTGTTGCGACGTTAGTACACGCTTGTCCACTTTACGAGGTCAGCTGTGTGTTGCGACGTTAGTACACGCTTGTCCACTTTACGAGGTCAGCTGTGTGTTGCGACGTTAGTACACGCTTGTCCACTTTACAAGGTCAGCTGTGTGTTGCGACGTTAGTACACGCTTGTCCACTTTACAAGGTCAGCTGTGTGTTGCGACGTTAGTACACGCTTGTCCACTTTACAAGGTCAGCTGTGTGTTGCGACGTTAGTACACGCTTGTCCACTTTACAAGGTCAGCTGTGTGTTGCGACGTTAGTACACGCTTGTCCACTTTACAAGGTCAGCTGTGTGTTGCGACGTTAGTACACGCTTGTCCACTTTACAAGGTCAGCTGTGTGTTGCGACGTTAGTACACGCTTGTCCACTTTACGAGGTCAGCTGTGTGTTGCGACGTTAGTACACGCTTGTCCACTTTACAAGGTCAGCTGTGTGTTGCGACGTTAGTACACGCTTGTCCACTTTACAAGGTCAGCTGTGTGTTGCGACGTTAGTACACGCTTGTCCACTTTACAAGGTCAGCTGTGTGTTGCGACGTTAGTACACGCTTGTCCACTTTACAAGGTCAGCTGTGTGTTGCGACGTTAGTACACGCTTGTCCACTTTACAAGGTCAGCTGTGTGTTGCGACGTTAGTACACGCTTGTCCACTTTACAAGGTCAGTTGTCTTTCATCGGTTAAAAAATTTTGTACGAGGTAGAATGCTATAGAAAGTAAGAATGCTAAAAGTACGTTGCGATTACACTTGCGTTTCCGCTTACGTTTCTGCTTGCGTAAAAAACTTTAGTTCTAACATGAATGTATGTTAATGGAGTAGAGGACATTAGTTTTAACAAATATATAAAATGTAATACATTGCTATAAAAAATAATACATTGTCTCACTCGATCGCACCCTCTCAACTTATCTGAGCTAATCCAGCGAAATTTTATTTGCAACTAGACTGATAGTCAAAATTTAGCAAATACTTCAATGAATCCGCCTAACTATGCTCTAACATATATGTTCTGATCTGGCCTCAGTAAAATAAATACAAACTAAGAGCGTGAAAAATCCCTGCAATACCCTTCTCTCCATATACGCTCCCACTATCATTGTCATGCGATCTGCTGAAATGATGTCATGTGATCTGTGATCTGCTCTTGATGACAGAGACACACCACGCCGTCAAACTGTCCAACTGGTGACGTACAGTCGCTCTAAAAAGTATCCGAACACTATGGTTGATTACAAAATTCAGAAAAAATATCTGGCAACGTTTTTTTTAGAAATTAGTGATCTGGCAACCTTCGTGTCACGTGACACGAAGGTTGCCAGATCACTAATTTCTAAAAAAAACGTTGCCAGATATTTTTTCTGAATTTTGTAATCAACCATAGTGTTCGGATACTTTTTTGAGCGACTGTACAAAGGTCACAGGCCACTCGCCCATGCCACTCGCGCACTGACCTAAGGAACAGTGCTTTTGTGAGCAGACTGCCCGCTCCGTGCTTCATCTTCCTCAAGAATCTTTTGAACCCTAACGACAGATTGAAATAATTACTCGTTTCCTGTCGAAATGCAGCATTTCAAAATAAGGGATTCTTCTGCCGATAGATTAGCTTCTCAAGAGATGCACTTAAAAATTGATAAGAATCTATGAAATTCAAAGTTCCAAGGGAGAATGCGGTGTATTTTTCCATATTATTGGGAATGCAATTAATCTTCTTATTTTTGATCATACCGATTTCTTGCATAATAAGATGGCTGTCCTTTAGGTTATGACATATAACTGGAATCTTATTTGGGCGCTTAAAATTGAATTTCACGTATAATGAGCTGCTCCTCGGAGAAGCACTATAACACTATACCCACACAATGAAAGTATGGAACTCATTCGACATAAAAAACCTAGACCAATATCACGACTCGTACACAAACATGCTCCTCTTAGCTGATGTGTTTGCTTTGTGTCAGATACTATGAAATTGATCCCTGTCATGTTTACACAGATCCTGCCTTCATACCCGAAGATGACAAATATTAATCTAGAGTTGATAAACTACAATGTACCTTTTCGTGGAAAAAGGCATACGAGGGGGAATTGCAGTGAATCGTTTTAGCACGGCAAGCAACAAGCATTTAGAATGAAAGACAAACTGATTGCAAGTTTGTTTCACTGTCATACAATATTAGAGATAAACTAACTCTTCAGATGCACGTTTCTCCATAGATTCGTAAAGCTCTCAATATCTATTCTTTGCATTTCCTCATACATCTCACAAGATAATTAAAGTAACTCGCTCAAACATTGATTCATCTTCCCTATGTGTATATTTACTTTCTAATAAACTATACTTTAACGACCAAAGTAGATAAATCGCAAGCGTCATCTGAGTCAGATTATTATTTTTTCCATATATATCTGCTAATTCCTTACATGAAAAATCTCACAATAGCCTGAAATGGACAGTACTTTACCCACGATACAGAATCACCATGTGACTAGGTCGTTTAATCAAATTACATGCATAAACGAAAACTAGAAAAGCAACGAAATGGTTGGTAAATTCAATGAGAACCACTAAAATGTCAAGAGTATTGGAATATCTGTAAATTCGTACACATTGCTGTGGTTGGTAGAATTGCTTGTAAGACACTAAATTACAATGAAATGGATCTTGGAATACCTGTAAATGCGCACACATTTCAGTGGATAGGTGAATATTTTCACAATTCTTTGGAAGTGGAAGGCACAATAACTGTAAAATCAAACATAGTGTACTGTAGATGATAGAATATCTTCAAGATATGCTGGAATGGATGACAGAAATAACGGTAAAATCAAGAAAGTACATGGGAATAGATCAGTAAATATCTACGAATATATGGATCGGACTGCACAATAACTGTAAAACATACTGTGACGAGAGAGAAAAAAAGTATAAAAATGCAGTGGGATGGCTATAAAATCGCTTCGAAACAGCAAATTACAGTGTAAATATTGTAAGATAGAAAAAACGACTATTAACAAACGCCATCTAGTGTGTAAAATAAGTGAACCTAAGGAGTAACTGGTAAAAGTCACTCTTTAGCGGAAGGAGTAATACAGGAAAAATAATAAAATATTAAGGTCTCACTCTAGTAAATCACGGTCCATTGCGTACATTATTATATACGGATGGATGAATATCACAAAATACTTTGCATATAGAAAACATCGGTAAAGAACCACAGAAATGATTGAAAGACACTAGTGTTTGGAAATTTAAAATCTGAAATAATACTGTCTATAAAGAGAACAGTTTTACCCCTGTAAGCTAGTACTAATTACTCCTCATTTCTGAAGGAGAGGACTCCCAGAATCGTAACGGCTACACTTAACTATGGATACTCAAACTTCAACCGCCTTCCGAACCTAACACATACAGCGCTAAGTCTTTCAACGATTATTTCACACTTCAAACATTCAAAGAAACTCAATCATCACATTTCAGAAAGAAAGAGAAGATTGAAAATGAAAGGAGAAGTGATAGAAAGGCATCCTAACACATTCTAGAAACACATTCTAGAAAAGCGATAGAAAGGCATCCTAACACATTCTCACATTAAAAGAAAAAATATCAAAAACCTTAACGCAAACATTCGAAACATACAGATCTGGCCAACAAAGGGAGCCCTATGACGGCTGGAAGACCAGCACACGTTTGAAAATAACATACATATTTCGTGTTTAAGTAAGAGTGGGTTTAGTAATTTTTCACCACGAGTATGTATATTTCTGTATTTTATAAGTGTAAAAGTGGTTATTGTTCCTGCAAATACTCGCTTTTTGTGTAAGCATGTGAATATTACATTTCAGCTGTACATACAGAATCAGTCACTTGAGAAGAATATTTAAGAGTGTTTAAAAACATCCCCGTAATTCTTTCAAATGTATATCGTATCTGCTTCTTAATATCTATATACTATTCTTTCGAGCACAAATGTTAAAAGATAGAAATTTCGAAGGAAGATGATACATGCAACAGTTAAAAAACGGTAAATAAGCGATGTCCTGCGTTTTGCACATTTAACCAGCGCCATCTATCGGGTACAGGAATCCTGAAAACTAAGACACAATTACGTCTTTGCTAGTAATGGGAAATCTATGAACAGTACTAGAAAAATCGCTGTCCATAACATTAATTTTTTATTATATTCATGTATTTCAAATCATTTTTCTTGTTACGAGGCATGTGACAGAAAACGTAACGTAAGACAGGCAAGCTCAAAAAAATATTCAAACGTGTTGAAAAATACTTACTCCTACTGAAATATGAGTATTCAAGTTCAAATCAAGAAATGAATGGCATTATACGTATTCAATAGATATCTTTCTAAGTACAATGTCTCTATGCATACATCAATGCGATTGACTAAGTTTTTCTTCATATATTTTGTCACATATTTGTTTCATGTTTCGTATCTGTAATTGTATATTTGTGTGTGCGTTGCGTGTACGTGTGTGCGTGTGCGTTGCGTGTACGTGTGTGCGTGTGCGTTGCGTGTACGTGTGTGCGTGTGCGTATGTTTATGTGTATATGTTTTCATGTTTGTTTCTGTGAATGTGTATATGTTTTCATGTTTGTTTCTGTGAATGTGTTCATGTTTGTTTCTGTGAATCGGATGTGTGTGTGTGGGTGTTCATTTTGTTTCTATGAATCGTGTGTTCAAGAATAAACATGTTATCTATCTGTCAGTTGCTCGTTACAAAAAGAAGCTAACACTTTACAAACCTCAACAGATTGGCATTAGGAATTTCCAAATATCATCGAAAAGTCACTATACTTGTGAAAAGTTGACTAAAGATGTATTTTCCCTCTCCGATATTGTATACAGTTTTTCAGAATGTTTAATAAGGGGGGACGGAATTTTGATAAGGGGTTTTTTTAATAAGGGGGAGTCAAAAATTGGAAAAATTACGACTAAAATTGAGGACTTTTCTAAAAAAATAGCACTCATCATATACACTAGATGGCGCCACGGGTTTTTAATGAAGGGGGGAATTTTTAATAAGGGTTTTTTTTAATGAGGGAGAGTCAAAAATTGGAAAAATTACGACTAAAATTGAGGGCGTTTCTAAAAATAGTACACATCATATACACTATATGGCGCCACGGATTTTTAATAAAGGGGGGAAGGAATTTTTAATAAGAGTTTTTTTAATAAGGGGGATTAATAAAGGGGGATTAATTCATTTTAATTAATTATTAATTATAGATTATTAATTATGAATATTAATAAGGGGGCGTGATTGATTATGAATATTAATAAGGGAAGGTAGTAGTGGGGGCGCACATGGGCGTGGCCGATGAGGTTATAGGGGGAAAAGCACAGTGCGTGGGGGACTGGGTTGTCAAGATACTACTGATCCCAATCAAATATATCAGTATCTCGATTTTCAAAATTATTTGTTCAATATTTAATGAGTTGTGTAAGTTTGAATATATGACAATAGCAATGCCAGTCCTAAGAAATTAGGGTTGGGGTGGCTCAGTCGGTAGCGCGCCAGGTTCGTAATTTGTAGTTTTCAGGTTCGAGCCCCAGCTGGGCCAGCGTTGAGATTTATCTGCGCAAAACTTCCCACACTGCATCGGTTTTCTCCGGTGGGGGACACCACTGGGCATGGAAAGGCCATCGGCGGGAGAGCCATACCCTGTGCAGGTTAAAGAACACATTGGATAGCCTTGAAATGGGTTACTATCTGTCTCCTAAAAGTTGTCCGGTGGCCAGTCCCTCTCCACCCAACCATCTCTGAACCCTTGGGGTCCTTATGACCTGGCCATTGGCCCATTGTGTGCAAAAAGTGCCGCTCAGAGGCAAATCAACCTAAGAAATAATACAAAATTGACGAATACTGACAGATCAATTTGCACGAACTATTGAAATTTACACTTATTTTAAATAATTAAATCGTTTGAAATAATAACACCTATTAAGTTTTAAAACTGAGATAAATTCTGACTGCCATAGCTATTGTTAAATATTCAAACTTCCAAAACTCATAAAATACTCAACGAATATTACTGAAAATTGATAAATTTATATACACTCTGTGACAAAAAACCGAAGTACCCTGAAGCAAGTATCTGATCGTGCTGAAACTTTGCACGTGTAACGAGAATTAAAGATAAAGAAGTGATTAAAATTTTGCAGCAGGCTCTGTATTACAGAACAATGGCTCCATAAGCGTAACAGGTTAGTAAGTAATTGCAGCCACCTCTGGCGGCGATGCATGCCGATATCCGGCATGGCATTAAGTCAGACAACAGTCGGATGTTGTCCTGTGGCAGATTCTGTCCTCGTGCTGTAATTGCTGGGCTAGTTGGTCGACATTCCAGGATAGCTGCAATGCACGTTGCAGCATGTCCCATACGTGCTCATTTGGTGAGAGTTCTGGAGACCTGGCTGGCCATGGGAGGGTTTCAAAATCATTGAGTCATTCCCAGGAGAGGTGAACCGTATACTCCCTTGCAATATCATGCTGATAAATGGACTCAGAAGATGTGACAGCAAAGGCAACACAACTGGTCACAGGATGTTGTCAATGTACCGCTGGGCTGTTAAGGTGCTATGCAGCACTTATGGCTCCCCAGATTGTAACACTAGGTGTGATACAATCTAGGCGTCTGAGCAGCTTTCTGTTGCTCCCCAATGTAGGCCAGATCAGGGCACTGGCCTGACTTCCTTCAGACGTATGTATTGGTCATCAACTTCCAGGCAAAAGCGGGATTCGTCACTGAACACTATATACTGCCAGTCAGATGCAGTCCACGTTTCCTAGGCATGACACCACTCCAAATGACGCTGCCAGTGTTTATTGGTTAGTGGCAGCTGTCGTAAAGGGCGGCAAGAATGTAGTCCCACTGCTGCCAGTCGTCATCCAATGGTAGAGAATCCATGGAGAATGCTATGTGCCTTCAGATGGCAGACAGTGATGCCATCTGTGTGGTTCTGGCTGTTCTCACTATAATGCGATCTTCCGGTCCAGTTGTTTGCCTGGGTTGGGCAGTGCCTTCGTGGTGGGTATGTGTGCCCTCCTGGACCCACTGCCTCAAGCATCGTCCTACTGCAGCATCACTCCATCCCAGATGCCAGCCGATACATCAATATGACCAACCAGTTTCTTTGAGGACCACAATGCCCTTTCAAGCTCGCTGAGTGGTGGTACGGTCATCGGGTGAGTTCTCATGGCATCGTCATCCTCTACTGGTGTCAACACAACTGCATCAGCAGTCAAAATTGTCGATGCACGTGAGCGATGCTCTTTACATACGCCCGGGTTGGTTGGTTGGTTTATCTCTGAACAGCACTTTTTTGCGCACAATGGGCTAAATAGCCAGGTCACAAGGATCCCGAAGGCTCAGAGAAGGTTGGGGGAAGGGACCCATTGGAACAGCTGTTGGGAGACAGATGGGAGCCTCCCGTCAAGGCCATCCAGCATATTCTTTAATGTGTATATGGTATGACTCTCCTGCACGTAGGGCCAAGGCTTAATGTCCCGCCCCATGGACGGCGGTCTTTCCAAGCCCATCGGTGTCCCCTACTGACTGTGGGCAGGGCGGAGAATTTTGCGGAGATAAGTCTGAATGCTGACCCACCTGGGACTCGAACCTAGGAACTACAGATTACAAGCCTGGTGCGCTACCGACTGAGCCACCACTGCCCCACATACGCCCGGGGATTCGCGTTTCCCCTGTGTCCTGGAACCGCTCTGTACATTATTTGGTGTCGAATTTCTAATCATTTGCATGCCTTGTTTCGCAGTCGACGGACTATTTTATCGGAGTTTCTCGATATTTTTGCCACAGAGTGTATTTGATTGAGTTCTCGATCTACTATCACATTTTCAAAAAAAGAAAATTCGTTTAAAAGTTAAAGAGCTTCCACGTTAGCTACCCGTGTAAATAACATAGAGTTGTAACTTAACTTTCGTTAAATTCAACAGTAAAATAAATGGAACTGTCTTCAACGAAGGAGCTGCCGTCTGGCTATACAATCCACACAGAAGGAACAGAGCTTCGCCAAAACTTCACAAACCTGTAAAAAGACCATATATCGTAGTTTCCAGGATTAACGACGCAGTGCATCGCATTCGTCGATGCCTGGCTATAAAGTGTAAAGTGAATTGATGGGAGGCTACCATCTATCTCCCAGCAGCTGTCCAGCGGGTTCCTCTCCCCCAAACATCTCTGAGCCCTCTGGGTCCTTGTGATCCAGCCATTTAGCCCACTGTGCACAAAAAAGGCCATTCAGAGGTAAAACGACCAATCATCTTTCCCTACCTAAAAGTTTCCGGATCTGTTCCCATCTAAAAATGTCTTTATTTACCTGAAGTTTGAAGATCAAAAATAATAATCACTGCTAATCTTAATTCACTGCTAGCATTATTTTCATAACTAAACTGAATGAATACTTTCCACTTATGCTAAATAAACATTCCTTATTTCAGGTAAAATATGCGAAATACAATCGTCTGGGTGGAGGCATGGTCTGGTCTATTGAAACCGACGATTTCCATGGTCTCTGCCATGGTCGGAAGTATCCGCTACTGTCGGCAATCAACGAAGAATTCGCCAATCCCAGCGTAGATGTGCCCGTGCCACCCGAGGCTCCCATTCCCTCCGACCCATCTCAAGAAAAGGACACCCCTACCTCGAGTACGACTCAACGACTTCCTACGTCGACCACCCGGTCAACGACGACCACAACGACAACGGCTCGACCTCCGACGACGACGACAACTACTACGACGCAATCCCCTACGAGCACATCTAAGCGCCCGATCCATGACCCCCCAGTCGAACCTCCGTTCCAGTGTCAAGTGTCGGGCCTGCAGCGTGATCCACAGGATTGTCAGAAGTTCCACTCTTGTGTACGTCACGAAGCCGAAGCTGGAAGTTCGTTCTTGCCTTACGAGTTCATCTGTCCTCCGGGAACAGTGTTCGACGATCGCATCAAAGGTTGCAATCTGCCGACCCTCGTGCCTGGCTGCGAGAATGCCACCGTGCAAGTGTTCACGTTCTTTCGGCCGAAGTTTTATTACGAATAGCCAACGATGAGCAAAAGCAAATTTGAGGCAGAACTTGAACTGACATACAAAACGGATTGGTAAGGAGGGGTATGCGTGTGCAGAGGCATTCTCTTGATGCATAGCTGACTGGTTTACGAATACCACTGGGAAATTTTAGGCTTTTATTTTTTTAAGGCGTTCAGAAAGATTATATTTAAAGCTCAGATAGTTGCCAATTATTGTCTGTAGGAGTTTGTTAAATTGGAAGAAGTTCAGTAATTGGCCGTTAGAATAGTGGTGAGATTTCAGTTGAAAGAGAATTGAAAGAGAAAATCTCCGATTGCCAAATAATGGTCAGAGAAATCGTCTGTCTCTAAAGGATTTGATTGTCAAAAGTCTCACAGAAATCGTCTGTCTCTAAAGGATTTGATTGTCAAAAGTCTCACAGAAATCGTCTGCTTCTAAAAAAAAACTCCAACTGATAAATAATACTTACAGAAGTCGTCTGTCTCTAAAGGATTTGATTGTCAAAAGTCTCACAGAAATCGTCTGCTTCTAAAAAAAAACTCCAACTGATAAATAATACTTACAGAAGTCGTCTGTTCTAAAAAAAAAACTCCAACTGATAAAAAATACTTACAGAAGTCGTCTGTTCTAAAAAAAAAAAAAAAAAACTCCAACTGATAAATAATACTTACAGAAGTCGTCTGTTCTAAAAAAAAAACTCCAACTGATAAATAATACTTACAGAAGTCATCTGCTTCCAAAACCTCGATTCACAAATGACACTCACATAAATCGTCTGCTTATGAAAAAAATTCCGATTGCCAAATGACTCTCACAGAAATCGTCTGCTTTGAAAACTCTCGATTGCCACTCACATAAATCATTTGCTTTGAAAACTCTCGATTGCCACTCACATAAATCATCTGCTTTGAAAACTCTCGATTGCCACTCACATAAATCATCTGCTTTCAGGAAAACTCGGACTGAGAAATGACACTCACATAAATCGCGTGCCTCCAAATGTTCTAATTGTCAAAAGAGTCTCACAAAAGTCATCTGATACCAAACATTTTCAATTGACACTCGTAGAAATCGTCTGCCTCTAAAAAGGTCTTGATTGTCAATTCTCAGAGAAACCTCTGCTACCAAATATCTTCATTTGCCAAATGACACTCACTTCTGATTGTCAAACGATTTTCTAGAAATCATCTGCCTCCAAAAATCTCCGGCAGTCTCAAATATACCCACAGAAATCGTCTGCTCACAAAAGTGTCGATTGCCAAACGATGGTCACAGATATTGTCTGTCACTAAAGATCTGACTATCAAACGACTCTCAGAGAAATTATCTGCCTCCGAAATTCTCCAATTGATTCCCGCCAAATGATTCCCGCAGAAATCGTCTGCTCCCGAAGTTTCTGAATGTCAAACGATTCCTAGGGAAATCGTAAGCCTCAAGAAATCCCTGAGGACCAAATGATATCCACATAAATTGTTTCTTTCCAAAGGTCTCTATCAAAAGATATTGACAGATATCATTTTCAAGAAGCTTCAGAGAAATATACAAATCGCTCGAACGGTTAACACTTCTAGCAGAAAAATCCGCGAGATTCTCAGTACAAAAGGCATTTGAAGATGTTTTGGAATCCCGATGTCTAGTAATGCAATTCAGCTCAGACAAGAGCTGATGAGAGACATTTCTAAAGGAGCTGTTTTCGGTGTTGGTAAAGTCACCTGTCTTATGGCAAAAAGCACAAATTCTATTTCATCAGAGTAGCCATTTGAATTTCCGCCACTTTCATCGCACTAAATTATGATGCCTTTCATTAACCCCCCACCACCACCACCCCACTACCACCCTCCCACTTCCTTAAACATTCCATTCCGCATTCTTGGAGAATTACCTTCTAAATCCTTTTAACATTTGCTTCCACATCTTTCAGCACTGCCTTTCAAATTCTTAGAGCATTGGCTTCCATGTTTTTAGCATTTCCTTCAAATTCTTTTAGCATTCCCTTCCATATCCTTTTAGCATTCCCTTCCATATCCTTTTAGCATTTCCCTTTCAAATCCTTATAAATTAGGTTTTCTCTTCAGGATTTTTTTTTACTAAAGTCTACTGACAAAAGAACGTTAAACTAGAATTGAATTCTTTGAAGATATATACGCGTCTGCACGTTTATGACATATATAGTTCAAAATAAACTCAACTCTCGAAGGGTTAAACAAAAGAAAATATTTCTTTAATTAATGTAATTTTAATATATAATTTTTAAAGTTGAAATTTTCATATAATTTTATTTTAAAGTTTTTAAAAATTTATATCAATTAAAATTAAAATTTTAATTAATTTAATTTTTTAATTAAATTAATTACATTTTAATTTAAATTTTTAATTATTTTTTAAATTATTTTACATATTTAAAATTTTAATACGTAATTTTTTAAAATGTAATTTTAATAAAACTGCTTTTAATGCATTTTATTTCCAATGATTTCTAACATTGCAAAGGATGAATGTCTCCCGGTGAAGAAATTTAACATGAAGCTGACTGATGTCTCAAAAATAAGTTATTTGTAAATGTTGATTAATTTGTAATGTTTTAATAAAAATAAATTTTTCTAGAATCACATCTCATCAAATTATTTCGGATATTTCTATTTCATCAGAATTTCCATTTGAATTTCCACCACTTTCTTCAGCACTCAATAATGTTGTTTTTCATTAAAACTTCACACCAAATGATATTGCCTTTCAATAAGACTCCACATCAAACGACTTTTTTTCTTTTCAACACCAAAAAGGGACTTTCACAAAACCTCAACACCAAATCGTGTTGCTTCTATTACAACCACCACATTAAATGACGTTTTCACTAAAATTCCCCACCAAAGAACGTTGCCTGTTGTTAAAAGCACCCACGAGGTAAAGTTTGTCTTTCATTAAAAATCCACACCAAATTTTATTCCCTTTCACTGAAACCCCATCCCACATGATGCTGGTGGGGCGGGGGTGGCTCAGTCGGTAGCGCGCCAGGCTCGTAATCTGTAGTTCCCAGGTTCGAGTCCCAGCTGGGTCAGCGTTGAGATTTATCTCCACGGTCAGTAGGGGACACCGATGGGCTTGGAAAGGCCGCCGTCCGTCGGATGGGACGTTAAGCCGTGTCCCCGTGTGCGGGAGAGCCATACCCTGTGCACGTTAAAGAACACGCTGGATGGCCTTGACGGGAGGCTACCATCTGTCTCCCAACAGCTGTTCCAGTGGGTCCCCTCCCCCAACCTTATCTGAGCCTTTGGGGTCCATGTGACCTGGCCATTTAGCCCATGGTGTGCAAAAAAATGCCGCTCAGAGGTAAAACAACCCAATCCAACCTACATGATGCTGCCTTTCACTAATCCCCTACACCATATCGTGTTGCCTTTAACTAAAACTCCAAACCAATTACGTTACCTTTAATTCACCTCTCACGACAAATGATATTGCCTTTCATTAAATCTCCACACTCACAACGTTGCTTTTTATTAAAGCACCACACCCACAACCTTGCCTTTCATTAAAACTCCACACCAAATGATATCTTTAATTAAGACATCCACACCAAAAAGTGTCTTTCAGTAAAAACACACACCAAATGACAATGCCTTTTATTAAAACCACAACATCAAATGACTTTGCCTTTCATTTAAATCCCACACCAAATGATTTTTTAATTAAGACATCTACACCAAATAATGCCTTTCACTAAAAAAACTCACACCATATGATAATGCCTTTTATTAAAACCACAACATCAAATGTCTTTGCCTTTTATTAAAACCACAACATCAAATGTCTTTGCCTTTCATTTCAACCGCACATCACATGACTTTTTTTCATAAAATATTCACACCAAGATGAGACTTTCACTAAAAACCCACACCAGATAGTGTTGCCTTTTGCTAAAATTTGTTTTGATTAAAATCCCACACCATTTCGTTTCAAAGATTCCGGACACAAAGAGGAATTTACCGCTGATCCAGCGTGATGTTACAAATGAAGCTTCAAAGACGGCAGAAAAATCGAATTGGGTAATTTTCTACGGCAATTTAGCAGTATAAACTTCTGAATGCACTTCAAGTATCACTGATACTAATTGGAGCCAAGTTCATAATCAGCAGTTACCAGGTTCGCCTGTCAGTTGTGCCAACGTTGAGATTCCCACTAAACTACCACCCTGCACTCGGTGAGAAAGAAGACATCGCTGAGCTTGGACTTACAGAAGACAGGACCGTCTTACCGAAGACAAGACCGTCCGTCTGATGGGACGTTAAGACCTAGTCTCACGTACGTGAAAGCCATACGCTGTGCACGTATGGCTTTCATGTATAAAATTGGAGAAATATCTCTCCCGAAAAACATCTGAAACTGAGAAAAGATCTCATTTGCAAGTCGACGAAAATTGAGAAAAGATCTCATTTGCAAGGCGACGAAAATTGGGAAAAGGTCTCATTTGCAAGGCGTCGAAATTTAAGAAAAGATCTCATTTGCAAGGCGTCGAAATTTGAGAAAAGATTTCATTTGCAAGGCGTTGAAAATTGAGAAAAAATCTCATTTGAAGGCGTCGGAAATTGAGAAAAGATCTCATTTGCAAGGCGACGAAAATTGAGAAAAGATTTCATTCGCAAGGCGTCGAAAGTTTGGAACAGATCTCATTTGCAAGGCGTCGAAATTTAAGAAAAGATCTCATTTGCAAGGCGTCGAAAGTTTGGAACAGATCTCATTTGCAAGGCGTCGAAAATTGAGAAAAGATTTCATTCGCAAGGCGTCGAAAGTTTGGAACAGATCTCATTTGCAAGGCGTCGAAATTTAAGAAAAGATCTCATTTGCAAGGCGTCGAAAGTTTGGAACAGATCTCATTTGCAAGGCGTCGAAATTTAAGAAAAGATCTCATTTGCAAGGCGTCGAAATTTGAGAAAACATTTCATTTGCAAGGCGTTGAAAATTGAGAAAAAATCTCATTTGAAGGCGTCGGAAATTGAGAAAAGATCTCATTTGCAAGACGTTGAAAATTGAGAAAAGATCTCATTTGCAAGACGTTGAAAATTGAGAAAAGATCTCATTTGCAAGGCGTCGAAATTTGAGAAAAGATCTCATTTGCAAGGCGTTGAAATTTGAGAAAAGATTTTTTTCAAGGAACTGGGAACTGAAGAAAGATTTTTTCTTCAAGGCATTGGGTATTGGAGAAATATCTCTTTTTTAAAACATCAAAAATTCTGTAAGAGGTATCTTTCTTCAATGCACGAATAGGATATTTTTCTCCTGTTCTCGGTGCCTTGTCAAGAGGTTTCTTTCCCTGATTCCTGGTATATTATAAAAAGATTTCATCGCTACAAGTGCTTTGCTGAAATGATTTTGAGAAGTGGAGAAAGACCTCTTTTGAAAGCGAGGAAAATATCTTTTGCATGGCACCTAGAACACGAGAAAGATATCTTTTGCAAAATATCAAAAATCGAGGAAGGATCTCTTTTTATAAGTCATTGGGAACAAGATAAATATCTTTTTTTTTTCAAGGCACTAAAAATTTGAGAAAAATATCCTTTGTAAAGCACTTGAAATGGTGCGGGGATTTATTTTTACAATTCACTAAAAAGTGGAGAAAGATCTCGTTTGGAAGCACCGAGAACTGAACAAAGATAACTTTTGCATGGAAGTTTTTTTAGAGAGATCTCTCTTACGGAGGGCGTGCAAAAAGTTCTTGACAAGTGTCTATAGATTTTCACTCGTTCTTCTGAAGTTAACGAGGTACGACCTTGTTTGAAAGCTTGTCTAAACTTGTCATTACGTGTTAAAAAAAAAAAGGTCGTATCATCTTTTCTCTCTTCGCTGGCAGCGCATAAAGTTCGGTCTGCGAAATCTGTGTTTTGTTGCTATGGAGACTACTAAAGACGGGGAAAGATTTTACATTTTCACAAGGCTGCAGCTTGTGGACGACGGGGGAAAAATTTCATTCCGATTTATCACAAGTATATTAGGATTATGCCTGTCTTGTGGCACTGTTACGGGATGGATATGCAAATTCAGAGGACTTCAGAGCTTCGAAGACCTCCCTCGTGCAGGAAGACCAAAGGAGGCCGTGAACGATGGAACCATCGCTGCTCTTCGTGAACTCATTGAGGAAAACTCACACATCACCATTCAGATAATAAATTTATATCTCAGTGTATCTGTTACCGCTAAAGCTCGAAAGCCGTTAATGTGCACATTACCTAGCTAATCTGCAGATTAACTGATTTGCTCCGTTAACGTGCGGAATCAAGAGTTTTCCGCATTTTACCTAGGTAATGTGCACATTAACGGCTTCCGTATCGTTAAAGTTCAAAATTTGTTTTTCTCATTTCCTTTCCCTACTCCTTCCCCCCTCTCCCTCCACTTTTAGTTTCGTTTCGCCAGTGTCTTGTCGTCGTCGGTTGTTTTTATTTCTCATAGTTTGCGTCGGCTGCTAGTGCGTAGCACAGCTAATTCTGTTTTCAAATTCGTTTCTTGCCTGTTAGCGCGTGAATTTGTGTCGTGATTTTTTTAAAGCAGATAAATTTAGCTCCTATTATGCAAGCAAGCACCAAGGTCACTTTCTACTGTCCAAATTATAGTCACGTGACCTAAAGATTCATACTTAAGAGATTCACCACTGACGGATTTGTTCTCACTTGGCCTCCGCTCATCCGGGTCTTTTCATGATAATTAGGAACACTGAGTCACGTGACCCGAAGATTGAGACTCGAGATTCATCACTTGACAGATTCGTTCTCACTTGGCCTTCGCTCATTTGGGGCGTTTTATATAATGCGGCAGGCGGTGTACTGTAGAGCTAGATACGTTATCTGAATAATAGGATAGTTAAAAAACGAAAAAGTACAATGTACCGGCTATTACCAATTCCGATAATAGCCGATACGCCATATTTTATTTTCACTTTAACGAGTGCCTAGTAGGTAATGTGCAGATTATCCAGGTAATTTGCAGATTACCTAGGTAATTTGAGAAATGAAATAATTTTCGGCACGTTAACGGATCACCCTAGTTAATCTGCACAATACCTAGATAATCTGTAGAATAACTGATTTCTGCACTTTAGCGGTAACATATCGATTGTGGAAACAATTTCATCAACATTTAAAGTTCCGAAAGATCTGAGCCAAATGGATACTCCACAACCATCACAAACTGACAGAACAGCAAAAAAGAGCAAGCGTCAACTCGTGCAAAGAGATGCTGGCAATGTTTGAACCTACTGTCCCCAAACGGTTAACAGACATTGTCACAGGTGTCACATTGTCTACATTGTCACATTGTCTATAGTTTGTCACATTGTCACATTGTCTATAGTTTATTACTATAGAATTCCCAGAAAGATAGACAATTATTTTTGGATTGCGGAAGATGAACCGTGTCCCCAAGTCTTCCTATAAGGAAGAGAATATTCACAATTTTTCTCAATTCCCAAGTAGTGGGTAGCTGAGGGCACCTTACGTGAAAAAAATGACCATAAAAAGGCAATACTATACCAACATTGTTTTGCCCGAAATGGTAAGGAGAGGAAGGAGCAGTATCAACAGTTTTTTTTTTCTTTTTTGAGAACTGTTAGGAGAGATAGTTGGTCTCCCATCAGAGCCACTCGGAGGTTTTTAACCTGCACATGAAATTACCATTGCGCGTGGCAGTTGCTTTATCGATAGACTCAGGTATTTTTCTCACCGCATTAGGTTATTTAACCCCTGAGCGGCACTTTTTTCACACAATGGGCTAAACGGCCAGGTCACAAAGACTCTAAGGGTTCGGAGAAGATTGGGGGAAGGGACCCACTGGACAACTGCAAGGAAATAAATGGAAACCTCCCATTAAGGCCATCCAGCGTTTTCTTTAATGTTCACGGGGTATTATTCTCCTGCAAGCGAGGCTACGGCCGAACGTCCCATAGATGGAGGCCTTTCCAAGCCCATCGGTGTCTCCCTACTAACCGAGGTACAGGGAGGGAGGGTAAAAGAGATAAATATTGGGAAAGGGGACTCAGTGGAAAGCTGAAAAGAAACTGATAAAAGTCTTCCTAGTGAAGGCCATCCAGTATGTTCTTTAACGTGCTGTTTGCTCAGTGCTCAGTGTTCAGCCATCTCCACTGAACACTGAGTCAAGGCTTAACGTTCCATCAGAAGGACAGTGATTTTTTACAAGCCTCTCGGTGTCCACAAACACAAAAATACAAGCCTTCTCGGTGTCGATGAAAATTCTCAAGTTGGCTCAATTAGAACTCGAATCTGGTAACTTCAGATTACGAGAGTGGTGCACTATCCGAATCAGAGGGAAATCTGCTTTTATTTCAAAGCTTTCGTTTTTAAGTGAACTTAAAAAATGCATAATAATACCAACTTAAAGCAGAGCTTCAGATAACTTAAATATCAACTTAAAAGCAGAGCTTCAGATAATTTAAATATCAACTTAAAAGCAGGACTTCAGAGATCTTTTCCAGCAGGAAAAAATTCTCAGAGTGCGGCAAGAGAAGAAATTAATATTTAGGCTGAACAGTTTATTAATTGGTTGAGTTGTTTTACCTCTGAGCTGCACTTTTCTGCCCATAATGGTCTAAATGGCCAGGTCACAAGGACTCCGAAGAATCAGAGAAGACTGATGGAGGGGACCCACTGGACAGCTGCTAGGAGACAGATGGTAGTTTCCCGTCCAGGCCATCCAGTGTGTTTTTTAACGTGTACAGGGTATGGCTCTACAGCACACAGGGCCAAGGCTTAACATCCCATCCAACGGACGGTAGCCTCTCCTAGCCCATCATTGTCCCCTACTGACCTTGAACAGGACGGGGATTTTTGCTGAGATAAATCTCGAAGCTCTCCCAGCTGGGACTGGAACCTGGGAACTGTAGATTACGAGTCTGGCATGCTATCAACTAAGCCCTCCCCCCCCCCCCCCATCTAATCAGCCAGGTCTCAAAGGCTTTGAGGCGAGAAACCCAATGAACAGCTGTTAGGAGACAGATGGGAGCCTTTGGTGAATGCCGTCTAGATCAGTGGTTCTCAACCTTTTATGCTTCACGTTACCCCCTGGAAATGTGTATGTAACTGGCGTACCCCTTGTATAGATGGATATAATTATAGTTATAGTATAACAATGGGAATAAAATAAAACATATATATCAGTGGTTCTCAACCTTTTATGACTTTTTAACCCTTGTATGGTATATGTTTTTTTAACCCTTGTATAGGTAGATAAAACTACAGTTATATATAGTATAACAATGGAAATGAAATAAAACATACATTGGTTAGCGCGCTTGTCTACTGATCTAAGGGACCTGGGTTCGATAAGCCCCGGGTAAAGCATGGCTGTTTGTGTCGTGTTTCTGCTGAGGGCCTGCCATCCTCACAGACCTTCTACTATGGCATATAAACTGACAGGCTCCTGTCAGACCTCTATGGCAAGCAGCTGCTTGAGGGGGTATTTATTTATTTATTTATTTATATATTGCATTCATAAATTACATCGATAAACACAAAAATATATATCGATAATATCGGTATTTCGATAAACACAAAAAATGACATTTTTGCACAGCAGTGTTGCCAACTTAGCGACTTTGTTACTAGATCTAGCGACCTTTGAGCTCTCACGGATACCCCAAAAAATTTTACCGCGTATCCCACGTTGAGAACCCCTGGCCTAGAGTGTTCTTTAACATACAGAGGGTACAGCTATTCTGGGTTGGGTTGTTTTACCACTGAGCGGCACTTTTTTGCACACCATGGGCCAAATGGACCCCGAAGGCTCAGAGAAGGTTGTGGGAGGGGACCCACTGAAACAGCTGTTGGGAGACAGATGGTAGCCTCCCGTCAAGGCCATCCAGCGTGTTCTTTAACGTGCACAGGGTATGGCTCTCCCGCACACGGACCACGGCTTAACGTCCCATCCGACGGACGGCGGACTTTCCAAGCCCATCGGTGTCCCCTACTGACCGCGGGCAGGGCGGGGAATTTTGCGGAGATAAATCTCAACGCTGACCCAACTGGGACTCGAACCTGGGAACCACAGATTACGAGCCTGGCGCGCTACCGACTGAGCCACCCCCGCCCCTACAGCTATCCTGGATACTGAGTCATAGCTTAACTCCATCCAAGGCACGGCGGTTTTTTCCAAGCCCATCGGTGTCACTCTTTCTCACCGAGAACAGGGTCGGGGGTTTAGAGGCGATAAATCTCAACGCCAGCACAATATGAGACTCCAATTCGAAGCTGCCGAGTGAGCTACTCCCACCGCTACTCGATCGAAGGTTTACCATTTCAGAGACAATTTTAAATGATTCTCTCTAAGCAGAGCGTTGACAGATACTTTATTTAGGAGCTACACAAGATCAAGGAAGATCCACTACAAAATATCAAATGCATTCCTGCATTCTGGTACTGAAGAAGGGAAGCCACATGCGGCTATTTTCTCATCAAAGACGGTTCCTGGTCCACAGTGGTAAATAACAGTCCTGAATCCCCGAGGAGTCGGTTGGCAGTAGTAGAATTTCTTGCAATCGTTTGGATGACGGAAATATCCTTCTCTAGTGCAGACGAACTCTATACCATCCTTTCGGGTCGTCGTACTGGGTTCAGGAGAGGGGGTCGGGGTTGCCGAAGGAGGCACTGCAGTGGTTTCTGGTTCAGGCTCTACTGTGACATTTCTATTCGGTCCGTTGAGATCTTCCTGAACTACAGACAAGAGAGGATATGGGAATCCAAAGCAATTACCCCTGAAGTCGTCTGTGTCAATGGTCCAAATCATTGCTCCTCCAAGTCTCATCTTTAAAATATATTCCACCTAAAGGCGAGAACGATATCGAAAAAAAAAAATTTCAATAGTTTTAGAAACTTAATGAGAACTATTAGAACACGTATCTCCTCAAGCAAATTCGTTGCTCAACCAAAATAACAGAGAATTCCCCTGTTTAGGGCAGTGGTATTTTCTACCTAACTTCGAAGCTCTATAACTTCTAAAATATGAATTTAATGCCTATAAAGCCCCCTTTTCCCCTTCGAGGGTAAAAAAGGGGGCAAAATTACCACCAAAAGGTTTTTGTGTTTTTAAGAAAAAGGCAACGCAATGTTAGGGAAGAGGCGCAAATGCAGAGAGCGGTTGGGTTGTTTTACCTCTGAGCGGCACTTTTTTGCACACCATGGGCTAAATGGCCAGGTGACATGGACCCCGAAGGCTCAGAGAAGGTTGGGGGAGGGGACCCACTGGAACAGCTGTTGGGAGACAGATGGTAGCCTCCCGTCAAGGCCATCCAGCGTGTTCTTTAGCGTGCACAGGGTATGGCTCTCCCGCACACGGGGCCACGGCTTAACGTCCCATCCGACGGACGGCGGCCTTTCCAAGCCCATCGGTGTCCCCTACTGACCGTGGGCAGGGCGGGGAATTTTGCGGAGATAAATCTCAACGCTGACCCAGCTGGGACTCGAACCTGGGAACTACAGATTACGAGCCTGGCGTGCTACCGACGGAGCCACCCCCGCCCCTTAAGAAAAAGGCAACGCAATGTTAGGGAAGAGGCGCAAATGCAGAGAGCGGTACAAGGAGCCAAAGAGCAGATGAGTTATGAGAATTTACCTCAGAAATTAATAAAAACATATATTAAGTATCGTTTCAAGCCATTTGATGAAATAAATATGCGGTTTAGAAGTCTGAGTAATGATTATCTCCATATCAGACAGTTGCGAACGATTTTTTTATAAATCTAGATAATTAATTGTTAAATATTCCACCAATCATAACTCTTTGCGTATTGAACTAATATGCTTGAAAATCGAGATTTATTTATATTTGATTACGATCTTTATCTCCAGTAACAATTTACCAATAAAATGCATATTTTAAAAGTTAGAGAGCTTCGCAGTTAGATTCCTGTTGACACACAACACAGGAATTCTTTAATATTTTTTTTAGGAAAATGTATAAGATGCTCGTTTTCAAAATTTATTACTTTCCAACTTTTTCTTTTTTTTTCTCCATTAACAGCGATAATTCGAACAAATGGGATGATTGCGAAAGATGCAACTATTAGTGTTTAGTAGTAAATAATCACAGGATAAGTCCTGTAGACATGGAACTCATGAAATGATGAGCTGAAAAAAATTTGGTTTTGCCATGAGTGGGATTCGAACCCACGTCTCCAGGAAACATGTCTGTTATGCTACCACTACACCACCAATGGCTAACCATTTCTCAGCTTATGTGACCTTATAAACCTTCCAGATTTTATTTATTTGATTCGCACTAGTGGCGCCATCTAATTAGTACTTTTACAGCAATAAAAAGCATTTCACATTTATCACTTAAAATGAAAAAGTTGTGTTGACGCAATGTTTTTGAAAAAGCTGGATGGCCTTGACGGTAAGCTACCATCTGTCTCCTAACAGCTGTCCAGTTGGTTCCTGCTACCATCTATCTCCTAACAGCTGTCCAGTTGGTTCCTGCTATCATATGTCTCCTAACAGCTGTCCAGTTGGTTCCTGCTACCATCTGTGTCCTAACAGCTGTCCAGTTGGTTCCTGCTATCATCTGTCTCCTAACAGCTGTCCAGTTGGTTCCTGCTATCATGCGTAATAACATCAACTGTCCAGTTGATTCCTGCTATCATCTGTCTCCTAACAGCTGTCCAGTTGGTTCCTGCTATCATCTGTCTCCTAACAGCTGTCCAGTTGGTTCCTGCTACCATCTGTCTCCTAACAGCTGTCCAGTTGATTCCTGCTATCATGCGTAATAACATCAACTGTCCAGTTGATTCCTGCTATCATCTGTCTCCTAACAGCTGTCCAGTTGGTTCCTGCTATCATCTGTCTCCTAACAGCTGTCCAGTTGGCTCCTGCCTCCAACCTTCTTTGATTCCTCGGAGTCCTTGTACCCTGGTGCTAGTGGTGACCTATGATGCTGAGCCCATGGTGCCATTTAGCACATGGTGCATTTAGCCCATTAGCTCTGAGTGGCCAAAAAGTGCCGCTCAGAGGTAAAACAACCTACCCTTTCCTTTATGTAACTCTGGTGTCCTTATGAACTGGCCATCTTAGCCATTTATGTGCAAGAAACAAACTAACACTCAAAGGTAAAACAACCCCTTTTCATGCTACACTTCGTTGTGCGATATAGTTGTCAAGCACCAAAATAAATTTCCCGAAGTTTAGATCCCTTCATCGCTAGCAGGCGAGTGTAATACATAGCATGATCATTTAATTCGTGGACAGAAGCAAAAAGTTACATTAAATATCATCCTCTGAGTCTTCCTAGCATTTGTCTTTCTCAAAATACTCTCCCTTGAACTTCACACATTTTTGCCATCGTTGTACCCATGCATTAAAAGCGTCTTTGAAGCCATTTTTCGAAAGCGTGCGAAGTGTTGTCTTTGTCCCTCTGCAAGCTTCGACGTCGGATGCGAAATGTTTCCCTTTCAAAGCTTTCTTCAGTTTCGGAAAGTGGAAAAAATCGCGGGGTGCTAAGTCAGGGGAATATGGAGGATGTGGCAGAACCTCAGCACCTATGGCAGTGATCACTGGCTGCACAATATTAGCCGTATGGAGCCTGGCGTTGTCGTGATGGAGAAACCAAGTCACACCAGAAAGTTCCGGACGTTTTTCACGAATGGCCCGCCGATGTTTTGTTCTGAGTTGGGTTGGGTTGTTTTACCTCTGAGCGGCCCTTTTTTGCACAGAATGGGCTAAATGGCCAGATCGCATGGACCCCGAAGGCTCAGAGAAGGTTGGGGGAGGGTACCCACTGGAACAGCTGTTGGGAGACAGGTGGTAACCTCCTGTCAAGGCCATCCAGCGTGTTTTTTAACGTGCACAGGGTATGACTCTCCCGCTCATGGGGCCACGGCTTAACGTCCCATCCGACGGACGGTGGCCTTTCCAAGCCCATCGGTGTCCCCTACTGACCGTGGGCAGGGCGGGGAATTTTGCGGAGATAAATATCAATGCTGACCCAGCTGGGACTCGAACCTGGGAACTACAGATTACGAGCCTGGTGCGCTACCGACTGAGCCACCCCCGCCCCTGTTTTGTTCTGAGAACCTTCGAGTAGGCTTCCTTATTCATGATTGTTCCACGAGGCACAAAGTGAGTAAAGAGAACACTTTTGATGTCAAAAAGCGCAAGAGCCATTTGTTTCCCAGCTGAACGAGAAACCCGAATTTTCTTGAATCTCACTGAATCGGAATATTTCCATTGACTCGACTGTTGTTTTGTTTCGGGATCGTAAAGGAAGATCATAGTTTCATCGCAAGTCACAATTCGACTCATGAAGGTTGGACCCTGGCTTTCAAAATGATTAAGCATCTCCTTGCACAGCTGTACTCTTTTTGGTTTTTGTTCTGGTGTCAAACTGTGTGGAATCCGTTGAGCACAGGATTCGTGACATTTTCAGATGGGTTTTCACAATTGCGTGAGTGCTTCTGTATGAAACTGACATTTTCACAGCCACTTCACGAAGTGTTATTCGTCTGTCTTCACTCAGTATTGCCAAGGCTCTTTCGATTTGCTCAGGAGTTATTGAGGAAGAAGGCTGGCCAGGTCTTGGGTCATCGGTAACAGATTCGCGTTCTTCTTTGAATTGGTTATGCCACTTAAAACTGTCAGACTTACAAAGACAGTCATTACCATAGTCTTCACTTATCTCTTCAACAGTCACAGCAGCACTTAGGCCTTGTCTAACACAATAACGAATGGCATACCACTGTTCCGTCTGAATTTCCGACATTCTGAACGAACGTCTATGACATGCAACTCGAATCACAGTCTTAATACAACAGCAGTCGACGCCAAATGACCTTGGCACTTGGAGCCTCCTTCGCAGCGATCACGCAGAGTGCCATCTAGTGTTAGAACAACTACAATTTCTAGAACAGAAATTGTAGACAAATTACTTGTTATATATAAGCTCAAATTGCGTGACGTGTAAAATGTATAAAATGCAAATTGAAATAACATATTGTCAATGGTAAAAGAATTTGAATTAATGGAATTTTTTACCTTCAAAGAAACGCTTTGTACGTCATCATAAGCAAACCATTGATTGCCTTTGAAGGTGTAAGGCACCTGGTGGTGTTTTTCAAACACTACAGTCCAGCCTGTCTCTTTCGAAAGATGGTTGCAGATCTGAAACACATAATCAGATTGAAATTATAATTAACATTATCCATGCGATATTCTAAATAATTTCTTTCTAACCACTGACCCTATTGCGAAAAATATTTTATTCTATCAGAAACATCCTTTTTCAACTTACGAAACAATATGGTACTTAGGAGGACTAGTCAATAATATACAAAATAAAGTTAACTTTTTTAGAGAATTATATACTAACGAACTCGTTACTATATATCGTTGTTTTTCAACTGTATCTAGGTGGCAGAATATTTTATAATACGATAATATTGGCGAAACACTCAAAAATAAATCTACATATTTTTATATATAAACTTTATTTTTAGTATTCAATAGAAACAAAAGGAAAATTCTGTACAAAATTAGATTTAATCAAACAAATATTTGGCATCATAGCTAGAAACAAAATACTTTAATTCACACATTTTTTTTTTTAAATAAATTAAAGTCAGCGGTTCGTTGGAGAAACCAATGTTGCCATACTTGGAGACTAAAAAGGGGTTATTTGGAGAGAAATTGCCATTTTTAAAAATATATTTATTAAAATATCTGTTATACACTAAGATGCCAGTTTATTAGTTGCATACCCCTCGTCACATAAATGGTTCATTCCAACACGTAATATGTCACATGACCGCAGTGTGCGCATAATTCAGACAGACCAGCTCTTCGAGCATCAGTTAGAGCTGCACTGAGCGTCAAAATAAGCAAAACGAACGAATTGAGCAATTTTGAACGTAGCGTGAGAGTTGGTGTTAGGCATGCCGGTTCTAGCATTTCCCGAACTATCGTCCTCATGGGCTTTTGACACACAACCGTTTCAAGGGTTAGCCGAGAATGGTACGAAAAGCAAAAAACTACCCGTGATCGGCGATCCTGTGGAAGAAAACAGATTGTGGATCTGAGGGGTCAAAGGAGACTGGCGTGAATCTTGCACGAGAACAGATGGACCACAACCAAGCAAATCACATCAGAATTAAACATTGGTGTTCAGAAGGTCATCTGAACACACATGTACAATGTATCGGACCTGGTCGCGAATGGTCTACAACAGCCATTAATCGTGCGTTAGGTTGGGTTGTTTTACCTCTGAGCAGCACTTTTTTTCACACCATGGACTAAATGGCCAGGTCACATGGACCACGAAGGCTCAGAGAAGGTTGGGGGAGAGGACCCACTGGAACAGCTGTTGGAAGACGGATGGTATCCTCCCGTCAAGGCCATCCAGCCTGTACATGCATAGGGTATGGCTCTCCAGCATACAGGGCCACGGCTTTACATTTCATCCGACGGACGGCGGCCTTTCCAAGCCCATTCGATGTCCCCTACTGACTGTGGGCAGGGCAGAGAATTTTGCGGAGGTAAATCTCAATACTGACCCAGCTGGGACTCGAATCTGGGAACTACAGATTACGAGCTTGACATGCTTCTGACTAAGCCACCCCCGCCCCACCATTGATAATGTTGAGGGCTGATGTCAGTGACGCACATGAAAGTGCATCTCCAGCGGGCACAGGAGCATTCACAGTGGACCATTGAGGATGGAGAAAGCTAGCTTGATCGGACGAATCAAGGTTCTTTTTGCATTATGCTGGTGGAAAGATCATCACAAGCTACACGAGACCATGAAACCACGTGTGGCTTGTGGGAAATGCTTTCCTGGTGCACATTAAGCCCCCTGATACCCGTCGAAGGACATATGAACGCCACAGCGTATTTGAACATTGTTGCTGACCAAGTTCACTCCTTAATAATAATAATAATATTTTTATTAAGCCTTAGTATGGTTATATACATAGATTACCCCGCTAAGCCTTATGGCTTGCCAGCAGGATTTCTTTCAATCACACGACAGGTTTATTAAAGAATATGACATGTGTAATGGAAAATAAACACATAATTAAAAACAGAAACTAAAACAATGACAACAAAAAAAAGAAAAACACGTATTAAAACACAGACATGAAAAATTAAACACATTTATCAAATAAACCTATAAAATTTCGGATTACAGCACATATTGCACAAAACTATCACCTATTGTGCAAGTCATCATTTCGCATTAAAATTGCACTTGCTTAAAAGATACCAGATAGAGGATGTGACTTTTTAAACATTACTTTTCAATTATTTAAGTCTAATAACCATTTCGAAACTTTAGTTTTAATTTCTGAATAAGTGCTCAGGCATAACAGATCTCTCGGTAGAGAATTAAAATTTTTGGGTATTTGATAAGATATCCGCGCTTTTCCATAATTATTGTGAAAAACTGGTTCAACAAAATAATTTTCACACTTTCGTCTTGTATTGATCACATGCAAAATTTTCTCCTTGTGTTCATTTTTAAAGTAATTTCTAAAGATAGTTACATAAATATATAACAACTGGTAAAATGTTCAGATAATGAAAAATATTGCCAAGGTGATCTTCATTAATTACTTGTTTATTGAATTTAACAATATTATTTAGAGTACTTTTTTGTATTCGTTTAATTTTATTTAAAACAGATTTATATGTGCATCCATATATACTGATACCATACCTAATGATTGATTCACAGAGAGCTTTATATATCATTGTTATGACATCCAATGGAATAAGTGTATTCAACTTCAACACTTTGTAAGATGCATACCTTAGTTTATCACAAGTATATTTTATGTGCGATTTCCATTTAAAATCTTGGTCAATATAAATCCCCAAATATTGAATTTTATTAACCTCTTCCACAATTGGGCAGGAACATGCATTTTGGTTAATTATTAATTTATATTGACAGTTATAATTATGTGTTTTAATGCATAAGTTATTTAACTTGTGCCTATTCTGAATGATCATATATTTTTTCTTCATTTAAGAAGAATTTGTTTTTCTGAAACCAAGAATTTGCTACATTATAGTCGTTCTGTGCACATCTAACTACTTCTTCTACCTGCATACCTGCGTTCAGCAGAACGGTATGGTCAGCAAACATAAACAAATTACCCTGAAAATTTATTTCTGCTAAATCATTTATATAAATTGCAAATAAAAGTGGCCCCAAAACTGAGCCTTGTGGTACACCTGATTTTAAAATTTGATCTCTACTTTCACAATTTTCAATCCTAGTGATGATAGTCCTATTAGACAAGTAATTTTTGAAGCATTTATTCAGTGAACCTCGAATTCCCACGAATGATAACTTTTTTAACAATATGTCATGGTTAACCGTGTCAAATGCTTTATTCAAATCCATAAATATAGCACAAACCTTTTTTTCCAGAATTGAGTGCTGTATTAATGTATTGTGAGAAATGCTCTAATAAATCAATAGTTCCTCTGTTCTTCCTAAACCCGTACTGCCTATCTGTAATTATTTTACATTTTTCTAAAAAATTATTAACATATTTGTATACATATTTTTCTAAAACTTTTTCAATAACTGATAAGACCATGATCGGTCTATAATTACTATATATATTTCATGATCCCTTTTTAAATATAGGATGCACAATTGCAGTTTTGAGTGTGTTAGGAACAATGCCAGTGTTCAAACTCAAATTAATCAAGCGTTGCAGGATCTCAGAAAAAACATCTGCATTGCTTTTTATTTATGAAGTTTTCACCATATCATAGCCCACTGCATTACTAATTTTTAAATTGCTAATGATCTGTACTACCTCATCTCTATTTGCTTCAGGTATAAAAATAGAATGTGAATTAGAAGGTGTAATAATCTCGTTGACAGCTATATTTATATTTTTTGAATATTTCAGGATTAAATTTTCTCTAACACTAGCAAAGTAATTGTTAAAATCATCCACTATCAACTCCATCGCTCTATTTTTACCAAAATGGCGTTTTATTTGCATGTCAACAGATAATTTCTTTTTGTCATTAGTAATATCTTTTACCAGCTCCCAAATTTTCTTATTGTTATTTATATTTAAATTGATTTTATTTCTATAACAAAAACATTTTTGTTTCCTTATCAAACTATTTACAGTGTTCCTTACTTTTTTATATTCATCATATAATATCGTACTTTGCATATTATTCTTGTATTTAACCCACAACAGATCTCTTTCATCAATAGCCTTAATTATCCCTTCAGTTATCCATTCTTTCGGTTTCCTTTTGAATTTTTTAACTCTAGATGCTTTGAAATAACACTGATTCCTAATTTCGTTAATTTTATCTAATATCAATTTTTAACAAGTCTTTCGGATTAATAACCTCAGTTCCAATAACATCCCAATCTATTAATCCTAGTTTTCGGGAAAGTTTTTCATCATCGACATATGTACAAGTAAGCGTTATTCTTATTTGTAAGATTTTTATCTCTAGAAATTAAGGATTTTATTTTTGTTCTAATTAATATTCCATAGTGATCAGCAATCTTTTTTTTTATAGACTCTTACATCTGCTTCAAAGTTTTTAATTTTATGAACCACAATGATCAATTTGAGATGGTTGCAAAGTTTGCATAACGACTTCTTCTCTAGTAAAACCTGATATCTTCTGTTGCATGCCATACTCCAATAACAGATTCAAGTATTGGTCGCTACCACATTTGTCTATATTTGCAGTATCAATATTAAAATCGCCAACCAAGAAAATATCATTTAGCTTTAAATTTAAGTCGAACCAATATTTCAAATTTGATAGAAATTCTTTAACCTTTGTACTTGGTGATCTGTATAGAGCGATCAAGTTCATCAAGTGAATTTTCCAGAGTGTTAGTTGTACTTTCTACTAGAATAATAACATCCAAATAATTGACAAACGAAGCAATATAAACAGTAAAGAGGCCCCATTTTTTTTAACTAATCTGACACTAATATAGAGTATGCCTAATTCGTTATTATCTTTGCCTTGTAAAAAAATATTAGGATTTAATTCTTGTGTAGTATCAGGGTCATCCAAATTTAATTCATTATCTATTAGTTCAATAACCTCCATAATTGTTTAAAAATGGAAAAAAAAACTATAATTTAAAAATGGCAAAAATTAATCTTTAGTTAAATCTCGATAGTATCAAACATATTAATCCTAATCGGCTTATCGTTATCTCGTATTTTAACAAATATTTTTTTATTCTTGTACCATACATATTTATAGTTATGTTGTCTAGCAAAAACTCTAGCTCTCCAATAAATTTCTTTGTTCACCTGTGTCAAATTTTCGTTAATGTAAATTGAATTATTGGAACTGTCATGAAAAACCTCACCACTGTTAATTCTAGTTTTTTTTCGAGTAATCCACTTGTTTTTAATGGATATACTCTTAAATTGTACGATAACATAAGGTAATTTTTGCTTATCCCGAACAGAGACTCTGTGAATCACATCAATATCTTTCGTTTGAAAATCCGTAATATCTAACTTATCAGCTAAATTTTTTACATAGCCATGCAGAACACTTTCATCTTCTTCTTTTCTTAATGGGATGCCGTGTATTTCAATGTTTTTGTTTCGGCTGTAATGTTCTAGATCATTATTCACCATTTTTAGATCGCGAATCTCTTTCTCGAGCACAGAGTTTTGTGTTTTGCATTCGGTCAACAGTTCTGTGAGCTTGTTATTGTTCTTCTCAGAGTCCATAAATTTGTTCAATAATACGTCATACTTTTCTGACAAGAAGCTCATAGAGGTTTCCAGCGAATCTATTTTGTCCTTCATGTCGGTTAGTATGGATAACTTCGTATCGATACGAAGTAACATGGATTTCACTTCTCTCTTACAAGTCTCAACCTCTACCTGAAAGTTCAGAAAGGCAGACGCTGTATTGTCCTGAGATGACTCTTTCGCTATAAATGATTGCGAAGGAGTATTTTTGTTTGCAACCGATTTATCGGAATCTGTATTCCCTATGGAACAATGATGACAAATCCATTTATTTCTCCGTTCTTTCGACATTTTTCTAAAATTATTTTAACTTATGCTAGCACATGAGATGTGATACTTTCCATCGCAACTTTTGCACTGTATCAAATCCTTTTCTTCTAGCGTCTGTTTACTGCATTCTGAGCAGGCAAGGTTCCCATTCGATTCACGGCTGTTGTTCTTAACTGCCATTTCCGGTTGACACCGTAGGGGATGAAGTGCTGTTTCCAATCTCAAGTTGCGGAAGGGAGCAGAGTTCACGAGCGTTCTGCTGACCGCAGTAGCTCTGTCGAGGTCAAGGTCAAGGCCGGGCCACAGCTCGTTGCAAAGATAGGGGCTTGTTGGACAGAATAAAGCCTTGATGTAAACCAAAAAAAAAATCAACTAAAAGCGGAATAACACTTGCGTAACATTCTGTCTTTGGTTGAGTTGATAGATGATCATCAAGTGGATTATTCTAACATAAAATATCTAACTTTAACTCAAAATAAGATCAGCTTAATGAAGAACCATTTGGGGCGCTGTCAGAGTGCCACCGACATCTCCGAAACCGATATTATTGATTGATACGGCTACGTTTCATCCTCACTCGGACGGACATGTTCAGCATGATAATGCACCTGCTCACAAGGCACGTATTGCCACCGAATGCTGCAAGGAACATGCCGAGGAGTTTTCCTTGTTTCATTGACCTGCACAGTCCCCAGATCTAAACCCTATCGAGCATCTTTAGGATGAGGTGAAAAGGGATGTTTGCAGCCGTCCCATTTGTAGCAACTGCGAGACACGCACCTAATAAACTGGCATATCAGTGTACACTCATTACTACATGTTTCAGCATAGAATTTTCCGTATAAAGTTGGCAATATTGTTACTGTTTCGACTTGGCCCCCTTCAGACTGGGACATAGTTGAACAAAGAAGTGTTTTTTTTGCTTTTGGCTCGTAATCTGCAGTTCTCAGATTCGAGTCCCATCTGGGCCAGAGTTGAAATTTATCTTTGCAAAACTCTCCGCCCTGTCCACGGTCAGTAAGAACACCGATGAACTTGGAAAAACCGTCGTCCGTCGGATGGGACATTAAGCCATGGTTTCGTGTGCAGGATAGCCATACCTTGTACACGTTAAAGAATATGCTTCATGGTCTAGATGGGGGTCTACCATTTGCCTCCCAACAGCTGTTCCAGTGGGTCCCCTCCCCCAACCCTCTCTGAGCCTGCGGAGACCTTGTGACCTGGCCATTTAGTCCATGGTGTGCAAAAAAACCAACTCAAGAGAGTTAGAGGTAAAAAAAACCAACTCAACCCATTCGCTTTTGATTTTGATAAAGGGTTGAACTAACTGAAACTTACGCAGAATGTGTGCACAATTCCCGTGCTTTTCAGTTGTTTATCACCAAAAAAAATGTGCAAATGGTGTGAAGTGTTCAGAAACGGTCGCACTGGTGTAGCGGGTGAACATCGACCTGGTTCTGTAGAACTTCCTCATCACATTAGATGGAATTCGTGCTGAATTAAAAATTAGCCACGGGATGGTTCACGCTGCAGTGCATGCCAAGGAACTGTAGTGTAAGATGCGTGCCAAATGGATTCCAAGGCAGGGAGCGATCCAGACGTTCAAAATGGGGTTCATAATTGGCAAACAAAATTCTCGAAAACAAAACTTTCTCCTCTGATGGAATTAAGAAACTTGTCAGACGCTTTACTAAATGTGCTGAAGTAGTAAATGAAAAATAGTTCTTGTTCATGCTTCTCTAATAAATCGTTTTTAAGCTATATTTAAATACATTTTGTTTATTGAAACTCCTTATATATAACTACGATTACAGTACTAAGTCGTACCCTGTTTATTGTCTTCCCCAAACAGTAAAAACGTTTTCTACACTTTTAGGGTAAATCATAAATTATCTAAAAGCACAACAACTGCGAGCCCGTCATTTTTCCGCGTAGAGTGGTAATTAATCTGTCAAACGGATGATCAAAAAAATTCGAAATGCCAGTATTGTAAATCTTTCGGTGGGTTGTTTTACCTCTGAGTGGCACTTTTTTCCACACCATGGGCTAAATGGCCAGGTCAAAAGGCTCAGAGAAGGTTGGGGGAGGGGACCCACTGGAACACAACACTTGTTGGGAGACAGATGGTAGCCACCCATCAAGGCCATCCAGGGTGTTCTTTTACTTGCAGGAGGTATGACTCTCCCGCACACGGGGCCACGGCTTAACGTCCCATCCTACAGATGGCTGCCTTTCCAAGCCTATTGGTGTTCCCTACTGACCGTGGGCAGGGTGGAGAAATTTGCGGAGATAAATCTCAACGCTGACCCAGCTGGGACTCGAACCCGGGAACTATAGATTACAAGCCTGGCGCGCTAACGATTGAGCCACTCCGTCCCCATCCATATAAGAATAATGCTTTTTGCATTTTTGCTTGGAAATGTCCCGTCCGTTGAATGGGTCGTTAAGCCAATGTCCCATGTGAAGGAAAAGCACTATCATGTTAAAGAACACGCTGAATGGCCTTAAGGGTAGGTTTCTGTCTCCTAGCAGCTGTCCGGTCCGTCCCCTTACCCCAAACTTCTTTGAACCTTGGGGACCTTATGAATTGACCATTTAGCTCATTATATGAACAAAAGTGTAGCTCAGAGGTTGAAACAACCCAGCTCACAAGGAAAAAAGGGTATTTATTCTCTGTTGATAGTTCTGTATGAACAGCAGTAATAAATAATCCTGTTGGCAGAAACTGATTTAGATAATACAATTATAATCAGGGTAGGGTTGACTCAGTAGGTAGTAAATCCGACTCATAATTTGC
This sequence comes from Ryuthela nishihirai, assembly GCA_038380435.1. Classification (NCBI taxonomy): domain Eukaryota; kingdom Metazoa; phylum Arthropoda; class Arachnida; order Araneae; family Heptathelidae; genus Ryuthela; species Ryuthela nishihirai. The sequence continues at coordinate 71,300,733 of JAWZYU010000008.1, read as the reverse complement.
TGTTACTAAGCTCGAGCCCCAACTCTGCCAGAGTTGAGGTTTATCTTTGCTAGGCACTACCCTGACCTCAGTGAGGAATACGGGGCCTGTGGCCTTCGGAAGGCCGCCATCCATTGGATGGGATGTTAAGACGTGACCCTGTGTACATTAGGCAAGCATTTTTCAAACTGCGGGTCGCGGCTCATTAGTGGGTCGTAAAATCAGTTTAGTGGGTCGCATTCAGCATTTTTTAAATAAAACACAAAATATCGGAGTGAATCTCACAGACCGGATCGAGATGTAAAATCTGTTTCTTATTATGGGTCGCATTCAAAAAAGTTTGAAAAACATTGCATTAGACCATAACATGTGCACGTTAAAAAACACACTGGATAACCTTAATGGGAGGCAACAATTTGTCTGCTAACAGCTGCATCCCCACTTACTCAAGGGACTGAAGTAAGCTCAGTCTTTTTCCCATTTCTTGAGGGGGGGGGGGGGGGGGGAAGCGTTGCCTCAGTCTGTAGAGCACCAAGCTCGTAATCTGCAGTTCCCTAGTTAGAGTACTGTCTGGTCCAACATTCAAAATTATCTCCTCAAAACTTCCCGCCCTGCCCTCGATCAGTAGGGGACACCGACGGGCTTGGAAAGGCCGCCGTCCGTCTGATGGGATATTAGCCATGGCTTCGTGTATGGGAAACACACTGGATGATCTTCGCCGAGACTACCATCTGTCTCCTAACAACTGTCTAGAGGTTCCCATTTCCCCAACTTTCTCTGAGTCCTTGGAGTCCTCGAGACCTGGCTATTTAGTCCATTGTGTGCAAAAAAATTCTGAACAGAGGTAAAACAAACCCGTTGTAGGGTTGTTTTACTTCTGGACGGCACTTGTTTGTACACAATGGGCTAAATGGCCAGGTCTCAAGCACCCCAAGGACTCAGAGAAAGTTGGGGAACTGGGACCCTCTGGAAGAGCTGTTGGGAGACAGATGGTAACCTCCCATCAAGGCCATCCAGGGTGTTCTTTAAAGTGCAGAAGGTATGACTCTCCTGCATAAAGGGCCATGAATTAACGTCCCATCCGATGGACGGCGGCCTTTCCAAGCCCGCCGATGTCCGCTACTGACCGTGGGCAGGGAGGGCATTTTTGCGGAAATAAATCTCAATGTTGGCCTAGCTGGGATTCAAATCCTAGTGATGTGTCAGGTGCTCTAGCTTGCTAAGCTACCCGCTGCTTTATCAAAAAGAATGCAAAATGAAATAGCAACCGAAACATTATTTTAAAAATGTATTAGATGAAGTTAGAAAATAGCATAGCACTTTGGAAACTCGCCGGAAAGAAAAATAAATGCCACAGAATTTCTTACCTCGTGAAAGCTTAATATCCCAGACTCTTGTGTGATCGATCCAGCGAGGCCACCCCCTACGATAGGAGCGCCAATTCCATTCATTTTTGGGTTTGTGAGAGTGAAGGTTCGGCCGTAGAATGCTAGACCCATTACCAGTTTGTTTCGAGGAGTTCCTCTCTCGATCCAGTAGTTGATAGTGGAATCCTGAAAGTAATAAAAAGGAAAGTTAAATAGTTGTAAACTCCCCTTCCCACCTCCCAAACGCTTTATTTTTATTTACTTATTTTCATTTTATTTATATTTTTAGATTTCTAGATCCAGGCCCTATTCTTACTTAATCATTTAACAAAATACATCACTATGAAACACATATGTGCATTTTATAATGGTCCTATATATATATAACTGCCTGTGCATGAGTAAACCAAAATTCTAATACTCAGTTCAAAGCTATTTCTGAACGATAGAATGAACATAAGGGTAATATAGGCAAAAAGGTATTAAACTGTTTATTTCGTGCATTTTTCAAGAAAATTTTAGACTTCCAAGAACGGGGGGGAAATGTTTTATTGCAATGGTATTCCAGTCGATTGCCCCATCCCATCCTCTCAAGAAATTTGTGGCAAAGGGGGACCCACTGCACACCTGTTATGGAAGCCTCCCCGTCAAACCAGGGGCGGGGGTGGCTCAGTCGGTAGCGCGCCATGCTCGTAATCTGTAGTTCCCAGGTTCGAGTCCCAGCTGGGTCAGCGTTGGGTTGGGTTGTTGTTTTACCTCTGAGCGGCACTTTTTTGCACACCATGGGCTAAATGGCCAGGTCACATGGACCCCGAAGGCTCAGAGAAGGTTGGGGGAGGGGACCCACTGGAACAGCTGTTGGGAGACAGATGGTAGCCTCCCGTCAAGGCCATCCAGCGTGTTCTTTAACGTGCACAGGGTATGTCTCTCCCGCACACGGGGCAATGGCTTAACGTCCCATCCGACGGACGGCGGCCTTTCCAAGCCCATCGGTGTCCCGTATTGACCGTGGGCAGGGCGGGGAACTTTGCGGATGGGGTTAGCGTTGAGATTTATCTCCGCAAAATTCCCCGCCCTGCCCACGATCAGTAGGGGACACCGATGGGCTTGGAAAGGTCGCCGTCCGTCGGATGGGACGTTAAGCCGTGGCCCCGTGTGTGGGAGAGCCATACCCTGTGCACGTTAAAGAACACGCTGGATGGCCTTGAGGGGAGGCTACCATCTGTCTCCCAACAGCTGTTCCAGTGGGTCCCGTCCCCCAACCTTCTCTGAGCCTTCGGAGTCCATGTGACCTGGCCATTTAGTCCATGGTGTGCAAAAAAGTGCCGCTCAGAGGTAAAACAACCCAACCCCGTCAAACCTTTTCTACCATGTTCTTTTACTCGCGCAAGGTATGGCTTAACATCCCATCTGACGGACGGCGGCCTTTCCAAGCCCATCTGTATGCCCTTTTTTACCGATGATGGGGTTAGCGAAGATACATCTAAATGATGGTGTAGGTGGGACTCGAACCTGGAAACTGCAGATTACGATCCTGACAAGGACAATCCCCGCCTTGCTCTGGGACAGAACTGAAAAGGATGTGATATTACAATATTAATCTGAGGTGAATTGGACTTACGACATTGAGCAGTTTCTGGTCCTGTGTCTCATCTGGCCTCTGGTAGAGGGGAGTGCTGTGTCCTGTTTTGAAATCCCATGAACCGTGGAAGTCGTACGTCATCACATTGATGAAGTCGACGTACCTGCAAGAGACGAAAAAACAGGAAACCCGTGAAATGGAGAACGGGAAAATGTAACATTTCAAATCACTGCTCTAGCTGGAAAATATAACATTGAGTAAGGAAATAATTGAGATGCATGAAAGCAAATCACTCCCGTATAAAAAAAAAAAGCGCAGTTTGAAATATCAGGTTCAAATTTAATGATTGTGGTGGAATGGTTAGCGCGTTTTTTCCGGTAATGATCCCTGAAAAGGCATAATAAAAAATAAATATCCCTCCCCCACCTAATTTTTGAAATTGGGAAATTTTTAAACGAATATTGCATGCGATGCAATTATGTTAGAAATTTGAAATTTTGATGGTGAAATGTGAAGGTCAAGAAGTTTGAATTGAAAATAATGATTTTTATGTATCCGAAATATGGGACCTGTCGATCAAGTATCTGGAGAACTACAAGGCGCCGAAATACCTTAAAACAGAGATTGGATTGGATTGTTTTACCTCTGAGCGGCACTTTTTTGCACACCATGGGCTAAATGGCCAGGTCATAAGGACCCCGAAGGCTCAGAGAAGGTTGGGGGAGGAGACCCACTGGAACAGCTTTTTGGGAGGCAAATGGTAGACTCCCATCTAGGCCAAGAAGCATATTCTTTAACGTGTACAGGGTATGGCTCTCCCGCACACGGGCCACGGCTTAACGTCCCATCCGACGGACGGCGGCCTTTTCAAGCCCATCGGTGTCCCCAACAGACCGTGGGCAGGGCGGGGAATTTTGCGGAGATAAATCTCAACGGTGACCCAGCTGGGACTCGAACCTGGGAACTACAGATTAAAACAGAGATAAAGCCTAACTTGCATAGTAATTAAGCCACCGGCAACTATAAGGTATGCGATGGTGTCAGCAAGAAGAACGAAATACATTCTGTAACTGGTGTCCGCACGAGAGACATACCCACAGGTAGATCCTGATCACTCATCCCGAAATCCTGTCGACTTATAGTCAAATAAATCTGAAATTTGTCTACCAGCTTTGAAATCCAAAACAGGTGCTTTTCCCGGGGCTTGAACCCAGGTCCCTTAGTCAGTAGCCTATTTGCTAACCACTCGGCCACAGATGACTCAATTTATCTTATTTACATATATATGATTGTGTGATTGAGGACTGACTGACTGATAGGGGATCACGCTTATTCCAATTATGATGCAGAAATGGTAGAGCTATGAAAAATTGTATCTACGGCTAGTCCGGATCGTAGATCTCGGAAAAGTCAGAAATTTTACCTCCGACGCGAGCTTCAAGTTCAAAGGTGGTCACGTAGAGATCAAATCTTGATCTACAGGGTGATTCAAAACTTATCGTTCAAATTTCGTGGGGAGGTAGGGAATACGTCAGGAAACCGATTTCACATAGGAAAGTATGTCCGCAAACGTCATCTACATGAACAAAATGGACAAGTAAAGTGAACACAAGGAAACAGTACAGTTAAGTGGTAACGAATGTGACTTTTATTCCAACAAGGTAAAGTACAGGTTCACAGTAGGTGCTCAAAATTGCGACCATTTACACGGACACAGGATTCACAGCGCCGTTGCATTGACCGCCGAACATTTTCAAAAACGCCTGGCATATCACGGACAATGCCTGCAGCGGCCACTATTAGTGCAACAAGGTCCATTTCACTGTCGACGGGGGTCTCGTACACATGGTCTTTCATGGGCCCCCACAAAAAGAAATCCATGGGTGATAAATCAGGTGACCTGGGTGGCAAAGCGATCGGTCCACCTCTACCGATCCATCGAGCTCCGAATGTTCGGTTCAGGTAATCACGCGCAACAATTGTGCTATGGGCTGGAGCCCCGTCATGTTGATACCACATATCTCGGCGGATATGCGCAGGAACAGCGCCCAGAAAAGTCGGTAACACTGTCTCGAGAAATATTAGGTATTTCCGGTCGTCCAATCGGGGTGGTAGCAAGTAAGGTCCCAACAAACAGTCACCAATGATTCCAGCCCACACATTTATGGCAAAACGATGTTGCGCAACGTGACTTCTCGTACCATGCGGGTTGTCGAAAGCCCACACATGTGAATTGTGTGTATTGAACACACCTTCACGACTGAATGAAGCTTCATCTGTAAAAAGGACAGAACCTGGAAAACTGGGGTCCATGGCACCTTTCTGCATGAACCATTGTGCAAATTCCACACGCTTCGGATAATCGTCAGGATGCAGTAACTGCACCCTTTGCAGATGGTAAGGATGCACACGTTCCTCGTGCAGTATCCGCCACACTGCTGACTGAGAGACCCCAAGCTGCTGAGCTCGTGTGCTGGTATTCGGATTATCTTCGATGGACTGTAGGACTTGTTCTGCGACGTTGACAGTCCGCGTCAGTCGTCTTCTCCCGTATCCTGCATGTTGCTGCGCAGTGAACCACGTTCGCACAGATTGCGATGCACACGTGCAAACATTTGATGCTGCGGTATTCTTCTGTTAGAGTATCGGTCTTCGTAAACTTGCCTAGCTCGGCGGCCGCTTTCGCCAGCTGTCCCATATGCGAGATGCATATCCGCTAGCTCTTGATGGGTAAAACGATTCATCTTATCACTAGTAAGTCAGCTCGTACACTGATGACAGCGGGAGTGGTCGGGCGAGCTGTACACTGGTTGGGTACACACAGCGCCCTCTACATACGCATGCGTACATTTGCGGACATACTTTCCTATGTGAAATCGGTTTCCTGACGTATTCCCTACCTCCCAACGAAATTTGAACGATAAGTTTTGAATGACCCTGTATAAGTGCTAGAAATGTGAAAATTGGTGCCTGGGGTACTTCGGGTTGTAGATGTCTGAAACGTTAGGAATTTTGGATGCAATGGGTCCTTCGAGGTCAAAGTCAAATTTAAATCTACCAGTACTAGAGAGCTAAAAATTGGTTCCTGGGGGTATTTTGAGTCGTAGATTTTAAAAATGATGCGATGGGTTCTTTTAGGTCAAGGGTCAAATTTCAATATTCCAGTATTGCAGAGGTAAATATTGGTGAATAAGTCTATTTCAGGCAGTACAATTCAAGAGCAAGAAGAATTTTAACATTTTTTCGCACTTAATTTCACATTTAAGATCCAATAGGGATCGGAGTGGCAATCTAAAAATCAAGGGGTACCGAAGGCAGGGATTATACATACCGTGCGTGCATGCATACACAGTGAATCTCTTTTGTTGCGATCTTATGCAACCACGGCAATTCCCGGTTCCGCTTGTACAGCACTACCTGGTTATGAAAAGCCATGACCATCTAGAGCCGGGGGCAAGGAATACGCCCTATAGGCACACCTCAACCCCAGCCTCACATGGCAGCAGTCCTATAGAAGGAAAGCTGACCACCGGAAGAAACCTTACTTTAATCTATTCCCCGGTTTGCAAATGTGCATGGATATATAGATCCAAGCTCGATCGGCACCCGGGGTGGAGACTCTTAGTAGGACTCGGACTTTTGAAAGGGCTGTGGCTTACTAGGAGCCAATCCCGTTCTGCCGAGCCCTTGAACAGCTTCACTGAGCTCCTGAGAGGTGAGGTCTCAGACACTGTCAACGACCCAACCGGCTAGGGAACCAGTCGGCAGCATCGTCGACCTCGGTTGGCCTTAGCCATGTCCAACCGGGACGCCAATCCGGTCGGCACAGCCTTCAGCCGGGTTACCGGACCCTAGGCCCCCCCAGCACGACAAGGTGGTCCCCTATCGGGAACACAGTGAGTCTGAAAACTAATTAGACTAAAATTTTAAAACAAAAGCTAATATACAGGAAAAGAAACTATTATGAAAATCGTTCAAAATAACCGCCATGGGACAAAACCTCTCTTTTAATCGTTTGAAAGCATTCTGGAAATTCCTCCAAAGTTATCTGTTTGAGATGGTGCCGGAGAGCCATATTTTGGAAGTTTCGAAATCGTTTTGCTTTCATCTTCGTTTTTAACTTCGAAAAGAGAAAGAAATCAGAGACGAATCTGACGAACAGGGGGGGGGGTTGATTTCAGTAACCCCTTTTAGTGGAACAAATCTTCGAAACAACCCGAAATACCCCCCCAGACAGTGATTTTCACATCTCTAGCACTTGTAAATCAAGGTTTGACTTCTACGTGATCTCCTTTTAACCTTAAAGGACATATCTGAGGTCAAATTTCTGATTTTTTCGAGATCTACTACCCGATCTGAACTTATGCTTTTATGTTAGAAATTTCGTCTCATTGCTTTTAAGGCGCACTCGGTATGTATATATTTCTTTATATATTTCTATATACGACAAAATATGATTTGCATATATTTCTATATACAAGAAACATTATATACTAATTAAAACCACGCCAAAAGTTTAGTGTCAAACGCATGTCCATTGATAACTTCATTCTCAGTTCACAAACAACATACTACTCCATTCATACCGGTCTTTGAAAGGTAGCCGTCCGTCGGATGGGACGTTAAGCCGTGGCTCCGTGTGCGAGAGAGCCATATTCTGTGCACGCTAAAAAACACGCTGGATAACCTTGACGGGAGGCTACCATTTGTCTCCCAATAGCCGTTCTAGTGCGTCCCCTCCCTCAACTTTCTCTGAGCCCTCCGGGTCCTTGTGACCTGGGCATTTAGCCCATTGTGTGCAAAAAATGCCGCTCGGAGGTAAAACAACCAACCAACAAACGCCATTCATAAGGTAGGCGACGGCAGCGCCCCCAAATATTTCTGACATTTTTTTAGGGTTCCCACCACGGCAGCTAGGAACCCGATCTATTACCCCAACATGGCTAGAATTAAGTGGGATCACCCCACCAAATTTAAGACCTATCGCTGAAGTAGCAGAGGAACCACGGAGAAACCGACATTTTCTGCCATCCATGACGCCACACGTGTCCCTTACCCTTTCGTTCGCCCGTTCGGAATTACCTCTGTTATATAATATAACGATTCTATATATATCTGTTTTCTTTTAGAGCTATCTGGAATGTTCGATTGTTTTCCTCTGAGCGGCACTTTTATTCACAAGGTGGGCTAATCTGCCACATCACAAGGACCCCCAAGGGTTCAGAGCAGATTATAGGACGGGAACCTATAGACAGCTGTTCGGATACAGATACAAGTCTCCCTTCAAGGGAATCCAGCGTGTCCTTTAATGTGCACAACCTATAATCTACTGCGATAATGCCACTCTTTAAAGTTCCATCTGAGAGATGGCGGCCTTTCCAAGCATACTGGTATCTACAAGCCTGGTGTGCTAATGAAACTAAAATTCTACCTACTGAGCCGACATTCAATTGGCTCAGTCGGTAGCATTCTAGGATTGTAATTTGCCCACTAAAACTCCACCCTGTCGTCACGTAGAAAAGGGGCATCGATGGACGAAATGTTGTCGTCCGATGGATGGGACATAAGCCATGGCCACGAGTGCGGAAGAGCCATATCCTGTGCACGTTAAAGAACAGGCTGAATGGCCTTGATGGAGGCTACCATCTGTCTTTAACCCTTTCACAACTGAGGGAAACATTTTTCCCATTTTAAAATTGGTGATTGTCGTATTTAATTATCTGCATTTTTTTATACAGAATGTCAAAATAGAACGTATGCCGAACGCAATTACGTAAACGGGAACGTTTAGAAAACAAAAACAGAACTGTCAGGACGCATAATATATGTACTATGTGCAATGTCCATCTTTGCCTCACTACCAAAAGAAATTGCTTCGCAGAATATCATAATTAGCACATCATTTTGTATAGTAATTTTATTTCATAATTTTGTATTATTTTAGTTAACATTTTGTTATAATAAACCAATAAATAAAAGACATTGCATAATAAGCCTAACTATAATTTGTGTTACCTTTATAGTCCATTGGGAAAAATATTTCCCATAAAATTCCAAAAAAACTACACATTGTTATGTATTTTTCTTATGATTTTTATTTATTTTACGTCTAAACAAACTAAAATAAACAGTTACATACTAATATTTACTCTTAGAAACCTTATGGTACTGAAAGGGTTAACAGCTGCCCAATAGGTCCTGTTCCACTAACTTCTCTGAGCCCTTGAAATCCTTGTGACTTGACCGTTAAAATTCACATAACATAGTTATACATCTTAATAAGTACATATATTCATTTTGTGTGAAAAAAAAGTATTACTCTGAGGTAAAACAACCCTACCAGCTTTAATTTGCCATTGAATGAACAGAAATAATGTACTGAACTCACCTGTTGATCTCGGGAATATTATATGCAGAGTCACTCACTTTTCTGTTGGCTGCTACAGCAACAGTCAGCAGGAATCCATGAGGTTGGAAAGCCTTTTGGAGCTCCTAAATAAATAAAATTCTGCAATTTAACGGGAAATAAATGGTTGCCACTGCATAAACTGAAAGAAAATTCTTCACAAAATTTGGAATATGTGCTTTTATTACATTAATTATGTTAGTTTAGAATAAAAGGGAGAATAGTTTGAGTAGAGGAAAAATAAATGGTTGATTGGAAAGAGGAAGAGAGAAGATTCTAAAGAAATTGTTTTTGGAAAAAAACTGAGGGTGAAAAAAGAGAGAAAAATGCAAACTCTAGCTGTCAAAGTTTTCACTCCTGAGTTAAACTGAACTATTTGTTATTCTAATTTTAATACAGTGGACCTTCGTTATAGCGCTGCTCGCTATACCGCGCACTCGGTTATAGCGCGGCGATGTTCGCGATAAGTTATAGATAGTGTTTGTTTTTACATATTTTCAAACGTACCTTATGTACGTAAATAAAATAATAAATATATGTACTTATTAAGATGTATAACTAAGTTATGTGAATTTTAATAAAACACTTAATAAATAAATTGTTTTTTTTATTAAAATACATAATATATATAGTTGATGGGATGTTTCAGTATATAGCTCAAATCGTTCTGAGTAAATTTATTGTGTCGCCACCGCGCCGCTCGGTATAACGCAGTTCACCTTATAACGCGGGTGTTCTTTCCCGCCCGACATGCGCGTTATATCGGGGGTCCACTGTATTTGGAGTTCGATATTAATGCTATTTAGACCCAATTTAACATTCCTCAAAGAAAATTTAAGAAATACAGAAAATGAAAAAAATAGTACACAAACGAAGAGTAAAATACATTATTGTTTTTATAAATTACAAATACAGTCGTCATATGAGAAGAATTTTTTAAAACATTCAGCAATTTTATATTAATCTCACCTAGCAGAAAAACAAACTTATCATCTCTGGATAATAGGATTCTCGTTTTGCAAGAAAAATAAAGTTTTAATTTCTCCAAAATTTGAATCTTTACCTAAAGTCCGATTTCGCCTTCTCGTTCCTTAGCACCTTTCAAAACAGATATTCTCTTGTGGAAGGGGGGGCGGGGGTGGCTCAGTCGGTAGCGCGCCAGGCTCGTAATCTGTAGTTCCCAGGTTCAAGTCCCAGCTGGGTCAGCGTTGAGATTTATCTCCGCAAAATTCCCCGCCCTGCCCACAGTCAGTAGGGGACACCGATGGGCTTGGAAAGGCCGCCGTCCGTCGGATGGGACGTTAAGCCGTGGCCCCGTGTGCGGGAGAGCCAATACCCTGTGCACGTTAAAGAACACGCTGGATGGCCTTGACGGGAGGCTACCATCTGTCTCCCAACAGCTGTTCCAGTGGGTCCCCTCCCCCAACCTTCTCTGAGCCTTCGGGGTCCATGTGACCTGGCCATTTAGCCCATGGTGTGCAAAAAAGTGCCGCTCAGAGGTAAAACAACCCAACCCAACTTGTGGAAGGGAACGGAAGCGGAGGGCTGCCAGATCAATGTGGCTTACTAATCTAGACACTATGGTTGTTGTTTTTTCTTCTACCCTGCTGAGGAATGGTCAACCACACAGGTTCCTAGTGCTAACTGTATACACCAACCACAATGGAATAATGACTCTGAACTTGATTATGGATCCTGAATTTGATGTACTGGTGGGTTTCGGTTGAAGGAAAATCTTCCGCTGTGTTTTCTGTTTGTTTGTGGGTTGACAGCCCCAAGTGAATAGATTCACAGGATACGTTTTATCAGCTGGTGGATAATCCTTATCTGAGGTCATCGCAGGTAACCTAAACTCTTGCTTCTATGGGCATCGTCAATTCCTACACTGGAGGATGTCTTCCAGTGTAGATGACTTCAGGCTTTAGTAGTGGGGGGAACAGTGATATTGTCGGCCTACCCTAATCTTTTCTAAGTTTCGCCTGTGCTGCATCTCTCTCCCGAGCAAATCTCTTGTTCTTTAATATTTCACAAATAACATTCCTGTGACCTTCAATGTCGAACAAAGTAGTTCATTGACATAGAAAAATACAGTAATTCAACTAAACTACTCACTTCCTCGTCTTGTTCTAACCGTACAGGAATAAAAACCTTTTCAACCATTTGAAGGTTTGAGTTGTTTTGCCTCTAAGCGGCACTTTTTTGCACACAATAGGCTACGTGGCCAGGTCATAAGGCCCCGGTGGCTCAGAGAAAGTTGGAGGAGGGGACCCCTGGACAGCTGTTAAGAGAAAGATGTTGGATGGCTCTTATGGGAGGTTACCATCATATGCGGGAGAGCCATACACTGTGCTTGTTAAAGAACACGTTGTATGGCTTTGATGGGAGGCTACTGTGTTCTTTAACAACACAGTATATGGCTCTCCCGTATATGGAACCACCATTTGATGGACACCAATGCCAACCACATTACTCCAACACATGGGAGGTGTTATTATATGTATATAGTTCAGCTTCTAACGCCTGATACAAGGCGGTTTCCTTAATTAAGCTCACTAAAGATTTTCTTCATGCTAACTTTTCACAGGGGTGTAACATTCCAAAGGTTCTGACAGGGAAAATGACAAATTTTCAGATTCGAAAATTACTGACGGATTAATGAAAGCTTGATCCTCTTCTAATATGTGGGAATAGGGTGCCTAAAATATTTCGAATTTAAATTCGTCTTTATGGGCCAGTCTCTGGCCAAATGGCCAAAATTCCGGCTCTCTCAACATTCTTCTTCTGGCGATGTCTAATACTCCTACTGAATGATTTTCTACGACTCTTATGGTGACGATAGACTTCAATGTTATGCGTGGACGCGTGAAACATTCTACGCGCCATTTTAAACTTTTAAATTGTAATACTAACAGATATATAAAAACACTCATTTATACAGAATGCTATTATCTATTATAATCTTATCAGTTCGAATTCAGTGTATTCTTATCAAATATCTCATCAACACAATATCACCTTATCCAATAACTCAATAAATTTATCGATCAATATCTCAATAAGTTTCTCAATCGCTATCTAATAAAACTTTTTGCATATCTCGTAAATCACTAGGGGCAGGGGTGGCTCAGTCGGTAGCGCGCCAGGCTCGTAATCTGTAGTTCCCAGGTTCGAGTCCCAGCTGGGTCAGCGTTGAGATTTATCTCCGCAAAACTCCCCGCCCTGCCCACGGTCAGTAGGGGACACCGATGGGCTTGGAAAGGCCGGCGTCCATCGGATGGAACGTTAAGCCGTGGTCCCGTGTGCGGGAGAGCCATACCCTGTGCACGTTAAAAGAACACGCTGGATGGCCTTGACGGGAGGCTACCATCTGTCTCCCAACAGCTGTTCCAGTGGGTCCCCTCCCCCAACCTTCTCTGAGCCTTCGGGGTCCATGTGACCTGGCCATTTAGCACATGGTGTGCAAAAAAGTGCCGCTCAGAGGTAACCCAACCCAATCCCTTTTTTTAATTACGACACACTAAGAGTTAGTGAATTAAGAAAGCTGATTTGTCGAGATGGGATCCGAACCCTCTTCCTGATGATTGTGTGTCAGTTGCTCTGTCCAATTAAGATACTGGGCAATGATCGCTTTCGCGTGAAATGTCTCTACAAAGAATTACACTGAGAAACCTTTTAAGAGCTAATTCCTTTCAACATTTAGACGTTTAACTCATTAGGGTGCTTAAGAAAACATCGGTAGTTTTTCAGCATAATAAGCACTGCACTTCACCTTAAAAATACGGGGCGGGGGTGGCTCAGTCGGTAGCGCGCCAGGCTCGTAATCTGTAGTTCCCAGGTTCGAGTCCCAGCTGGGTCAGCGTTGAGATTTATCTCCGCAAAATTCCCCGCCCTGCCCACGGTCAGTAGGGGACACCGATGGGCTTGGAATAGGCTGCTGTCCGTCGGATGGGACGTTAATCCGTGGCCCCGTGTGTGGGAGAGCCATACCCTGTGCACGTTAAAGAACACGCTGGATGGCCTTGACGGGAGGCTACCATCTGTCTCCCAACAGCTGTTCCAGTGGGTCCCTCCCCCAACCTTCTCTGAGCCTTCGGAGTCCATGTGACCTGGCCATTTAGCCCATGGGTCCAAAAAAGGTCCGCTCAGGGGTAAAACAACCCAACAACCTTAAAAATACTTTTACATGGCAGACATCAACTTTCAAGATTTAATCCAAGTAACATCATTAAAATGCCAATTTTCTTGAATGAAAAAATAACTTAACATTTGTCAACTCTTGCACCGTGATAACCTCAATTTTCGCTTAAAAAAACCATGGCACACCACTTTAAAATATGCTAAATGGCCACTCGACATGAATAAGACTTCTGCTATTATTAGCACCATCTGACGACAGACACCAGCAGACTCCTCTGTCTCTGATGGGTACAAACTGACTCCTGTCTCTCTCTTGTCCCTCTTCCTGACAGACCAGGTTTCCTTAATACAAAGGGTATCATGATATTCTTCCATTGGTTGGAATCAGTCAATTAGGAGCGACAAATATTTAGACGTGGCTTCAGAATTTCTTTCATCTTCCGACTCGTACCACGAGGTACAGTCTCTCAAAAAAGTATCCGAACACTATGGTTGATTGCAAAATTCAGAAAAAATATCTGGCATTGATTTTTTTAGAAATTAGTCATCTGGCAACCTTCGTGTCACTGGCAACCTTCGTGTCAATTAGTATCTAATCACTAATTTCTAAAAATATCGTTGCCAGATATTTTTTCTGAATTCTGTAATCGACCATAGTGTTCGGATACTTTTTCCACACGAAGGTTGCCAGATCGCTAATTTCTAAACCTGGATCGTGTGGGCCCACTCACAGTAATACTGAGCGTGTGCAGTTACCGTTCACAGCAAACTGGAGCGTGTGCAGTAACTGCACACGCTCCAGTTTGCTGTGAACGGTAACTGGAGCGTGTACAGTTGCTGTACACGCTCCAGATGTATTTTCTGAATTCTTTAATCAACCATAATGTTCGGATACTTTTCTGAGCGACTGTACACTTCCTTTCCCAGGAAAGCTGTGACCGATGGTCTTGATTGCCTCTCTGGGGATACATCAGTAGAAGGAGCACTTCTGCACATGGAACCACGGGAGAAGATGCCACTCACTTCTCCAGTGTCTGGGGAGGGTCATCACCGCTTAAAGGAAGTTTTCTTTGTAGCAGCAACAGGTCGGGCTCTTGCCCAAACCACTTTTTTTCCACTGGCATGAATGTAAGATAGCGGCTGAGGGGCTGGCCACTCAAAATATGCCGGAAATGGCTTGCAAGTGCCATGCCCCTGACCTCACAATGGTGACAAAGAGCAATGAATCATTTTTAAGGGTTGTTTTACCTCTGAGCGGCACTTTTTTGCACACCATGGGCTAAATGGCGAGGTCACATGGACCACGAAGGCTCAGAGAAGGTTGGGGGAGGGGACCCACTGGAACAGCTGATGGGAGACAGATGGTAGCCTCCCGTCAAGGCCATCCAGCGTGTTCTTTAACGTTGGGTTGTTTTACCTCTGAGCGGCACTTTTTTGCACACCATGGGCTAAATGGCGAGGTCACATGGACCCCGAAGGCTCAGAGAAGGTTGGGGGAGGGGACCCACTGGAACAGCTGTTGGGAGACAGATGGTAGCCTCCCGTCAAGGCCATCCAGCGTGTTCTTTAACGTGCATAGGATGTGGCTCTCCCGCACACGGGGCCACGGCTTAACGTCCCATCCGACGGACGGCGGCCTTTCCAAGCCCATCGGTGTCCCCTACTGACCGTGGGCAGGGCGGGGAATTTTGCGGAGATAAATCTCAACGCTGACCCAGCTGGGACTCGAACCTGGGAACCACAGATTACGAACCTGGCGCGCTACCGACTGAGCCACCCCCGCCCCACAAACATCGGCAATCTAAGTGGTCATCGTGCACTACACAAAACAAAATTCTTTCTACTACCACTCCAACTTCTCTAATGAACTCTTGAATTTTTAAAATAACCAGTGTTGTTCTAATATAATCATGATGTCCTGTATCTCGCGTTTCTCGTAATTAAAACAATCGCACTTCCATTATTGTACGTGCAGATTTCGCTTCAATGAAACGTGAAATTGCATGTTATACAAAAAGGCCACTTCATAAAACAATAATTCTGGGCATGATTGATGAAAAAAAAATTTGTAACCGAAATGGTTAAAATTTGGAAGATATCAACATGAGCCGTCCCGTGGCCGAGTGGTTAGCACGCTTGGCTACTGATCTAATGGACCTGGGTTCGAGCCCCGGATTAGGCATGGATGTGTGTGTCGTTTTTCTGCTGAGGTCCTGCCATCCTCTCAGATCTCCTACTATAAATAAAAAATAATAATAAATAAATAAATACCCCCTCAAGCAGCTGCTTGCCACAGAGGTCTGACAGGAGCCTGTCAGTTTATATGCCACAGTAGAAGGTCTGAGAGGATGGCAGGACCTCAGCAGAAAAACGACACATACATCCATGCCTTACCCGGGGCTCGAACCCAGGTCCCTTAGATCAGTAGCCAAGCGCGCTGACCATTCAGCCACGGGACGGCTACTACTATGGCATATAAACTGACAGGCTCCTGTCAGACCTCTGTGGCAAGCAGCTGCTTGAGGGGGTATTTATATATATATTTTTTTTTATTTATCAACATGAGAGGTGAACTAACTTGAAGCAGCAGAGCAAAGTTGTTCTTATCCTCTGGTGCTCCGCCTCGGTTGGAAGGGTACAGCCAGTCCAAATCCAAACCATCGAAATTGTGCTTTAAAAGGAAATCCACACAGCTCCTGACGAATGTTGCCCGACTGCCAGAATTCCTCGCCATATTCGAATACTTCATGGAGCCGTCCTTCCAGCCACCGATAGCCAACAGAGTCGTCAATTGCGGGTTCTTCTTTTTCAAGTCGTTGAATGTTTTGTAGCTACCTAAAATATGACGTCAATTCATCGAAATAATTACTTAAAAAAATAAACAACAAACACAGCAATAAAATTACTTTTTAAAGGATTGAGATAACCTGTGAGCTTTTGGCTTGTGTTGGTTTCTCGTACAACATACAAAAATTTAAAGAAGGAAATATGCTTACTAGATAATAATAATAACTTACTTTAATCAATAGTGAATATACAAATTACCTGTTGACATTAGAAGCGAAATTATTTCTTGAAAATCGCCTTATTTTATGTTTCACTAGTCAATTTACCCGGCTTTGATTGGATCTCTCAAATATACAGTACATGGCACTCCTCACGTGGCAAGCTTCCATTTGGCAAAATTCATTATGATCGCTCCCCCCCCCCCCGCAAGTCAAAATTTTATCCTTCTCTTCTAGGGGAGGTCCGAAACTCTCTTAAAGTATGTGTTGGGTTGTTTTACCTCTGAGCGGCACTTCTTTGCACTCAATGGGCTAAATGACCAGGTCACAGAGACCCCGAGAGTTCAGAGAAGATTGGGGGAGGGGACCCACTGGATTCATCACATTCCCTCCACTTCGGGAGGGAACGGTCACGAAAAGTTTGGTGCGTCTAACTCTATACAAATACAAACTTTTTTATGTATATCAGATTAAAAAATGACAGATTGTGCTTTAACCAATAAATTTTCGTGATATGTTTGTTGCAATGGAACTGGTTGAGTTTCTATGGGGTCTGTGTCAGTGGTTGGGTGACACTTACTTGGTTTGGTTTGGTGTTATTTTAGCTGTGGGTGCCACTTTTGTGCATAAAACGAGGTAAACTGGCAGGTCACAGGGATCCTAAGGGTTTAGGAAGGGATAGGCGGAAACGACTCACCGAACAGCTGCTATATAAAAGTCTCCTGTCAAAGCTATACAGTGTATTTTTCAACAAGTATAGGATATGATCCTCTTATACACCGAAGAGCATCATATTATGATCAGCGCGTATTTATTCAAATCGAAACAACTGTAGGTAAACGACCGCGCATGTGAAGGTCATGAAACGGTATAAATAACACTTGATACTGAGCTCTGTTAATCAGTGTTATTCTTTTTCTTCAGATGGAAAAGGCAGCGGACTCAAGTGAATTTGAACAAAGGCCAAATTGTAATGCCAGACGACTGTGTCAGGGCATTTCCGAGATGACAAGGTTTGTGGAGGGCTCACGGTCAGCCGTGGATAGTACCTTCAAAAAGTGGTCCGAGGAGGGAAAACTATGAACCGCCGGCAAGGTGTTGACCGACCATGGCTCATCGATGCTAGAGGTGAGTGAAGTCTATCCTGTATGGTAATGGCCAACAGAAGGGATACTGTGACGCAACTCACCCGTAATTTGAATGCTGGTGACGGAAGTAATGTGTCACAACACACAGTACATCGAACCCTGCTGAAAATGACGCTGTGTCGTCTGGTCCGATGAATCTCGTTTCCTGTTGCACCATGTGGACGGCTGGGTTCGTGTGCGTCGTTCACCTGGGGAAGTGTTGGTACCAGGATGCACCATGGGACGAAAACAGGCTGGTGGAGGAAATGTACTGCTTTGGGCAATGTTCTGCTGGAAAACCCTGGATTCAGTCATTTATGTGAAGGAAACTCTGATGTCTACCACTTACCTAAACATCGTTACAGATTAGGTACATCCTTTCATGGCAACGGTATACCCCTCTGGTAGTATCTTTATTCAGCAGGATAATGTGCCGTGCCAGACTGCCAGGATTGTTCGAGAATGATTCGTGGAACATGAGGAAGACTTCCAGGTATTGCCCTGGCCTCCAAATTCCCGAGACATCAATCCAATCGAGCATCTGTGGTTTGTGTTGGAACATCATATCCGATCTGCGGCGGTCCAACCACGTAACTTACAAGAGTTAAAAGTTCTGCTGGTAACGTGTTGGTACCAGATACCACAAGATACCTTCAGAAAACTTGTAACACCCATGCCTCGCCGGGTGTGAATGTTTTTGCGACACATGGAGAACCAACATCGTATTAGGCAGATGATCATAATGTTTTGGCTCTTCAGTGTACATTAGATCACGGCTTGATGTCTCATTCGAGGGACGGTGGCCTTTTCAAGTCAATTGGTGTCCCCCTAACTCATCGAAGGCATAATGTTGGTTAGAAGAGAAATCTCAATTCAGATGCAGAATCTCTTAATCTTCTTAAACATGGGAACATCATCTTGGAAGTCTGGGATCCAGGTCCATTTCTACAGGTGGTTGGGTCCGGTTTTTTTACTTCTGAGCTGCACTTTTTTTTGCACACGATGTGCTAAATGGAGAGGTCACAAGGACCCCAAAGGCTCAGAGAATGTTGTGAGAAAGGAACACACTGGACAGTTGTTAAGATTCAGATGGAAGCCACCCATCCAGTGTGTTCTTTAACATGCACACACACGAGGCTCCGGCTTAACTTTCCATCCGACGGAAGGTGACTTTTCCAAGCTCATTGGTGTCCTTTACTGAACGAGGGCAGAAATGGGTTTTTCGGAGATAAATCTCAATGCTGGCCAAGCCAGGACTCGAATCTCGGAATTGCAGATCAGGAGTCTGGTGCGCTACCGACAGAGCCACCCTCGATCCTTAATTTGCCGGGAGATTTTAGAAAATATATAATATTAAAGCCCTCAAGAGGAGTTGTAACGTCCCCTCCTTTGGGTACACCACTAGCACCTGCGCCACAAGAATACGAGAGCGCAGTTTAGGAGCTATGCCGGTCTGCATCACCACAGAGGTACAGTGCACAACTCTCTTTTCATTTATGCCTAACTACCATTTACATTCCATTTTCGGTACAGGAATATTTCCTACCATATTTTCCTATGGAGTTCTTTAAAATAAGCAAATTTACATATCAGTGGCAATTTAATCGAAATCAGGTATAATTCACTCTAAGATAGGGGATGAAGATTGAAATTCTGCCTGGATTGGATTGGATTGTTTTACCTCTGAGCGGCACTTTTTTGCACACCATGGGCTAAATGGCCGGCCACAAGGACCCCGAAGGCTCAGAGAAGGTTGGGGGAGGAGACCCACTGGAACTGCTGTTGGGAGACAGATGATAGCCTCCCGTCAAGGCCATCCAGCGTGTTCTTTAACGTGCACAGGGTATGACTCTCCCGTACACGGGGCCACGGCTTAATGTCCCATCCGACGGACGGCGGCCTTTTCAAGCCCATCAGTGTCCCCTACTGACCGTGGGCAGGTCGGGGGAAATTTTGCGGACATAAATCTCAACGCTGACCCAGCTGGGACTCGAACCTGGGAATTACAGATTACGAGCCTGGCGCGCTACCGACTGAGCCACCCCCGCCCCAAATTCTGCCTGAAAAACACCCAAAACATAAATTAAAATTATGCGTCGATGCTCTCTAAACAATTTGAGGCTACGGAACGCTTTTGAAAATTTAAAATTGTAGCGGCATATCGAAAAATTAGTTAATAGCTATTATTTACAAAAAGTTTTTTATATATATATATTCTTTTGAGAAAGTCTACTACTTAAAACATTATGGATAATTCAGTGATAAAAATTTACAAAAACACTTTTTTTTTTCCATTATGCATTTTTTGTTTTTGCTTCAATATGATAGAATTTGAAAAGAAATTAAATTATTCGCAGCTCCCTCATGCCATCAAATATATATTCTTAAACCACTTTTACTTTGTCTCACGCGCTTGGCTACTGATCTAAGGGACCTGGGTTCGAGCCCCGGGTAAGGCATGGATGTATATGTCGTTGTCAGACCTCTGTGGCAAGCAGCTGCTTGAGGGGGTATTTATTTTTATTTTTTTTTTCAATATAACAAATGGAAGAAATGTTTCAATTTCCGTTTCCCAAATGTCAAAATATAAATTTCAAAGGAAATGAAGTGACGAAAATTTTGCGTAAATATAAATATTGGTTGAAAAGCACGACTTAAAAAATTTTAACATTCTTTATTACAAGGAGTATAAACTTCTAAACACTTCTAAACGTTATTTATTACAAGGATATAAATTTCGGAAGCATTAAAGTAATTAACACTTACTTTATATCGTTTTTGACTTACCCATTCCATGGTTGTCCTCTAGATCCAGGTTGGGGTCATAGGAAAGGATCGTGTTGGTTGGTCCGAGCTCAGCGAAGCCGTATACGAGGTGAGTACAGAGAGAAGTATCGATGGACTTGATGTCGAACTGACCTTCGCCCTTGCGGTAAGCAGCCCAACTAGCCAAGTAGCAGACCACCTTGAAGCGCTTCGGGTTCCGATCTGCAACAGAAATTAGCCTGATAAATAAATTACGGAGAGCGTTCAAAAAGTTCTTGACACGTGTCTGTAGATTTGCACTCGTTCCTCCGAAGTTAATGAGCTATGGCTTGTTTGAAAGCTTGTCTAAACTTGTCATTACGTGTTAAAATCAAAGACCGTATCATCATTTCTCACTTTGCCGGCGGTGCGAAAAGTTCAGGCTTCGAAATCTGTGCGTTGTTGCTATGGAGCCTATTAAAGACGAAGAAAGATTTTAAATTTTCACAACGATGCAGCTTGGGGACGACGCGAAAAAAGCTCATACTGATTTATCATAAGTGCATGGGGATCATGCCTGTTCATATGGCACTGTTACGGGATGGATGCGGAAATTCAGAGGACGGTAGAGATTCGAAGACCTCTCTCGTCCAGCAAGACCAAAGGAGGCCGTGAACGAGAGAACCATCGCTGCTGTTCGTAAACTCAATAAGGAAAACCCACACATCACCGTTCGGTAATAAGTTTAAATGTCAGTGTATCGATTAGCCGTGTGGAAACAATTATCCATCAATATTTAAAGTTCCGAAAGATCTGAGCCAAATGGGTACCCCATAAACTGATCATCATCATCATTATCCTCAAGCAGCCATGGGCTAAGGAGGTCCAACCAGACCGTGCAATTTAGTTCTCCAAGCAAGTCTATCCTGAGCTACATCTACTGCATCTGGCCACTGCACACCAATTCTAACAAGGTCCTGTTTGATATTGTCTGCCCACCGCAACCTAGGTCTCCCCTTCTTTCTGAGGCCTTTAGGCACCCTGTTCATAACCCTATTCGCCAATCTATAATTATTCATACGGGCAACATGGCCAAACCAACGGAGTCTCTCTCTGCACAATATGCTGCTTAAAGAAGGTTGCAAACTCCTTTGCCTAACATCATCATTAGTTACAAAGTTGAACCACCTAATGCCCAAGATACAGCGTAAGCATCTGGAATCAAAAGCATCTAGTTTCCTGTTATCCTGTTTACAAACTGTCCAGGTTTCACTACCATAACTAACCCTAGAAAGAACCAAACTATTATACAGTCTAATTTTAGTCTTTAGGTGTATACGCCTATTTCTCCACACTCTCCATAGATTCTTAAAAGTCCCGGCAGCAATCCCTATTCGTCTGTTAATCTCATGCCGCACATCACCATTATCTGTTACATAGCTCCCAAGATAATTAAACTGTGACACCTGCTCAAGACTGCAACCATTTAGATTAACTGAATAACAGCCTGCCTGACCAATTTTCATCACTTTAGTTTTCTCTCTGTTTATAACCAAACCTACTCTACTACCAATCTCATCAACAGCTCGAATGAAAGAGTTCATCTCATCAACATCATTTGCCAAAAGGGCTAAATCATCAGCATAATCTAAATCAGAAATTTTCGTATCTCCAGTCCATTTACTGCCAAAATCTTTCCCTTGAAGTGAATTTCGCATGACATAGTCAATAACCAAGCTAAAGAGAAAAGGAGACAAAATGCACCCTTGCCGAACACCAGAAGTAATGCTAAACCAATTGCTACAAGCCTTACTTACCAACTCTCACACACGACTCAGTGTTATTATAGAGAGCTTTCATAATGTTAACTAACTTGTCTGGTATACCATATGATCTCACAATCAACCACAAATTATGACGATCAAACAGAGTCGAAAGCCTTTTTGAAATCAACAAAGCTAGCAACCAAAGGTTTCTGAAACTCTAAACATTTCTCAAGAATCTGCCTGAGTGAAAATATCTGATCCACACATCCCCTACCACTTCTGAATCCACATTGCTCATCACGCAATTGACTGTCAACCAGATTCTTAATTCTATTAAGCACAATCATGGAAAGAACTTTACCTGGAACAGAGAGTAGGCTGATACCTCTATAGTTATCACAAGAACTGCGATCACTTTTTTTGAAAATAGGGATAACAATAGCTCTAGTAAAATCCTTAGGAACCATGCCTTTATCATAAAAGATATTCAGAATTTCAGTCATCCAAGTGGTAACTGAAACATTCCCAGCTCTGAGCATTTCTGTAGTAATTTCATCTACCCCTGGGGATTTATGAAGTTTAAGTTTAGAAATAGCCAATAACACAATCTTCAGATTGTGTTATAGGGCCAACATTAAAGCCACCAATGCATCTATCATCATTGCAAACAATGGGAGTAGAATTAACTACATTGTTTAGAACATCACTGAAATGCTCAGCCCACCTAGCCATGACAGAATCCTCCCCTTCTATAACCTTACCTTGTTTATCCTTCAATCCTTGTATACCTGTCCGTTTTCTACCACACAAAACATTTACTATCTGGTACAGCTCTCTGCTGTTGTGCTGTCTAACTGCTTCCTCGGCTTTGTCAGCCAAACCATCAAGCCAAAAATTCTTATCAGCAGACTGATCTTTTACACGTTTATTAAGTTCTCTGTAATGCTTTCTATTAGGACTAGTAGGATGTGGATTAAGGACTTTCCTGCAGTTCTTTCTTTCCAAAATAAGCTCAAATGCCTTATCACTCAGATAATTCTTTCTCTTCTGCTCCTTGTTTCCTAAAAGAGTACTGCTAGTGTCCAAAAAAGCCTGTTTAAAATGATTCCATTCTTCCTCAACTTCAGTAGTAAACATAACATGACTATCATAATGACTAAGTAACCTATCATGGTAAGCTTTGGCTATAACTGGATCTTTCAGAGCTTCAGTATTAAAAGTAAATTTTTTAACCCTAGCACAACACTTTTTAAGTTTAAGTTGCAACACACTTTTAACAAGGTAATGGTCAGATCCAATTTCAGCTCCCCTATATGCCCTGGTATTCCTAACAGAACTAGCCCATTTGCTATTAATTAATATATAATTAATCATATTCTTATGCAGCCCATCAGGTGAAACCCATGTGTACTTATATATGTTGCAGTGTTTGTAACAAGTGTTAGTTATTCAGAAAACTATTAAGTTTACTTATCTGTAGGAGACGTTGTCCATTGCCATTGCAGTTACCAATACCAAAATGGCCTATTACTCCTCCCCAAAGGTCAGAGTCAGTACCAACTTTGGCATTGAAGTCACCTAGAACAAGGGTAATATCTCCTTTCTTAGCAGAATTCAAAATATCCTGTAGTTGTCCGTAAAACCTATCCTTCTCATCCTCATCGGTATCCTCAGTGGGGGCATAACAGCAGATAACACTCAAGTCTTTAAAAAAGTTACGGTTAAATTTAGAATTTAATGAGTGCTATTATAAAAGAATAGCTATATACACCCCCCCCCCCCCCGACAAATCCCAATTTCTCAATATTCAATTGTCATTTATTATTCAACATTGACAAATTGGGTATATGTAATGTGCAATTGTCATTTATTTCGAAAAAATTCGTAATTTCCAGAATTTAAAGGAATGAATCACTAGTTGTTGTAAGTGTTACAACAGAAATGTTGAACCGAGTACGACGGAAACGGAAGTTGACCATCACGCCACCAATAACGCCTGCTTCATTGCAGGTGTTATTGGTGGCGTCTTTTGAATACAAAACGAAATTTTGTGAATTTCGTGACATTTTGGACGCATAATTCCTTTTACCTATTTTATAAAATAAAACACTTCAAAATCATGGTATTTCTTTACCTGTATTAGATCCTGTATTTGATTTCGAAACCAAAAAAAATGTATTTTCGCACAATTACTACTCTAAAACATTTAAATGACATTGGATTTCTTACCTCTGGAATTGGCCGCAAAGCAAATGGTGACAGCCAAGCACAGCAGAAAGACCACTTCTTTAAATTTCCTCATTCTATTCAGATATAAACAAATTAAAAGCGTTTGAATGATACAAGAAAATACTACGCATATAAAGGATAACGCAAGAAATATAATTGCTTATTATGTACAAATATCAAAATTTAGTAAACTATGGGGCAGCATCTGCCTTTGCTTTGAAAGCAGACGGTAATTTTATGTTATCAGTTGATTTTACAAGACTTCAAACGAGTTTTTTTTACTGTTGCCATTCAATGGCTCGTTAGTGTCTGAAAAATAGTTCGTTTGTCCAGAGTTCTATATATACAAGAGATAGATCTGGCAACCATACTACGGTCCATAACGGAGCAGAGCAAGTTAGGCAGAGCTGACTATAACAGTGATTCTCAAACTTTTATGCTTCACGTACCCCCTGGAAATGTGTATGTAACTGGCGTACCCCTTGTATAGATAGATAAAACAATAGTTATAGTATAACAATGGGAATAAAATATATATACACATTAAATTCTGTATTCATAAATTACATATATCGATAAACACAAAAATGACATAAACAAATTAAGAAATGTTATAAAATTATAAACATTTTACTGGATAATCGACTTTTGAGCTCTCATGGCGTACCCTGAAAAATTTTACCGAGTACTCCATGTTGAGAACCCCTAGACTATAGTATACATATTTACATACTATCTTCTTAGTGCATTTTGCTTGACATTTATCGGTTTGTGCATTTGTCAAAGCAGTTGCTCCATCATATCATTCGAACACAGTGACAAAACTTAAAAATTAAAAATAATATCTCAAATCAAAAACGAAATTTTATGAAGCGGTGAGTGTCATAACTAACCTATAAAGAGTTGGCCCCCATATTCTCCCCCCTCCCCCTAAAAAATGGGAAGTATGAAAATATTCCTCTCTATATCTCCGGAACGCGAATGCAATGAGATATACGTCAAACGAAATCTTCTGACGCTGGGAGTGTCATGGGCTACGAAACTTTGGGCCTCATGTTTTCTCCCTCCCCCCCCGCCCTAACAAAGGCGGAAATATGAAAATCATTGTTCCCTTCTATCTCCTGAATGCGAATGCCGAAAACAACAAACTATGCGTAAAATGAAGGCTTCTGATGCAAGTAATGTCATAAGCAGGGGTTCTCAACATGGGGTACTAGGTAAAAGTTTTTGGACTAGGCCGTGAGAGTTCAAAAGTCGCTAGATCTAGTAACAAAGTCGTTAAGTTGGCAACACTGCTACTGATTAATTTCTGAGAACTGAGTGACAAAGCGCAGCCTGTAGTTCATGTCTGTACATATTCACATTATTTATGTGAAACTGCTTTAAAAAATAAATACAGGAACAGGCTGGATGTTGAAGATGACTTGCGATTCTACCTTAGCAAGATAACCCCAACAATTGATGAACTGTGCAAGCGTAAACAAGGGCAACCATTTCACTGATTACCCAGCAAAATGTTTATAATTTTATAAAATTTGTTAAATTATTTATGTCATTTTTTGTTTATCGATATATGCAATTTATGAATACAAAATTTAATGTGATATATATATGTTTTATTTTATTACCATTGTTATACTATAAATATAGTTTATCTATCTATACAAGGGGTACGCCAGTTACATACACATTTCCAAGGGGTACGTGAAGCATAAAAAGTTGAGAACCACTGGCATAAGCTATAAAAAAAAACCCTATGCTTTCTTTCCCCTTAAAAAAGGGGAAATATGAACCCGATTATTCCGCTATGTATATGGAACTCGAGTGTGGAAAGCAACAAGTTATGCGTAAAATAAAAGCTTCTGACGCGCGGAGTGTCATAGGCTATTAAACATTAGAACCCCCATGCTTTCGTCCCCCCACCCCCTTTAAAAGGGTAAGTGTGAAAATCGTTATACAATATCTTCGGAACTGGAGGTGAGAGCTTGCAGTTGCCAGTTAGGTGTCAAATGAAAGCTCATGTGATGACCATCGTAAACTATTTCGAATTTTGCATCCACTATTCCCCCCCTGCCCCTGATAAAAAAAGGGGGGCTGATTTTCGGAGGGGGTTAGATCTAGCATTTTCCTATTGCTTTTCGTTCGTCCTTTATCGGTTTGTGGATTGGTCAAACCGGTTGTTCCACCATGTCTTTCGAACGCGATGGTGAAACTTAATGATTCATGTGTCAAATGAAAGGCTCGCGAAGAGAGAAGTATCATAGGCCATAAAAAATTTATCCTCCCTGCTTTCTTCCTCCCTAGAAGAGAGAAAATATGAAAACAATTCTTCCGTTATATCTTCTGAACGCAGGGACCCAATATACCGGGTTATGCTTCAAATGAAAGCTTATGACGTGGGGTGTGTCACAGATTATCAAAATTTCCCCCTTCCTTCTCCCTTTCCCCTGAAAAGGGGAAATTGCGAAAATGATTGTTCTGCTATATCTTAAGAATGCGAAGGCCGAACTTAACAAGTTGTATGTCAAATGAAATCTTGCGACGTAGAAAATGTTGTGGACAATAGAAATATGTATACCTCTCCCCATTGATTTCTTCCCCTTTAAAATGGGGAAATGTGAAAGTCGTTCTTCTACTATTTCTTCCGAATGTGAGGACCTAATGTCGCTCAAAAGAATATCCGAACACTATGGTTGATTACCGAATTCAGAAAAAAATATCTGGCAACGATATTTTTAGAAATTAGTCATCTGCCAACGATTTTTTGTTAATTAGTCATCTGGCAATGTTTTTTCAGAAATTTGTCATCTGGCAAAGAATTTTTAGGAATTAGTCACCTGGCAACCTTCTTGTACAGTACACGAAGGTTGCCAGATCACTAATTTCTAAAAAAATCGTTGCCAGATATTTTTTCTGAATTCTGTAATCAACCATAGTGTTTGGATTTTTTTTGAGTCACTGTACATTAGTAACTGTGTTTGATTACTCAATAAAATTCAAAGTGTTAAATGATATTCAATATTTGACAACGAAGCGCAGTTCCGCACGACTTAACGTCTTGCGATTTTTTTCGTATGGAGCATTATAAAAGATAAAGTCGACATTGAAGAACAACAAAATATCGAGGACTTCAAAACAGCAGTTGAGACAGCTTTCTACGAAATTTGAGATATGTCCCGAGTATGCCGAAGCATGTTCAAAAGTCTTCAAATTTCTATTGATCAATACGGTGGCCATATTGAATACCTGATGTGAAATTTTCTGCTGTTAACCGAGTGGTTAGCGCGCTTGGCTACTGATCTAAGGGACCTGGGTTCGAGCCCTGGGTAAGGTATGGATGTTCGTGTTGTTTTTCTGCTGAGGTCCTGCCATCCTTACAGACCTTCTAGTGTGGCATATAAACTGACAGACCTCTATGGAAAGCAGCTGCTTGAAGGGGTATTTTTATTTTTATTATTACTTGCAGAAAATAAAAAATAATTCCTAGATACATTGAATCTTTTCATTTCTGTTCAAATTCAAATGTGTTCAGTTACTTAATGCTCAGACTGTATGAATCCAGTCCATAGTGATATAATTATGCCCTGGAATAAATTATTATTATTCCATGTTATATAATATAAAATAATATATATATTAATATAAAAATAAATAACCCCTCAAGCAGCTGCTGGCCACAGTGGGCTGACAGGAGTCTGTCAGTGTATATTACGTAAATAATATAAAATATTATATATACGTAGTTACATAATATAAAATAATTATATTATGTAACTACGTTTTGTATCAATTATTTTTACATTATATCACTACAATATGCACAATTGTTAATATGCACAATCCCGTTTCATGTGAACAGGAAACTAACTTTGGAACTCTAACTCCTAAAAGCAGTTTTTTTTATGATAAAATGTGACTGAGGATAAATTAAAGATCTCAATCAAATCGTTATAAATCTCGATTTTTCAGCAGTAATAGCTGATTTTCATAGCATTAATAATGTTAAATATTCCTGCTGTCATAACTCTTTAAATATCAAACAATATTGGCGAATATTGAAAGAAATACTGAAACAAATATCTAAAACATACACTTATTTTTATTAAATGAATTACACTTATTTTATTAAATTTCAACAAACGAGTATACACTTATTTTTATTAAATTTCAGCAATATTCATTAGGATGTTTACAGAGTTATGGAAGTTTGGATTATAACAATATGATTGCTATTGTTATATCCAAACTTCCATAACTCTGATATGGAATATATGATGATAAGATTTCACCTCGAAAGTTAGGATGTTTTATAAGCACCGGACGTTCAATAAAAATAAGTGTATGTTTTAGATGCTTGTGTCATTCCTTCAATATTCGCCAATAATTTATGATTTCATAGCATTAATGATGTTCAATATTCCTGCTGCCATAATTCTTTAAATATCAGCTATTACTGCTGAAAAATCAATATTTATATGGATTTGATTGAGCTCTTTATCTTCACTCACACTTACCGTAAAAAAACTTATTTTAGAAGTTATAGAATTTCGAAGTTAGTTTCCTATTGACATAAAATGAGGTTGTAACGTAACTTTTTCTCACCAATGTATTTATTATATTACTATTGTAATACACTAAAGTGCTATTGAATTAGGGATAGCAACCAGTAACAGAGTGTTGGACCCCCTCTGACCCTGATAACGGCTGCCACATGACGAGGCAAGGACTCCACAAGCTTGCGTGAATGTTCCACAGGTATGGCGACCCATGCATTCTCCAGAGCTGTCCACAATTCTCTCAAGGTTGTCGCTGATGGGACATGGGCCCGAACACTCTGCTCGATGGTATCCCACAGATTTTCGATGGGATTTAAATCTGGGCTTCTAGGTGGCCAATCCATTATTTCAAAGTCAGCAGAATGCTCCTGCAACCATGCAGCAGCCAATCTGGACCTGTGAGATGAACAGTTGTCTTGCTGGTAGACACCATCTCCATTGGGATGCATGATGGCCATATATGGGTGTGAATGGTCAGCCATGAGTTCTACGTACCAGGATGCACTGAGAGTCGTCGGTACACGTAACAAAGGTCCCACAGACGTCCAACTGAAGACACTCCAGGTCATCACTGAGCCACCACCAGCTTGTACTGTTCTAACCTGACATACAGGATCTATGGATTCATGAGGTTGGCACCATATCCTCAGTCTCACATCATCGTGATGAAATTTAAATCGGGATTCATCACTCCAGGCTATCCCTTACCAATTTTTGATGGTCCAGTTTCGATTTTCTTTAGCCCAAGCAAGGCGTTGAACCCGATGTCGTTCTGTTAGAAGTGGTACTCTCATAGGTCGGCGGCTCCCGAAGAATCGGCGGCTCCCATCTGAACAGCTGAGACGATGCAGTGAGCGTTCCACGGTCCATGCACTGGCTTCCTGGCTGGAACCCGCGTTCAAATGGGAGGTGATTTCAGATAATGTCTGGCCCTATTGTTCCGTACGATGCGGGTCAGATGGCGAAGCCCACGGTCATTCAAGGTTAGTTGTCCTTTGCAGTTTGCACGGGTGCTTGATTTTTTACCGGAATTTTCATATTCCCGGAACACTCTTGAAACTCTCGTACGAGAAAATCCAAGTTCGCAGAGAATTTCGGAGATCGAGTGTCCCATCCGTCGGGCACCTATGATCTGCCCTCTGTAAAACGCATCTAAATCCCGCGCCTTTCCCATTACGCTTCTCATGACGAATGCATCGTGAAGCCAAAGCTGAAAGAGGTATATGACCAGTTTCAGCCACGCATGCGCACAAATGCGGAACTTGCGGGACTAAATTTGGATGTCTCCTATCCCTAATTCTGTGGCACTTCATTATACATGCTAACATATTAATTTCAAAAAAAATTCTCCACTTTGCTTGCAGAATGAAAATTACCACAAAATAATTTCCTTCAGACATTACTGTTTAAAGTAATGATCCTTTCAGCGTTTTTTCTTTAAAAAAAAAAGCTTAAAAGTCTGTCAGTCTGTAGACATTGGCTTTTTCGACATCTGAACAGCAAATTTTTGCACACATGGTTTAAATGGTCTGTAAATGGTCCAATTTTCCTGTAATGGTCCAATTTTTGGTCTGTCCTGTAATGGTCCAATTTTTTGGTCTGTAAATGGTAGCTAGGTAGTCACTGGAAGGAGAGCTATGCACCAATCCCCTGTGATGATACATAGAACCGGCCAGGCCTAGCACCTAATGTCCGACCCCGCCTTCTCGTGGTGCAGACCGTTAGTACCTTTCAAAAGAAATACTCTCTTGTGGAAGTGAACGGAAGAGGAGGGCTGCCAGATTAGTGTGGCCTACTGATCTGGACAACTATGGCTACTTTTCTTTTTTTTCTACCCTGCTGAGGAGTGGTCAACCACACAGGGTCCTGGTGCTGACCATATAAACCTACTGGACTGGACAGATATATGGCTCTGAGCTTGATTATGGATCCTGATTTTGCTGCACTGGTGGGCTTCTGTGGAGGGAAAAACTTCCGCTGTGTTTTCTGTTTGTGGGTTGACAGCCCCAAGTGAACAGATTCACAGGATATGTTTATCAGCTGGTGGATAATCCTGAGCAGAAGTCATCGCAGGCACCTGAACTCTTTTCTTCTATTGGCATCGTCAAATTCTACATTGGAGGAAGTCTTCCAGTGTAGATGGCTTCAGCCTTTAGTAGTGGGGGAACGGGTCTTTGCCCCATGTCTGCGATTAGGGGGCTGTTTGATATTGTCGGCATTCCCTCTCTCAATAAACAGTTTCTTTAAACATCCCACTAACCATTTTCTCTCCATAGGTAGTTGGAATGTGAGGACTCTGCACAGAGCTTTTTCTCTTGATGTCCTCACACAAGAATTCCACAGTTATAATTTAGATATTCTCGGCTTGCAAGAGACCAGATGGACAGATAAAGGTCAGATTCTTTAAAATAATCTTAAATTTCTCTTTTCAGGGAGGGACGACAATAAGCATCACCAAGGCGTGGGTCTGCTTCTCAGCAGACACGCTAGCGATGCTCTTCTAGGATATGAGTGCATTAATGAAAGGTTTCTTAGAGCAAAATTTCAGACAAGCGTTAAAGACTTGAATGTTATCTGCTGTTATGCCCCCACTGAGAATGCCGATGAGGATGAGAAGGACAGGTTTTATGAACAACTTCAGGATATTTTGAATTCTGTCAAGAAAGGAGATATTACCCTTGTTCTTGGTGACTTCAATGCCAAAGTTGGTACTGACTCTGACCTTTGGGTAGGAGTAATAGGCCCTTTTGGTATTGGTAGCTGCAATGGCAATGGGCAACGTCTCCTACAGGTAAGTAAACTCAATGGATTCAGAATAACTAACACATATTACAAACACCGCGACATACATAAGTACACATGGGTTTCACCTGATGGGCTGCATAAGAATATGATTGATTACATATTAATTACCAGCAAATGGGCTAGTTCTGTTAGGAATACCAGGTCATATAGGGGAGCTGAAATTGGATCTGACCATTACCTTGTTAAAAGTGTGTTGCAACTTAAACTTAAAAAGTGTTGTGCTAGGGTTAAAAAATTTACTTTTAATACTGAAGCTCTGAAAGATCCAGTTATAGCCAAAGCTTACCATGATAGGTTACTTAGTCATTATGACAGTCATGGTTTGCTTACTACTGAAGTTGAGGAAGAATGGGATAATTTTACACAGGCCTTTTTGGACACTAACAGTACTCTTTTAGGAAAAAAGGAGCAGAAGAGGCAAAATTATCTGAGTGATAAGGCACTTGAGCTTATTTCGGAAAGAAAGAACTGCAGGAATGCCCTTAATCAATACCCTACTAGTCCTAATAGAAAGCATTACAGAGACCTTAATAAACTTGTAAAGGATCAGTTAGCTGCTGATAAGAATCTTTGGCTTGATGGTTTGGCTGACAAAGCCGAGGAAGCAGTTAGACAGCACAACAACAGAGAGCTGTACCAGATAGTTAATGTTTTGTGTGGTAGAAAACGGACAGGCATACAAGGATTGAAGGATAAACAAGGTAAGGTTATAGAAGGGGAGGATTCTGTCATGGCTAGGTGGACTGAGCATTTCAGTGATGTTCTAAACAATGTAGTTAGTTCTACTCCCATTGTTTGCAATGATGATAGATGCATTGGTGGCTTTAATGTTGGCCCTATAACACAATCTGAAGTTATTTTGGCTGTTTCTAAACTTAAACTTCATAAATCCCCAGGGGTAGATGAAATTACTACGGAAATGCTTAGAGCTGGGAATGTTTCAGTTACCAATTGGATGACTGAAATTCTGAATATCTTTTATGATAAAGGCATGGTTCCTAAGGATTTTACCAGAGCTATTGTTATCCCTATTTTTAAAAAAGGTGATCGCAGTTCTTGTGATAACTATAGGGGTATTAGCCTACTCTCTGTTCCAGGTAAAGTTCTTTCCATGATTGTGCTTAATAGAATTAAGAATCTGGTTGACAGTCAATTGCGTGATGAGCAATGTGGATTCATAAGTGGTAGGGGATGTGTGAATCAGATATTTTCACATAGGCAGATTCTTGAGAAATGTTTAGAGTTTCAGAAACCTTTGGTTGCTAGCTTTGTTGATTTCAAAAAGGCTTTCGACTCTGTTGAGCGTTATAATTTGTGGTTGATTGTGAGATCATATGGTATACCAGACAAGTTAGTTAACATAATGAAAGCTCTCTATAATAACACTGAGTAGTGTGTGAGAGTTGGTAAGGCTTGTAGCAATTGGTTTAGCATTACTTCTGGTGTTCGACAAGGGTGCATTTTGTCTCCTTTTCTCTTTAGCTTGGTTATTGATTATGTTATGCGAAATTCACTTCAAGGGAAAGATTTTGGTCTTAAATGGGCTGGAGATACGAAAATTTCTGATTTGATTATGCTGATGATTTAGCCCTTTTGGCAAATGATGTTGATGAGATGAACTCTTTCATTCGAGCTGTTGATGAGACTGGTAGTAGAGTACGTTTGTTTATAAACAGAGAGAAAACTAAAGTGATGAAAATTGGTCAGGCAGGCTGTGATTCAGTTAATCTGAATGGTTGCAGTCTTGAACAGGTGTCACAGTTTAATTATCTTGGGAGCTATGTAACAGATAATGGTGATGTGCGGCACGAGATTAACAGACGAATAGGGATTGTTGCCGGGACTTTTAAGAATCTATGGAGATTGTGGAGAAATAGGCGTATACACCTAAAGACTAAAATAAGACTGTATAATAGTTTGGTTCTTTCTAGGGTTAGTTATGGTAGTGAAACTTTGACACTTTGTAAACAAGATAACAGGAAACTAGATGCTTCTGAATCCAGATGCTTACGCAGTATCTTGGGCATTAGGTGGTTCAACTTTGTAACTAATGATGAGGTTAGGCAAAAGAGTTGGCAACCTCCTTTAAGCAGCATATTGTGCAGAGAGAGACTCCATTGGTTTGGCCATGTTTCCCGTATGAATAATTATAGATTGGCGAATAGGGTTATGAACAGTGTGCCTAAAGCCTCAGAAAGAAGGGGAGACCTAGGATGCGGTGGGCAGACAATGTCAAACAGGACCTTGTTAGAATTAGTGTGCAGTGGCCAGATGCAGCAGATGTAGCTCAGGATAGACTTGCTTGGAGAACTAAATTGCACGGTCTGGTTGGACCTCCGTAGCCCATGGCTGCTTGATGATGATGATGATGATGATGATGATGATGATGATGATGATGATGATGATGATGATGATGATGATGATGATGATGATGATGATGATGATGATTTCAATGGCCAGGTCATAAGGACCCCAAGGGCTCAGAGAAGGCTAGGAGAAAATGACCCACTCGACAGCTGCTACGAGACAGTAGGAAGCCTTCAATCAAAGTCATACAACGTGTTCTTCAACGTGGGTTGGGTTGTTTTACCTCTAAGCGGCACTTTTTTGCACACCATGGTATAAATGGCCAGGTCACAATGACCCCGAAGGCTCAGAGAAGGTTGGGGAGGGGACCCACTGGAACAGCTGTCGGGAGACAGATGGTAGCCGCTCGTCAAGGCCATTCAGCGTGTTCTTTAACGTGCACAGGGGGCTCTCTCGCACACGGACCCACGGGTTAACGTCCCATCCGACGGACGACGGTCTTTTCAAGCCCATCGGTGTCCCCTACTGACCGTGGGCGGGAAATTATGCGGAGATAAATCTCAACGCTGACCCAGCTGGGTCTCGACCTGGGAACTGCAGATTACAAGCATGGCGTGCTACAGACTGAGCCACGGGAGGGATACGCGGTGAAATCAACAGGAAAAAGGCAGAAGAGACTGGATTTCCAATGCAGTGTAAAGAGCTAAGTTTGTTTCAGAGGTTTCTTAAAAAATTTTATGAAAAAAGCGTTAAATATGCACGTTTAATAAATTTTGGCCTTCATTTCCCTAACTAGAATTCTTAGAGAGCACATGCCGTCCCCCCCCCCCTTAAGAATTCTAGTTGGTTAGATGTGTTACCGATTGGATTGGTTGTTTTACCTCTGATTTTTGGGATGTTTTATCTCTGAGGGTCACTCTTTTTCACACAATGGGCTAAATGTGTAGGTCATTAGCCCATTGAGGACCCAAGGGCTCAAAGTTGGGAGAAGGGGACCCAATGGACAGTTCTTAGGAGGCAGATGGTAGCCATCCAGTGTATTATTTAACGTGCACAGGGTCTGCAGTACACAGGGGGGGAGGCCCAGTCAGTAGTACTCCAGGCTCATAAACTGCAGTTCCCAGGTTCAAGTCCCGGTGGGGTCAGCTTTCAGATTTATCTTCGCAAAACTCCGCACCCTGCAAACTGTAAATAGGGGACACCGATGGGCTTGGAAAGGCAATGGTCCGTCGGATGTGACATTAAGACGTGGTTCCGTGTGCAGGACAGCCATACCTTTTACACGTTAAATAATACATTAGATGGGACATCATCATCATCATCATCATCATCATCATCGTCGTCGTCGTCGTCATCATCATCCTCAAGCAGCCATATGCTACAGAGGTCCAACCAGACCAGGCAATTTAGTTCTCCAAGCAAGTATGTCCTGATCTGCATCTACTGCATCTGCCCACTGCATACCAATTCTAACAAGGTCCTGTTTGACATTGTCTGCCCACCGCATTCTAGGTCTTCTCCTCTTTCTGAGGCCTTTAGGCACACTGTTCATAACCCTATT
Organism: Ryuthela nishihirai; assembly: GCA_038380435.1. Taxonomy (NCBI): domain Eukaryota; kingdom Metazoa; phylum Arthropoda; class Arachnida; order Araneae; family Heptathelidae; genus Ryuthela; species Ryuthela nishihirai. The sequence goes on along the minus strand of JAWZYU010000008.1, from coordinate 71,265,161 downwards.
CACCAATCTATAATTATTCATACGGGCAACATGGCCAAACCAATGGAGTCTCTCTCTGCACAATATGCTGCTTAAAGGAGGTTGCCAACTCCTTTGCCTAACCTCATCATTAGTTACAAAGTTGAACCACCTAATGCCCAAGATACTGCGTAAGCATCTGGATTCAAAAGCATCTAGTTTCCTGTTATCTTGTTTACAAAGTGTCAAAGTTTCACTACCATAACTAACCCTAGAAAGAACCAAACTATTATACAGTCTAATTTTAGTCTTTAGGTGTATACGCCTATTTCTCCACACTCTCCACAGATTCTTAAAAGTCCCGGCAGCAATCCCTGTTCGTCTGTTAATCTCATGCCGCACATCACCATTATCTGTTACATAGCTCCCAAGAAAATTAAACTGTGACACCTGCTCAAGACTGCAACCATTCAGATTAACTGAATCACAGCCTGCCTGACCAATTTTCATCACTTTAGTTTTCCCTCTGTTTATAACCAAACCTACTCTACTACCAGTTTCATCAACAGCTCGAATGAAAGAGTTCATCTCATCAACATCATTTGCCAAAAGGGCTAAATCATCAGCATAATCTAAATCAGAAATTTTCGTATCTCCAGTCCATTTAAGGCCAAAATCTTTCCCTTCAAGTGAATTTCGCATAACATAATCAATAACCAAACTAAAGAGAAAAGGAGACAAAATGCACCCTTGTCGAACACCAGAAGTAATGCTAAACCAATTGCTACAAGCCTTACCAACTCTCACACACGACTCAGTGTTATTATAGAGAGCTTTCATAATGTTAACTAACTTGTCTGGTATACCATATGATCTCACAATCAACCACAAATTATGACGCTCAACAGAGTCGAAAGCCTTTTTGAAATCAACAAAGCTAGCAACCAAAGTTTCTGAAACTCTAAACATTTCTCAAGAATCTGCCTATGTGAAAATATCTGATTCACACATCCCCTACCACTTATGAATCCACATTGCTCATCACGCAATTGACTGTCAACCAGATTCTTAATTCTATTAAGCACAATCATGGAAAGAACTTTACCTGGAACAGAAACTAGGCTGATACCCCTATAGTTATCACAAGGACTGTGATCACCTTTTTTGAAAATAGGGATAATAATAGCTCTAGTAAAATCCTTAGGAACCATGCCTTTATCATAAAAGATATTCAGAATTTCAGTCATCCAATTGGTAACCGAAACATTCCCAGCTCTAAGCATTTCCGTAGTAATTTCATCTACCCCTGCGGATTTATGTAATTTAAGTTTAGAAACAGCCAAAATAACTTCAGATTGTGTTATAGGGCCAACATTAAAGCCACCAATGCATTTATCATCATTGCAAACAATGGGAGTAGAACTAACCACATTGTTTAGAATTTCAATGAAATGATCACCTTCTATAACCTTACCTTGTTTATCCTTTAATCCCTGTATACCTGTCCGTTTCCTACCACACAAAACATTAACTATCTGGTACAGCTCGCTGCTGTTGTGCTCTCTAACTGCTCCTCGGCTTTGTCAACCAAGCCATCAAGCCAAAGATTCTTATCAGCAGCTAACTGATCTTTTACACTTTTATTGTTCTCTGTAATGCTTTCTATTAGGACTAGTAAGGTATTGATTAAGGACATTCCTGCAGTTCTTTCTTTCCGAAATAAGCTCAAGTGCCTTATCACTCAAATAATTATGTCTCCTCTGCTCCTTTTTTCCTAAAAGAATACTGTTAGTTTCCAAAAAAGCCTGTTTAAAACGGCCCCGTTCTTCCTTAACTTCAGTAGTAAGCAAACCATGACTGTCATGATGATTAAATAACCCAGTTATAGCTTTAGCTATAACTGGGTCTTTCAGAACTTCAGTATTAAAGATAAATTTTTTAATCTTAGCATAACACTATTTAAGTTTAAGTTGCAAGACACTTTTAACAAGGTAATGGTCAGATCCATTTTCAGCTCCCCTATATGCCCAGGTATTTCTAACAGAGCTAGCCCATTTGCTGTTAATTAATATATAATCAATTATATTCTTATGCAGCCAATCAGGTGAAACTCGTGTGTACTTATATATATCTCGGGGTTTGTAATAAGTGTTAGTTATTCTGAATCCATTGAGTTTACTTACCCGTAGGAGACGTTGCCCATTGCCATTGCAGCTACCAATACCAAAAGGGCCTATTACTCCTCCCCAAAGGTCAGAGTCAGTACCAACTTTGGCGTTGAAGTCACCTAGAACTTTCTTGACAGAATTCAAAATATCCTGAAGTTGTTCATAAAACCTATCCTTCTCATTCTCATCGGCATCCTCAGTGGGGGCATAGCAGCAGATAACATTCATGTCTTTAATGCTTGTCTGAAATTTTGCTGTAAGAAACCTTTCATTAATGCACTCGTATCCTAGAAGAGCATCACTAGGGTGTCTGCTGAGAAGCAGACCCACGCCTTGGTGATGCTTATTGTCGTCCGTCCCTGAAAAGGGGATTTTAAGAAGAATCTGACCTTTATCTGTCCATCTGGTCTCTTGCAAGCCGAGAATATCTAAATTATAATGGTGGAATTCTTGTGTGAGGACATCAAGAGAAAAAGCTCTGTGCAGAGTCCTCACATTCCAACTACCTATGGAGAGAAAATGGTTAGATGGGAAGATGCTATGTTTATTGAGAGAGGGAATGCCGACAATATTAAACAGCCTCCTAATCGCAGACATGGGGCAAAGACCCGTTCCCCCACCACGAAAAGCTGAAGCCATCTACACTGGAAGACTTCCCCCAATGTAGAATTTGACGATGCCAATAGAAGCAAAGAGTTCAGGTGCCTGCGATGACCTCTACTCAGGATTATCCACCAGCTGATAAAAAATATCCTGTGAATCTATTCACTTGGGGCTGTCAACCCACAAACAAACAGAAAACACAGCGGAAGATTTTCCTACCACAGAAGCGACCAGTGCAGCAAAATCAGGATCCATAATCAAGCTCAGAGACATTTATCTGTCCAGTCTTGGTTTATATGGTAAGCACCAGGACCCTCTGTGGTTGACCACTCCTCAGCAGGGTAGAAAAAAAAATAACTGTAGTTGTCCAGATCAATATTCCACACTAATCTGGCAGCCCTCAGCTTCCGTTCCCTTCCACAAGAGAGTATCTCTTTTGAAAGGTACTAACGGTCTGCACCACGAGAAGGCGGGGTTGGAACATTAGGTGCTAAGCCTGGCCGGTTCTATGCATCATCACAGGGGATTGGTGCATAGCTCTCCTTCCAGTGACTACGTGCTACCATTTACAGACGAGAGGCTACCATATATCTCCCAACAGTTGTCCAGTGGGTCCCCTCCTCCAATCTTCTATGAGCACTCGGCGTCCTTGTGACCTGCTAATTTAGCTCATCGTGTGCAAAAAAGTGCCGCTCAGAGGTAAAACAACCCAATCCCTACACGGTAACACGGCTTAACGTTCCATCCGACGGACGGCGACCTTCCAAGCCCCTTTCTCACTGAGGGAAGGGTAGGTGTTTGCGGAGATAAATCTCAACTCAGACGCAATTGAAGACTGCTTTCGCCTCGACAAATAGGGGTGGGGGTGGCTCAGTCGGTATCGCGCCAGTGTGTGTAATCTACAGTTCCCAGATTCGAGTCCCAGCTGGGTCAGCGTCGAGATTTATCTCCACAAAACTCCCCGCCCTGTCCACGGTCAGTAGGGAACACCGCTGGGCTTGGAAAAGCCGCCGTCCGTCGGATGGGACGTTAAGACCTGGACCCGTGTGTGAGAGAGCCATACCCTGTGCACGTTAAAGAACACAATGGATAGCCTTGACGGGAGGCTACCATCTATCTCCCTATAGCTCTTCCAGTGGGTCCCCTCCCCAACCTTCTCTGAGCCTTAGGGGTCTTTGTGACCTGGCCATTTAGCCCATTGTGTGCAAAAAAGTGCCGCTCAGATGCAAAACAATCCAAAAAGACTCAAAAAGAACAAAAAGATAAGAAATCTCAGCTCAAGCTCTGATTGAAAAATAAAAAAATCACCTGCATAATTCACTTTTTTTAACAGCAATTGTTTCGAAGCTCACTTAAACGTTTAGAAAGAGCAAAAAAATTTCTAGAAAATAATGGAAGAAAATATAACGAAAAAAAAAATTAGCAAGAAAAACATAATTTACCCGAAAGTGGCGACAAGAGCAGCAGCAGTCCTTGAATCGATGAGAAATTCGCAATGTGGTCCCTCGATGCAACGCCTTCGTCACATTTAATGTCACATGATGATTGCCGATATCGGATATGATTAGTGTTAGCGCCACGTGTCTCTTCCCAAGCAGATAACACTTCCCTCCACAGAATAAATCCTACATAAAACTTATATTAATTAACTAATAGTTAATTCGCCCATCTGAATTCGACGGGCGAAAGCTGCAAATTCGAAATGGTAAGATAAAAAAAAAATGGTAGAACAAGTGTTGTTGGGTTGGGTTGTTTTACCACTGAGCGGCACTTTTGTGCACACCATGGGCTAAATGGTTGGGTTGTTTTACCTCAGAGCGGCACTTTTTTGCACACCTTGGGCTAAATGGTTGGGTTGGGTTGTGTTACCTCTGAGCGGCACTTTCTGCACACCATGGACTAAATGATTGGGTTGGGTTGTTTTACCTCTGAGCGGCACTTTTTGCACACCATGGGCTAAATGGTTGGGTTGGGTTGTTTTACCTCAGAGCGGCACTTTTTTGCACACCTTGGGCTAAATGGTTGGGTTGGGTTGTGTTACCTCTGAGCGGCACTTTCTGCACACCATGGACTAAATGGTTGGGTTGGGTTGTTTTACCTCTGAGCGGCACTTTTTGCACACCATGGGCTAAATGGTTCGGTTGGGTTGTTTTACCTCAGAGCGGCACTTTTTTGCATACCATGGGCTAAATGGTTGGGTTGGGTTGTTTTACCTCTGAGCGGCACTTTTTTGCACACCTTGGGCTAAATGGTTGGGTTGGGTTGTGTTACCTCTGAGCGGCACTTTCTGCACACCATGGACTAAATGGTTGGGTTGGGTTGTTTTACCTCTGAGCGGCACTTTTTGCACACCATGGGCTAAATGGTTGGGTTGGGTTGTTTTACCTCAGAGCGGCACTTTTTTTGCATACCATGGGCTAAATGGTTGGGTTGGGTTGTTTTACCTCTGAGCGGCACTTTTTTGCACACCTTGGGCTAAATGGTTGGGTTGGGTTGTGTTACCTCTGAGCGGCACTTTCTGCACACCATGGACTAAATGGTTGGGTTGGGTTGTTTTACCTCTGAGCGGCACTTTTTGCACACCATGGGCTAAATGGTTGGGTTGGGTTGTTTTACCTCTGAGCGGCACTTTTTTGCATACCATGGGCTAAATGGTTGGGTTGGGTTGTTTTACCTCTGAGCGGCACTTTTTTGCACACCATGGGCTAAATGGTTGGGTTGGGTTGTGTTACCTCTGAGCGGCACTTTTTGCACACCATGGGCTAAATGGTTGGGTTGGGTTGTTTTACCTCTGAACGGCACTTTTTTGCACACCATGGGCTAAATGGTTGGGTTGGGTTGTGTTACCTCTGAGCGGCACTTTTTGCACACCATGGGCTAAATGGTTGGGTTGGGTTGTTTTACCTCTGAGCGGCACTTTTTTGCACACCATGGGCTAAATGGTTGGGTTGGGTTGTTTTACCTCTGAGCGGCACTTTTTTGCACACCATGGGCTAAATGGTTGGGTTGGGTTGTGTTACCTCTGAGCGGCACTTTTTGCACACCATGGGCTAAATGGTTGGGTTGGGTTGTTTTACCTCTGAGCGGCACTTTTTTGCACACCATGGGCTAAATGGTTGGGTTGGGTGGTTTTACCTCTGAGCGGCACTTTTTTGCACACCATGGGCTAAATGGTTGGGTTGGGTTGTTTTACCTCTGAGCCGCACTTTTTGCACACCATGGGCTAAATGGTTGGGTTGGGTTGTTTTACCTCTGAGCGGCACTTTTTTGCACACCATGGGCTAAATGGTTGGGTTGGGTTGTTTTACCTCTGAGCGGCACTTTTTTGCACACCATGGGCTAAATGGTTGGGTTGGGTTGTTTTACCTCTGAGCGGCACTTTTTTGCACACCATGGCCTAAATGGTTGGGTTGGATTGTTTTACTTCTGAGCGGCTCTTTTGTGCACACCATGGGCTAAATGGTTGGGTTGGGTTGTTTTACCTCTGAGCGGCACTTTTTTGCACACCATGGGCTAAATGGTTGGGTTGGGTTGTTTTACCTCTGAGCGGCACTTTTTTGCACACCATGGGCTAAATGGTTGGGTTGGGTTGTTTTACCTCTGAGCCGCACTTTTTTGCACACCATGGACTAAATGGTTGGGTTGTTTTACCTCTGAGCGGCACTTTTTTGCACACCATGGGCTAAATGGTTGGGTTGGGTTGTTTTACCTCTGAGCGGCACTTTTTTTTGCACACCGTGGGCTAAATGGCCAGATCACAGGGACCCCGAAGGCTCAGAGAAGGTTGGGGGAGGGAACCCACTGGAACAGCTGTTGGGAGACAGATGGTAGCCTCCCGTCAAGGCCATCCAGTGTGTTCTTTAACGTGCACAGGGTAAAAAAAAATGGTAGAACAAGTGTTGTTGGGTTGGGTTGTTTTACCTCTGAGCGACACTTTTTTGCACACCATGGGCTAAATGGTTGGGTTGGGTTGTTTTACCTCTGAGCGGCACTTTTGTGCACACCATGGGCTAAATGGTTGGGTTGGGTTGTGTTACCTCTGAGCGGCACTTTTTGCACACCATGGGCTAAATGGTTGGGTTGGGTTGTTTTACCTCTGAGCGGCACTTTTTTGCACACCATGCGCTAAATGGTTGGGTTGGGTTGTTTTACCTCTGAGCGGCCATGGGCTAAATGGTTGGGTTGGGTTGTTTTACCTCTGAGCCGCACTTTTTTGCACACCATGGGCTAAATGGTTGGGTTGTTTTACCTCTGAGCGGCACTTTTTTGCACACCACGGGCTAAATGGTTGGGTTGGGTTGTTTTACCTCTGAGCGGCACTTTTTTGCACACCATGGGCTAAATGGTTGGGTTGTTTTACCTCTGAGCGGCACTTTTTTGCACACCATGGCCTAAATGGTTGGGTTGGGTTGTTTTATCTCTGAGCGGCACTTTTGTGCACACCATGGGCTAAATGGTTGGGTTGGGTTGTTTTACCTCTGAGCGGCACTTTTTTGCACACCATGGGCTAAATGGTTGGGTTGGGTTGTTTTACCTCTGAGCGGCACTTTTTTGCACACCATGGGCTAAATGGTTGGGTTGGGTTGTTTTACCTCTGAACGGCACTCTTTTGTACACCACGGGCTAAATGGTTGGGTTGTTTTACCTCTGAACGGCACTCTTTTGTACACCACGGGCTAAATGGTTGGGTTGTTTTACCTCTGAGCGGCACTTTTTTGCACACCATGGGCTAAATGGTTGGGTTGTTTAACCTCTGAGCGGCACTTCTTTGCGCACCATGGGCTAAATGGTTGGGTTGGGTTGTTTTACCTCTGAGCGGCACTTTTTTTTGCACACCGTGGGCTAAATGGCCAGGTCACAGGGACCCCGAAGGCTCAGAGAAGGTTGGGGGAGGGAACCCACTGGAACAGCTGTTGGGAGACAGATGGTAGCCTCCCGTCAAGGCCATCCAGTGTGTTCTTTAACGTGCACAGGGTATGGTTCTCCCACACACGGGACCACGGCTTAACGTCCCATCCGACGGACGGCTGCCTTTCCAAGCCCCTCGTTGTCCCCTACTGACCGTGGGCAGGGCGGGGAATTTTGCGGAGATAAATCTCAACGGTGACCCAGCTGGGACTCGAACCTGGGAACTGCAGATTACGAGCCTGGCGCGCTACCGACTGAGCCACCCCCGCCCCAGAACAAGTGTCTTCAGGATTCAAAATCGGTTCTATTATATATAAGGCTTCGGCTATTTACATCTGAACGGGACTTTTCTGTATACATAGGCTAAATGGCCAGGTCCCAAGAACCCCAGGGGTTGTTTAAGAGGAGATGATCCACTTCATAGCTGTACGAGGCAGATGGTAGTCTACCATCAAGGTCATCCAGTGCACAGGTTAAGTACGTTTTTGCGCCCTTTTTTCTACATTTTTGCGCCCTTTTTTCTACATTTTTGCGCCCTTTTTTCTCCATCTTTTGCGTCCATTGTTCTTCATTTTTTGCGTCCATTTCTACGCTTATTCTTGCCCCCCATTTTTGTGCAAAACTTGCCGAGCATTCGGCCAAAAAAATTTGTTCCAAATAATAGTAGTATATGACTATTAAATTAAAACAGTAGATAAATATTATTTTCTAAACAAAGAGCCAGCAGCTAATTTTAGATTATTCTATAATATTATGTAATCTTAATAAATAAATTTTTCGATTTCCTATTTTTAGTAAAAGGCACACTAAAAAAAGCAAATACACTGAGATGCCAGTTTATTAGAAATACCTACTAAGTAGCATTTATGTTCCTTTGGTCTTCAGAACAGTCTGAATTCTTGGGGTATGGAAAGTAGTAGGTGCACCACTTGCGGGAAAAACGACCTTTGACCCCTGAACAGCAGAAAATCCCTCCGATATCGCGCTTTCGACCCCCCCCCCCACCACCACCACTTTTCAAAAAGTTCTGAACATAGTATTTGATTTTTTTTTAACGAAAATCTTATCGTTTAAATTTTTACATTCTATGGCATATAAACTGACAGGCTCCTGTCAGACCTCTGTGGCAAGCAGCTGCTTGAGGGGGTATTTATTTATTTATTTTTTATTTTAAACATTTTAATCACTGGGAGGTAAAACACACTATAAGAAACTTGAATCTGTAATAATTTCTGTTGGGTTGTTTTACCTCTGAGCGGCACTTTTTTGCACACCATGGGCTAAATGGCCAGGTCACATGGACCCTAAAGGCTCAGAGAAGGTTGGGAGAGGGGACCCGCTGGAACAGCTGTTGGGAGACAGATGGTATCCTCCCGTCAAGGCCATTAAGCGTGTTCTTTAACGTGCATAGGGTATGGCTCTCCCACACACGGGGCCACGGCTTAACGTCCCATCCGACTGATGGCGGTCTTTCCAAGCCCATCGGTGTCCCCTAGTGACCGTGGGCAGGACGGGAAATTTTGCGGAGATAAATCTCAACGATGACCCAGCTGGGACTCGACCTGGGAACTACAGATTACGAGCCTGGCGCGCTACCGACTGAGCCACCCCCGCCCCTAATAATTTCTGTATGTTCTCAAATATATATTAAATAGCTGCTCTTTATTTTCAGTTGCAATGACACACGTTTGAAGACTGGTAATTTCAATAATGGTTAAGTTAAACTAACAATTTATTAATATTGATAATTTAATCCAAAGGTTTTTAATTGTAGCTGTCTAGTTATTAGATTATTAGGATTGTCATAATAACCATGTGGACTATTCATGCCGCCCTAACGAAAAAGCACCAAACGGTGTTCACTTCCAAAATAGAGATTGGAATGCCTTCAAGACAATACTAAATACCTCTTTTACCACTTCTTGTAAAACACTGATTCGTTACGTTCTTAGTTCTTGAGACAATTTTCTACATAAAAATAATACATACTGTATAGCTTGCCGCCACTGAGTGAATCACCCATGTTTACTCTTATGACTATCGACCATCTTTCAGGTCAGTTGAGCAAAGCTCACCTGTAGTGTTAAGGGCTTCGTAAATGTGCACTATTCCTACTCATTCCTTAAAAACAAGGGCATCCATGGACCATCCCTCATACGATTTTACTTCTACAAATTGTACATCCTAGTTTCAGCACCTGGACAACCAGGTTCCTTCTGCACCAGTCTTCAATTAGTCAACTACATTTCAGGACTAATTCTATGGTATAATGCTTAAAGCCAATAATAAATAACAAATATAAATACCCCCCCCCCCCTCAAGCAGCTGCTTGCCACAGAGGTCTGACAGGAGCCTGTCAGTTTATACGCCATAGTACAAGAACTGAGAGGATGGCAGGACCTCAGCAGAAAAACGACACATACATCCATGCCTTACCCGGGGCTCGAACCCAGGTCCCTAAGATCAGCAGCCAAGCACGCTAACCACTCGGCCATAGAGGATCATTTTTTGGCTGTCAGTAGTTCAGTGGTCAGAGCACCTGACATGTTATCAGGAGGTCGTGGGTTCAAATCCAAACCGGCTAATGACAATTTTTCCTCTATACAATGTGTTTCAAAACTCTACAAATTTCAATGTGAGGAAACAGGAAAACAAACTTTTTTCATCTATGTCCGCTGATGTAACCTTTCGGTGCCAGAGGGCGCTGACAAATATCGGTGGAGCTGGTACATAAATGAATGGAAACAAGTGTGAACAACATGTTTATTTAAAGGTGCTCGAAGTTGCGACCGGCAACAGCATTGCATGCACGACAGCTTCGAAGCATTGATTGCCGTACATGTTGAAAGATTCCTGGAATTTCGCGAACAGTTGCAGTGGCGACAGCGATGAAGTCTTCATCTGAGTCAATGGGAATCTCGCACACGAGGTTTTTCATGTGTCCTCAGAGGAAGAAATCGATACAGCTAAATCGGGCGATCTTGGTGGCCAGGGGATGAGTCCACCCTGGCCTATACATTGGCCCCAAAAAGTGATGTCATCAATCCCACACATCATTGCTGAAGTGTTCTGGTGCCCCCGTCGTGTTGAAATTAGTCTGCGAATAGCCATGGAACATGTTCCAGCAGTCCTGACGTTTTTTCAAGAAATACCTGATAAATCTGCCCGTTGAGTCGGGTAAGCATGGTCCAATCAAAATGTCATGGACCATACCCACCCAAATATTGAAGGTTCGCGGTTGCTGATGATCATGCGCCATGTGGATTTTCGTGTGCCCAAACGTGAGAATTGTGCATATTAAACACACACCCACAAGTGAAAGAGGCCTCATCCGAGAAGAACACGAGCAGGAAAATCAGGCTCTACTGCAGAAACCAGTGCACGAATTCCACATGAAGAGGGTAATTCTGAGGTTGCAATGTCTGGACTCTGATGATGAAACGGATGTAACTGCTGCTCATGCAACTCTCTTCACACGAGGCTACATGCAGTGTGCTTCTGCCTGGATTGTCCTCAATACGCAGTAGGATCGCTTCCATGTCAGTTCTCTCCCGACCAGTGTCATGCATGGAATGTTCGTTTCTCACAGTTGCCAGTGCAAACGCGCAAATGTTTGGTAGTTTGGCACACGTGTTTGAGACCACACTGTCAGTACAACCTCATAGCAGCTCTTCCGTTTCCATTGGCAGCCTCATACGCCAGATGCACGTCATCTCAGCAGTCGTGACACCAAACACAAAGTCCGTTCCCACTTCGTCTCTCTAGCTAATTGCAGCGCCCTCTAGCACCAAGACAAACATTCATAGACGAAAAGGTTTGTCTTGGTGTTCCCTACCTCCCATTGAACTTTGTACAGAGTTTTGGAACACCCTGTATATATCTAAAAAAACTCACGAGATATTAGGACACCTCAACTGGTCTACAAGGATGCGACTATATTGATGAGGGTGAAACACCGAAGAAATAAGCATCCACATAATCTAGCAGAACTGCGAGTGCTATTGGGTTGGGTTGTTTTACCTCTGAGCGGCACTTTTTTGCACACCATGGGCTAAATGGCCAGGTCACATGGACCCCGAAGGCTCAGAGAAGGTTGGGGGAGGGGACCCACTGGAACAGCTGTTGGGAGACAGATGGTAGTCTCCCGTCAAGGCCATCCAGAGTGTTCTTTAACGTGCACAGGGTATGGCTCTCCCGCACACGGGACCACGGCTTAACGTCCCATCCGACGGCCTTTCCAAGCCCGTCGGTGTCCCCTACTTACCGTGGGCAGGGCGGAGAATTTTGCGGAGATAAATCTCAACGCTGACCCAGCTGCGACTCGAACCTGGGAACTACAGATTACGAGCCTGGCGCGCTACCGACTGAGCCACCCCCGCGAGTGCTATTGTTAGAGCGTACTAGAACTGTTCTAAACTGCATCCGACTGATGGAGTCGATACTTAACAGGATTGCTACTGATTCATGAGAAGGTGTTACACAGTTTAAGATGAAAAATTAGGGAGGTGACTAATTTCTTTTGCTTAGTAAGCCATCTTATTCTGCGATGATACTAAATTTAGCTGCAATGGTATCAATAACTGCAGTCGCATTTCGTCAGAAATAGAACTATGAGCTGTATAATAATAGCACATGCACTCACATTTAGTCAGAAATGAATCCTTATGCCACTGTAGAAATTTTTAATATCAGTAGTGTCGATGTCTAATGTAGTATTCTCTACAATCAGTTTATTGTTCTATTTATTTCGTTTATCTCACCTCAGACATTTATTTACGTTTGTACAATGTGAATTGCCACCACTTTAGATGATGCAGGTTAGGCAACCCAACTACATATGTAATACTTCCAAATAAGGAGTTTCTCCACATTTTACCCGTGCTGACAAAATGCATTTCGATTATCACTTCTCTGGTCCATAGATGTTGTAGTGGTGTACAAAATTGTATAGTTCTCCACATCTTTACCCTCTAAATTTTTATCTGTTGATTTATGATCAGCTAATATATCATAAGTGGAAACACGAGGTGCATTTTCTCAGTCACATTTTAGATGATGTAACCTGAAGAAAAGGCAATCATAAAGAACTATTACTTGATTCGCAAATGAGCTGTAATGTGTTTTGAGAGTACTCATTTTGACAATTATTGTAAATTAATGAATAAAAATTTAACCAGGTACTTCTTCACTTATACTTTAACATTCACTCATAGTTCTATAACTGTTACAAATTGGATCTATGTTCAGAGAGTCGTAATTAGCCTTTCTTGTTGCCCTGTGCAAGGTTTTCTTATTTCGGGCCCACTAATTTTTTTATGGAACTAAATAATAATGAAAATACAGTCCTCCGTTATGTGCCTATACACCTGCCTAGTTACGGCTCTGTATGTTCACATGAAGTTTCTGACTGGGAATGGCACCAGCTATAAGCTTTCAAAATTAACAGAAATGCTACAGTATATAGCTACGAAAAGGTTTTCTGCTCACCTAGTAAATGATGAGCTCACAAAATAATCTCAATCCAAGTATTAATATTGCTTGCCTCTGAAAACACATCGCCCTTGCAGTCTGCACGTTGTATAGCCCCTTAGAAAAAGATATCAGGGACAGATGTTCAAATATTTATGCCAATTGAAGGCAGCTGTAAATGTTTGGCTAAATCTTGAAAACTTTTATTATAAAGGGCCATTCCACACCAATTCACAAAATAAATTTATTACCTTACCATGAGATTTTTACTTACCTTCCTATTGCCTTTCGCTTGTCGGTTTGGAATTTGTTGAAACGGTTGTTCCACCATATTTTTCGAACGCGCCAAACTTGTCAAATGAAAGTTTATGACGCGGAGAGTGCCGTAGGTAGAGAGCCCTGCGCGGATAGCAAAAGTCGTATTCGTAAAGTCTCATCGGTACCCGCAAAACTCTACATCTATCAGCTAGAGGCCCTATATAGGTAGAGGTTGGCCATCTGAAAATTGGACGCCATGTTTTGTCGTAGTTCGGATTGTTTGGCGTGCAAAGCTGAATGGTATTGCAGGGATTCCGGAAAAGGGTAGGGTAATATTTGATACAGATTTCAGAGCTCACGAAGCACTTTAGAAAACAGTTAAGGGAAGGTAAATTTTAGGGCTTTTTTTTTAAAAAAAAAGAGTTAATAATATCGCTTTGTTGTTTGTCCATCGGTAAACAATGAACTTTTTTGTTTATGCAGAAAAAGAGAAAATTTTTTTGTGTTGGATAGGTATTAATGAAATATTGCGATTTGCATTTTTCGAATCTCTTAAAAGTTATAACTGCGCCCTCTAACGGTGGAAAAAGTAGAAAATTCCAAATTATCAAGCGAACATAACCAAACGATGTAGTTTTGTTAGAAGTTTGAATGTTGAAATACAAATGTTACGAAGTTACCATTGGCAACAATCACTTGACCCTTTAGACCCAGGGGAGGGGAGAATGCAATTTTTTGTTTCAATTGTACGTTTTTAGAGATAAATTAAAAATTCTTTTTCGGTTGGACAGGTATTGATGAATTACAATTTGCATTTTCCAAATCTCCCAAAAGATATAATTGCGTCCTCTAACAATGGAAAAAAATCAAAAAATCCCGAAATTTAAAACGAATATTGCAAAGGATGTAGCTATGTCAGAAATTTGAAATTTTTGTCATGGAATATGACAGTCTTAAATATTCCACTAACAACAATACGTTGACCCCTACGCCCAAGGTAAGGTAGGAAACAGAACGGTTTTAAGAGATAATTGAAAATATCTTTTTTAGTTGGTTACTAATGAAATATAATTCGCATTTTCAAAGATAGTTTTAATTTATATCATTAGAGATCACTAAATATCCAAACAGCAAAACTTTTAATGAATGTTAAAAGTTTTGCTGTTTGGATATTTAGTGATCTCGGCTGTAGATCCTATTATGTTTATAATAAAATAATAAATACCCCCTCAAGCAGCTGCTTTCCACAGAGGTCTGACAGGAGCCTGTTAGTTTATATGCCATAGTAGGTCTGAGAGGATGGCAGGCCCTCAGCAGAAAAACGACACAAACAGCCATGCCTTACCCGGGGTTTTAACCCAGGTCCCTTAGATAGTAGCCAAGCATGCTAACCACTCGGCCATGGGACAGCTTATAATTACTAATAATATAGTACTCTGTGGATTTTCCCCCATCATACATTAAAAAAATAAAAATAAGTAACCCCTCTAGCAGCTGCTTGCCAAAGAGGTCTGACAGGAGCCTGTCAATTTATAAGCCATAGTAGAAGGTCTGTGAGGATGGTAGGACCTTAGCAGAAAAACAACACGAACATCCATAATTCAAACTTTTAAGGAGTGGAAAAGTAGGCAAAGGAAGAGCTTCATTCTCTTTGAAAACGAAATTCCCATATGTGTCAGAGGTGATATGCGTTCTAGTTATTTTACACTTTCAATACCCTCTGACAGTGGAAATTCAAACTACTGTATAACTGAGAAAATAAACAATTAATATTTTATTAGCAGCTATAAAACACAAAAAATGTTTTTCATTTATCTCTTAAAGCAGAAAAGTTGCATTTTACCAATGGGAAAAATCATTACTATTAGTGTAAACCACTTGACCATTATACTCTATGACCAAAATTTTAAGTTTCTAGCTAAAATAGATCGTTTGCAATATTCATTTAAAGATTTTGCATTTTCAAGCCTTTTTCCGCCGCTAGTGGTCGCATTTCGAATTTCTACTTACCGCCTTTAGCACTCTCTACCACTGGAAATTCCAACTAATGGCGATTTGAAAAATCACCATCAATATTAAAATTATATTAATATTAACCCTTTTGCTACCGTTCCGGCCGTACCGGCCGAATCCCTTTCGCTACCGTACCGGCCCGTCGGCCGGGAGATGGTAGGTTGAACGGGTGAACTCTTCCTCCCCTCTTTGTGCATCTCCCGCTCAGAGGATTCAAACGACCATCAATTAACGTTTAAATGACAAACTGCCTGAACCCCTCCAGGCAACAGGGAGACTCTAAAGGCAACCAGGCAACAGGGAGACTCTAAAGGCAACCAGGCAACAGGACAACTCTCCAGGCAACAGGAGTCGACTGCAGAATGTGGTGTGTTTATTTCCTTTTTGAAACTTGTATTTCAGCAAAAAGCAAAGGAAACATGGAATAATTCTTTTGGATTTGAAGGTGAGATCAAAAAGTCTTAGGACTGAATAATAAATTCATGCATTAATAGTTTCTCAACAGAAAGTAGAAACAGTTGAAATATTAAATGTTTGATCAAGAGGGAATCAAATTCACAACTCTACAATTTCTTAAAAGCGCTTTTTATAGAAAAATGTGATTATTGGCAATCATATTTGAAGATCTGACTGCGGTCTTCCTAAATACCTGCTTTTGATATTTTTAATATTTAATGAGTTATAGAATCTGGAATATTTAACATTTACTTACCTTGTTAACCAAAAATCATTCAAAATTCATATACTGTTCAATCATTAGATCTTCTACTGTGGCATATAAACTGACAGGCTCCTGTCAGACCTCTGTGGCAAGCAGCTGCTTGAGGGGATATTATTTTTTACAGAATGTTTCTTTTTCATTTTAATATGTTGCAATAATTTTTCAGGTTTTAATTGAGTACATTTTCCAGCTTACAAAATTATTTGGATACTGAACAATTATTTGTGAATAATTCTACATTTAAAGAGATTTGATAGAGACCTCAAGTATAACTATAGTCATATTTTGTCCATATTAATATTACTTAAGATGTTACTGATATCTGAATATGACTCCATATTCAAATAACGTGAAACGTTTTTTCTGTTCAGTACCTACGTATAGATATAATGTTTAGACAACAATATAAAAGAAAATCCACATTTTATTAACAGAATGCTAACTTTTGAAGCTTTCTAACTTGAAATATTAAACTTTATGGTAAAATGCTAGAACAAAACAAAAAAGATCTACATTTAGTGGAGCTAATTCTTAAAATTCAATAATATTCTCTTATTATTTAAGGAGTTTCGTATGCTGGAATATTTAACAGAAACAATGCGTAAGGAACTTATACATATATACACTGCACGATATTGAAATTGCCCTAACCAGAAGGAGTGAGGGAATAGGGGTGAAATGTAGCACACACATAGCAATATATATTGGCATACCATGATCTAATTTGCAACCACTTACAGTGGTTAGAAGATGAGATCATGCAACACAATGTGACTGCCTCATTAGGTGGTTGCACGCCGTGAACGGCAATACAGGCAGCAATACGGCGTGGCATGGAGTCATGCAGTCGACGGATATGGTCCTGAGGAATTGCACACCAAGCAGCGTTGACTTGCTCCCATAATTCATCGAGATTTTGCGCCAGCCGCTGAGAGGTTTGCAAACGTCGTCCAATGTGGTCCCACAGATTTTCACTTGGGGATATATCTGGAGATCGTGTTGGCCACGGTAATACTTGAACATGTTGTAAACATTGTCTGGAGATCGTAGCAGTGTACACCGGCTTTGTCATGCTGGAAAATGGGCTGCTGCCTGCCTCCCAAGAACGGTAACAAAACGGGCTGCTGCATGCTCCCAGGAACGATAACATAACGGCCTGCAGAACCGTGATAACATATCGTGCAGCTGTCAGTGTTCCCGTGATGCGGATAAGAGGTGACCTGCTGTCATATCCAACAGCATCCCATGCCATTATGTCTGGCTGACGGGTGGTGTGCCAGTCACGAACAAAAGCTGGATCCATCCTCTTGCCATACATGGACCCATCTATAGTCAGCTCCCAGACAAAAATGGGATTCTTCACTAAACACAACAGTGTTCAATTCATGGCCCAGTTCGCACGACTTCGACACCAAGCCAGACGAGCGCTGTGATGGTTTACAGTCAATGACAGTGGACGTAATGGTTGCCCAGAGCACAGGTGTGCCTCATGTAACCTTCGGTTTACCATTCAGGTGGTTGTGGGGACATCCATGGTTGCTGACACAGTCCGTCGAATATCGCCTGCAGTGCTCTGGGGTGACGAACGAGCATGTCGAACAACGTGCCTATCAAGCAGGGCTGACGTCTGTCAGATGGTACCACTCCCTCTGTGACACATGCTAGAACCTTCATTTCGCCATTGTTGCCAACAGCATTCAACAGTTCGTGCATCCCGATGAACATGGACAGCGACACAACCTGTAGTCCATCCAGCTTCACATAGGCTTATAATTCATCTCTCTCAAACGCATCTAAATGTTAATAAACATGATGCTGGCGTGTACCAGGCATTTTCGGCCTTCGCTGATCAATTTCTAAGCAGAATTCTAATCTCAACCGTTCCAGCACCGAATCTCAACCTTTCGCACAACTTCCACCTGCATAAACACAATACCATCCCTGTTTCTTCTTGCACCTTTTCTCTTGAGCCACACACGTCATTGGCTCTGGATTATCACCATTTGCACATCTCAACTGCTCACACCCATCCTTCTATTTGCATGTTTGTACATGTTCTTCTGGGTGGGGCACTTTCAATGTCGAGCAGTGTATATGCATACGCATATCTAGAAATTAAAATAACTCCCAATCGATATATGCGATATTACAAAACGTTTTCCGACATTTGCATGTTATGCGAATGGAGAGTCATATTCAGAGATCCCTAAATGTAAAAATAATATTTTTTCTGGAAAATGTCACTGAGTATAAATTAAGGATCTCATTCAAATCTCTCTAAAGCTCAATTTTCAGCAATATTCTTTTGATATTTAAAGAGTTTTGGAGCCCAAAGCATTTAAAATCAGCGTCACCGAACATAACAATTTACTTCCAAAAGCCCATTACAACACAAATTATATTTGTTACAACAAGCCGCTTACTGAAATAAATGCAAATTTAGATGTTGGTGTAATGATTCTTGCAGTTAATTAATTATCAGTCCAGTAATTAATATTCAGCGGATCCCCTTCCCTTGCCCCGAGAAGGATAGTTCGGAGATAGGACGTAGTCTCCTGTCAAGGCCATCCAGCGTGTTCTTTAACGTGCAGAGGGTATGATTACCTTCATACGAAAATTTTTAGAACGAATTTAAGAGCAGAGTTTGCTGTTAAACGTATCGAACTTAATAACTGTAAAAATTTGAGGAAAATTGTTGAAAATCGAGAATTAGAAAGATTTGAGGGAATCTTCAATTTATCTCGAGTGACGTTTTCCCGTAAAAAAAAATCATTTTCAAATTTAGGGAGCTCTGAATGTTACTTTCTATTCACATAATAATATGAAAGTGTCAGGAAAACGTTTTGGAGCATAGAATACTTTTATTTTAGTTACGAGGGCCGGGGGGGGGGGGGGGGGTTGCTGAGTCGGTAGCGCACCAAGCTCCTAATCGTCAGTTCCCGGTTCGAGCTCTACCTTGGTCAAGCGTTGAGATTTGCAGCCTCGAAACTCTCCTCCCTTTCCTGGTCAGTAGCGGACACCGATAGTCAAAGAAAGGCAGCCGTCCGTCGGATGGGACGTTAAGCCATGGCATCGCATGCGGGAGATCCATACCTTGTGCACGTGAAACAACACACTGTATGGTCATGACGGGAGGCTTCCACCTGCCTCCTAACAGCTGTTTAGTGCACGCCCTTCCCCCAACCTTCCCTGAGCCTTTAGGGTCCTTGTGACCTGGCTGTTTAGCTCATTGTGTGCAAAAAAGTGTCGATCAGAAATGGGTGCTCCATAATATGAGTTGAGTCCCGTGATTCCAGCGACAGGCATTGCCCTTCTGATATTAGTTAGTAAAATCCAGAGGTTAAAAGCTCTCACTAGTTGGAAGAAACGGTTGGTTTGATCTTATTACAACTGAGCGCCACTTTTTTTTTGCACGCGATGGGCTAAATGGGGGGGACCCATTGGAACAGCTGTTTTGGGAGAAAGATGGTAGCCCCCGTCATGGCCAGCCACAGATGGGGTAGACCCCGTGATGGCCACAGATGGTAGATGCCGTGAATGCCGTTAAACCGTGATGGCCACAGATGGCCCCGTAGACCCAGCCACAGATGGTAGCCCCCGTCATGGCCAGCCACAGATCTCCCGCAGATGGGGCCACGGCTTAACGTCCTACTCGACGGATAGCTGAATTCCTTTCGAAGGCCATCGGTGTTCCCTACTGACCTTGGGCAGGGCGGGGGAATTTTGCGGAGATAAATATCAACGCTGACCCAGATGGGAGTCGAACCTGCGAACTGCCGATTACGGCTCTCTACCCACTGAGCCAATCCCTCCCTCACATTAGTTGGAATGTCCATTCGCTTTTGAAGAAAACTAAAATCGAACAATTACGAACTGCTTTCTCTTTGAAAACTATAGAAGGATAACATATCGCCTGTGGATATTTTTTCCAGCTGCTACTTTTCCAATCCTCACATCCATTTTTTTCCTTCTGCATTCTTATTTGCGCTCCTATTGTAACATTACATTAAACCATTTCTACTGCTTGTTTGCAGCCGCAAGTCATTGGAACACTGAAAAATCCTGGTAAGAATTGACTTAAAAATAGACTGCGCCAGAAGCGGAAATAACGTAGGTCTCTATTACGAGAAAGGAAATGAGATTGCCCTGCCCGAACTTGGCCAGCTATGGAGAAGACGGCCAGACGCAATACGGCTGAAAGTGAACCAGAGGACCAACTTATTATTGGGTGTCATCTACTTCTGAAAGGATAGTGGGTTGGAAGATACGGTTGCGGTTTTTTGGTTTATTATACATATAAACCAAAAAAGCATTTGCAGCACAAGTGCTGCATTTTTGAAAGCGAACATGTGTAAGGGTAAAACGGGAACTAGGTCTTAGGATAAGAAGGGGTTTGTTTTTATTTGCGAAGTCCAGAGAAAATGAAGCAACCAATTCGGTGCAGTTTAATAAGGATATTATACTGCCCTATAAAAGAATTAAATATTAATTAAATCATTAGCAAACTTTTAAAAATGAAGATTTGTTTCCTTGGTTTGGAACAATATTTATTAGTTTAGTTTTTATTTATTACTGTTTTGAAATATTACATCTTCTATTTAAGAAAAGAACGAATAGTGTTGAAAATCGAGATTTAAATATGCAGATTTGATCATGTTCTTTATTTTATTCTCAGTCACATTTTTTCCATTAAATACACATTTTAGAAGTTACAGAACTTCGCAGTTAGATTCCCATTGACATAACCTGGAAACTCTTTGATATACACTGCCCTGCCAAAATAATATATATATATATATATTTAATAAAATATATTTTTATACATTTTTATATAATATTATTTTACTATTTTAATATATCTATAATAGAAATAAGGAGAAAATTGGGACTAGATTATTACAATAAGAATGGGAACTTATTTTTGTTGGGGGAGGGTGGGTTAATAAAAACTGAGATAATGAAATAGAAAATTATACAATTCAGTAAAAATATTATTTAAAAAAATATTTCACAATTTTTCTTGTAGTTCTTTTAAAAAACGAGCTCATGTCATCGTTTTGTTGTTTGTTTTCTCCGTCTGTAGACATTCAACTTTTTTGCTTTAAGAGATAAATTTAAAATTCTTTTTGAATTGGATAGGTAAATCATACGATTCGCCTTTCAGAATCTTCCAAAGGTGTTAATAGTGCCCGCGAACTGTGAAAAGTTTTTGAATTTTCGTAGTTTGAATTTCTATCGTTAGAGGCCGTTAAATAGGCCGCGCGAAAGTTCCGATCATAGGTAAAACAACCCAATCGACCCTTATGTGACCTTGAACACAAAACCGTAACGGAAATTTCTTAACCGTCCTGAGTTCTACGACCATAAATAACTCGACACACCAATTCACTTACTAGCAGATAGATACATAGACAAACTCGAGGTATTCGAAGGATCAGAAATACAGTGCGTTTCCAAGATGTAGAAACCAGCAGACATCATTTGGAATTTCAAACTCCCACGTGGATCGAAATTCGACCTCTGGTCGACTTCAACGGATTGGTGTATTCAGAATTCCGCAACTCTTCAGAGATGCAGGACTCGAATACCCCTGTACATGATGTTCCACGTTTCTGTTAGGTGTAGTTATTATTATTATTACAGTTTGACTGAAATATGACCTCTAAATGGAGACGTCGGATCCAATTTTTCATAAGCTTTCTAAGATCTACGACAAGAAATATCCTCGTAGGCAGGAGAGGTACAGTCGCTCAAAAAATATCCGAACACTCTGTTTGATTACAGAATTTAGAAAGAATATCTGGCAACGATTTTTTTCGAAATTAAAAATCTGGCAACCTTCGTGTACGTACACGAATGTTGCCAGACCACTAATTTCTAAAACAAATTGTTGCCAGATATTTTTTTTGAATTCTGTAATCAACCATAGCGTTCGGATACTTTTTTGAGCGACTGTACGTCCCTGCATACGGGGTGTCATCAATACCCATCCAATTCAACAGGAATTTTAAATTAATCTGTTAAAACTAAAAAGATGAAAGTGTACAGACAGATAAAACAAACAAAATGATGACATTAGTTCGTTTGAAAACGTTTGAAAAACGAACTACAAAAAAAAATTGCAAAAATATTTGTGAAATAATATTATTAATGAATTGTGTAGAATTTCCTTTTTCATTATCTCTGGGTTTTCATTAACCCACCCTCCCTCAATAAAAATAAGTCCGCTGAGAACCCTGTCGTCTTCTACTAAATATCGAACTCGTCTATATGCTTTGAACTCCAAAACAATTGTCTTTATTTCGTTCAGTTTAAAAATATTAAAAAGAAATTGAACAATAACAGTTGGAAGTTTTATACAACTTTATCTTAGTCCCATATGTTATTCTGACACTAAAAATGTATTAAAACAACAATTATAAAATCTCATATAGAATATCATTTTAATCTTTCCTGTTCGGTGGAATGTTTTAGTAACTGGGAAACCCTACTCAAGGCTTATTCTCAGACCGCCCCGAACTAAATTCTAGGTACGTCCTTGCTCGTAGGCATCAAATTAACTCTCTAAAAGTGGTAAATTAAAATTTAATATTTGATCTCGAAGCCCCAACACACAAAGAATCCGAGATTTTTAAAGCTTCTGGGATCTGTGATCCGAAGTACTCCTATATACCAATATTCACATTTCTAGCACTTTTACGTCAAGCTTTGATCTCTGCTTCACCTCTCCCTGACTTTGAAGGACAGGTCGAAGATCGAATTTCGAATTTTTTCTCCCGAGAACTACGATCTGAATTACCCCTAAGTGCAGATTTTCAGAGCTTTACAACTTCTGCATGATGGTCGTAATTAGCGTCATCCTTTGTCACGCACTAACTCACAATCAGCTAATTTTTAATTGTCAACTGAAATTCACGAAATAGATGTCTATAAGAAAATATATAGGTAAAAAACATATCCTATTAAAGTATTCCGATCGAGAATGATCGCTGAAAATAAGGCAAAATCTAGCGAATTTCTGCGATCCTTTTCTTATTTGGAAAGAAATTCCTGTGATCCTAATTAAACTAAAAAGAAAATTCCGTTTTAATGTCCCCTAAACAGCGTCATGGGCCTACTTTTCCACTGTTCAATTCTAAAAAACTGTTTTTTTGGGACCTAGAATTTCAGTTGTGAGCCAAAAAAAATAGTGCCACTCGGAGGTGGTGTTGATGGTGAATATCCCGCCTGGATCGTAATCTGCAGTTCCCAAATTGGAGTCCCAGCTGGGCGAATGTTGAGACTTATGTCCGCAAAACTTCCCACACTTCCCTCGGTCAGGAGGGGACACTGATGGGTTTGGAAAGGCAACTGTCCGTCGGATGGGACGTTAAGCCGTAGCCAAGTGAACCTGAGAGCCATAACCTGTGCACGTTAAAGAGCACGTTAGGTGAACTTTACGAGAAACGACCATCTGTCTCGTAACAACAGTCCAATGATTCCCCTCCCTCCAAACCTGCTCTGAACCCTCGGAGTCCTTGCGACCTGACCATTTGGACCATTGTGAGCAAAAAATGTGCCGCTCAGAGATAAAACAATTCAACCCTTTCCTGTATCTACATCTGAGCCATTAAGTCCTAGTGATTTCATTTGGCCAGTGAAGGTAAAAAAAAATCATGCTGACAATTAATACAACCCAACCAAAAAATAATAATTAAGACCTTTCATTTTGAAATCAATAGGATATGAATGATATAATAATAATTTAACAATTTGTTTCCATTTTGAAAGCTTTTAGAAAAAAATTTCGAAAAAATGTTTTTTTTATTTATTATTTTTATTCCAACGTTAATCTAAATATTTCAATTGATTTCTTCAAATCATACGGAAGCCCGAATAATTCAAAAACACGGATATTCTAATTCACGCAATTGACCAACAATATCAGTGTAGAACAATGTCACGTAACAGCCAACAGATCCATTATTAGAATGCGATCACACTCTGTCGTAACGCAAGAATTACAATCAGAATATCCGTTTTCAGAGTGGCGGCAATCATTCAGCCTAAGATGAGACTGCGCAGTTGACGCTTTCGAAAATTCTCGTAGATCATTGGTTCACTAATAGGAAAAGCGATCGTGCCGACCTATATGACCTATGAGAATTTTCAAGACGTTAACTGACCAATCTTCGCCCCCCCCCCCTCCCACTCTAACGTGACCCGAGCCGTTGGTCTACTTTGGTTGTTTTACCTGTCAACGGCACTTTAGTTCGCGTAATGAGCTAAATGATCAGGTCAGAAGACCCAGGGCTGGATCTGGGGGGACGGTGCCTTGACGTAATCCTCTGACGTGCGACCGTGCCTTGACGTGTCCTCTGACGTGCGACCTTGCCTTGACGTGTCCTCTGACGTGCGACCATGCCTTGACGTGTCCTCTGACGTGCGACCGTGCCTTGACGTGTCCTCTGACGTGCGACCGTGCCTTGACGTGTCCTCTGACGTGCGACCGTGCCTTGACGTGTCCTCTGACGTGCGACCGTGCCTTGACGTGTCCTCTGACGTGCGACCGTGCCTTGACGTGTCTTCTGATGTGCGACCATGACCTGAAGTTCCTTCCGATGCTTATTACAGGTATGTAAATAAGTACAAACTGTTTTAACTAGGAGCTGTACCTTTTTTACATACAATGTACTTAGTGATCAGATCATAAGGACCGCAAAGGTTCAGAGAAGGTTGTATGAAGGGAAACCACCGGGTAGCTGTTAGAATACAGATGGTAGCTCCCGTCAAGGCCATCGAACATGGTCTATAACATTTGTTATGTCATTTGACGGACGGCGGCCTTTCCAAGCCGATCGGTGTCCCCCTGTTGACAGAGGGCAGGACGGGGAGTTTTGGGGAGAAAAATCTCAACACTGACCCAGGTAGGACTCGAACCTGAGTCCATAAGATTATGAGCCTGGCACTTCACCGACTGAGCCACCCCCAACCCAATACCTTTAACAACAAAACTCAGGTTGGTGCCCTCATAGCAGTGATGGCGATTTTATGACACGCGTGCCAAAGGTAACATGCACGATGATTTGTGTTGGCACTCCCTTGAGAGGTGAAGAGAAATAGTGAATACGGCTAGTATAGAGAATTAGAAACAATAACCACAGCAATTCAATATATGTTTATGGATTAATCATTGGTAGCAAAATGACGACTAGGTTGTTATAATTAGTTACTTATTCATTACGAATTTGAATTGTGCATCCATATGTTTAAAATATCTCGCCAAATAACTGGTTACACATTTCTCAAAAAGCTGCATCAAAAACAGACGTATTAAAGCTATCAACTGATAACTTTAATACGTCTGTTTTTGATGCAGCTTTTAGTTTAGTTGATCATTGATTTCCTTTAAAGCACTTCTGTAGAACTTAAAATTTATTTAAGGTTTCTCTTTTTGCTTGACTTATAAAAATTCACTTCATTCTAGTAAAGGCATCGAAATGTCAGCGATGCGTTGAGCACAAGAGTTGAAAGTAGTATGTGAGTTTGTGCGTGTGTAGGAATATTTTCATTTTCATTTGTGTAATGGCGAGCCTAAAACTTAGTGTTCCGTATCCTTATATTTGAACCGTTAAAATTTTGTACTATTTGATTTGCATTGTATGATGAACTGACAGGTTTGATCCATGCATAATATAGGAGTGAAATGTCAGCACGTTATTTTTTTACTCTAAACTAAAAACATCACCAATAATAAAAGTGACCATGTACAGTCGCTCAAAAAAATATCCGAACACTATGGTTGATAACAGCATTCAGAAAAAATATCTGGCAGCGATTTTTTTAGAATAGTGATCTGGGAACCGTCGTGTCACGTGACACGACGGTTGCCAGATCACTCTTCTAAAAAAATCGCTGCCAGATATTTTTCTGAATTCTGTAATCAACCATAGTGTTGGGATTTTTTTTGAGCTATTGTACGCAAATAATTCATTTGGAGAGAGAATTTATACAGGTTAAACGAAAGAAATAAGCGGTATAGAAACCTTACCTAGATATGTAGCTGTATTTTCAGTAGATCGAGAGATGATTAGTTAAATTTTCTCCAATTTAGAATTTTTTTTGCAGAACGAGATAACTTGCTAAACGTTTCAGTTTCAAAGACTCTTTAAATACTGAACAAAAACTTCTATAAAATCAAGATTTAAGTAGTTTATTACTGCAATTAAATCTTTAGCTAAACACATATTTTCCTATTAAAGCATGCATAATATATTAGTGAAATGTCTGCGCATTAGTTTTTTACTCTAAATTAAAAACATCACCAATAACAAAAATGACCATGTACAGTCGCTCAAAAAAGTATCCGAACACTATGGTTGATTAGAGAATTCAGAAAAAATATCTGCAACGAGGTTTTTTAGAAATTAGTGATCTGGCAACCTTCGTGTACAGTTCATGAAGGTTGCCAGAATACTAATTTCTAAAAACTCGTTGTCAGATATTTTTTCTGAATTCTATACAAATCAGAATAATAAACATTTACTACTTATATTTGATAATATTATTCGAAATAGTGAGTTCAAAGTAATTAATTATGTATTTACGTAACCAGGCGTATTTACAAACACGTCCAGCGGATCTATTGGTTCTAAATTTTCAATTAATTCTAATTCTATTTTACATTTCAATCTATTCCTTTGCCTTTTAGGCCTAGGTTTCAAAACATGATTGATTAAAATTTCAACATTTTATTGTAAAATATCAGGAAAACTCCAAAAGACGTATAGGGCGATCCAAGATGTAGCTCTGCACACTGAGACAAGAAACACACTCAAATACAACGGATAACACACAGTAATTCGGCACTGACACAAATATCACACTGCACCACTACGGCTGAGGGTCCAACCTAGAGAAGTGGAGGGAGAATATATTCAAGTACATATTCCGACCGTTTCAGCTTTCTAAATACACAACTTTTAACACTCTACACTCTGCACACACTAAACACAATAGATGACGTAATCGAAAGAAGCAGAGTAATTAATCCGCTCTGTGATCTAATGACTGAATGTGATCTATTGCTTCTGATGAGAGTGATTGCCATTTGCTGAAATGGCTGAATGCAGACAACTATTCAACCAGTGTCTCTCGAATAACAAATCCATTCATAGACTCAAATAGGTATTTGACTCATTTCAACTTTCCTATTAATAACCTCTCACACTTTGCACTATATGCAAAACAACACACTTCCGACGCTAATCCAAACGGACAAAATAACTACTCCTTTGTGCGCTCTTATTACTGCACGTTTTCTATAAGATTTGCGGTAGGAGATTGCTGTTCGCCCAAAGGGCTGAACGCAGTCACCTATTCAACCAGTGACCCTCACCTACATATTAACAGTTTAAAATATGTATTTGTCTGCTTTTCACCCTTTGATTAACAGATCTAACACTTTCCACTAGATACACAACAACACGGTTAAACGCCAATGAATAGGGATAACGTAATTATTCCGCTGTGCGCTATAATGGCTGCATGCGTTCTATATCTGCTGTTGAGAGAGATTCCTGTTCGTCCAAAGGGCTGAACGCAGTCACTTATTCAACCAGAGACCCTCAGATACACATTGACAGATTAAAATACGTATTTGTCTGATTTCACATTTTGATTAACTGCTTTAACGCATTCCACTAGGTACACAACAACGCACTTAAACGCCAAAGAATAGGGAAAACTTAATTATTCCGCTGTGCGCGTAATGGCTGCACGCGTTCTATATCTTCTGTTGAGGGTGATTGCAGTTCGTCCACAGGGCTGAATGCAGTCACTTATTCAACCAGTGACCCTCAGACACATATTAACAGATTAAAATTCGTATTTGTCTGATTTCACACTTTGATTAACAGCCTTAACCCTTTCCACTAGGTACAGAACAACACACTTTATCGCCAATGAATAGAGATAACTTAATTATTCCGATATGCGCTATAATGGCTGCACGCGTCTTATATCTTCTGTTGAGGGTGATTGCTGTTCGTCCAAACGGCTGAACGCAGTCACTTATTCAACCAGAGACCCTCAGGCACACATTAGCAGATTAAAATACCTATTTGTCTGATTTCACATTTTGATTAACTGCTTTAACCCTTTTCACAAGGTACACATCAAATACTTAAACTCAAATCAATAGGGATAAAGTAATAATTCCGCTGTGCTCTATGATGGCTGCACGCGTTCTACATCTTCTGTTGAGGGTGATTGCTGTTCGTCCAAAGGGCTGAACACAGTCACTTATTCAACCAGTGACCTCAGATATATGTTAAGAGATTAAAATACGTATTTCTCTGATTTCACATTTTGATAAACAGCTTTATCCTTTTCCCCTAGGTACACAACAACAGACTAAACCGCCAACTAATAGGGATAATTTAATTATTCCGCTGTGTGCTATAATGTCTGCACGCGTTCTATATATTCTGTTGAAGATGATTGCTGTTCGTCCAAAGGGCTGAACGCAGTCACTTATTCAAACATTGAACCCAAGATATATATTAACAGATTAAAATACGTATTTGTCTGATTTCACACATTGATTAACAGCTTTAACCTTCTCCACTAGGTACATAAAAACACACTAAACCGACAATTAATAGGGATAATTTAGTTATTCCGCTGTGCATTTTAATGGCTGCACGCGTTCTACATCTTCTGTTGAGGGTGATTGCTGTTCGTCCAAAGGGCTGAACGCTGTCACTTATTCAACCAGTAACCCCTAGGTGCATATTAACAGATTAAAATACGTATTTGTCTGATTTCACGCTTTGATTATCAGCTTTAACCTTTTCCACTACATACGTAACAACACACTAAAACGCCAATTAATAGGGATAACTTAATTATTCCGCTGTGCGCTGTAAAGGCTGCACGCGTTCTATATATTCACTTGAAGGTGATTACTGTTCGTCCAAAGGGCTGAACGCAGTCACTTTTTCAACCAGTGACCCCCAGGTACATATTAACAGAATAAAATACGTATTTGTCTGATTTCACACTTTGATTATCAGCTTTAACCTTTTGCATTAGGTACACAACAACACACTTAAACGCCAATTAATAGGGATAACTTAATTATTCTGCTGTGCGTTATAATGGCTGCACGCGTTCTATATCTTCTGTTGAGGGTGATTGCTGTTCGTCCAAAAGAGCTGAACTCAGTCACTTATTCAAGCAGTGACCACCAGATATACGTTAACAGAATAAAATACGTATTTGTCTGATTTCACACTTTGATTAAAAGCTTTAACCTTTTCCACTAGGGACACAACAATACACTAAACCGCCAATTAATAGGGATAACTTAATTATTCCGCTGTGCGCTATAATTGCTCCACGCGTTCTATATATTCTTTTGAAGGTTAGTGCTGTTCGTCCAAAAGGCTGAACGCAGTCACTTATTCAACCAGTGATCCCCAGATATATATTAACAGAACAAAATACGTATTTGTCTGATTTAAAATTTTGATTAACAGCTTTAACTTTTTCTATTAGTTACACAACAACACACTAAACCGCCAATTAATAGGGATAACTTAATCATTCCGTTGTGCGTTATAATGGCTACACGCGTTCTATATATTCTGTTGATGGTGATTGCTGTTCGTCCAAAGGGCTGAACGCAGTCACTTATTCAACCAGTGACCCCCAGATATGTGTTAACAGATTAAAATATATATTTGTCTGATTTCACACTTTCATTAACAGCTTTAAACTTTTCCAGTAGGTACATATCAATACACTAAACCACCAATTAATAGGGATAACTTAATTATTCCCCTGTGCTTTATAATTGCTGCACGCGTTCTATATCTTCTGTTGAGCGTGATTGCTCTTCGTCTAAAGGGCAGAACGCAGTCACTTATTCAACCAGTGACCCCCAGGTACATATTTAAAGATTAAAATAACTATTTGTCGGATTTCGCACTTTGATTAACAGCTTTAAACTTGTCCACTAGGTACATAACAACATACTAAAACGCCAATTAATAGAGTAATTTAATTATTCCGCTGTGCGATATAATGGCTGCACGCGTTCTATATCTTCTGTTGAGGGTGGTTGCTGTTCGTCCAAAAGGCTGAACGCAGTCACTTATTCAACCAGTAACCCCAGGTACATATTAACAGAATAAAATACGTATTTGTCTGATTTCTCACTTTGATTAACAGCTTTAACCTTCTCCACTAGGTACATAACATCACACTAAAACGCCAATTAATAGGGATAACTTAATTATTCCGCTATGCGCTCTAATGGCTGCACGCTTTCTATATCTTCTGTTGTGGGTGATTGCTGTTCGTCCAAAGCGCTGAACGCAGTCACCTTATCAACCAGTACATATTAACAGATTAGAATACGTATTTGTCTGATTTCATTTTGATTAACAGCTTTAACCTTGTCCCCTAGGTACATAACAACACGCCAATTAATAACTGGCAATTAATAAAACGCCAATTAATAGAGTAAATTAATTATTCTGCTGTGCGATATAATGGCTGCACGCGTTCTATGTCTTCTGTTGAGGGTGATTGCTGTGTTCCAAAAGGCTGAACGCAGTCACTTATTCAACCAATAACCCAGGAACACATTAACAGAATAAAATAGGTATTTGTCTGATTTCACACTTTGATTAACAGCTTTAACCTTCTCCAAAAGGTACATAACATCACACTAAAACGCCAATTAATAGAGTAACTTAATTATTCCGCCGTGCGCTATAATGGCTGCACGCGTTCTGTATATTCTGTTGAGGGTGATTGCTGTTCGTCCAAAGGGCTGACGCAGTCACTTATTCAACCAGTGACCCCCAGGTACATATTAAAAGATTAAATTAGATACTTGTCTGATTTCACTCTTTGATTAAGAGCTTTAACCTTCTCCACTAGGTACATAACAACACACTAAAACGCCAATTAATTGGGATAATTTAATTATTCCGCTGTGCGCTATAATGGCTGCACGCGTTCTATATCTTCTACTGAGGGTGATTGCTGTTCTTCCAAAAGGCTGAACGCAGTCACTTATTCAACCAGTGACCCCCAGGTACATATTAACAGATTAAAATAAGCATTTGTCTGATTTCACACTATGATTATCAGCTTTAACTTTTTCCTTAGGTACACATCAACACACTTAAAGGCAAATCAATAGGGAAAAATTAATTATTCCGCTGTGCGCTGTAATGGCTGCACGCGTTCTATATTTTCTGTTGAGGGTGATTGCTGTTCGTCCAAAGGGTTGAACGCAGTCACTTATTCCACCAGTGAACCCCAGGTACATATTAACAGATTAAAAAACGTATTTGTCTGATTTCACACTTTGATTAACAGTTTTAACCTTCACTACGTACAAAACAAGACACTAAATCGCCAATTAATAGAGTAAATTAATTATTACGTTGTGCGCTATAAAGGCTGCACGCGTTCTATATCTTCTGTTGAGGGTGAGTGATGTTCGTCGAAAGGGCTGAACGCAGTCATTTATTCAACCAGTGACTCCCCAGATATATGTTAACAGATTAAAATACGTATTAATCTGATTTCCCACTTTGATTCGGAGTCGTTCTCCGTGTATATCACTTTAGAAATAAAATATAATGAATCGTCAGGTAGCACAGCATCTGGTTTAACAAGTTTCCTTTCGGACCTGTATTAGCGAGGGTATATGGGTAACTGCTATTGCAATTAACATTGCTCAGATATAGATAAGGCACTCATTGTCTAAAATAAATGAGTGGAGGGTTTAGGTAGGTTAGTGTAGTCAAATGATGGCCAAAATCAGATGCCGTGACGACCGTTTCCTTTTCCCTATAATGTGACTATAGGTAGGTTAATTCGAACTACCACTCTTAATGTCCATATACGTTTCAGGTGAAGTTGATAGAAATATATATTCAGCTGTTACGATAACAAAATAATTCATTGGGAGTCGTTCTCCGTGTATGTCATTTTAGAAATAAAAGATAATGAATCGTTAGGTAGCACAGCATCTGGTTTAACAAGTTTCGTTTCGGACCTGTATTAGCGAGGGTCTATGGGTAACTGCTATTGCAATTACATTGCTTAGATAGAATAAGGCACTCATTGTCTAAAATAAATGAGTGTAGGGTTTAAATAGGTTAGTGTAGTCAAATGATGGCCAAAACCAGATGCCGTGACCACCGTTTCCTTTTTCCTATGATGTGACTACAGGTAGGTTAATTCGAACTACCACTCTTAATGTCTATATACGTTTTAGGTGAAGTTGATAGAAATATATATTCAGCTGTTTGCGATAACAAAATAATTGATTCGGAGTCGTTCTGTCACTTTAGAAATAAAAGATAACGAATCGTTAGGTACCACAGCATCTGGTTTAACAAGTTTCGTTTCGGACATTTATTAGCGAGGGTCTGTGGGTAACTGCTATTGCAATTAACATTTCTTAGAAATAGATAAAGCACTCATTGTCTAAAATAAATGAGTGGAGGGTTTAGGTAGGTTAGTGTAGTCAAATGATGGCCGAAATCAGATGCCGTGACGACCGTTTCCTTTTCCCTATGATGTGACTATAGGTAGGTTAATTCGAACTAACACTCTTGATGTCTATATACGTTTTAGGTGAATGTGATAAAAATATATATTCAGCTGTTACGAGAACAAAATAATTGATTGGGAGTCGTTCCCCGTGTATGTCACTTTAAAAATAAAAGGTAATGAATCGTTAGGTAGCACAGCATCTGGTTTAACAAGTTTCGTTTCGGACCTGTATTAGCGAGGGTCTATGGGTAACTGCTATTGCAATCAACATTGTTTAGATAGGATAAGGCACTCATTGTCTAAAATAAATGAGTGTAGGGTTTAAGTAGGTTAGTGTAGTCAAATGATGGCCAAAATCAGATGCCGTGACGACCGTTTCCTTTTCCCTATGATGTGACTATAGGTAGGTTAATTCGAACTAACACTCTTCATGTCTATATACCTTTTAGGTGAAGGTGATAAAAATATATATTCAGCTGTTACGATAACAAAATAATTGATTGGGAGTCGTTCCCTGTTTATGTCACTTTAAAAATAAAAGGTAATGAATCGTTAGGTAGCACAGCATCTGGTTTAACAAGTTTCGTTTCGGACCTGTATTAGCGAGGGTCTATGGGTAACTGCTATTGCAATTAACATTTCTTAGAAATAGATAAGGCACTCATTGTCTAAAATAAATGAGTGGAGGGTTTAGGTAGGTTAGTGTAGTCAAATGATGGCCAAAATCAGATGCCGTGACGACCGTTTCCTTTTCCCTATGATGTGACTATAAGTAGGTTAATTCGAACTAACACTCTTGATGTCTATATACGTTTTAGGTGAATGTGATAAAAATATATATTCAGCTGTTACGATAACAAAATAATTCATTGGGAGTCGTTCTCCGTGTATGTCACTTTAGAAATAAAAGATAATGAATCGTTAGGTAGCACAGCATCTGGTTTAACAAGTTTCGTTTCGGACCTGTATTAGCGAGGGTCTATGGGTAACTGCTATTGCAATTAACATTTCTTAGAAATAGATAAGGCACTCATTGTCTAAAATAAATGAGTGGAGGGTTTAGGTAGGTTAGTGTAGTCAAATGATGGCCAAAATCAGATGCCGTGACGACCGTTTCCTTTTCCCTATAATGTCACTATAGGTAGGTTAATTCGAACTAACACTCTTCATGTCTATATACCTTTTAGGTGACGGTGATAAAAATATATATTCAGCTGTTACGATAACAAAATATTTGATTGGGAGTCGTTCTCCGTGTATGTCACCTTAGAAATAAAAGATAATGAATCGTTAGGTAGCACAGCATCTGGTTTAACAAGTTTCGTTTCGGACCTGTATTAGCGAGGGTCTATGGGTAACTGCTATTGCAATTAACATTGCTTAGATATAGATAAGGCACTCATTGTCTAAAATAAATGAGTGGAGGGTTTAGGTAGGTTAGTGTAGTCAAATGATGGCCAAAATCAGATGCCGTGACGACAGTTTCCTTTTCCCTATGATGTGACTATAGGTAGGTTAATTGAACTACCACTCTTAATGTCTATATACGTTTTAGGTGAATGTGATAAAAATATATATTCAGCTGTTTGCGATAACAAAATAATTGATTCGGAGTCGTTCTGTCACTTTAGAAATAAAAGATAATGAATCGTTAGGTAGCACAGCATCTGGTTTAACAAGTTTCGTTTCGGACCTGTATTAGCGAGGGTCTATGGGTAACTGCTATTGCAATTAACATTGTTTAGATAGGATAAGGCACTCATTGTCTAAAATAAATGAGTGTAGGGCTTAAGTAGGTTAGTGTAGTCAAATGATGGCCAAAATCAGATGCGGTGACCACCGTTTACTTTTCCCTATGTTGTGACTATAGGTAGGTTAATTCGAACTAACACTCTTAATGTCTATATACTTTTTAGGTGAAGGTGATAAAAATATATATTCAGCTGTTTGAGATAACAAAATAATTGATTCGGAGAATATTATATATAATATGTGTTTGCAATGAATGTAAAGGTTATCTCCGATTTAAACATCAAATTATTGATGTGTAAACACGAAAATAATATATTTCAAAAACAAAACCCATATACAATGGATTCTCTTTACGTCTTTGAAGACACCACCCGTTACAAAGCAATATCACGATGAAAAGTCGTTTATCGTAGAGTAAATATTCTTTTTACACTAAAAGTACTATAACAGCTATGCATTGTCGCTTTTCATTCTTTTATGCAAGTTTTTTAATGGTAATTACCTTGTTTGTAGTTTTCTCTATAACTATAAACCTCGCTTTCAATTTTATTGATAACGTCTATTACGCTTCCACATCAAATCACTTAAGGTGCTTCAACATACTCCAAAGCTGAGGCATACGCGACATAATAGACTTTTCTTCGTTCCCACTGTTATCATAAAACTTTTCTCATTTTTTCTATCCAGGGATTTACGCTTAAACTGTAATAAGCAAAGTATTTCAATAGCCTTTGTTTTCATAACCATAATAATAACTAACATAGTTTAGTAAATTATAAGCATATAATTAATTTCAGTGTAATTCTTCCATTTCCATATTCTTTTCTGAGCATTGGAGTCTTGGACCTTTATTCCATCGGCAACAATGAATTCGCAATGAAGCTAGAAAATAAAGCAGAGGAAGCCTTTTCTACATCTTTGAAGAGATCCTTTAATGTCCTGATGTCAAAGAGATAATTCAACATTTCTGAATCCATCTCTCGACCTAACCCTGCGTACATTTGTTTCAACACTCAATTTCATGTGAATCTTCTGTATTTTCCACATTTGAAGCAAGCGGATACCTCAACGAACCGACACCGACAACTTATTAAGTGTAATAGTGTTGTACAATACGATATTTTGAAATAAATGTATATTTCATTCATTAAAATGTAGCTTTTTCACTTCCTCAATGTATCTCAGGGTTGGATACATACTAGGATCTCTTCCGTTGAAGTACAGTCGCACAAAAAAATATCCGAACACTATAGTTGATTACAGAATTCAGGAAAAGTATCTGGCAACTATTTTATTTCGAAATTAGTGATCTGGCAACTATTTTATTTAGAAATTAGTGATCTGGCAACCTTCGTGTACAATACACGAAGGTTGTCAGATCACTAATTTCTAAAAAAATCGTTGCTACATATTTTTCCTGAATTCTGTAATCAACCATAGTGTTCGGATATTTTTTTCAGCGAC
Source organism: Ryuthela nishihirai (assembly GCA_038380435.1). NCBI lineage: Eukaryota > Metazoa > Arthropoda > Arachnida > Araneae > Heptathelidae > Ryuthela > Ryuthela nishihirai. The sequence goes on along the minus strand of JAWZYU010000008.1, from coordinate 71,229,284 downwards.
TGTACAACACATTCTTGAATTGCAGAACTATTAGCTGTCTTGAACTCGGGTTTTATGATAGAAGCACAATTGTTATAATGCAATATGGGATGGCAGAGAGGATATCATAGAAGGAATTTGGGGGAGGCACAGACAAGTCTCTGTGCAGCTACAAGGTTAGGAAAAGAGCGAATTAAAATGTTTAATCAAACAAATGTACAAAAGGGGTAAAAAAAAAGTATTATTGAATCTAAATCGCATACTGCTACAGATAAAGACAAAGAATATTAATTCAACACGGGGTGGAAGAAGGAAAAAAAATTGCAAAATTACGGACAAGAGATCAAGTATTTTAGGTATTGGAAGGGCCGAATTCTGTTTAAAAAAGGTAAATATATTTCGACAGTTTGTATAGTTATTGACCTCTCACTGATAATATTCGAAGCTAGTGAACGTTGGAAAACTTCAAAAAGTTACATCACCATGTGGGAAAACCATGCACTGTTGGGCAACCTACTTCAGGCCGCTGCCCATGCGCCCAACCATGAACGAGGAAATAATATTACCTTAACGTCACCCGGAGCTACCCATGGACAGCGGGGGACAGCTGAGCTAAAGGATTTACATTATCGTCTGTTCTTTCGTTCCTTTCTTTGTACTTCGCTTGGTTAACCTTTCTCCTTAATATATTTTAAACTAAAATAGTGTTTAGATTAAACTTTATGAGAAGTAAATAATCGTGTACTTTTTAAAAAGTAGCACTTTTGCATTTAAATACATCGTGATTTTTTTAATGTACATTTGCACTTGCTACGAAAAACAGCATTAAAGCCAGTTTCCGAAATTATTAGTTTTTATAGATCCGAATGAAGCATAATGCACAAAGGACTAAATGGTAAAATGTTAGTTATTGCTCAAATAATGCATTTAGGAGTGCAGTGGCTAAGAAAGTTTATTAAACTTTCTTAGCCACTGCGCTCCTAAATACTGATAATTACTTACTGATAATTGCAAAACTTCAAATAATAAATTTTAATACACAAGCGACCTGCGTCTTTGAATGGCATTATGAAACAGTTCCCTTGCTAATCCCCATGCCTTCCACAAAAACTAATAAGGAGCAAAGATTACTGGAAAAGTAATAAATTTGGTACTTCGAATTAAAATGTAACTGAGGTAGAATTTCCAGTATTTAAACTTTGAACTTTTTAATACTCAAGTGCATCTTTCTCAAACAATTTGTTTTTACACATAATTTGGATTGCAACGTCTTGAAGATATTAAAAATTATGACTAAAATGGAAATTTGATTGCTTATATATAAAAGCAGTTTCGGTCATTGCTTACGAATATCAGTTCCATGTATAATGCTTATCTGTTTGATATTCCAAATCGAGTTATGTCCTGCCTTGTGGTAGTAAAATATTGAACTGAAGGGTTTGGGGAAAACAACTGACATTGTGATCAATCAGGGTCGAGTGTAGGGGGCATGCCTCCCCCTTTAAAATGTAGTAAGTCTGATGGAAGCAAAATATTATTAAAATCATGCATATTTCACATGTATTTCAAGAAAGTTTTTCAAATCCTCTAATCAAATGGGGATGGGAAAACTTTATATTGCAATGGAAATCAATTCTCTTGCTTGGACTCTGCCGCCCCTTTCTCCAGATCTCATCTTAGACATGAAAGTTTAATTTAATTAATTTTAATGTGATTTTTTAACAGACTGAAAATTTTCTCTAAAAAATAGGTCTTTCTCATTCTGTTTAATCTTACTACAGCTATGGTCATTAATTTGCATGCAAATTTGCCGCCCCTAAAAAGTGCAACCCGTGGAACAACGCCGCCCCAGCTGACAAGCTGCAACTTCTTTGTTTTCTTTCATACGCACTTTCAAATAACATAGAGTTTTTCCCAAAACAATGAACTGTGCCTATAAATAATTTTATCATTTTTCAATGAATTGAGCTTTCAATGAATTGAGCTTTTCAAATGAATTGAGCTTTCAAAGATTTTTTAGGGGAAATGCTTTAGCACCCTCCCCACGAATAGGCACCCATAACAGTCTGCAGAGTGGTAACAGTGCTTGGCTACTGATCTAAGGGACCTGGGTTCGAGCCCCGGGTAAGGCATGGCTGTTTGTTTTGTTTTTCTGCTGAGGTCCTGCCATCCTCTCAGACCATCTACTATGCAATATAAACTGACAAGCTTCTGTCAGATCTCTGTGGCAAGCAGCTGCTTGAGGGGGTATTTATATATTTATTTATTTGTATTTTATGATAAAGGCATGTTTCCTTAGGATTTTTTCAGAGCTATCATTATCCCTATCTGCAAAAAAGGTGATCGTAGTTCTTGTGATAACTATAGGGGTATCAGCCTGCTCTCTGTTCCAGGTAAAGTTCTCTGCATGATTCTATTTAATAGAACGAAGAATCTGGTTGACACGCAATTGCATAAAGACCAATGTGGATTCAGAAGTGGTAGGGGATGTGTAGGTCAGATATTTTCACTTAGGCAGATTCTTGAGAAATGCTTAGAGTTTCAGAAACCTTTGGTTGCTAGCTTTGTTGACTTCAAAAAGGCTTTCGACTCTGTTGATCGTCATAATTTGTGGTTGATTGTGAGATCATATGGTAAGTTAGTTAACATAATGAAAGCTCTCTATAATAACACTGAGTCGTGTGTGAGAGTTGGTAAGGCTTGCAGCAATTGGTTTAGCATTACTTCTGGTGTTCGACAAGGGTGCATTTTGTCTCCTTTTCTCTTTAGCTTGGTTATTGATTATGTTATGTCAAATTCACTGCAAGGAAAAGATTTTGGCCTTAAATGGTCTAGAGATGCGAACGTTTCTGATTTAGATTATGCTGATGATTTAGCTCTTTTGGCAAATGATGTTGATGAGATGAACTCTTTCATTCGAGCTGTTGATGAAACTGGTAGTAGAGTAGGTTTGGTAATAAACAGAGGGAAAACTAAAGTGATGAAAATTGGTCAGGCAGGCTGTGATTTAGTTATTCTGAATGGTTGCAGTCTTGAGCAGGTATCACAGTTTAATTTTCTTGGGAGCTATGTAACAGATATTGGTGATGTGCGGCATGAGATTAACAGACGAATAGGGAATGTTGTCGCGACTTTTAAGAATCTATGGAGAGTGTGGAGAAATAGGCGTATACATCTAAAGACTAAAATTAGACTGTATAATAGTTTGGTTCTTTCTAGGGTTAATTATGGTAGTGACCGTGGACGCTTTGTAAACAAAATCACAAGAAACTAGATGCTTTCGCAGTATTTTGGGCATTAGGTGGTTCAACTTTGTAACTAATGATGAGGTTAGGCAAAGGAATTTGCAACCTCCTTTAAGCAGCATATTGTGCAGCGAGAGACTCCGTTGGTTTGTCCATTTTGCCCGTATGAAAAATTATAGATTGGTGAATAAGGTTATGAACAGTGTGACTAAAGGCCTCAGAAAGAGGGTGAGAGCTAGGATGCTGTGGGCAGACAATGTCAAACAGGACCTTATTAGAATTGTTGTGTTGTGGCCAGATGCAACAGCTGTAGCTCAGGACAGATATGCTTGGAGAACTAAATTGCACGTTCTGGTTGAACCTTCGTACCCCATGGCTGATTGAGGATGATGAGGATTACAGTTTGTTACATATTTGTTGAAGATGGTGCAAATGGAGAGAAAGGGTTTTACGAAAATGCAATTTCTAAATCACATAATAATGGTTCACTGAAATATACTGCATATCTTAATCTATTATAGCATGAGTAACTAATATTCTGTTATACCTAGGGTGTCCAGATTTCACTTAATAAAAACCAGGATATTTAAGTAAGTAATAAAAGCCAGGATATTTAAGCATAATAATATCAACCAGGATATTTAAGTAAATATCCAAATATTAGAAAGCTTAAACTAGTACAGTTTAGTTGTGATTCCTATTTAATTTAAATGAATTAGTGTCATTTTCCCTTGGAAGTTGTAAACGCACAGAAAAAAATTAACAAAGGCAGTTGTACAATCAGCAATAATCGTAACGTTTGGCATGGCCCCATGAAGGATTACTTTTAGGAGGTTGCTGAACCCAAATTTTTTTAGTGGGGTGTTGAATCAAAATTTTTTAGTGGGTTTCTGAACCTAAGTTCTTTTATGGGTGAGGGATGCTGAACCTAAGTTCTTTCATGGGTGAGGGATGCTGAACCTAAGTTCTTTTATGGGTGAGGGATGCTGAACCTAAGATATTTTATGGGTGAGGGATACTGAACCTAAGTTATTTTATGGGTGAGGGATGCTGAACCTAAGTTCTTTTATGGGTGAGGGATGCTGAACCTAAGTTCTTTTATGGGTGAGGGATGCTGAACCCAAGTTCTTTTATGGGTGAGGGATGCTGAACCTAAGTTCTTTTATGGGTGAGGGATGCTGAACCTAAGTTCTTTTATGGGTGAGGGATGCTGAACCTAAGTTCTTTTATGGATGAGGGATGCTGAACCTAAGTTTTTTTATGGGTGAGGGATGCTGAACCTAAGTTCTCTTATGGGTGAGGGATGCTGAACCTAAGTTCTTTTATGGGTGAGGGATGCTGAACCTAAGTTCTTTTATGGGTGAGGGATGCTGAACCTAAGTTCTTTTATGGGTGAGGGATGCTGAACCTAAGAGGTTTATGCTTAAACAACGCTAGCTCCGCAGGTGGCTCAGAAAACAAATATTGTAGAAAATAACTGATATTTTATTTGCTCTCTGATTAGTTTTTGCTATATGTTTATCTTTTCTTACCATTCAGTAGAACTGGCATTCTACTGACTGGCAAGATGTTGGTTATATCCACCGTACAGATATTTTTAAAATATCGATAGCTAAAGACCATGGGCTTGTTAATTAACAAATCAAAAATGAAAGTAAGGAAAATTTTATTTCGAGAACCTTCAGTGAATATGAATCTTTAAAATCAACGTATAATAGTAATGGTCACCATTCTAAACAAGGAAGCTTATGGTTTCCATGGTTACGTGTTTTGTTTCGGTATTAGATATTATTTGTCTGTCTGAAAACAATGTGACTCTAAAATTTATGACTTTTCTTATTTCATTAGACTAAAATCACGTACCGACTCTTTTAATGGTCAGGAAAGAAGTTGCTTTCTTTTTTAAAGTGCTGCACTCCCCATTTACTTTCCGCTGTAAGCACGCAGCAAATCCCGCATCACGGTGTTACACGATGCGCCGTCAGAGTTCCGCAGATCATCTGGGTCACATAACATTCTCGCCTAATAGAGCATACATCGGAGAGGCAACATGAAAGTACCGATGCAGAACAAAGTTTTCTAAAAAATATTTCGAAAAGGTGTTCTGGTGATTTTTCTTTACATCTAGACGCATTCCTTTACAGTTTCTATCCAGACACGATTTGGTAGTGGTCATAGAGAAACAAGTATTATCTACTGAATTATTACAAATAGTTTCAAAATAATTTTATAATGATTCTAAAGGTAAAAATTTCTTATAAAGCACTAATAAGGGAAACCCATGGAAATATTTCTTACTGTCTTGCAATTAGGTCTATTTTTATTCCCATATTTATTGTAGATTACTCTAAGAACTGGTATGGTTTAATGTAGCTCTAGAGAGTACTGATTTGCTACTTTGAATCACAAAAAAATTGCTTTACTACGAATTTAAAGTAGACACAGATGCGTTACCTCACATGTGAAACCTTTTGAAACATCTCTACTATCTTGGTCTTGTTAAACGAAAATTCAGAGGAAGAAATATGGGAAACCTCATTTCTGGAAAGCTTGTCCTTTGGATTTCTTTGTAGCCAAGCGGTTATCACGTTTGGCTCCTGATAGTAGTAGCATAAATGAGTGTTCTGAGCCTGTAAATGGGTCCAGAGAATTCTGTGAAAATCCATGGGAAAAGTTATGGGGGATGAGGAAGAAAGTATGTTTTTTGTGGGTTTTTGTGAAAATATGTGTGAAAATTAGAAAAAACGGGGGTATTTTTTAGCATGTGAAAAACTAATTTAAGTTTTTTTTAAAGATGAGGTTTAAATTAATTTGTGAATTAGTTTAAATGGATTAGTTTGAAATGAGGTGTTTGTATATGAGATAAAATTGATGTGGTTTGTTGAGTTATCATACACTTCAGTGGATTATTCGATTGTAAAAAGCCATGAAAATCGGTGTTGTTTTTTGTGAAAATATATGTGAAAATCAGAAAAAACCGGGATGTTTCATGTGAAAAAAAGGTAATTTAAGTTTTTCGGGCAGACGAGATATTTACAAATTTTCACAAAAATGAGGTGTGTGTGTGTGTGAAAGAGATAAAAAATGATGTGGTTTGTTGAGTTATCATACACTTCACTGGATTATTCGGTTATAGAAAGCCAGGTAAATCGGAGAATTTGACAAATCGAGACAGTTTTGAGAAATTTGTTTGAAACATATGACAAAATCAACCGGTAAAATGACATTTTCGGGGACGGGGTCTGATGAAAAGATAGACTTTGAATATCTGTGAATGTATGAAGAGAGGGTACTAGATAGAAAAAGAAATTTTTTGAAGTGAAAAGTAATTTAGGTTATTTTTTTTAAATAGTCGGAAAGAATTTGAAGTGAAAAGCGATGCCTTAACTGGCATAGTGGTTAGGCAGCTAGCGACTGTTCCAGCAAGGCAAGCTTTGTGTGTTGCGTTAGCTCTAAGTAAGGCAGTGGTCAGCAGTGACTTCGGTCTTAGTAGGGCATGTCCTTGTATGAGAAGGCCTGTATTAAGCTAGGAGTAGCTTCCAGGATTCTTCTCTGTCCTATATGTCGCAAATCAAAAAAAAAATGTAGGTTAGAATAATTTTGAACATGTATGAAGTTTGCAAAGAGAGAGAAGAGTTTTATGTTATCGTGCTAAACGGAAATCAGTCTCGATCTCCACAAAAGAACAACGGGGTCGAGATTTACTTTCATTGAACTAAATGGTTCGAGAAGTTGCACTTCGAACCAGTATTCATTCCGAATATCTTATTCGGTTCGATGCACGGCCCTTCTCCATCTGTCCCCTCCTCCCCTATGCCCTCTCTTCCTCTTTCTCTCCCCTCCTCCCCTCTGTCCCCTTTTCTCTCTCTGTCCCCTCCTTCCTTCTGCCCTCTCTTCCTCTCTGTTCTCTCCTCCTCTCTGCCCTCTCTCTGTCCCCTCCTCCCCTATGTCCTCTCTTCCTCTCTCTCCCCTCCTTCCCTCTGCCCCTTTTCTCTCTCTGTCACCTCCTCCCCTCTGCCCCCTCTTACTCTCTTTGTCCCCTCCTCCCCTCTGCCCCCTCTTACTCTCTTTGTCCCCTCCTCCCCTCTGCCCTCTCTTCCTCTCTCTGTTCCCTCCTCCCCTCTGCCCTCTCTTCCTCTCTCTGTCCCCTCCTCCCCTCTGCCCTCTCTTCCTCTCTGTCACCTCCTCCCCTCTGCCCCCTCTTCCTCTCTCTGTTCCCTCCTCCCCTCTGCCCTCTCTTCCTCCCTCTCTCCCCTCCTCCACTCTGCCCTCTCTTCCTCTCTCTGTCCCCTCCTAACCTCTGCCCTCTGTTCCTCTCTCTGTCGCCCCTCCCCTCTGCCCCCTCTTCCTCTCTCTGTTCCCTCCTCCCCTCTGCCCTCTCTTCCTCTCTCTGTCCCCTCCTAACCTCTGCCCTCTCTTCCTCTCTCTGTCCCCTCCTAACCTCTGCCCTCTCTTCCTCTCTCTGTCCCCCCTCCCCTCTGCCCTCTCTTTCTCTCTGTCCCCCCTCCCCTCTGCCCTCTCTCTCCCCTCCTCCCCTCTGCCCTCTCTTCCTCCCTCTCTCCCCTCCTCCCCTCTGCCCTCTCTTCCTCTCTCTGTCCCCTCCTAACCTCTGCCCTCTCTTCCTCTCTCTGTCCCCCCTCCCCTCTGCCCTCTCTTTCTCTCTGTCCCCCCTCCCCTCTGCCCTCTCTCTCCCCTCCTCCCCTCTGCCCTCTCTTCCTCCCTCTCTCCCCTCCTCCCCTCTGCCCTCTCTTCCTCTCTCTGTCCCCTCCTAACATCTGCCCTCTCTTCCTCTCTCTGTCCCCCTCTGCCCTCTCTTACTCTCTCTGTCCCCCCCTCTGCCCTCTCTTCCTCTCTCTGTCCCCTCCTAACCTCTGCCCTCTCTGTCCCCCCTCCCCTCTGCCCTCTCTCCCCTCCTCCCCTCTGCCCCCTCTTTCTCTTTGTCCCCTCCTAATCTCTGCCCTCTCTTCCTCTCTCTGTCCCCCCTCCCCTCTGCCCTCTCTTCCTCTCTCTCCCCTCCTCCACTCTGCCCTCTCTTCCTCTCTCTCTCCCCTCCTCCCCTCTGCCCTCTCTTCCTCTCTCTGTCCCCTCCTAACCTCTGCCCTCTCTTCCTCTCTCTGTCGCCCCTCTGCCCCCTCTTCCTCTCTCTGTTCCCTCCTCCCCTCTGCCCTCTCTTCCTCCCTCTCTCCCCTCCTCCCCTCTGCCCTCTCTTCCTCTCTCTGTCCCCACCTAACCTCTGCCCTCTCTTCCTCTCTCTGTCCCCCCACCCCTCTGCCCTCTCTTTCTCTCTGTCCCCTCCTAACCTCTGCCCTCTCTTCCTCTCTCTGTTCCCTCCTCCCCTCTGCCCTCTCTTCCTCCCTCTCTCCCCTCCTCCCCTCTGCCCCCTCCTAACCTCTGCTCTCTCTTCCTCTCTCTGTCCCCCCTCCCCTTTGCCCTCTCTTTCTCTCTGTCCCCTCCTAACCTCTGCCCTCTCTGTCCCCCCTCCCCTCTGCCCTCTCTTCCTCTCTCTGTCCCCTCCTAACCTCTGCCCTTTCTTCCTCTCTCTGTCCCCTCCTAACCTCTGCCCTCTCTTCCTCTCTCTGTCCCCCCTCCCCTCTGCCCTCTCTTTCTCTCTCTCCCCCTCCCCTCTGCCCTCTCTCTCTCCTCCTCCCCTCTGCCCTCTCTTCCTCCCTCTCTCCCCTCATCCCCTCTGCCCTCTCTTCCTCTCTCTGTCCCCTCCTAACATCTGCCCTCTCTTCCTCTCTCTGTCCCCCCTCTGCCCTCTCTTCCTCTCTCTGCCCCCCCTCTGCCCTCTCTTCCTCTCTCTGTCCCCCCCTGCCCTCTCTTCCTCTCTCTGTCCCCCCTCTGCCCTCTCTTCCTCTCTCTGTCCCCTCCTAACCTCTGCCCTCTCTGTCCCCCCTCCCCTCTGCCCTCTCTCCCCTCTGCCCCCTCTTTCTCTCTGTCCCCTTATAACCTCTGCCCTCTCTTCCTCTCTCTGTCCCCCCTCCCCTCTGCCCTCTCTTCCTCTCTGTCCCCTCCTCCCCTCTGCCCTCTCTTCCTCTCTCTGTCCCCTCCTCCCCTCTGCCCCCTTTTCTCTCTTTGTCACCTCCTCTCCTCTGCTCACTCTCTTCCTCTCTCTGTCCCCTCCTCCCCTCTGCTTTCTCTCTTCCTCTCTCTGTCCCCTCCTCCCCTCTGCCCCCTCTTCCTCTCTCTGTCCCCTCTTCCCTCTTTTCCTGTCTCTGTCTCCTCCTCCCCTCTGCCCTCTCTTTCTCTCTCTGTCCCCTCCTCCCCTCTGCCCTCTCTTCCTCTCTCTTTGTCACCTCCTCCCCTCTGCCCTCTCTTCCTCTCTCTGTCCCCTCCTCCCCTCTGCCCCCTCTTCCTCTCTCTGTCCCCTCTTCCCTCTTTTCCTGTCTCTGTCTCCTCCTCCCCTCTGCCCTCTCTTCCTCTCTCTGTCTCCTCCTCCCCTCTGCCCTCTCTTCCTGTCTCTGTCTCCTCCTCCCCTCTGCCCTCTCTTCCTCTCTCTGTCTCCTCCTCCCCTCTGCCCTCTCTTCCTCTCTCTGTCCCCTCCTCCCCTCTGCCCTCTCTTCCTGTCTCTGTCTCCTCCTCCCCTCTGCCCTCTCTTCCTATCTCTCTCCCCTCCTCCTCTCTGCCATCTCTTCCTCTCTCTCCTCCCCCCAGATCCCCCAAAGAGTTCTCATGTACTCAGATCCTCCCCTCAGATCCCCCAAAGAGTACTCATGTACTCAGATCCTCCCCCCAGATCCCCAAAGAGTTCTCATGTACTCAGATCCTCCCCAAGATCCCCCAAAGCGTTCTCGTGTACTCAGATCCTCCTCCCATATCCCCCCAAAGAGTTCTCATGTACTCAGATCCTACACCCCAGATCCCAATTGTCGTATCCCCCTAGTTTTCATTATCCATCCAATTGTCGTATCTTCCCAGTTGTCGTATCCATTGAATTGCAATCCACCCAATTGTCGTATCTTCCCAGTTGTCGTATCCATTGAATTGCAATCCACCCAATTGTCGTATCTTCCCAGTTGTCGTATCCATTGAATTGCAATCCACCCAATTGTCGTATCTTCCCAGTTGTCGTATCCATTGAATTGCAATCCACCCAATTGTCGTATCTTCCCAGTTGTCGTATCCATTGAATTGCAATCCACCCAATTGTCGTATCTTCCCAGTTGTCGTATCCATTGAATTGCAATCCACCCAATTGTAGTCCACTCAATTGTCATAAAATTGTTCATATGATCAGTGCAGTTGACTCCCACTCAATTATCGTTGACCCATTTCATTACGCTATCATGCGATGGATGAACCTTTCCGTATTCATTCGAAATTTCGAACTCAATTTTCTTCTTAAAGCATAAAACATTTTTATTTTTTCAGTGTATAGACAGGTAACAAGATCCCGGAAGGCTGAGAGAATGTTGTGGGAAGAGGACTGACTGGACAGCTGTTAGCGAAGAGATGATAGTTAACAGGACCGGATCCAGAAATAATAAAGGGGGAGAGATCTTAAACACAATCAAATCGAAATAATGTAAAGGATGGGGGAATGCAAGAGAGGATTTCCAATGCATCATAACATTCTCCCTCAATTTTTGAGATCTTCCTTAAATATTTCTCGAAAAATGCGTGAAATATAAATATGTTTAATAATGTTTGCCTCTGTTACCATTACTAGCATTCTGAAAGTGAGGGGGGGGCATGCTTCCCCCTAGATCAGGCCCTGGTGATTTAAATCCTCATGCTCTTTAAGGCGCACAGGATATGGCTCTCTTGTACACTGAGTCAAGGCTTAAAGTCTGATTTATGGACTGCGGCTTTCCCAAGCTATTATTATTCATCCCTTGGTTGCCCAGCACATTTGGTTCATGCTCGGGATTGAAATAACATTTACAGTGTTCAGGTCAGTCTCAGTGGCAATTTAAATACTGAATATGCTTATAACCGTGAAAAATGCAAAATATAATAGAAAAATGGGTTATGGTCGGTAAACAATTCATATCTTGAGCACGAAAGTATAGAATAATTCCCAAGTACTTCATTAAACGATTATGATATGATATATGCATATGGCCAAGTGGTTACAGTGCTTGTCTATGGATAAAAGTGACTGGGTTCAAACCACTACTGAAAATTTATTTTCCTGAGTTCTCGGCTTGCTCAGACTTCTATGGTGTATTAAATTAACTTACTATAATGTTAACGGGGCGGGGGTGGCTCAGTCGGTAGCGCGCCAGGCTCGTAATCTGTAGTTCCCAGGTTCGAGTCCCAGCTGGGTCAGCGTTGAGATTTATCTCCGCAAAATTCCCCGCCCTGCCCACGGTCAGTAGGGGACACCGCTGGGCTTGGAAAGGCCGCCGTCCGTCGGATGGGACGTTAAGCCGTGGCCCCGTGTGCGGGAGAGCCATACCCTGTGCACGTTAAAGAACACGCTGGATGGCCTTGACGGGAGGCTACCATCTGTCTCCCAACAGCTGTTCCAATGGGTCCCCTCCCCCAACCTTCTCTGAGCCTTCGGGGTCCATGTGACCTGGCCATTTAGCCCATGGTGTGCAAAAAAGTGCCGCTCACAGGTAAAACAACCCAAAACATCTATGATGTTATTATTTAACTATGATGTATTAATCCCTAAAGGCTCTTGTCGGAGTTCTGAGTCAAGGAACTGCTTAAGGTTAATTTGTTCTTTCCTTATCATTACAAGTTATGGTTTTCACAATGTTACGATAATCTATAACGCAACTCTTCATTACTCTCACACGCGAGAACTTCTCGAGTGGGAGTTATGAAATTTTAGTGTTAACAATTTTGCTTCTTTTCCCATTTATTTCCAAACCTTATAAACTTTATATGACATGTAATAGCAAATTCATTGTAAAAGTATATGTCGTTTTGTTGTTGAATAAACTGTTAATATTATTATGAAAAATTTACTGGGGGATAGAATGTCCTAAACACACCTTTGTTTTCGAATGTTTATCTGTTCTGTGGATTTCAAGCCAAGAATTAATTAAACATGTATTATTTTTAATATTCATTCTAAAGTATTTTTTAATCAGATTTCAAAATTTTATTTTCTGTTATGAATTACCTGAAAGCATTCAACTAGAAATTGTATGAGAATATGGCTTACTGATAAATTGAAAAAAACTAAATATTTGTGAATTATTTAATTATAATCTCATTTTAATTACTATTTCAGCATTTGTTACACATCTTAACGAGAATATTTGATATTTTAAAATCAATATGTCACAACCAAGTTCTTCACCTTAATGATCATTTCACGTCTTTTTGGTATATGTTTTACCTATTTTCTTATTGTTTTTCCTTGTGATATATCTGTTTGTTTATCGATTATGTGACAAACACACAAACCGACAAATGATGTTACTTTGCGTGGTAAAGTGTCACAAATTTCCTGTACATATGTAAAACAAAATAATAAGCTGAGAAATACTAGTTGTGCTATGAGTCGGATTCGAACCCACATCTTCCAGTAACCGGCAAGGTATGCTAACAATTACACCATCAACTACTAACGTTTCTTCTTCAGCTAATATGATTTAGCCTTCCCGCATTTTTATTTGATTCCAATAGTGGCGCCATCTATCGGTACGTGGTAACTATGTTGTCTCTTAAAGCTGAATTTTAATAATTGTCATTCGTGACAATTTTTTTCAGCTTATTATTTCATGTGTCACTTTGTGTTCTTCTCAAGGTAATTGTTCCACCAAACGTACTACATTCTGCATTAAATGAATACTTGGGTGTCAGAAGCGTTATGCAATGCAAAAATCCCCCCCCCCCAAATTTTCTACCCATAAAAAAGGAGATTTATGCAAATCGTTCTTCCATCTTCCGAATATGAGCATCCACAGTTAGGTTGTCAAATGAAAGCTTATCTTGTGGGGAGTGTCGTAATCGTATGCCTTTGGATCCGGTTTCGCCATTTTTGTCTACATCCTCCAACTGGCCCCATTTCGAAATGAAATGCCTCCTTTTGCCTTTTCCCCTCTCTCGATCCTTTGTTTCTCCCTCCTGACCAGTTTCCATGAGAAAAAAAAGAAGAGGAGCTAGGCAGACTTCTCGAAAGTTCCATAGCACCGCTTCCGCTCTCCATTTCCATCTGCATACGAATGCTGTTCTTGCCACGTGCACAGCAAGTCACGCCACTAGGTCAAGATACCATCGGGTGATGTCCCTTTGGGCAAGTGTTTCGCGAATAAGAGAACTGTAAAGTTCACAAACAAAGGGGAAGACATAGAAGTACCGAACTGAAATTGTAGTGCAGCGCCACCTAACGTAAGATCCGAATTACTCATTTTCTCTCTGCTCTCGTCATTTTAAGACCGCCATTAATCTGTCTCCTTTCGTAGCTTTCAACAGAAGATAGAATTGATATGGCGTTTAATTTCTTTATTTAATCTAGTGATTTGACAAATTACGAATTATTAAAACAAATTGCAACCACAACAAATTACGAGTGAAGGACAATAAGAAAATAAGTTAAAAAGAGAAATGAAATTTGACAATTAACTACCACCTATTTTATAAAACTATTTCATTAAATTAATTTTAGTTCCTTCAATCCCCAATGACAGGGTAGCAGACATGAAGCGGTATATCACGGATGTATTTCAACACTATGTCCATCCTTTATAAGAAAAACAAATTTTGCTGAGATTAGTTGTCCACGAATATACAAAACATTTAATTCTTGCAAAAAAAAATATTGAGATATGCTGTTGATGTCGCTTGGTTTGTTACTAACAGACAACTTCATAAAGATTTGGGCATCGACAACGTATATACCCATATTAAATGCATCACAAAATGGTTCCTTGAGGTCGTTAATCATTAGTTGACAAAGTTTCAAAGCATTTAAAAGTCCTATTCTGTCATTTCCCAAAGAAGCTTTCTCCTGTATCGCCTTTTTAAACTTACAAGCACGCCTTGATCCATTGGTTGCCCTAAAGACGTTACATTAGGTGGCAAAACATAGCTTTCATTTGTCAGAAATGAGTTCGCTTGGGTGTGTTGGGGAATTGTCGAGAATGAGTAGGGCCTTTACAGGCATTTTAAGACCTGTCAAGTGGTGTTTTACTTTTGGAACAAATTCTGTAAAGAATCATTCCTTAAAAAAATACGAGTCCATCGAAGCAGATTTTTTAGCTTTGTAGTAAACTAGCTTGAATGCTCGAGGTTTTGCTGATTTCCCAATTACAAAAAGAGGAAGTCTGTGCGTACCTGCAGCATTTCTATACACAGCCACAATGATCCTTTCTTTGTTTGTTTCCTGACGATGAGGATGATGAGGTTTCTTGCGCTGTCAGAAACGTTTTCGTTAGAAGAAGTTTAAAATTTAACCCAGTCTCGTCTACATTGTAGATTTGTTCTGCTTCTTCTTAATAAGCAGTAAAAGTTTCTCTGAAAATTCATTTGCTGCTAAAGGATCAGCTGACAATTTCTCACAACAAACTCCAAGGTAATGAACACCATGCCGTTTTTTCCAGCGAGAGAGCCGCCTCACGCTTGCTGAAAAATCTCCCCCATTAGCGATTTTAGAATGAAGGATTAATGTTTTTTCTTTCAAGATTGACCCACTGATTGTCGTTCCTTTTCAAAGCTCTTGTATGAACCATAACCAAAGTGTATCACCGACAATTTCATTTTTCGGCTTTTTAAGAGTGCACCGTGAAGAAAGCGTTTTTTCAGACTCGACTTGAATGAAAATGACTTGAGTGTAAAGATTTTCCATCCCTTCTGCAGTCATTCACCGTGCTTTTACCAACACCTAGTTCATCACAAATATGCATTACTGGATCACCTTTGTATATATGTTCTAACGCTTTTAATTTCATCTCCATCGTAACGACATTACGCTTACGTTTGCACCCATTCATTTTGTACCACACAATAATTAATAGATCACAACACATACTCCTGTATACGCGCAGTATATTGTGCACTGCAATATTCACAACGAGGAACTGCAGAAAATATGAACTCTATTATAAACAAAACACTCGGCGACTTGCTTCCGCTTCTTGCAACGACGGGGCGGGGGTGGCTCAGTCGGTAGCGCGCCAGGCTCGTAATCTGTAGTTCCCAGGTTCGAGTCCCAGCTGGGTCAGCGTTGAGATTTATCTCCGCAAAATTCCCCGCCCTGCCCACGGTCAGTAGGGGACACCGATGGGCTTGCAAAGGCCGCCGTCCGTCGGATGGGACGTTAAGCCGTGGCCCCGTGTGCGGGAGAGCCATACCCTGTGCACGTTAAAGAACACACTGGATGGCCTTGACGGGAGGCTTTTATCTATTTCTCATAAGCAATTCCATTGAGTTCCCTCCCTAAATCTTCGGCTTCGGGGTCATTGTGATCTGGACATTTACCCATGGTGTGCAAAAAAAATGCCGCTCAGAGGAAAAACAAACCAAACCAATTTGGCTAGTACCTTGAATATTTTCTTTTGAACAATAAAAATTACTATTACACTGAGTTAACGGATATTCCTGAATGAGATTCTAAGCTTCAAACAAGAAAACTAAATTTCTAAAGAAAGCCAGCCAAACGCGTAATTCCAAAAATGTCACCACCTGATAAGAGTTATAATCAAAATAATGCAATGCTTGTACAAGTGGGGTCTGTAAATGGTAGCTAGGTAGTCACTGGAAGGAGAGCTATGCACCAATCCCCTGTGATGATGCATAGAACCGGTCAGGCCTAGCACCTAATGTCCGACCCCGCCTTCTCGTGGTGCGGACCGTTAGTAACTTTCAAAAGAGATACTCTCTTGTGGAAGTGAACGGAAGGGGAGGGCTGCCAGATTAGTGTGGCCTACTGATCTGGACAACTATGGCTACTTTTCTTTTTTTCTACCCTGCTGAGGAGTGGTCAACCACACAGGGTCCTGGTGCTGACCATATAAACCTACTGGACTGAGCTTGATTATGGATCCTGATTTTGCTGCACTGGTGCGCTAGTAGTTTATTCACAACCTACGGATCCCCCTTTGCACAGTGCTTTCCCCCCCTATGTCGCAATCGTCCACGTTGCCTTCTTGACTTGGACCCCCTATGTCGCAATCGACCGGAAATTGGCCTGTGCTGGGCCACGCTGCCTTCTGAACTTTGACCCCTATGTTGCAATCAACAGGAAATTGACCCTGGCATAGCAACTGTCGTGGCATCAATAATTCATAATTAATAATTCATAATTAATAATTCATAATTAAAAATCCCTCCCCCTTTTAACCCCTTGTGCTATCTAGTTTTTAACTCTAATTTTAAGTCCTCCTTCTCGAATAGTCTCGATTTTTCTTTATTTCAGATCCCCCAATGGTTGGCTTATATTTTAAACCCTCCACTTGCAAACCCCCTGGTTGACCTATATTTTAAGCCCTACCTATATTTTAAGCTCCCCTTCTCGAATAGTCTCGATTTTTCTTTATTTCAGACTCGTCTTTTATTTTAAAACTTCGATTTTGCAAACCCCCTGGTTGAGCTATATTTTAAGTCCTCCTTCTCGAATAGTCTCGATTTTTCTTTATTTCAGACTCACCTTTTATTTTAAAACCTCGATTTTGCAAACCCCCATGGTTGACCTATATTTTAAGCCCTACCTATATTTTAAGGCCCCCTCGGATTTCAAGTCTCAGAATAATTCCACAGAAAAGGATGACACAAGTCTCAATTGTAAAAATCAACTCGCAAAGTTGTATTCTTATTAATTAAAACCCTTTCTATTAAAAGTTACCTCTATTAAAAATCTTTTGGTGTTCATTTTGCCAGGACTGCTAAACGATTCCCTTTTATTAAAACTCTGGTATTTATTTTTTCCAACCCCGTTAATCGATCCCTTAGTAAATAAAAACTCTCACTTACCTTTATTAAAATCATCCAGCGCTCGTAATAAATCGGTTTAATCGGGGGAAAAAAAATCATTCTATCGCTAGCGTACCTCCACGTTAATTTCGGGGAAAACCCTCATCGGATCCAAGGTTCACGTATTTTACTAGAAGAATGACACAGTAACTGTTCCACAGAAAAATTAATAAAATTTGGTTTAAATTATTCGTAGGACTTGTATATAAGATCTAGCTTTAGACGTTCACCAGCCTAAAAGTTTACAAAGTCCGTTATCGGTGTATCGGAAATCGTACGTTTCCTGTAGACATCCTTCAGATCGCTTATTAGTGGGGTAGCAACAGCACTTTCGCCACATCACACGGTATGGTGCAATCCTTTATCAGCTGGAAGGTCAAATGTCCAGCGCTTCACTGTGTCTGCATTTGACACTGATAAGGTTTAAAAATAGATGATTCCTAGAATCCACATTGCACAACGGTCAAAGTCCAGTTGGGGAGGGTGTATATAAACACCGACTTCTCAGCGACTGTCACTGTGTTCTTCATCTGTCAGTTTGCGACCTGTCAACCCTGCTCGCTCTCCTTCTCTACCTGCTAGCTCGTCGATCCTCTTCTCTACCTGAGATGTCCACTATGCGAGAATTTTCCTGTGCTGGATCCTCAACTGATACCAGGTAAATGAAATTTTATTTAATATTGTCCTTAAGTTGCTCAACTGAATCACCTACTAACGTACAATATAGATTTTTATATTTGTTTCTAACTAGTAAAGTCATTCTAAATGATAATTTTCAAACTTTAGTTATATTTTTGTTGATCAAGCTAGCAAAGTGTGCTTTTATTACAACTGTTCAATATAGATTTTTTTATTTGTTTCTAACCTGTCATTTTATTCTAAACGATAATTTTCAAACTTTA
The DNA here is from genome assembly GCA_038380435.1 of Ryuthela nishihirai. Lineage (NCBI taxonomy): Eukaryota > Metazoa > Arthropoda > Arachnida > Araneae > Heptathelidae > Ryuthela > Ryuthela nishihirai. Next base: position 71,211,286 of record JAWZYU010000008.1, on the reverse strand, counting down.
GTTAGATTTTTTGATCAAGCTAGTCAAGTGTGCTTTTACTACAACTGTTCAATATAGATTTTTATATTTGTTTCTAACTAGTAAAGTCATTCTAAATGATAATTTTCAAACTTTGGTTAGATTTTTTTTTTTTTTTTTTTTTTTTTTTTTGATCAAGCTAGTCAAGTGTGCTTTTTTACAACTGTTCAATATAGATTTTTTATTTGTTTCTACCCTGTCATTTTATTCTAAACGATAATTTTCAAACTTTAGTTAGATTTTTTGATCAAGCTAGTCAAGTGTGCTTTTTTACAACTGTTCAATATAGATTTTTTTATTTGTTTCTACCCTGTCATTTTATTCTAAACGATAATTTTCAAACTTTAGTTAGATTTTTTTTTTTTTGATCAAGCTAGTCAAGCGTGTTTTTATTACAACTGTTCAATATAGATTTTTATATTTGTTTCTACCCTGTCATTTTATTCTAAACGATAATTTTCAAACTTTAGTTAGATTTTTTGATCAAGCTAGTCAAGTGTGCTTTTTTACAACTGTTCAATATAGATTTTTTATTTGTTTCTACCCTGTCATTTTATTCTAAACGATAATTTTCAAACTTTAGTTAGATTTTTTTTTTTTTTTTTGATCAAGCTAGTCAAGCGTGTTTTTATTACAACTGTTCAATATAGATTTTTATATTTGTTTCTACCCTGTCATTTTATTCTAAAACGATAATTTTTCAAACTTTAGTTAAATATTAGATTTTTTGATCAAGCTAGTAAAGTGTGCCTTTATTACAACATAACTGTTCTAAGTTAAAAAAAAAAACATGTAAAGTACTGCATATTCTGAGACTAAATTATCTATCCAGGTCTGATGCTGGTCCTTCCACTGATGCCGACTGCTTTGAAGAGCTACTCACGGCAGTGCGCACTCTAGAGGCGGCAGCCAAAAGACCTCCTACACCTGAGCTTCCTGAACAGTCGAAACGCCTTTGCATACTCCAACGAGGTGGCAGGGAATTAAGGCAAAGGACATCGAAACTTTCCCTCAAGAAGCGTCGTCAATCCACTGTCGCAGCGGGTATGGGAAATCCCTACGTCCCCGTCGTACCTTCAACTGCAACCAGGTAAATGAAATTTTATTTAATATTGCCCTTAAGGCGCTCAATTGAATCACTTACTAACGTACAATATAGAGTTTTATATTTGTTTTTACCCTGTCATTTTATTCTATAAATGTTAATTTTCAAACTTTAGTTAGATTTTTTGCTCAAGCTAGTAAACTATGCTTTTATTACAACTGTTCAATGTATTTGTTTTCTACCCTTGTAAAACCATTTTACTTTTTTTTTTTATTCTAAATGATAATTTTCAAACTTTAGTTAGTTTTCTGCTCATGCTAGTCAAGTGTGGTTTTATTACAACTGTTCGGTTCAATATAGATTTTTCTAACTAGTAAAATCATTTTAGTCTAAATGATAATTTTCAAACTTTAGTTACTTAGTTTTTGATCAAGTTAGCAAACTGAAGCATATTGGTTTTTCATTTTCTGTTCTAAGATAAAAACGTGTAAAGTACTGCATATTCTGAGACTAAATTATCTATCCAGGTCTATCCCTTCCACTGGTGCCGGAACCTCCAGCGTTCGTGTTCCCGTCTCCTCCAACATAAGGACACCATTCACTATCGCCGCTGGTACCGGACCCTCCAGCGTTCGTGTTCCCGTCTCCTCCGACATAAGGACACCATTCACTATCGCCGCTGGTACCTCCACCGCTACCAGGTAAATGTAATTTTATTTAATGTTGCCCTTAAGGCGCTCAACTGTACCACATACTAACGTTCAATATAGAGTTTTATATTTGTATCTGTTTTTCTAACTAGTAAAGTCATTTTATTCTAAATGATAATTTTCAAACTTTAGTTAGATTTTTTTTTTTTTTTTTTTTTTTCTTTTGATCAAGCTAGTCAAGTGTGCTTTTTTACAACTGTTCAGTTCAATATAGATTTTTATTTATTTGTTTCTACCCTGTCATTTTATTCTAAACGATAATTTTCAAACTTTAGTTAGATTTTTTTTTTTGATCAAGCTAGTCAAGTGTGCTTTTTTACAACTGTTCAGTTCAATATAGATTTTTATATTTGTTTCTAACTAGTAAAGTCATTCTAAATGATAATTTTCAAACTTTAGTTAGATTTTTTTTTTTTTTTTGATCAAGCTAGCAAAGTGTGCTTTTATTACAACTGTTCAGTTCAATATAAATTTCTCTACCATGTAAAGCCATTTTACTTTTTTTTATTCTAAACGATAATTTTCAAACTTTAGTTAAATATTAGATTTTTTGATCAAGCTAGTCAAGTGTGCTTTTTTTTTTTTTTACAACTGTTCAGTTCAATATAGATTTTTTTTATTTGTTTCTACCCTGTCATTTTACTTTTTTTTTTTTATTCTAAACGATAATTTTTAAACTTTAGTTAGATTTTTTGATCAAGCTAGTCAAGTGTGCTTTTACTACAACTGTTCAATATAGATTTTTTTTATTTGTTTCTACCCTGTCATTTTACTTTTTTTTTTTTTATTCTAAACGATAATTTTTAAACTTTAGTTAGATTTTTTGATCAAGCTAGTCAAGTGTGCTTTTACTACAACTGTTCAATATAGATTTTTTTTTTATTTGTTTCTACCCTGTCATTTTATTCTAAACGATAATTTTCAAACTTTAGTTAGATTTTTTTTTTTTTGATCAAGCTAGTCAAGCGTGTTTTTATTACAACGGTTCAATATAGATTTTTATATTTGTTTCTACCCTGTCATTTTATTCTAAACGATAATTTTCAAACTTTAGTTAGATTTTTTTTTTTTGATCAAGCTAGTCAAGCGTGTTTTTATTACAACTGTTCAATATAGATTTTTATATTTGTTTCTACCCTGTCATTTTATTCTAAAACGATAATTTTTCAAACTTTAGTTAAATATTAGATTTTTTGATCAAGTTAGCAAACTGAAGCATATTGGTTTTTCATTTTCTGTTCTAAGATAAAAAAAAACATGTAAAGTACTGCATATTCTGAAAAATAAATTAACTTTCTAGGTCCGCATTCTCCAACGTTCCTGTCAGTGCAGCCACCTCTGATGTCAGCTCTACAGAGTCTCCCCACTTCACAGTGTTGCATACTCGGCGGTACAACTCGAAAAAATTCAAGACAGAATTCATCTCCACGAGTGTGCGACTTGGAGGTATGGAGAATGTTGAACCACACAATTTCGTCCCGGTCCTACACGACCTGCACGAGAAAATGTTGGCCGACGTCGTCCCCACAGGGGAGTATAGCCATGTTCGACTGTGTTTACGCTCCCGGGATTTGAAAAACCCCGTCAACTTGGCCCTAATTCGGCGTAATGCCCTGACGGGGGAGAGATTCATGGCTGCACTAGACAAAGTAGTGCAGTCAAATGAGTCTCTCGGTCCCGGGAGCGAGCTGGAGTTTGACTTCGTTTGTGCCAGCCTGGACCGGGTCGGTAGCGGTGGCGATGGAAGGCGTACAGGCCCCGAGACTCGTCGCGTCGCTGACGTTCAGTCTTTCATCAACAATAAGAAGGCTGTCACGAAAATTGTTAACACAGACCAGATCTGCCTTGCAAGAGCTCTCGTCGTCGCACGAGAGCTTTGCTTAAAAAATAAAGGCCTGCCAAACACTTATGTGCAGATCCGGGACTACCGCTACCCTTTACAACGCCAAGAAGCCCGGCAACTTCACTTGGATGCGGGTATTCCTGAGGGTCCCTGTGGACTCCCAGAAGTCAGTCTCTTTCAAGCTCACCTGACACAGTTCAGGATTGTAGTATATTCTGCTGACGACGCCTTCCTTCCCATCTTCATTGGTCCCGAAGGTGGGGACAACCTTTATTTGTTGTTTAGTGCAGGGCATTACGACGTGATTACTAAACCATCAGGGTTTTTCGGGGTTAAGGAGTTCTGTCACATTTGCTTAAAGGGGTTAAATACAGAGGGACACGTTTGCAAGGGAACCTGCAACAGGTGCCTGTCAGTTGATGTGCTTCACGCAGGGGAGCTGTTGCGTTGCACGGTATGCTGTGTGTATTTGCGCGGGGCTGAATGCTTTCAGGCGCACCTGCTGAAGGCATGTCAGACACGGCATCGCTGTGTTAAGTGCATTAGCATTTACGATCCCCTGAAAAAGCACGTTTGCAAGGCTGAAACCTTAAAATTCGTCGAGCCCTGCAAAATTGACCCTGTCGGTCAGACTTACCTCTACTTTGACGTAGAGACTGTGCAGTGTGCCGACGGGTTGCTAAAACCGATACTATGTGTGGTCACATACCAAGTGGACGACGAGTGGGTCTATGCTTCATTCCCGGAAACGGACGCCTTTATGGATTGGATTCTGGCTGAAGTACATCCTGGGGTTCAAAGATTCAAGGACGCCACAGTCCTCGCACATAATCTGAAAGGCTTTGACGGCATGTTCATCATTAGTTACCTGTACAGAAAATTTTTAAAACCGGATCTCGTGTTCGATGGATCCAAGATTTTAGGTATCTTTTTACCTGGCCTTAAAATTAGGTTCATTGACACGTTGTCCTTTATTCAGGCTCCTCTTCGTTCATTCACGAAGACCTTCAACTTGGAGACGGTGAAAGGCTTTTTCCCCTTTAAATTCGTGAAGGAGGAAAATCTACAATATGCAGGACCCATCCCTGATCGGCTTTTTTTCCAGCCGGAAGACATGGAGCCTGAAACTCTGTCAGCATTCAACGAGTGGTATGCCGCAGCAAGCCTTGAACCCTGGGATTTTCAACAGCAGCTTCTGTATTACTGCAAGGCAGATACAGAGTTGTTGCGGCGAGGCGCCCAAGCTTTCCGCGAGGAATTTTTAAATCTCACAGGCGTAGACCCATTTGCGCGTGACCTGACTATTGCCGGCGCTTGTCTTCGAATTTTCCGTGGGAAGTTTCTGCAAAAGAATACCCTCGGTGTGTGTCCCGCCCAAGGGTATTCGGCAAGTAATGACCGGCAGTCCTTGAAAGCTCTCGCATGGTTAGAGTATGAGGCTTCCAAGGACAATATCGTAATTCAAACTGCGCGATCACCCGGAGGTGAATATAAGATAGGGCAGTACAAATTAGACGGCGTGTGCCACAGTACCCGTTGTTATTACGAATTTTTAGGTTGTTACTATCATCACTGTTTGAAATGTTTCAAACCTGAAAAAATAGATCAGCGCACGAGAAAGCCATTTGGTCTGCTAAACACCCGGACCATGGATCGTCTTGAGACCTTGAAAGTGCTGATGAACGGGTACACATGCAAAATTATGTGGGAGCACGAATTCGACGAGTTAATGCGCAACAACTCACCCGTCGCATTAATTTATAAATCCGTCGAGCCTATCAGGCGTATAGGGGCCCGTGACTACCTCTATGGAGGGCGCGTGGAGGTGTTTTCCATCTTTGCATCGGCGGACCTAGGATGTAGCCTTAACTACGTTGATTACAACAGCCTGTACCCTTATGTTTGCAAGAAGGCTCCATTCGGTAAAGGTCACCCGGTTCGGATCACTTCCAATTTCGCCACGGACCTCGACCACTATTTTGGCATTGCACACGCCACACTGTTAGCCCCCGACGATTTGTTCATCCCTGTACTGCCCTACAGGTGTAATGGGAAGCTGCTTTTCCCCCTTTGCAGGATCTGTGCGGATGGTCAGCTGGCACCCCCTTGTCAGCACACCGTGAACCAGCGCGCATTGACAGGATCTTGGCCAACGTTCGAAATTTACGCTGCGATGCGTGCTGGATACAAACTTCTTCAATTCCACGACGTGTGGCATTTCAATACCATCCTGCAATATGATCCCGCAACAAAAAAGGGAGGTGTCTATGCTGGGTACATAGATACTTTTCTGGGGCTGAAGCAGCGCTACTCCGGGTTTCCCCCTGACGTGCAGACCGAGGAGCAAAAGGAAGCCTTCTGTGAGGCCTTCTTCCAGGCGGAGGGGGTTCGGATCCTCCCCTCGGAAGTTGTAAAAAACAACCTTAAGCGTACACTTTCCAAGGTCTCGCTTAATTCGTCATGGGGGAAGCATGCGCAGAACATGAGTCGAACCCAGACGACCATTGTGAGTTGTCCTGTCAAGTACATGGAGCTCTTGACGGACGCATCGCTAGTCATCACTGACGTCGCTGTTATCAGTGATCAGGCAGTGCTTGTCACGCACAAGCCGGCGGAGTCTGCCACTCCAGCGAACACCCGTGGAAGCCTGATTCTCGCCGCAATGGTGACGAGTCACGCCCGACTAAAGCTGTACGAGCTTCTATCAAAATTAGATAGTTGTGCAATGTACTCGGACACGGATTCAGTAATTTATACAACGTCTCCTCGCGACACCTACACACCACCACAACATCCCTTTCTCGGAGGTCTCGTAGATGAAATTTCTTCAAAGTACGGCTCCGGTGTACACATCACTGACTATGTCAGCGCCGGAGCCAAAAGTTATGCCCTTCGGCTGAGCAACGGGGATGAAATTCTTCGCGCCAAGGGCATATCACTCACGAAGAAAAACCGGTGCACATACAATTTTGAACTACTGAAATCCATGGTGCTAGGGAACTCCCCAACCAGTGAGACCTTCGAAGTCCCTTTCAATGTAATTCGTAATAAAGTGGATGGGTCACTTACGAATAAGCCCATGGTGAAAAGGTTTAAGGCTAACCTAGATAAGCGGTATCTCAGCCCGGGTTCGACTCTCACTGTACCTTATGGTTACAATGACCTGGGTCTGGATACCCTTATCCAACTCATGGATGAGTAAATGTACAGTTTTCAACTTATTTATTTCATATTACACCTTTATTTATTTCATTGTACAGTTTTCAACTTATTTATTTCATATTACACCTTTATTTATTTCATTGTACAGTTTTCAACTTATTTATTTCATATTACACCTTTATTTATTTCATTGTACAGTTTTCAACTTATTTATTTCATATTACAGTTTTCAACTTATTTATTTCATATTACACCTTTATTACATTGTACAGTTTTCAACTTATTTATTACATCTTTATTTATTACACCTTTATTTATTATTTCACTGTACGCCTTTTATTTCAATATCCTTAATGGATCTTAATGGACCTTTTTTAAATTATTTCAGTATCCTTAACGGATCTTAAATATTTCAATGTTCCTACTTTAATTATTTCAGTGTCCTTAGGGGACTTTAATTATTATTTCAGTGTCCTTAGTGGACTTTAATTTATCACGCGTAATGCCCTCGGCGTCGTCAGCAGTTTTTGAAGCTTGTATTTTTGAAACCTACAATATGTTACTATCCAGCATTGGATATGTGAAACCAACAGTGGTTATGTCATGTGAAAGCAACAGTGGATCTGTCATGTAAATTTTTTAATAAAAAAAGGTTTCAAAAAATCCGTCTCTTTATTTCTCAGCACTGGAAGACACTATGGTGGGAGAAAGCAAGAGGTAACTTTGTTTTTCAGGTGCTCCATAAGTCTTATCAGTGATCTGCACAGTGCGCTGCTCCTCTCCAAGTCTCGCTGCTGCAGCAGCATTCTCATTACCCCGACACTAACGCCCTCTGCTGTACTCCTGAGTGTAGCAGCGCACGTACATCCGAGCGCAGTCGTGCAGATCACTTCCGGATGTCAAACATTGAATGAACTATCAGTGTGAAAACATTGAATGGGAAGAGACATAAAAATGACAAAAGGCATATTATCAGTTTTACTTTCTTTTATTGGATACAGATTTTTAATACATGGTTTTTTAACACAAGTCTTCAAGCACACAAGTCTTGGAAAGTTTTTTACAGATATTTTCAATACGCCGTCCACTCGGATAATTTTCTTTTCTTACGTCGGATGGGAACAGCAATGTCTTTTGGGGGCCGCTCTTCAGCTATATGATTTCTGGGAATGTTGACTTTTACTTCCTGTGGAGTGTCAAGCTGTTTTGAGAATAATAAATAATTTTTCAAAGCAGTCAGATATTTTTCAGACTTATCGTCAGCATCACCAGACTCTAATATTTTCTTCATCTCTGAGTCTAAATCACACACTTTTTTTCTTATGTTTCTCCTCTGCACTGCTTTCACTGAAATCATTTTTTTCTAAATAACGATACCAGCAGGGGGAGGGCAGCAGTCAGTAATGGTATAATGAACCCTGAACCACGCTGCAGGAGATGCTTCTTGTGGCGTAAAGATGCACGTTTGGATGCTAGACTCCTTATGACCGTCTTGTGCTGGCGTAAATTCTTTAATACTCTGTGGGAAACAGGTATATTTCCTTTTAAGAAATTGGAACACACTTCACATAGAGCATACATCTGGGGGTCGGAGATGTGCTTCATCAGTGCTGCACGCTGCTTTCCCCCTAGTTTCGGTAAGCACTGAAGGAATGGGCCTTGAGATTTAACTTTCATTTGGAACGTAAAGTATTTCGGGTTCTTCTGATGGAAGAATCTTTGCACGGAGCCTTTCAGTATCTAACGTTCTGGGATGAAGGTCAACACACAAATAGCCACAGGTTGCTTGTGTAGCTAACCTATAAGCATCCGTCAGGAGTTTAGATTGATGGGGGTATACTTGTCTCGCCAGGTGGGTTATTTGTGAAGCATCCCGACAGTTGCGAAATAAAAACATGTAGTGAGCATTGAGTGATATAGTCCTCGAATGTCTTCCCTTTAAAAACAGATTTTGTAATATCAGGACAATCGTGATATTTTTATGATGACCACCACGAATAAACAATTGTGATATGCGTTCGCTGGCTACAGACTGTTCCATCAAGTCATCCAGTACCAGAAGTGTAGGTCTGAGGGGATCAAATTCCAGATCCGTAGGTAGTCCTTCATAAAATTCCACCGTTTTCTTGAAGGGTTCAAAGGCAGGCTGCCACTCCCCGTAGCAGTAAACGACACGTTGGGGTGGGGGTTCGAATACTTGAGCTGCTTCTCTGATGAGTTTCAGAGTGAAAGTCGTCTTTCCACACTGTGAAGGAGCAGCAATTATAATATTCGAAGGAGTTCGGAGAGCCATCGCAACACCATACAGTCGTTAAAGTCTACTCGACACGTGTAATCACGATGCAGTACTGTGGGAAGAGTCGAACCACACGCTCTTTTAAACAGGAAATACAGACAGTGAGCACCGCAAGTGTCTCCCAGGGGGTCCTGCAGAGGTATTGAAGGATGTAAGACGTGACGTATGCCTAGTCGACTGTAGTATTCTTGCATGGAGACATCGGGACTCGTACCTAGGGGGTCAAAGTGATCCACGTGCATTCCTTTCTTGTAAACTGCTATCCAGTGTGCTCCAGGCATGGAGGACGGATCGGTATTGTAGATAAACAAGGCTTCTGATTGATTGATTCTGCGAGGTAGTCTGTCACTGGGGAACACTCCGAGACTTGTGGGTAACATCGAAAGGATGGATTCTAGCTGATAGGTATTCATGAGCTGTAGTCAAACAGGACTTTACGATCCAATGGGATTTCCAGCAAATTCTGGTATTCGGCATACAGGATCACAGTGACCGATGCGGATAGCGGCTTGGCAAACTTTAATTCGACTCTCACACTCCCACTCTTTATTAAAGAAAACACTTGATTGCATTCACGTTGCTCAGGGGTCAATTGGAATCCGAACAATGTAAAACCTTCTCCATAAGCTTTTCGCGATAAGTTAATACCACTATCGGATTTCCAGGCATCCACAGCTTCCAATAATCCTTGGTAACAGTGGAGATAGCGACCATTCGCAAAGTCGGGGGTGTAGGACTGGTGATCGCTGTCAATGTGAAGACTGATGTAGTTTAAGTCGAAATGTTGGAAGTTGAAGGGATTTTTTTCGTACGATCCATTCAGGCTGGTACTTTCCACCATACCCAGTACCAGACGTACGGGGAGCTGACCTAGAAATAAATTGTCACGGTTCACACTCGTCAGTCCCGAAGCGATGGAAAACATACGTAAATCCGTTCTTCGCAGAGGGTACTTGGCACTCTCTGAACTCAGCAGGCGAGCGTGTGCGAGGATGACACTCGAAGTGGGTTTGACTTTACGCACGAAAAATTCAGCTTCGTGTATCTGTACTTTGTAAGAGGGGTCTGCTTCACCTGTCACGAGACAGAATTCGGGTTTGGATCTCAATAAACGCAGTCTCAGGTCGACTTGATTGAGCAGGTAACGATCTTGATTAAACAGGTCAGCGTGGATCCACGAGATGAGTTCGATACCTGTTGGTTTGACGTAGCCCTTGCGCTGATGCCATCCCTCGTTCTCCCGACTGGTCAGTTCCATTTTACCGGGGGTGTCGAGGTACCAGAGCGAGGTGCCGAGCTGGCTTCGTGTGGCATCGGTACCGTAATTCAATAGAGTCTCCAGGTACGCCCTGTAGGGGTACAGGGTGTGAGAAGCACTCACTAGGTGATCATTGAGGAAGACGTCTACCTGGCTGAAGAGGGCATGGAAGAAATGATTGCAGGGAGCAATCACTTCCGACGGTGCTGTACCATCGGATTTTACAATTTTCAAGACGAGACGTAGGTGACATCGGGATAGATCAATGTAATCGTCTGTTCCTTTCACGATGAATTCAAGTGGAGCATTACCTTCCAAGGAAGCCACAGGTAAATAATTGACATAGCAGCCTCTTTCTAATTGTGAGACTGTGGGAGGGATCAGAAACAGGTCCAGTTCTGAATTGACACAGTCGCCAGAATCAGCGTGAATTTTCTGAATGCTCATGATGAAAACACGTCCTGCACAGTACAGTGTCTCTTCACTTTATGAACCTTGGGATGCTGACGGCGGCGTTTTATTCCTTTCCCTCCCTGCAGCTTTGAACTGGCACGTTGTAATAGGTCGGCGCCCGCTTCACGGAGTCCCGCTTTGGCTGCAGATTTGAAATTTTGCCCCTGGGACATCGCTGAAACGAACCGTAGCCCACCCTTACGTAGGGTGGACAGTGCAGGTCGTACGAGAGGGCTGATGAAACGTCCAATAGTGGCAAAGATGCTTCCTAGCCCATCGCCTCTCTGATAACGAGGACCGCGGAACACACCCTTCCCCGTTTGGCTCTTGTAGTAGCTCGCGTAGGCGTCTGCAGAAGGGGGAACGAATTTAACCCTCATGACGGAAATGTAACTTGACTAAAACTTTACCGAATTTAAAATGCAGAGGTTCTCCGGTGTCAGTACGAAGGAAGATTCTCACACTCTCGAAACTGTTCCTTGCAAGGGGGTAGTAATCAGGTTGCTGATACACTGCAACAATGGCTTCGTTATTACTGGTTCTGACGGCGGGGTTCACGACACGCAACAGTTCGCCGTGAGTATCACCTAACAACTGAGGTGCAATCAGGTCTGAATACAAATAAATACCATACATTCCTCTGTTCATATCGATGGGATAGTCACCCTGAACTTTATTCAGTGGTATATCTAATTTAGTAATTCCTAGCATGTCTCCTAATCCGGGGTTCGATCGAGGAAATTTAATGTAATGCGACTTGTCTGTATCCATCAATACGGTGTGATCTGCCTGTTGCTTGAAACGGTAAGCTTTTCTCAGCCTGTAGGGTAACATCTGATTCATTGCATCGAATAATGATTCGGCAGTTTCGTATCGTCCGTGGGGCACCTTTCGTTCTTGGAAGCTACCTGGAGGGATCACGTAGAAATAACACTCGTCATCTATGTCGAACGTTGGTGTATTGCAAAGTTTGCTGGCAAATCGTTGGTGGAAGGGTTTGTCAACTTCACCCTCCCCGATACACAGAAGTTTACCGAAATTCGTTTTAGGAAACATCAAACCGTATCCCTCACTCGGTTTGAATACCCAGTAACCGCTGTTATAGGAAACTATTATTTCTTTTGGGAGTTGGGTAGTGAGGAGAGACAACAGTTCCATTCGAGTTATTTTACCCTGTTTAAGTTTGATTTTCCTGTATTCTTCGGTGGGAGCGTAATATTCATATGTGTCATTAGAACCGTCCACATTGTACCAGCTCACGGGTAAGTGAACTTCTGCTAGTCCCACTTTCCATTTTCCGCTCAGTCTTAGGGGTTGTGCTAGACGAACCGTGAAATCAGTCTGCGAATTGTTTGGGTAAATATTCTGACTAGCCGTGGAGGGTAGGGTCAGGTAGAAACTATCCATTTTTTAGGGATCCAGGAAGGTTTGGGATAACCACGAAATTTGACCAGTGCCTTGTGACCTTTTTGCTCGATTATTTTCTCGACCGTGTAAAGTTCGGGTTCTGTCACTTTTTGAAGTTCCGATTTATAGAATGTACCTTTCAACACTTCTCCCTCGGAATCCCGTATGACGTACACAGGGGGTTGTCGTTGTAACACCTTGTCGACTATAAATATTTCTTCGGTCCACAAATGCGTTCCTGCCTTCTTGAAGGGTACTTTTACACTGGCTAGTCGAACCGTGTCCCCCACTTTAAATGCTGGTTTTTCTTTTACTACGGTCGGATTGCGATAGAGTCGAACCCACACAACGTCTTCATTGCGTAAGGTCACGTCCTTGGGAGCCATATCGTGTGCACTGTGAACGGTGGTGTTGTATCCCCGTACAATGCGCGGTAGCACGTCCAGGTAGCGGTAGGTGTTATTGCGTGTATAATATCTCCCCAGTCTCTCGCGTAGGGTACGATTCCATCTCTCCACCAAAGCTGCTTTTTTGTCAGAGTAGGTGGCAAAGAACCGAATACCTTTCTTTTTCAGGAATTTCTGGAACACTCTGTTGGTAAATTCCGTACCCTGATCCGTATTTAAATTCATTGGAGACCGACCCTTGGAAAGGATTTTTTTGAAAGCCAACACCATTTCTTTCCCTGTTTTAGCCTTCATGGCAACCGCCCACCCGTACCTCGAGAACACATCGATGACTGTTAATATGTAGCGATACCCATCATTGAAGCGAGTTAGATTTTTCACCACCATGAGATCAGCTTGCCATTGTTCGTCTAACCCTGTGACGTAAACTTTGTTACGGGGGAACTTTCTGCGAACAGGTTTATGTAGCGTGTAGGCAGGTTGCTTTTCTAACCATTCACGGACGAGTTTGAGTGGTAGTCCCGTATTCTGAGCTAACTTTTTTACACTACCGAAACCTCTTTCGGGGTCGAAATAATGGGACTCCAAAGTTTTGTTTTCTGCTGCACCCAGACGTCGTACCCCACCAGGTTTCGCCATTGATGTAGCGAAAGTGTAACACCTGTCACTGTAGGAACGTCACCTATAAACTGTCTGATGTCCACTGTTAAGTTACACACACGAATTTTGTATTCGTCGTCTAAGGCTTTTGACTCTCCACACTGAATATTTTTACTAGGAGCTACAATTTCTAATACAAGCACTGCTATCGTTAACACTGTCACGATTACACTACCCACACTAGCTAACACCTTCTTTCTCCTATCCATACCAAGACTAAAATGACATTGGATGAAAAGACAGACACATTATATAAGGTTACAATTATTTATTTAATTTATACATTTCATTTTTTGCCTCGTCGACAATAGCATTATATTTTAGAGTGCAAACAAAACCAGAATCTACAAAATTCAACAGACCTCGTTTCCAGGCAGTATCCACAAATACCTGTGCTAAGGCATTAATGTCCAAGTCACCAGACCACCCTACGATGGTCGGTATTTTTTCTTCGGGTTGCAGTCCATCTAACGGTATCACACGCATAAGTTCTTGCTGAAAAATATTCACCAGCAGCGGGTAAACACAATCGGGATCGTCGAAAACAGGACCCAGTAGGAAAGGACGAACGGATTCTGAATGTTCCATAATAGCTGTACGGAGTTGGTGATCTTTGGGGGACCCGCACACACTATGCACAATGCGCATCACTTCGTCTACGTGGATAGCCAGTGTGAACCACTGCGAAGCATTCAGTGTTATACAACGTCTCACAACACGGAACTGTAGAGTTCTTTGGTCTGCTGATTCTTTGATGAAGTCGACACAACGTTCACCATCCACAGTTCGATACATGTAGACACGTAAACCATGCGTCACGTACCATGTCTGTTGATCAGGGCCAATTTTCACTTGATCCTCTATGTGGGGGACCGTGGCACACAAAGCCTCCCATTCAGGTATGGAGAGGCTAACCCCTGCAAGTGTAGGGTAGATGAGTTCACAATTTTCATATTTCTTGTAGCGGCGTACGTGCACAGAAAACTTATTTTTGAACAGTGTAGGTACAACGTAAACATCTTCACCGAGACACCACGCATCTGGATTGCTAGGCTGCATCGTGAACAATGACGCACACAGCACTCGCTCCCTATTTAACTAGAGAGCCGCACCACCTGGGACGACCAATCAGGAACGATCTGATAAGCAAGTGTTTGTTGGGACATGTTCTCGACGACGATCGATCCATCCGAAGAAAGCAGCTGTTTCGGCTAAAGAGCAGTGGACGTCCTCTCCGGTGTGATATCCGCACTCGAACTCGGAAACTTTTGGGAGATCACAATATTTGGGGCAGCCGTAAAGTTCGAGATTAACACTGGGCAGATTTAATTGTTCCAAGAGATTTCTTTCCACAGTACCTCCTTTGTAACCCACCACAGTAGCTTCTTCAGTACGTGCAAGTTTGTAAGCATATTTCACGATGTTAGGAACGTGATGTAACGACCACACCTTTTCACGAAGCAGAGGACGAAAGGGTAGACCTATCACATATTTAGATACGTAGCTGACTGTCCTTCTGTCTTTTACTGACAAAGGTTGGTGTTGCCGAAGATTGAAACGGTAGACACCACATTTCCCATTCAGAGTTGCATATCCAAGTTCGCGCACTAAGAAACGACCATTTACATGGAAACCGTCGAGATCTAGAACCATACAGATGTTTTGCATGGTTGCACTAGTTCGAGTATCTGGAGACAAAAACACTTGACGTCTTCACACAGGCTACAGACGTCTCTGTCGTTTACGTCTCAGAGCCTGAACGATGTTCTGCGGTAATCCCGGGGGCCAGGTTTCGGGCGGCTTCATCACCAGCGGTCCACGTAGTCTTGTAGGTGGTGGTGGGGTAGTGTCCTCCACGACAACAGCCCGTAGCATCGGACCACCAATCCCAGGTCGCGGCAACATCTTAATAGTGACGGCTGGAGGTGGGGGTGGCGGTGGAGGAGGTGGCACAATCACAGGTCGACGTAGCAATCGACGAATACGCGTTCGAAAGTGTTGTGGATCGCTCTCGTAGCCGGAGTCTACATCACTCGTCCAATTATGACCAAAATCCAAGTTGTCGTCGTCGTCCATAACGTGTGGCTCAGAATAAATGTCAAACCTTTTTCAGCGGTTATATACAGCCAGAACCGTGACCTTGGGGGGGTTTACAAGGTACTTGGAAAATTACGAGTCAATTTCCGGGCGGTTGTAACATAGGGGTCAATTTCCGGTCGATTGCGACATAGGGGTCAAAGTTCAGAAGGCAGCGTGGCCCAGCACAGGTCAATTTCCGGTCGATTGTGACATAGGGGGTCCAAGTCAAGAAGGCAACGTGGACGATTGCGACATAGGGGGGGAAAGCACTGTGCAAAGGGGGATCCGTAGGTTGTGAATAAACTACTTGCGCTTCTGTGGAGGGAAAATCTTCCGCTGTGTTTTCTGTTTGTTTGTGGGTTGACAGCCCCAAGTGAATAGATTCACAGGATATGTTTATCAGCTGGTGGATAATCCTGAGCAGAAGTCATCGCAGGCACCTGAACTCTTTGCTTCTATTGGCATCGTCAAATTCTACATTGGAGGAAGTCTTCCAGTGTAGATGGCTTCAGCCTTTAGTAGTGGGGGAACGGGTCTTTGCCCCATGTCTGCGATTAGAGGCTGTGTGATATTGTCGGCATTCCCTCTCTCAATAAACATAGTTTCTTTAAACATCCCACTAACCATTTTCTCTCCATAGGTAGTTGGAATGTGAGGACTCTGCACAGAGCTTTTTCTCTTGATGTCCTCACACAAGAATTCCACAGTTATAATTTAGATATTCTCGGCTTGCAAGAGACCAGATGGACAGATAAAGGTCAGATTCTTAAAAATAATCTTAAATTTCTCTTTTCAGGGAGGGACGACAATAAGCATCACCAAGGCGTGGGTCTGCTTCTCAGCAGACACGCTAGCGATGCTCTTCTAGGATATGAGTGTATTAATGAAAGGTTTCTTACAGCAAAATTTCAGAAAAGCGTTAAAGACTTGAATGTTATCTGCTGTTATGCCCCCACTGAGGATGCCGATGACGATGAGAAGAATAGGTTTTATGAACAACTTCAGGATATTTTGAATTCTGTCAAGAAAGGAGATATTACCCTTGTTCTTGGTGACTTCAATGCCAAAGTTGGTACTGACTCTGCCCTTTGGGGAGGAGTAATAGGCCCTTTTGGTATTGGTAGCTGCAATGGCAATGGGCAACGTCTCCTACAGGTAAGTAAACTCAATGGATTCAGAATAACTAACACTTATTTCAAATGCCGTGAACCCCCCTTTCGTATTAGGACGGTCCGACATTAATGTTTGACTCCTTTCCTGGTAATTGGCCGTGCTGCGATTGCGCTGATTACCGAAAAAGGCACTCTTTCATATTAACCCAAAAACTTTACTTACAATAATGAAAAATGGAGAGCAGTCATGTTTTCCCAGCTACACACAATTTATTAAAAACAGCATTACTAAAATACTCTCTAACACAACTTACTCCCTTCGTCGGGATACAGCTTCTTTTACTCAGCGTTTAGGCAATGTCAGCCTTTACAATGAGGAGCCAAGAAATTGCTATGGCAAAGTCCATCCATTAAGTCCGAGTTACTAGCTCCAAAGTCATGTTCCGTAGTCCGTTTCCTGGAGCACGGTGGCGGTGGCAGACAGACAATAGTATTTAAGAGGAAAAATCCAGATTTACAAATGATGGTGACCCTTACCTGTCTCACGTAGTCGCTGCAGAAGCCTTGGATAGGAAGTCCGGCACTGTCGACTGGGAGCCCATCTGCCTAATCTCGGCCAGACAAAGGAGGCTCGCGCTCATTCCTCGCAGGTACTAGCATTGTTCGCCGGGCGGAAGGGGAGAGACTGCTCGACCGGACTGCGCGACAAGAGGAGACAACTTATCAAGACGAGAGACACGAGGCAAAACACACACTTTCCTCTCACTGTTCAACCTTGCCGCCTTTTCCCTCCACAACCTCTAGCGGTGGTCAGCGCGGAAGGCTGACGCGGGCACTCACTATTGGTTGTGGATGCGTGAGCCGAAAATCGCTCCGCCTACTCGGAACCTTTGATTTCGAGCGCAACTCTAGTCCAGAAATTTCTACACCCGGGGCGATGGTCGCCACCGGTGTTATCCGGTGTAATGGACAAGTTCGTGGAAGCTGGGTGACCAAAACAAGTCTTTGTACTCACATTAGGAAAGCGTATCCTAGGACCCCCCGGCCCAAGTCGTGTCCGTAGGATCAATTTCTGTGGGCACGACACACCTATCCCCCTTTAGGGAGAGGGGGGAATAGGCGGGGCAGGGAAAAGGTCTCTGACGGACTGAAGATGACGATATATGTCTTGGAAGTGGTGAGGGCGATCTCCTGGGTCACACATCAATATCTGGAATTTTTCCTTTTTCCTCCATGAGTCCAGTAACAGGTGCACTAAAAGTCCAACGGGTCGCAGTTCGAGTTCGCCTGGACCGCTCTAGTGGGCGTCGGCTTGCAGGAGGCTCCTCGGCACATGAAACAGAAAGAGAAACAGGGAAAAGTGTCACAAATCTGGTTTTCCACATGTACTTAATTCACAAGCACACAGTCTGTCTCCGTGCTTACCGCCACGTGACTCACTGTTACATAGAAACTTCAAAATCTCTGGGGCCATTTGGACCCAGCACAGGTTACATTTACAATTGGTACATACATTGCATTTATTTATTCTTACTTCCTATGTTTTTCATGATAATAATTCAAAAGTTAAGTTTTTTTTTTTTTCAATTAATTCAGTCCTGGCTATTTGCCAATACTCCGAACGACCTATTCCGCAATTAATCTCTTTCTACAAGTTCCACTAATTCATAAGACACTAGTTTGAACTATTCTCTTCCCACAATTAATCCTATCTCTACTCTTTGTCTATAACTCCGACAGATAATCCTTCAATTAACTCATCTAGATATCCTGAAAATTCACAAGACCACCTTGTGTCACAATGCTTCAAATAATCTTCTGACGTTAATTCATTTCCCTTTAACAATTCAAAAAAAAAAGAAATCCCTTCTCAATGGGTTCACTCTACAATGGCAACATCATTTTACTACGTCGTTCTACAATAATACTCTAGCACTCACTTCTCAGTAAACTTGTCCAATAATTCCATAATGACAATCAAAACACTTCTCAAAAACTCATTCTATACAACAAAATCATCTTACTAAGTTACTCTTACAATGGTCATCTAAAATTACTTCTCGAAAAATTCATTTAATAACGACAGAATCATTTTACTAGGTCATTCCCAAAATGACAATCAAAACTCTCCTCAAAACTCATTCTATAAAAACAAAATCATTTTACTAAGTTACTCTTACAATGGTCATCTAAAATTACTTCTCGATAAATTCACTTAATAACGACAGAATCATTTTACTAGGTCATTCCCAAAATGACAATCAAAACTCTCCTCAAAACTCATTCTATAATAACAAAATCATTTTACTAAGTTACTCTTACAATGATCATCTATAATTACTTCTCGATAAATTCATTTAGTAACGACAGAATCATTTTACTAGGTCATTCCATAATGACAATCAAAACACTTCTCGAAAACTCATTCTATAATAACAAAATCATTTTACTAAGTTACTCTTACAATGATCATCTAAAATTACTTCTCGATAAATTCATTTAGTAACGACAGAATCATTTTACTAGGTCATTCCATAATGACAATCAAAACTCGTCTCAAAAACTCACTCTATAATAACAAAATCATTTTAGTAAGTTACTCTTACAATGATCATCTAAAATTACTTCTCGATAAATTCATTTAATAGCGACAGAATCATTTTACTAGGTCATTCCCAAAATGACAATCAAAACTCTCCTCAAAACTCATTCTATAATAACAAAATCATTTTACTAAGTTACTCTTACAATGATCATCTATAATTACTTCTCGATAAATTCATTTAATAGCGACAGAATCATTTTACTAGGTCATTCCATAATGACAATCAAAACACTTCTCGAAAACTCATTCTATAATAACAAAATCATTTTACTAAGTTACTCTTACAATGATCATCTAAAATTACTTCTCGATAAATTCATTTAATAGCGACAGAATCATTTTACTAGGTCATTCCATAATGACAATCAAAACTCTTCTCGAAAACTCATTCTACAATAACAAAATCATCTTACTAAGTTACTCTTACGATGATCATCTATAATTATTTCTCAAATCTCAAATCTCTACTATTCAAGTGAAGGACTTTGCATTAGGTCTACCATATTTCCCATAGCTGCTTTGTTTCTTCCGCCGATCGCTTGATTGTAGCGCGTGTGTGTGTGGGGGGGGGGTGCAGAACTGCAGCCTCGTCAGAGTCTCCGCAAAACGTCACCATTTCCGCTTGCGACCGGCTCGGCCACCGCGCACGGGAGAAATTCTCGCGATTTCTCGCGTGAGCGTTCTATTACTCAGATTCCACTGCTCCGCTGCGCTTGATAGCCGGAGGGGGGGGTGTGAGTGCGCTAGTGTACAGACGGAGATCGTTGGGTACTGACGGACCAGGGGAGGGGGATTTCGGCTGCCCAGGGGCGATGCGTCTTGAAGGCGTCCCTTCGCAACGACATCAGCCGCATCAGCCCATGACGCGGAGTTCACTTCTTCGGGTTCGTCATATATCCCAGCATTCCGTGATGTCAAGCGTCGTCTGCTTCGCGGCGGCCGCTGAGGCAAGGGAGGAGGGGGTGCTGATCCACCGGATGTGTTGATGTTATAGCAAGCCACGGTTTGCGAGGGTGTGTCAGCAGCAGTGGTTGGAGATGGCGCGACTCTTCCATCTTGTGCACGTGGTCGAAGGTCGTACCTGTGTGGCTGACAGGCAGCTGTAGCGTGTGGCGGTGGCTGGGAGCTTGTTGTGGCAGGGCGCTCGCGCGCCTGGCGCCGGACGGCCTGTGACGTGATTCCGTGTGACTCGGGGGTTCGATTCCCAGTCGTCGTCCTCAGATTCCAGCTCAACGATGGGTCGCGATGGGGGCGTCGGGGGTTTTGGTGTGGAGTCGTCTGAGATGGAGGGCTCACCTATCAGGTACGGGCGGCGTTTCCGCAGTTTGGTGAAATTATATTATCATCGACATGCACTGTCTCCACTTTGTGAGGGTTAGTGACTAAGGCAATTTTATAATTCACTTCGGTGAGGTGCTGCAGCACTTGCCATGGTCCGGTGGACAATTTTGATAACTTCCTGGTATTCCGGCGAGGGACCCGTGGGCTATATAAAAACACTAGGTCGCCAGGCCGAATACCTTTATCCACGGCCACTTTTTTTCTCTGCTCCTCCTGACTCGTAGCTGCTGCTTCAAGATTCGCCTTCACCAGCTCATATGCTTCATTCAACTTGTTGGCTAACTGTTCGCCATAGCTCTCAGTGTTAGCGTAGGTCGGGGGCTCCTTCGTCTGCCACAACTGGTAAGGCAGGGCCACGTCTCGGCCATACAGTAGAAAATAGGGGGTCTCATGGGTGGAACTGTGAGTGGCACTCCGATAAGCCATCAAAACAAAGAGCAGATGCTCGTCCCACACATCATTTTTGTCGGCCACCAGATGAGATAAAATGGATGCTATGGACTGGTTGAATTTCTCCACGAGGCTGTTGGAGCTCGGGTGATAGAAACTAGTGTTTTGTTTAGTAATGCCTAATCGGTTAAATACCTCGGTCATCACGCGACCGGTAAAGTTGCGCCCATTATCACTGATGACAGTAGCGGGAATTCCATGTTTGGGGATGAAATCTTCTACAAACGCTCTAGCAATCGACTCTGCTGACTGATCGGCCAGCGCGTAGACTTCTGGCCATTTGGTAAAATAGTCCATAATGACTAAGACGTACTTGTTTCCTCGCTGAGTGATGGGGAGAGGGCCTAAAATATCCATGCCTATACACTGAAAGGGGCGGCTTGTGAGTGGGGCTCGAACCAGGTTTCCCTTCTTTTTCTCTTGGTAGCCTCTCCGTTTCAGACAAGATGTGCAGGTCTGGACGTAATTGCGAATATCGGCATACATGCCGGGCCAGTAATACTCAGACCTTACCCTTTGCAAGGTTTTGTACTCTCCCAAGTGGCCTGAGCAAGGGTTGTTGTGGCATAATTCTAATACCTGTCCTCGAAGACTGACGGGGATCGCTAGCTGCTCTGTTGCTTCCATGCGGGGGCTATGGCTAGCCGGGGGGGCCAGATGGTATAGGATACCCTCTTTCAAGTAAAATGGTTCGGCGGCACTGGCGGGTGAATTGTGGGTCCTACTCTCTAAAATTTCGATGGTGTTCCTAAAGGTGGGGTCCTCCAGCTGTAGGTCTCTCAAATGGGCTAAATCTCCAAGGGGGCTCTGGGAAGGGGGGTTTCTCTCGACGGCCTGTATGTGACGGGACAGAGTATCGGCGGGGACATTGTGTTTCCCAGGCCGATAAATGATGTCAAAATCGTAGTCCTGCAGCGTCAGATTCCACTTGGCCAGTCTACTGGAGGGATCCTTGAGCTTCAGCAAATATGTGAGGGGGGCATGGTCGGACACAACCGTAAATCGTCGCCCATACAGGTATTACTTGAAGTGGGTAATGGCGAAACTGATTGCAAGGGCCTCCTTCTCAATCGTTGAGTAGCGTGTTTCCGGGGGCTTCAGTTTCCGACTGGCGTAGGCTACCGGATGACGGAAACCGTCGTCCGTCTCCTGCTTGAGTACGCCGGCTACCGCAATATTTGATGCATCGGTCGACAGGAAAAATTGACCAAGGGGGCTGTAAGATCGGCGTAGCAATCGATAAAAAGCCGGTAGTAGCCGGTTAGGCCTAGGAAGGCTCGAACGTTCCGGACACTACGGGGGTGAGGAAATTCTTCAATGGCCTGGACGTTCCGCGGGTCCGGCTGGACCCCTTCTGCGGAAATCAAATGTCCCAAGTAAGTGAGGGATTCCTTCATGAATTGGCACTTCGCTGGCTTCAACTTTAAATTGTAGGCCCTTAGGCGGTCAAATACCCTCTGTAACCGTTCAGTGTGTTGTTCAAATGTCTGGGAGGCCACCATTATGTCGTCGAGGTAGACGAGGACTTGCTCTTGTCGCATTCCCATTAATACGTGGTCCAGTAAATGCTGGAAAGTAAAGGGACTGTTCTTCAGTCCAAATGGTAAGTAGTTAAACTCAAATAGCCCTTTCCTGCTGATGAACGCAGTTTTCTCCACGTCACGTGGGGGAACGGGAACCTGCCAATAACCGAATACCATATCCAGCGAGCTGAAATATTTGGCATGAGCCAGTTGATCAATGATTTCGTTGATGAGGGGGAGAGGGTACGAATCTGGGACTGTTTTCGCATTTAGTGCCCTGTAGTCGATGCAGAATCTGTATGTGGAGTCTTTTTTCTTCACTAAAACGATGGGTGACGCAAAAGGAGAGGCGCTCTCTCTTATTATTCCTTGCTCTAACAACTCATCCACCTGTCGGTCCAATTCACCCTGCAGCACGAACGGCACCCTGTATGCCCGCTGCCTCACGGGGCGGTCGTCTGTGAGGTGGATTTCGTGGTACACGGCGTCTGTGCCGGTCAATTCGCTGACCTCTCTCGCAAAAACATCTCTATTTTTCATCAATAATTTCCCCAGTTTACTCTTCTCTCGGGGCCCAAGATGGTCCAACTGGAAATCCTCCAGGGACAGGGACAATTTTCTTCTCTTCCGGGGGATGCTACGGGGTTCTATTTGTTCAGCATCGAGGGCTTCCAACGTGGCGATGCACATACTTTTATTCAGCCAGATGGGGGCCGAGGAGGTATGGCGACCCGGATGCTGAGTCGGCCGCTACCGTCCACGCAGTTCACCGAGTGGGCCACGCGCACGAAACCGGTTTTTAGCCGCTCATGTGGCTGAGCCAAGATCGTGCAGCCTCGGAGCTGGGGAGCAGAACATTCGACAAGGGCTATGTGCTCAGCTCGGGGAGGGACGCAGAGCTTCTGCACGATGCGCCCAATGTATGTGGGTGTAGGGGAGGGGGGTGAAGGTTGTTCCCGGGCAGGGTAGGCGGGCAATGTGAGGGAGGTGCTCCTATGTTTCGATTCCTTGTCCTTTTTCCTTTGCAGTGTGCCTGAATGACAATCTATGATGAATCGGTGCTTTTTGAGGATATCGTGTCCCATTATCATGTCGTACTGTGGAGTGTCTATGTCAAGTGCCACTATGGGGTGCTCAAAATTAATCTCGTCGAATGTGAGGGTCACCATGTATCTGCCTATCACTGGAAGGGGGTGGCCATCTACGGTTTTCAAATTATGTTGGGGGGGGATCATTTTGTGCAGGATTCGGCTTCTCAAGTGCTAAAAACACTGGCTATTCATGACGGACACAGTGGCGCCGGTATCAACGAGGGCCGACACCTCCGTGTCCTCCGCGCGGCCAGACACAATGGGTGAATTTTCATCACTGCATAGTATGGCACATGGGGCAATGCGGATGGCTGACACTTCGAGCGGACTCTGGGAAGTGCATCCGGGGCTTCCCTCCCATTCTAGTTTAAAGGAGTAGTATGGTGGTTGGCTAGCCGTAACTCTTCTCTACCCTGATCTCGAGCTTGCTGAGGGGGAGTGAAAGGGAATCCATTATCTCTCGTCCAGTGGGTCCTCCGTGGAGTTGCCCCGGTCTCGATTTTGCTGCCGGTTTCGCCCCGTTTGGTATCGCAGGTCACGTGGGCATAGGGTCGGGGGCGACACACACTGACAGGCGTAATGGCCCACTCCACCGCACGCAAAGCACGTGACACCCCGGCGATCCACCCAGGGGTGCTGCCATTGCTGGGGCTGACTGGTATGGCTTCTCTCTTGCTGTCCCTCAATCTGGTGGAGGCACTCCCCCAAACATACTAGATCTGCCTGGATCTGGCACAGTGGAAAGGCTGCCAACAGATCCTGCAGCTGGGGCAGAGGGTTCGAATCCGTGTTTCTAGCAGGGGTTTCCTCGTCAAGTGCTCGTATGGCTGGAGTTCGTCCGGAGGCACGCTCGTTACTCTCCTCCAGTGTAGCTTTCGCTAAAGCCTCCTCAAAAGTGCGGGGATTATGGGACAGTATGAACTGCTTGAGCCGCGGGACCAGGCCAGCCAAAAACTGGGCAAGGCGCATCTGATCGCCGATTCCCTGATCCCCGCTGTCCATGTTCCTTCCTGCTGTTCCCAAAAACTGATAGACCCGGGTCCGAATGCGGGCAGCATACTCCCGGACACTCTCATTCGCCGCTTGCTGACAGCTTGTGAATTCATGCAGCCGGGTGGCTAATGGCACCTCACTGTCGAACCTTTCCAACACCGCCCTTTTGAAAACGCCAAAATCCTCTTCGTTCCTTAATTCCAGGGATTGGTTAACAAATTCTGCAGCGGCTCCTCGCAGCTTCGAGCGGGCAATGATTGCCATCTCGCTCGGTTGCCATCGTGCGATCCTCCCTACTCCCTCTACTTGCTCGAAAAACGCTGCGCCAGTGCGGGTACTATCTCCTAATATCTACTAAATTCACGAACCCCACCAGGAGAGGTCCCATCGTTGGGGACGGCTCCTGGGTGGGTGGCGCACTCGCGTCCTGACTCTTAATTGCTTCGGGGTCTTCCTCACTACGCAAATAGAGTGTGCTGCATGTTGTGCTGTGTGTTGGGTTTTTTTTGTGCCTCCTAAGTGCAATGGAGGCGCACACAGAAATGCAACTTAACGGTAAGACACAAAATCACTCCTATCTAGAATATAATAATGTAGCAGTCCCTAGTCGAATCTCTAGTACTCCCTTCATACACTCTACACCTGGGCCTAGCTATAGTCTTATACTTATCTTAGAAATAAATCATTTAATCCAATATTACTTCACTACGTTTCAAAATAAAACTTGTTTCAACAGATGATCCTGAAATTCCTAACTCAAACATGATATACAATCCTCACTAAAAACACTATCTTACTTTCTAACATACACTTCATAACCTTCCACATATCACAATATTTCACTCTTATTTTTAACCTTCTTAACCTTCTTAACATTCTGCCACTGCCACATTTTAACAAAATAATTATGTAATCTATATATATATATGCTCTTCGCTTTCTAGCCGCAATAACCCTCAGGTTCGAATATCCTGGTCACGGGAACCAATTTGCCGTTGAACCCCCCTTTTCGTATTACGGCGGTCCGACATTAATGTTTGACTCCTTTCCTGGTAATTGGCCGTGCTGCGATTGCGCTGATTACCGAAAAAGGCACTCTTTCATATTAACCCAAAAACTTTACTTACAATAATCAAAAATGGAGAGGAGTCATGTTTTCCCAGTTACACACAATTTATTAAAAACAGCATTACTAAAATACTCTCTAACACAACTTACTCCCTTCGTCGGGATACAGCTTCTTTTACTCAGCGTTTAGGCAATGTCAGCCTTTACAATGAGGAGCCAAGAAATTGCTATGGCAAAGTCCATCCATTAAGTCCGAGCTACTAGCTCCAAAGTCATGTTCCGTAGTCCGTTTCCTGGAGCACAGTGGCAGTGGCAGACAGACAATAGTATTTAAGAGGAAAAATCCAGATTTACAAATGATGGTGATCCTTACCTGTCTCACATAGCCGCTGCAGAAGCCTTGGATGGGAAGTCCGGCACTGTCGACTGGGAGCCCATCTGCCTAATCTCGGCCAGACAAAGGAGGTTCGCGCTCATTCCTCGCAGGTACTAGCATTGTTCGTCGGGCGGAAGGGGAGAGACTGCTAGACCGGACTACGCGACGAGAGGAGACAACTCATCAAGACGAGAAACACGAGGTAAAAGACACACTTTCCTCTCACTGTTCAACCTTGCCGCCTTTTCCCACCGCGACCTCTAGCGGTGGTCAGCGTGGAAGGCTGACGTGGGCACTCACTATTGGTTGTGGACGCTTGAGCCGAAAATGGCTCCGCCTACTCGGAACCTTTGATGTCAAGCGCGACTCTAGTCCAGAAATTTCTACACCCGGGGCGATGGTCGCCACCGGTGTTATCGCTGTAATGGACAAGTTCGTGGAAGCTGGATGACCAAAACAAGTCTTTGTACTCACATTAGAAAAGCATATCCTAGGACCCCCCGGCCCAACTCGTGTCCGCAAGATCAATTTCTGTGGGCACGACACAAACACCGCGACATACATAAGTACACATGGGTTTCACCTGATGGGCTGCATAAGAATATGATTGATTACATATTAATTAACAGCAAATGGGCTAGTTCTGTTAGGAATACCAGGGCATATAGGGGAGCTGAAATTGGATCTGACCATTACCTTGTTAAAAGTGTGTTGCAACTTAAACTTAAAAAGTGTTATGCTAGGGTTAAAAAATTTACTTTTAATACTGAAGCTCTGAAAGATCCAGTTATAGTCAAAGCTTACCATGATAGGTTACTTAGTCATTATGACAGTCATGGTTTGCCTACTACTGAAGTTGAGGAACAATGGGATAATTTTAAACAGACTTTTTGGACACTAACAGTACTCTTTTAGGAAAAAAGGAGCAGAAGTGGCAAAATTATCTGAGTGATAAGGCACTTGAGCTTATTTCGGAAAGAAAGAACTGCAGCAATGCCCTTAATCAATACCCTACTAGTCCTAATAGAAAGCATTACAGAGACCTTAATAAACTTGTAAAGGATCAGTTAGCTGCTGATAAGAATCTTTGGTTTGATGGTTTGGCTGACAAAGCCGAGGAAGCAGTTAGACAGCACAACAGCAGAGAGCTGTACCAGATAGTTAATGTTTTGTGTGGTAGAAAACGGACAGGCATACAAGGATTGAAGTATAAACAAGGTAAGGTTATAGAAGGGGAGGATTCTGTCATGGCTAGGTGGACTGAGCATTTCAGTGATGTTCTAAACAATGTAGTTAGTTCTACTCTCATTGTTTGCAATGATGATAGATGCATTGGTGGCTTTAATGTTGGCCCTATAACATAATGAAGTTGGTACTGACTCTGACCTTTGGGGAGGAGTAATAGGCCCTTTTGGTATTGGTAGCTGCAATGGCAATGGGCAACGTCTCCTACAGGTAAGTAAATTCAATGGATTCAGAATAACTAACACTTATTACAAATGCCGTGAACCCCCCCTTTCGTATTAGGGCGGTCCGACATTAATGTTTGACTCCTTTCCTGGTAATTGGCAGTGCTGCGATTGCGCTGATTACCGAAAAAGGCACTCTTTCATATTAACCCAAAAACTTTACTTACAATAATGAAAAATGGAGAGGAGTCATGTTTTCCCAGTTACACACAATTTATTAAAAACAGCATTACTAAAATACTCTCTAACACAATTTACTCCCTTCGTCGGGATACAGCTTCTTTTACTCAGCGTTTAGGCAATGTCAGCCTTTACAATGAGGAGCCAAGAAATTGCTATGGTAAAGTCCATCCATTAAGTCTGAGCTACTAGCTCCAAAGTCATGTTCCGTAGAACTGAGCTACTAGCTCCAAAGTCATGTTCCGTAGAAAGAGTGCCTGAAGTTATTTTGGCTGTTTCTAAACTTAAACTTCATAAATCCCCAGGGGTAGATGAAATTACTACGGAAAAGCTTAGAGCTGGGAATGTTTCGGTTACCACTTGGATGACTGAAATTCTGAATATCTTTTATGATAAAGGCATGGTTCCTAAGGATTTTACCAGAGCTATTGTTATCCCTATTTTCAAAAAAGGTGATCGCAGTTCTTGTGATAACTATAGGGGTATCAGCCTACTCTCTGTTCCAGGTAAAGTTCTTTCCATGATTGTGCTTAATAGAATTAAGAATCTGGTTGACAGTCAATTGCGTGATGAGCAATGTGGATTCAAAAGTGGTAGGGGATGTGTGGATCAGATATTTTCACTTAGGCAGATTCTTGAGAAATGTTTAGAGTTTCAGAAACCTTTGGTTGCTAGCTTTGTTGATTTCAAAAAGGCTTTCGACTCTGTTGATCGTCTAATTTGTGGTTGATTGTGAGATCATATGGTATACCAGACAAGTTAGTTAACATTATGAAAGCTCTCTATAATAACACTGAGTCGTGTGTGAGAGTTGGTAAGGCTTGTAGCAATTGGTTTAGCATTACTTCTGGTGTTCGACAAGGGTGCATTTTGTCTCCTTTTCTCTTTAGCTTGGTTATTGATTATGTTATGCGAAATTCACTTCAAGGGAAAGATTTTGGCCTTAAATGGACTGGAGATACGAAAATTTCTGATTTAGATTATGCTGATGATTTAGCACTTTTGGCAAATGATGTTGATGAGATGAACTCTTTCATTCGAGCTGTTGATGAGACTGGTAGTAGAGTAGGTTTGGTTATAAACAGAGAGAAAACTAAAGTGATGAAAATTGGTCAGGCAGGCTGTGATTCAGTTAATCTGAATGGTTGCAGTCTTGAGCAGGTGTCACAGTTTAATTATCTTGGGAGCTATGTAACAGATAATGGTGATGTGCGGCATGAGATTAACAGATGAATAGGGATTGCTGCTGGGACTTTTAAGAACCTATGGAGAGTGTGGAGAAATAGGCGTATACACCTAACGACTAAAATCAGACTGTATAATAGTTTGGTTCTTTCTAGGGTTAGTTATGGTAGTGAAACTTGGACACTTTGTAAACAAGATAACAGGAAACTAGATGCTTTTGATTCCAGATGTTTACGCAGTATCTTGGGCATTAGGTGGTTCAGCTTTGTAACTAATGATGAGATTAGGAAAAGGAGTTTGCAACCTCCTTTAAGCAGCATATTGTGCAGAGAGAGACTCCGTTGGTTTGGCCATGTTGCCCGTATGAATAATTATAGATTGGCGAATAGGGTTATGAACAGTGTGCCTAAAGGCCTCAGAAAGAAGGGGAGACCTAGGATGCGGTGGGCAGACAATGTCAAACAAGACCTTGTTAGAATTGGTGTGCAGTGGCCAGATGCAGTAGATGTAGCTCAGGATAGACTTGCTTGGAGAACTAAATTGCACGGTCTGGTTGGACCTTCGTAGCCCATGGCTGCTTGAGGATGATGATGATGATGTACAAGTGGTAAAAGTTAATCGGTTCAATAATACATGTCATTTGTATTTTCCTATCATTATGTCATTTGTTAAGGAAAAACCTTTCTTAAATTCATCTTTTATTACAGTTATTGCTGACATTGTTACATTAACACACTAATAGTGATAAAGATAAGATGATGTTACGATAGGTGCTAAATGGTTAGCTGACTATTTAATACCCATCGTAACACCATCTTATCTTCATAATGCATATCTCCATTCAAGTACAGGATCCGAGATTTAAAAAAAAAGTGCGGTAGTTGAAGGCAGAAAGTTTTTCAAACGCTCTGGTATCTTCGACTACGAATTTCTGACCACCATAAAGAACCTATTAACTACTTTTGAACAGTTCCCATTTGGATAAAATTGACAAAATCTTGCGACTAATATTACACAGGAAAATCTCCTTTGCCTCCAAGTATATTGCAATACACACCACGCATTTTAGCCCACAGTTTAATATACTTCATGAATAATTTAAAACCTTCTTTGTTGTTTAAAAATAGGAATAGCCCTTCTGTAATCCGAGAACAGTTTAAGTTGCGGATACACTTGATATGCAGGTTTCTGAATAGATTGTGATTTCTGAGATCTCGAAGTTTGTTAACGCTATGAAGAGCAAAACGAGCGTAGACCATATCTTTCTCGAAACCAGAAAATACAATAATCACAACTGGAACTTATACATATCTGATGGTACGTAGACTTTACATTTCAGGACAAACTGAACAAATGTTGTGAAAAGTCCTTTCTCAACACATTTCGAGATGAAATACACAGAAAGACAATGTCAGCTGTTCTAGAGATTACACGCATTTCGTGAGACCAAACTTAAACATTTTCGCATGTTCTTTTTCCTATAAATGTTGGGGAAGGGCTGTTTTCTTATTTCTGTTATCTGTAATAATAATAAATACACCCTAAAGCAGCTGCTTGCCTTAGAGGTCTGACAGGAGCCTGTCAATTTATATGCCAGAGTAAAAGGTCAGAGGATGGCAGAAACTCAGCAGAAAAACGACACATCCATCCACGAGGTCATCGAACCCATCTCTAAGATCAGTAGCCAAGCGCGCTAACCAATCGGCCGTGAGACACACTCTACAGTTTGTGAATTTTTCACAGGACTTTCATTCGATGCACACCTTCTTTCGGGAACTCATAAAACAGGCATTCTTTCAAAGCCTCATTTAAATCTTCAGTTAATAAACGGTCTCTGTTTGTTGGATAATGCTCATCTACGAAAGATGTAACACCAAGATGATTCGCTTGTGGGTGTTGTCCAACGTCTTCCGCCATTTATCGTCCTTCAGTAGATCAATAACTCTGGAAACACAACGAAAGATAAGTGTTTGTATAATAACCACCATACACGCTACTACAATAACACAGTAAAAATAGCAATAATAACAACAACACAGTAATAATAATAATAACAACAAAATGGAGTAGTAGTAGCCCAATCAGATATTTATCGATATTTTTTAAATGATTAACATCTACAGGTAATGGACAAATACCGAAGACCAACGTAAAATCATTAACATCGTGTTGCACTAACACTTGTTTTCTGTACAGCCTGTATACGTAGTTGCACAGAGTTTACCAGCTTCTGAAAATCATCAGGAGGGATACAACACCGTTCGTCAATTTTCCTTTCTGAGAAAATATTTTTTTCATTTCGAAATGTTTCAAGTATACGATATTCTTCAAGAACTCTTAATTACTATTCCGCAAAATCTACTAAACTCTACAAAAACAAAGTAGAAAAAAACTTTTTTGCCAATATTTGAAATAAATTCCTAGTACAATAACTCAAAATTGATAACAACGAAAATAAGAAAGCTAAAATGTTGTTGTTTTCCCTTTTAAATTGGAAATCATTGACAATACACCACAACAGTGAACATTGTATTAAAACGTGTTTCCAGTTTCTCAAAATGAATGAAATTAAACGAAAATATATATCCTTCGAAGGAAAATATTTTGCCGGACGTAATACGCATCAGAAACGTCTAATTCCTGAAAGATTTTCTTGGAAACGGGTATATTTACTGATCATTGTTTCTTCTTGCATGCAGAATACTTCCAAATAAATAGTTCCTAGTTGGTTTCTTCTTAGATAGTTCACTTCCTCTTATATGCAACAGCATGCTTGGTAATAATGTGGACAAAGTTATTAATATCTAAGATTAGATTAACATTCTTCACTTTAAAACCAAATCCAATTAATCAGAACGATTGGCTAGTACACTCAAGTTTTCCTTTTTGACAGAGAAAATTAGTATTTCATTCATAAATATTTCCAATGAGATTCTAAGCTTAAGAAAATAAAACCAATCCCTGATTCAACCAAACAGCACAATTCCAAATATGTC
Organism: Ryuthela nishihirai; assembly: GCA_038380435.1. NCBI lineage: Eukaryota > Metazoa > Arthropoda > Arachnida > Araneae > Heptathelidae > Ryuthela > Ryuthela nishihirai. Next base: position 71,179,559 of record JAWZYU010000008.1, on the reverse strand, counting down.
TCTTCCGAATAGGAGGTTGCAATCAAAAGAAGAGAATGCTTCCATAAGTGGTAAAAGTTAATTGGTTCAAATAATTCATCCATTTGAATATTCGTCACTTTATATCATTTGTTAAGGAAAAATCTGTCACAAATTAATCTTTTATTACTCACTTGTTTCATTAACAAATGAATACTGATAAAGATAAGAAAATATTACGATCGTTACTAAATGGTTAGCTAACCATTAAGTACCCATCGTAACACCGTCTTATCTTCATAACGCATATCTCCATTCAAGTACAAGATACGAGATTAAAAAATAATCTGTTGTGGAAGGACCCAACCCGTTTCCTCGAACGCATGGAACTTCATGTCCATCATAAAGAACCTATTAACTAATTTTGAACAGCTCGCATTTGGATAAAATTGGCATTTTCTTGCGACTAATATTCCCCATGAGAGGCCATTTTTGTATCCACATATATTGGAATACACACCACGTCTTTTAGCCCACAGTTTATACACCTCACGGACAATTTAAAGTCTTCTTTGTTGGGTAAAAATTGAAACAGCTCTTTCATAATGTCAGAACGTTTTACCTGCTGATACATTTGATAACCAGGATTCTGACTAAATTATAAACTCTAAACTCTAGCATCACGAACTTTGTTAAAGTTTTGAACATCTAAACGGACGTAGACCATATCTACCTCGACACCAGAAAATATATTTTTTCACAACTTTAGCTTATGCATGTTCGATGATACGTAGGATTTGCACTTCAGGCTATTTCTTTCAGAAGCTGAACAAATGTTATGAAAAGTTCTTTCTCATTTCGAGATTATAATACACTGAAAGTCAATGTCAGCTGATCTAGAGTTTACGAACAATTGGTGAGACCCAATAAAAACATTTTCTCATGTACTTTTTCCGATAAATGTTGAGGAAGTGCTGTCTGCTTATTTATCTCTTTTGTCCATGTGTTTAGTGGATTCGTAAAAAGAGGAATTCTTTCAAGGCATCATGTAACAGTTCAGTCAATAGGAGGTCTCTGTCTGTAGGGGACAGGGTGTCTCAGTCGGTCGCGCACTACGCTCGTAATCTGCAGTTCTCTGGTTGGGGTCCCAGCTGGGCCAACATTAAGAGTTATGTACGCAGATCTCCTTGCCTCAGTTATTAAATGGCACAGATGAACTTGGAAAGGCCGCCGTCCACCGGATGGGTCGTTAAGCCGTAGTCCGCATGTGTGGGAGAGCCATATCCTGTACACGTTAACGAAAATGCTGGATGGCATTGACGGGAAGCTACCATCTGTCTCCCAACAGCTGTTCCAGTGGGTCCCCTTCCCCCACCTTCTCTGAGACTTTGAGATCCTTATGGCCTGGCCATTTTCTCTATTGTGTGCAAAAAAAGTGCCGCTCAGAGGTAAAGCGACCCAACTACTACAACAACGTAATAATAATAACTACAACAAAATGGTAGTAATAATAGTAACAGCACTATCAGATGTTTTTCGATTTTTTTTTAGATTATTAACATCTACAGGTAATGGGGGAAAAAACGAAAGGGCAACGTAAAATCATTAACATCGTGTTGGACTAACACTTGTTTCCAGTACAGCCTGTATTCGTAGCTCCATAGAGTCTACGAGTGTCTGAAAATCAGCAGGAAGGATACAACACCAAAAAAGAAACATGATAAAATCCCGCTTGTTCAGTGGAGCTGGAAAACTGTCTGAGATGACGTTAAAGTAATTCTCATTGATTTTCTAGATCAGGGGTGGGCAAATAGCGGCCTAAGAGTTTTTTGTGGCCCGCCAAGACAGTCAGAAAAATCCGCCTCGAACCGAGATTTCCTTTCCGTGCGCGACCGAAGTTTCGTCTCGTATTTTCCACTAGGACGGCCACATCAATACGCATGCGCAGTATAGATACGATACGCAGTGCTTTTCCGGTTGATCTTGGCAACAGTAAATATATAAATTTCCAACTTTAGTGAAACCATGAACCCTCCGAAAAAACGTAAAATCGGTGATGAATGTCGTGTGTTTAATGAAGAATGGACAAACAAATATTTCTTTGGTAATACAGGGAATAAAGCAGTGTGTTTATTGTGTCATGAAACGATAACCGTATTTAAGGAGTACAATCTGAAACGACATTACGAAACAAAACATAGCGAATTTGGCTGCAAACTTTCCAAGGAAGAACGCAAAATAAAAGCTGCGGAGTGTGTGAAAAGGCGGAAGAAGCAACAAACATTATTTACAAAGCAATCAACACTTCAAAATAGCGCTACAGAAGCAAGTTTCATGGTAGCCTACAACCTTGCTAAACACAACAAGTCTTTTTCGGATGGCGAGTTTATTAAACAGTGTATGGTAGAGTGTGCAAGCGTATTGTGTCCTGATGTTAGAAGCAAATTTGAAAGCATTTCATTGTCAAGAAGGACTATACTGTAGTGCGGTGCATTGACTCAATTAGTGACGAACTCACAGAACACATGAAGACTGCGAGCAAAGATTTTGTTTAGTTTTCTTTGGCACTGGATGAGAGCATAGATAACGAAGACACTGCACAATTACTCATCTTTATCCGTGGAATTAATGAAAATTTCGTTATCACAGAGGAATTGCTTGGCCTAGAATCAATGAAAGATAGAACCACTGGTCAGGACTTGCTTGAGTGTCCTGTGAATTGTGTGGAGAAAAGTGGCTTGTCCTGGAACAAAATGGCAAGCATTACAACAGATGGGGCCAGAGCTTTCAGTGGAAAAAATGTAGGTATGGTTAAGCTTTTAAAAAACAAGTTACAAGCACAAGACACAGATAGTGATATCTTGTCTTTTCATTGCATTTTGCATCAGGAGAGCCTTTGTAAAGCTGCACTGGACTTAAAGCATGTGGTAGATCCTATTGTTAGTGTGGTGAACACAATCAGAGCAAGGGCACTCCACCATCGACAGTTCCAATCTTTTCTTGAGGATGTGGAGGCAGAGTATGAAGACGTAATTTGCCACAACAGTGTGAGGTGGTTGAGCTTGGGCAAAGTGATTAAAAGAGTCTGGGCATTGCAGAATGAAATCCTCTTATTTCTGGACACGAAGCAGATATCTCATGATTTTGTTACAAAAATAGGATGTGAGGAGTGGAGATATGATACGATGTTTGCAGCTGATGTATTTGAGAAATTGAATGAACTGAATGTGACATTGCAAGGAAAGGGGTTGTTTGCACATGAAATGTGGAAGCATGTAAAATCATTTAAAGCAAAACTAGGTCTATTTGCAAGGCAAGCAGGTGAAGGCAATTTTTGTCATTTCCCTTTATTAGGAAAACAGAAAGTGCCTGAAAGTGTTTTTGCTAAGATAAGGGATCATCTGCAGAGTTTGGAGGACGAGGTCACAAGCAGATTTCAGGACTTTAAGAAAATTGAGCCTAAATTCAATTTGCTCTCTTATCCCATCACTGCTGATATTGACACAGCACCTGAGGAGCTGCAGCTTGAACTTATTGATATGCAGTCAGATCACACTGTGAAAGAAATGTTTAATGTTGTAACATTAGTTGACTTTTACAAATCTTTGTCTGCTGGAAAATTTCCATGTATGAAGAAATTTGCTGGAAAAATGTTCTCTATATTTGGGTCTACATATATTTGTGAGCAAAGCTTTTCTTGCTTGAAAATCATCAAGAGTAAATATAGATGCTCTTTCACAGACATTAACTTGCAGGCTGTGATGAGAATCTCAACAAGCAATCTCACTCCTGATTTCAAAAAAATTGTAGAAAAGTGTGATAGGGTACATTTGTCTCATTAAACTGATTCTAAAATTAAATGTGCTTGCAGCTATAGATGATATGAAATTAGCACAATAAATAAATTGAATAAAACTGCCACTATTTTATTTAATTTATATTTATTGATTTTTATGGTACAATTTATACCTTTTCTGAAATGCAAAGTTAATTAATGAATGCAATCATTTTAAAAAGTGCGGCCCTCCGCTAACCTCCGCTTCCACAAAGTGGCCCCCCGAGCCAAAACAATTGCCCACCCCTGCCCTAGAGGTATGACCCCGCTTACTGCTGCAGTACCCTGCAGGTTAGGATGGGTTACAGAGAATGGTAATATGCATGCTGCTGACCACTGCAAAGCACAGATATTCGCTCCATGCACAGTCCAGCCAAAGTCGCACCTCCATTGTTTCCAGCAGCTGAAGGTCACATTCTCATCAACTGGTTGCGTTCTAGTGACAATCTGAAGGATAGTTTCTAGAGATAAGATGCAGTCACTAAAATGGCTTTTCGACTCTAAAATTTTTCACTGAGAACAAATATTTGTTTCAATTCACGAAACTGAATTCGGTTTCTTAGGAAAATAATCAGTTTATGCAATAAAATGAAAATAAAAGTAAATTATCTCTCAAACATCTCCTTCTCAGAGAAGTCTGACAGGAACCTGTCAGTATAATACGCTACAGACAAAATTTGTGAGGAAGGCGAGACCGCAGCAGAAAGACACATCTATACATAGGGTACGACTTTTTTCAGGTTAAAAATAACTCCATTAGATGAATAATTATCGGGGAAAAAAATCTTCTTTTTTTTCAATTTGTGTTGAAATAAAAATAATTGAAATATTCAGATATAAGGTAATAATTTTATTATTGACATACGATAACATATGCATATCCATTGTTTCTTCGGCGAGAGGGGCGGGTATGGCCTAGTCGATAGCCCGGCAGGCTCGTAATCTGCTTCAGGGCGACTGCTTGAGGGAATATTTAATTTTTAGAAAAGAATTCATAGCGGAATATTTACCGGAAGAATGGTTTGCAAAACTTTTAAAAATTGGCGGAACTGAAAAAATATAGATATAGATGCATAATTTTAATTCCCATAAAACATATAATTTCACGTAATAAAATAATAAGTGGTTTGAAAACAAATTAATACACAGAACACTTAACTTTTATAAGTTCAATCTTTATCTGATATTATTACATAATCATCGTAAAATTTCGGGTGGGGGGAGAGGGGGGTCTTATTTTCCTAACAGCAAATTTGGGGTTGTTAGTTCCTATACTGCACGACTGGCATGTTAGGAGCTCTGCAATAAACAAATTATTAAATGAAAAATAATTGCTTTGTGACAAGATAGTAAGAAACTTAACGTCTTTTATTCTAGATCAAAGGCTCTGAAGTGAGGCTACTGATAATTGAAATAACAAAAGAAATTAATGATACTTTTTATTTATGATACAAGTTCGCCATCAAAAGAACAATTTAAAATAAGCGCATTAATAAATAAAATAAAAATAAATACCTCCTCAGGCAGATGCTTGCCACAGAGGTCTGACAGGAGCCTGTTAGTTAAATTCGCCATAATAGAGGGATCTGTGAGGATGGCGGGCCCTCAGCAGATTTTTTCCCTACTGCACGCGGTGTTCACAAATGGTCACCCTCCCAGGTACCGAACGCGCCAAAAGCTGCTTAACTTCGGCGATCCGAAGGTGTTTTCAGATTCAGATTTATAGCATTTGTTATTTAATTATGAAAACATTTACTTCAACCAAAGCCGTATTATTAAGTGTATTGGCCGACACAGTACGTAACTATTTGATGAGGGGATTGAATTATAGATCAGAAGAAAAAATAGAAGCTTTAGTTATCTGAATTTCTTTTTCTATTTGAGTTTACCATACAATTTTATTCGTTTTCCTCTTAATTTTGCTGCAGCTCATTTGTTGTCGCGCTGTAATGCTACAACGAGAAAATATCTCCTGTTGACTACTACACCTATCCCTCGATTTACACTGAAGATAGGTTCCGCACAAAATCGTGTAAATCGAAATCCGTGTAATCGAAATCAAAACCGTGTAAATCGAAACTGAATTATGCACATTTTAGAGTTTTTTTCGTTTTACACGGTTTTACATAGCAAAATCCAAGATTTCGATTTACACGGTTTTGTGCGGAACCTATCTTCAGTGTAAATCGAGGGATAGGTGTATTCTAGATGACAAGACAATACAATATTCCGGGCCCCCTGGGTAGGTCCTGTCTCTCTCGTTACACAAGAAGCTAGTCAAAAGTTGTTGATGTCTCCATCTGCTAACCACATCAGTAGTGTAGTGCCAACCTGGGGCACCACCACGCACTGTGCGTGGTGGTGCCCGTGGTGGCTCCCCCCCCCAATGACGTCACCGACCGGAAATTGACCCGTGTTGCAATCGTCCACGTTGCCTTCTCAGATTGAACTTTGACTCCTATGTCGCAATCGACCGGAAATTGACCCGTGTTGCAACTATCCACGTTGCTTTCTCAGATTGAACTTTGACCCCTATGACGTCACCGACCGGAAATTGACCCCTGTGTCTCAACTGTCCACGTTGCCTTCTCAGATTGAACTCTGACCCCTATGTCGCAATCGACCGGAAATTGACCTGTGTTGCAATCGTCCACGTTGCCTTCTCAGATTGAACATTGACCACTATGTCTCAACCTACCATATTTTAAGCCCTCTTCATAGACCCCCTGGTCGACCTATATTTTAAGCCCCCCTTCTCGAATAGTCTCGATTTTCCCCTGATTAACCCATATTTTAAGCCCACCCATCTTCATAGACCCCCTGGTTGACCCACCTATATTTTAAGCCCTCCCCTCTTTAAAGCAAATCAGTTTTCTCTATACACGTTTAATCGGTCTCATCCAGCGTCCATACTATTTTTAGTACGTCTCCTGCATTTAAAAAAAAAATTCCTTCCGACAGGGTGATTTGAACCCTCTACCTCAGTGCCATTGCTCTCGGCTATGCCTTGTTACTTGATGGTGTGGTTTAGATGTGTTTCAAACGGGTATAGCCATATAAATCAGGGTATCTCTTTATTAAGCTTGAGTTTTATATTTCAGATATTAACCTAGGTTTTTTATTATCCTACGTTTTTTTACAACCTTCGTATTCTTTATAACTAACTTTTTTCAGCGTATTTCTTATAATGAACTCCATGACTAGAAGAAGGACAAATCTACAGTTTTAAAAGACTGTCCCACAGAAAATACCAATGGGCAAAAAATTAATAAAAGGAAAAAAAAATCTTAAAAACTTATTCGTCATTATGTAAAAAGGGATAATATGGTGACCTATAACTTTAGTACGTCTCCTGTATTTTAAAAAAATTTGCTTCCAACGCAGTGATTTGAACCCTCTACCCAGTGCTAATAGCATCATCGCGCTCGGCTATGCCTTGTTACTTGATGACGTGGCTTAGATGTGTCTCAAACGGGGTATAAATCACGTATCTCTTTATTATAGCTTGAGTTTTATATTTCAGATATTAACCTAGGTTTTTTATTATCCTACGTTTTTTCACAACCTTCGTATTCTTTATAACTAGCTATATTTTTGTGTAACCTTCGTTTATAACCTACGTATTTCTTTTAACTCCGTGACTAGAAGGACTATTCCACAGTAAGACTGTACCTCAGAAAATGTCATTGGGTAAAAAAATTTAATAAAAGGAAAAACTTATTCCTCATTATGTATGATATGGATTGACCTGTATGGGTGTCATAGAAGTCCCGCTTTAGAATAGGTGTTCGGTACCGGACCACGTTTTTATTCACGGATGTCCTGTGAAATTAAAAGATATTAAACGGTGAATCACAATGGGACCACGATTTACTGATCCTTTGACGATCCTCTTCGATAAACTCGTTATTCATCAAAAAGTCCTCCTTTCTTAAAAACCCTACATTAATTAAAACTCTTATCAAAGTCCCCCTCATTAACAGTTCCACCCCCCTTTCAAGGACTAGCCTGCAGTAACTGTTTTCCCACAGAAAATGCCATTGGGTAAAAAAATTTAATTAAAAAAAATCTGTTTTAAAATCTTATTCGTCATTATGTGTGATATGGTGACCGTAAATTGTTCCACACCACGGATCACGTTTTACTGACGGATGGTTAAGTCCTGCGCAATTAAAAAATTTTAACTTCCACACTCATCTGAAATTTTTCCACTAAACGTTTTTTGAATGGCAACGAGGGTGTTGCAATTCTTTTATCCGTATTTTGCGAGTTCGACCTTTCATCATGCATTCCGCAACAAGCAGGATGTGTTCGTGACAAGGTCACTTTCTTAACGGGTGATTGCAGACAGATCTGTTGCTATCCGCTCAACAATATTTGCATCTGCTACTGATAACACGATTTCCTTCATTAAAAATAGAAACTTGGTAAATAATTCCACAGCATTCATTAAGAACACAAACTGATTTCGTGCTAAAACATAGTCTTCCAGAACTGATGAGAAGAAACACACAACATTATTCAAAAGATTCGTAAGGATGAAAACTGTAAAAGGTACGAGAACTAAGGTCAAGGTATGAAAATTCATTCAAAGTGACAAGCAGGGTGTGATTCTGCATAGTTCAATGAGTCCTTTAGTAGCCGTTAGGAAGTCGAGAAGTAGGAGATTTGCAGACTGAGAAAAATAACATATCGGTGGAATATGGGATGTTCGTTTCCAAAGAGAATGAATGTTTTCATTTTACATCTTCAGTACCCTCAAAAAGTTACATTTCTACGGTCTATTATTATTTTGTACCATGGAAAACCAGTTAATCAGCCAAGAAAAATCAATAGTTGATGTATATATTAATGTTTCGCTGAATTATTTATTGGAATGAATGCAGTAACATGAATATTGATGAAACAGTGCAAAACAAATTTTTTTCAAAGAGTTACATTTAGTACACACAATTCTTGTTAATTTTTTTTTCTCTGCTTTACACATGGCCGTCTTGTGTTTACTTCGACTGTCAAATGATCTCCTACCCTGAGCATGCTATTAGAAGCTTCTACGGCACCAACCGAGAAAAGCACGGGATATTTTGCTACCAATGAACTAGGAATTAACTCTTTTTTTTTTCCATTACCACTGGGACTACTTTCCACATATGTAAATCCTGTATTAACTGTGAATGAGCCTGTAATAAATTGAATGCCTTAACAACTACATACATTTAGAAGAAAAATATATCTAAATTCGTAAAAATGAACAACATTTCTGTCAATGTTTTTGGACACGAGAAAGAGGTGTTCCCACTCTACATCACACCATTCAGATTTAAAGCGCACGCAAATCTCCTACTGTTATCAGATGATGAAAAGCAGCATTATTGTTCCATTAAAAATTGATAAGAATCTATGAAATTCAAAGTTCCAAGGGAGAATGCTGTTTTCCGTATTATTGGGAACACAATTAATCTTCTTATTTTTGATCATTCCTTGCGTAATAAGATGGCTGTCCTTTAGGTTATGAAATATAACTGGAACATTATTAGGAGCTTGAAAATTGGGATGACACGTATTATGAGCGCCTCCTCGGAGAAGTGCTAAAACTATGTGTCAGATACTATGAAATTCATTCCTGTCATGTTTACACAACTCCTGCCTTCATACCTGAAGAAGACAAATATGTACCTTTTGGGAGGCATACGAGGGGGAATTTCAGTGAATTGTTTTAGCACGCAAGCAACAAGCATTTAGAATGAAAGACCGATTGCAAGTTTGTTTAAACTAATTCTTCAGATGCACGTTTCTCCATAGATTCGTAAAACTCATTATGTATTCTTTGCTTTCTCTCACACATCTCACAAGATAATTAAAGTTCAAACACTAATACATCTTCCCTATGTGTATCTTTCAAATAAACCATACGACCAAAGTAGATAAATCGCAAGCATCATCTGCGTCAGATCTGATTCCATATATCTGCTAATTCATTACGACGAAAATCTCACAATAGCCTGAAATGGACAGTACTTTACCTACGACACAGCATGTGACTAGGTCTTTAATCAAATTACATGCATAAACGAAAATTAGAAAAACAACGAAATGGTTGGTATTTTCAATGAGAATCACTAAAATGTAAATGGCGTTGGAATATCTATAAATGCACACACATTTCAGTGGATAGGTGAATATTTTCACAATTGTTTGGAAGTGGAAGACCCAATAACTGTAAAACATACAGTGACGAGAAAGTATAAAAATGCAGTGGGATGGTTGTAAAAATCGCTTCAAAACAGCAAATTACAGCGCAAATACTGTAAGATAGAAAAAACGACTATTAACAAGCACCATCTAGTGTGTAATATAAGTGAACCTAAGGAGTAACTGATAAAAGTCACTCTTTAGCGGAAGGAGTAATACAGGAAAATCATAAAATATTAAGGTCCCACTCTAGTAAATCATGGTCCACTGCGTACACACGGATGGATGAATATCACAAAATACTTTGCATATAGAAAACATTAGTAAAGAACAACAGAAGTTTGGAAATTTAAAATCTGAAAACTCGTTGTTTATAAGAAAACAACATTTTCAGTATTTCCATGAAAAGTTGGGTCCCAGAATTGATCCGCTAGACCTAACTTTGCATTCTCTGACTTCAACCACCGATAAAACGTAACGTAAGCTCTCTCGGCGGTTATTCCAAAGCGCTTTCACGCGCTATTTTCAGAGTTCCTGGTCCCCCTACTACGTTTCAATAAGCGCATAAGTGTGTGAAGGTGAATATTTTTCGCTGCAAACACAAGTTTTTCGACAAAGATAGGATGTTTCACTACAATCTAACACACGCATTTTCACGTCTAAGAATCGGTTTAGTTATTTTTCCCTGCATATTTCTATACTAGTGTGGAATTCTTAGAACAAGTGGTACTATGTTCGTGTGAAAGTGGTTCTGGCAAGCACACGTTTTTTGATAATGTTATGCACCCTGTTTGGAAAGAACACTGTCTATGGAGCATTACTCCTGTAAATTCCATAAGCATAATGCTTCGCGATTCTGAGGCCCCCATAACTGATAGACAATACTTTGCATTTACAGGACCTAACGCATAAAGTCTTTCACACTTCAAACTCAATCATCACATTTCAGAAAGAAAGAGGATTGAAAATGAAAGGAGAAGTGATAGAGAAGCATATGAAAAGTGTCCTACCCAGCATTCTCACATTAAAGGAAAACGTAAGCATTCATCGCCTCAAAACAACTAAGACAGAGGACGCCATGTGCCAGCTTGAAAGGCAGCAAGAAGGTTGGTAACAGTGGTTTAACCATCCATTTTTAAGTATTAGGGCGTTCATGTTACAATTTCTTACAACAACGTTCATATCTAGTGAAGATGGAACAGTAAATCAGTAAACGTGGTCCCATTGTGATTCACCGTTTAATATCTTTTAATTTCACAGGACATCCGTGAATAAAAACGTGGTCCGGTACCGAACACGTATTCTAAAGCGGGACTTCTATGACACCCATACAGGTCAATCCATATCATACATAATGAGGAATAAGTTTTTCCTTTTATTAAATTTTTTTACCCAATGACATTTTCTGAGGTACAGTCTTACTGTGGAATAGTCCTTCTAGTCACGGAGTTAAAAGAAATACGTAGGTTATAAACGAAGGTTACACAAAAATAAAGCAAGTTATAAAGAATACGAAGGTGTGAAAAAACGTAGGATAATAAAAAACCTAGGTTAATATCTGAAATATAAAACTCAAGCTATAATAAAGAGATACGTGATTTATACCCCGTTTGAGATACATCTAAGCCACGTCATCAAGTAACAAGGCATAGCCGAGCGCGATGACGCTATTAGCACTGGGTAGAGGGTTCAAATCACTGAGTTGGAAGCAATTTTTTTTTAAAATACAGGAGACGTACTAAAGTTATAGGTCACCATATTATCCCTTTTTACATAATGACGAATAAGTTTTTAAGTTTTTTTTTCCTATTATTAATTTTTTGCCCATTGGTATTTTCTGTGGGACAGTCTTTTAAAACTGTAGATTTGTCCTTCTTCTAGTCATGGAGATCATTATAAGAAATACGCTGAAAAAAGTTAGTTATAAAGAATACGAAGGTTGTAAAAAAACGTAGGATAATAAAAAACCCAGGTTAATATCTGAAATATAAAACTCAAGCTTAATAAAGAGATACGTGATTTATATGGCTATACCCTGATTTATATGGCTATACCCGTTTGAGACACATCTAAACCACACCCTCAAGTAACAAGGCATAGCCGAGAGCTATCGGCACTGAGGTAGAGGGTTCAAATCACGCTGTCGGAAGGAATTTTTTTTTTAAATGCAGGAGACGTACTAAAAATAGTATGGACGCTGGATGAGAACGATTAAACGTGTATAGAGAAAACTGATTTGCTTTAAAGAGGGGAGGGCTTAAAATATAGGTGGGTCAACCAGGGGGTCTATGAAGATGGGTGGGCTTAAAATATGGGTTAATCAGGGGAAAATCGAGACTATTCGAGAAGGGGGGGCTTAAAATATAGGTCGACCAGGGGGTCTATGAAGAGGGCTTAAAATATGGTCGGTTGAGACATAATGGTCAAAGTTCAATCTGAGAAGGCAACGTGGACGATTGCAACACAGGTCAATTTCCGGTCGATTGCGACATAGGGGTCAGAGTTCAATCTGAGAAGGCAACGTGGACAGTTGCGACACAGGGGTCAATTTCCGGTCGGTGACGTCATAGGGGTCAAAGTTCAATCTGAGAAAGCAACGTGGACATTTGCAACACGGGTCAATTTCCGGTCGATTGCGACATAGGAGTCAAAGTTCAATCTGAGAAGGCAACGTGGACGATTGCAACACGGGTCAATTTCCGGTCGGTGACGTCATAGGGGGGAAGCACAGTGCGTGGTGGTGCCCCAGGTTGGCACTACACTACTGATGTGGTTAGCAGATGGAGACATCAACAACTTTTGACTAGCTTCTTGTGTAACGAGAGAGACAGGACGTACCCAGGGGGCCCGGAATATTGTATTGTTTTGTGCGCACAAATTTGTATTGTTATCCACCCATTCTGTTTTCCATGGTCCCTGGTCTTAGGTTGGTACACGCCGACTCTCCCCCCCCCCCCACACACACACTCTGCCATGGTTACCGGCTTTAGGCATGGCCCATGCTCTTGTCCTTTTCCATCCTCTCTGCTTGTTTTAGTCATTTGCTTAATTGAATCACTTACTGAATTACTTTCCAATGTAATTCATAAGTAATGATACACAATTTCATTCTTTTCACCCTCCCAAGTTCAGGCTGTGTGGTACAGATCAACTCTCTCTCTCCACTTATATTTATCTTTGCAATCTTGGTCTTGTCTTATTCATATCTCAGACTTCTCTACCTGCTTTGAAATCCAAAACATTTGTATTTGGAACTAAAAATTGATAGAGTTACATTTGGAACACTAAAAGTAGATTAAAAAAAACTAAAAAAATTTATTATTATTTATTAGCATGTTTGTCTACTGACCAAAGGGACCTAGGTTTAGAGCCCCGGATAAGGCATGGATGTTTGTGTTGTTCTTCTGCTGAGGACCAGCCATCCTCACAAATCCCTTCTACTATGGCGTATTAAACTGAAAGATTCCTGTCAGACTTCTGTGACAAGCATCTGTTTGACGAGGGTATATATATATAATATCTACCCTGCCCTCGTGGAGAAAATATGACACTGAGGGGATTGGGAAGGCCGTCAGTTAAATGGGAAGTAAAATTTTAGCCTTGTGTGCAGGATAACTATAGCCTGTGCCATTAAAACAGTAAGATTGAGGCAGGTTTTCATCTTTCTCCTAACAGCTGTACAGTGTGTCTTTGCTGTAACCAGGACATTTAGCCCATTGTGCAGAAAACAGAGCCGCTCAGACGAAATGTGTTAACTCAAGCATCATTCCATCCTCCTCACCGCAATAGACAAGAGAGGGAAACAAGAAACACAATCGAGCCGAAAAAACGTAAGGGGGGGGGGGGGGGGGTAAGAAGCTGTATTTCCAATGCAATATATCATTTTCCCGTTTTATAAATTTTTTTATATTTCTTGAAAAATCCATGAAACAAAATAAGTTTAGTAATATTTATTTCTATTACCCTTACTAGGACTCTGAAAAGGAATAGGAGATGCCCCCCCCCCCTCCCTAGATCTTGTCCTTGGACTCGAGTATGTAACCCTCCACCCATAAGACTTTTTTAGTCACATTACTGATGATCTGAAATGTAAAATAGAACAGACTACTTTTGATTTAATCATTTGCCGAATTGAATCACTTACTCAATTACTTAACAATGTATTCTATAAAACTTAGATACAAAATTTTATTCTTTTCACCCTCCAAAGTTTAAGTTGTGTGGTCCCCAATCAGCTCTCTCTATCCACTTATTTTTATCTTTGCAATCTTGCTCTTGAAGTCCTCTTTTCGGCATTCTTTTTTTCATACCATTTTTCCATCTCTTTCACCGTCTTCTTCCAGCGGGTTCTCATTTCCATATTAAATTTATCCATCTTCCTTTATCCATCATATTCATAAGTCTTTCTCATTTTGATAATATTTTTTACACCTCCAATATTTTTATGTAATCTCTGATTGCTTTAGTTTCTTTATTTCTCATTTTATCTAGTCTTTGCTTCCTCGGATATCTTTTGCAATATCCACTTCAATTACTTTTATCTCAGATGCAAACCTTTCTCACAAAATCATTTTTGATTCTTATGTTAGAGTACTCTCTACAATTGTATTAAATTCTATTCTTTAAAAATCAATTCAGCACTCTTACTGCTTTCTATTTTTGGTCCTCTTATTTTAATAATCTTTCTTTAATTTTTTTTTCATCATACATTCCACTATTAATAACAGCTTTCTCTTTGTTGGGTGTTAAAAAACCGACATCAGAATCCAAAAAATGGAAACATTGGAAACTTTTTTCTTTGAAAAATTTCTAATTATGACATCTATTTTAGGTAAAAAGATATAATCCAAGTAATTACAATCTTATGCCAGTTTTTAAGTAGAAAAACAAATTTAAATAGCTTTTAAAAGTTATTAAAAAATAATAATGAAAAAACTTTTCAAAAATTGACACATGCATGCATTTTAAAAACTGCTTTGGGAAAGGAATTAAGAGCAAAAGTCACAGGAATCTGATATCTCATGTTCAATGGGTTTATGTAGCTCATGACCATATGGGTTTCGAGGTGAAGGGAGGCTCAGCTTAATGAGAGTCAATTTACGGAGTGGAGGGGAGCTCTGCCTGGCTCGGCTGCGGTTAACTCCGTTCTCCCTTCGGGTGAAGGACGGGGAGGGTGGGACGACAAACCAGGAAGAGTCCATTTCAAAACTCGGCCGGTTTGGTATTCTGAGGTACTTCGTTTTCCAAGGCCCGTGGTAGTTAAAGGGTTAATGTTTTTGTGAAAAAAAATTTCGCCGACATACGGGATTCGAATCCGCATCTTTCCAGAAACATACCAGAGTATTCTAACCTGTTGAACTAACGCCAGCTTTTTTCACAAAAATTATTTGATTTATAGATGTTTAAACGTCTAAAGGTAACGCTGAGATTATCAAATATTTATTTATCATTATTAACGCTAAATAGCATAATGTGACTTCCTTATTTATTTTCATCTTACTCAGAGCACTGAAAAAGAAATAGTTGCCACCCGAGATCATAGATGGCGCCATAAGGAGTTGCACAAAATTCACGGGAGCTTCATGATATCGGAATCACCTCCCTTCTTGGCAACAAGCATAATGCGAAGCTGCAGCGACCGCGCTTCGTATGGTCACTGATTTCTTTCAGAACATTGGCCTCTGCAAGGTCTAATGTTCTATATTTTTCTTTCTCCTGATTAGTACTCTTTTTCGTTTTGAGAGAGAGCTGAGAGGCAGTTTCTATTGCATCTGCTATCTCGCCCTTCCATTGTGACTGGTGAAGTGAGCCCCTTATTTGGAGGCTAATTTCACCATATTTACTATACCTTGAACCTTCACGGGAAGAGCGATAGTCAATATTAGCGGAAAAAACACAGACGACTTTAGTTCAACAGATTAGAATACTCTGGCATGTTTCTGGAGAGATACGGGTTTGAATCCCGTATGGCGAAATTTTTTCCACAAAAACATGATTTATTGACGTTTAAACGTCTACAGGTAACGCTGAGATCGTCAAATATTGTTTAAATCCTTAATATTTTGTTAGTGCCTGTAAACCAAAAAAAAATATTTTATCTCTTTAAAAAAGTTTCATTTTCGCACCTCCTTTTGACTAAGACGGCAAAGCCTTGTTTCCATTGTAAACCTTTGGACCATAAGTCTACTACCAAAATTTTAGATTTCCAGTGTAAATAATTTGTTTGCAATATTCCTTTGAAATTTTAGCATTTTTCATCTTTTTCCACCGCTAGAGGGCGCTATTAAAGAATTTCAAAATTGCGAATCGCAATATTTGTTCGACACTTATCCAACCCGAAAAGAAGTTTTAATTTAGCTCTAAAAGTAAAATAATCGATTGTCTATAGACGGACAGACAGATGGACAGACAAGTTAACAGAGACGGACAGACAGACGAACAGATATTGGCATAGGCAGAAGATAAAGTGGAAGCATTAGATCGTTTTCAAACGAACCTTAAAAGAAATTATTTGTTGGTTTTCAGTTAGTTCATTTCACTTTTGCAGCTAATTGCCGTCTTCTGACGGAGTTTCTCGGAAAAAAATATTATTTCTTAGAGTGAAATTTCTACACCCAAATGCAGCGCAGTGAGGCATTGATAAAATATGACAGCTTTTATAGACAAAAAAAAGCGGTAGAAATGTGTAAAATTGTAAAAACTGAGAAGTTTTAAATAGGTACACATTAACTCATATGCTTTCGTCTCACGGTACGACAAAACATGGCGCCCATAAACCATATCACTCGATCAACCAATGACAGTCAATCACCGAGATGGCCAGCCTCTAACTATACAGCACATCACCAAAAAAAAGCTCACCTCCCCATTGAACTAAAAATTGCTGCAGACTACTTAATCACACAACTATCAGACACTGACCATACAATTTACACTGATGGATCTCGCATTCCACACACCACCTCTGGCTCTGCTGCTTTTTACACCCCTTCCACCAAATTCTCTTATGCTATAAAATTAAATCATGCTGAAAATAGCACCTCTTCAGAGCTAGCAGCAATACATATGGCATTAGGCTGGGCCACAGACCTCAACAAACAACACATTAACATAATCAGACTCAAAGCCTGCATTACAACTCATTAACACACTAACAGTAGATCCATTCCCTTTTCCACATACAAAACATAGCACACAACATTATAGACAAGGGAAACGCCCTAACATTTTACTGGATTCCCTCCCATTGCAACATCATCCATAATGAGACTGACTCACTTGCTAAACAAGGCCTCACACTCACAACCCCACATTACCACTGTCACTACATGCAAACATCACATAAGAAAATACACAAAAATTTTTTATCACATGTACCCAGAATTGGGTACCACACACTACAGATAAAAACACATTCAGAGCCACAATAGCACCCTCTCCAAACACACTACATCTTAACTACCTATCCAGAAGGGCCCAAACAGCAATACACAAACTCCGAACTGGCAGAGCGAACATCAACAGACTTATTTATGATTAGAAAAATACATAATGCACTCTGCCCAAACTACCAAGTGATAGAGGATATCCCCCACTACCTACTACACTGTCAAATATACAACACACAAATAATCCTCTATCACAAACTTGCTACACTTGGAGTCACCACATTCACCTTACAGACCATCCTCAGGGCCCTGGCCCATTTCATACAAAGTATTGGCAAAATCCTTTAACCTTCCAACTTCCTGCAGACTCTCCATCTCAATATGTGAAATATGACTCTCCTCCCTGCAGACACCTCCTACTCAAAAGATCCATTGGCCACCAAAAGATCCAGATGCCAAAAAGATCCAAAGGGACAAAAAAAGCATTTTGGACACACTACTGCACCACCTTATTTCCGTAGTGCAATTGATGTTTTCAAATATATATATATACATAATTATACTCTGTAACAATAAACTACAACTCCCAAAGTACCCTTTTTCAAAAATGATTACTAGTGGTGGCAAACCATCTACCTGACCAATTTTCATCACTTTAGTTTTCTCTGTTTATAACCAAACCTACTATACTACCAGTCTCATCAACAGCTCGAATGAAAAGAGTTCATCTCATCATCATTTGCCAAAAGAGCTAAATCATCAGCATATTCTAAATCAGAAATTTTAAGATCTGCCGACCATTTTAGGCCATCCTTAATTGTAAGATTCGGAGCGATTTTGAAACACACCCTTTTACCACCCTTCTTACCAGCTTCCGGCCAACATGGTCCACACAATGATCACACACACTACAATTTTCACTCCCAGAAGAATTTTACTCCAAACCTCTCCCCTCCCCACCCCCTTGCCACAAAACTACGACGCAGCACTTCCTTGGCAAGAAATTTCAACCACCTCCTTCACTTTTAGGGGATCTCCGGCCAAAAGCCTATCGCCATGTAGGGTCGCTATCACTTCACTGTACTGGTCCCTACTTTTGACGCACGCAAAACTTTTTCTCGTGGACCAGATGATAAAGGGGCCAAGGTCCCTTTTACAAAATGGTCGTTTTTAAAAGGATGTTAGACTAACTATACAGGACCTCTAGTGTCAGCGTACATTGCCTACTTAATAACCGCGGAGATTTTGTAAATACTTGAAGTTTGATGTATGTTTGAAAGTAAATCAGTCCTCCATTGGTTTATTAATGGGTAGTTAATAACAGAAAAAATATAGTGAAAAATAAAAAGCCTTGTTTTTGTAAAAATATGTTTTACCAGGTTTACACAAAAATTTACTTCATTCTAATTTTTCAAATTCCTCTGAATCAATTTTGCTTTTAAATGCAGTGACCTTCTATGGCATATAAACTGACAGGCTCCCGTCAGACCTCTGTGGCAAGCAGCTGCTTGAGGGGGTATTTATTTATCTGCGATTATAGGAAGACATTTCTTTTTACTACCTAGCAACTCTCCGTAAAATTTAGTGATCTTTCCGACTGATATTTAATTCGTTTTCTACGTAACACCCCAGTAATTTTTTGAATTTTGATTCTGCTTTGCCAGCAAAAAGATTTCTTTCACATAGGATGTTTTTTAACTGAGCCATCGAAAATGTAATAATGTTTACGGAAATCGTATGAAATAGACTTTATCCGCCATTCGCGTTAACATAAAACGTTTTATCCGCTATCCGCGTTAAGGTCAATTTTCCTTTTATCTGGTGGTTTTAAATGCGGATATCCATTTCCGCGCAGGGCTCTAGTCATAGGCTATAAAAAATTTACCCCCTCTTCCCCTAAAAAAAGGGGAAATACGAAAACGATTGTTCCTTTATATCTCCCGAACGTGAATGCCTAAAGTAACACACTATACGTCAAATGAAAACGTGCAACATGGTGAATGCTACAGGTTAAAACAATCACCCCTCCTCCGTTTCCTCATTGGAAATATGAAAATGATCGTTCCTCTACACCTTCCGAACGCAAGTAGAAGTCTCAAAATGAAAGTTCATACGAAGACCATCGTAGATTGTTTCAATTATGCCTCCCCCCACCACCACCAGGAAAAGGGGCGGTTTTTCGCGAGATGGACCTTAACGAGTTATATCTCAAAGCTTGAGGCGTCTCCGATGTCATGGGCTACCTCATTATTATAACAAAAGGAAAAATGTGGTCGATATTTGACTCATAGCAAATGAACGTTTCTGAAGGTACATGTTTTTAGACAAAAATAGAAATCAAAAATGTTATAAAATACCCATCTTCCCATATACACCCTAAAAAGTGAAATTAAACTAAAGCATATTGATGGTGCAATTAGTCACCGAATTCGTGTTCACTTCAAAGGAAGGTAGGGCGCCGATTTACTCACTCAACAAGATTGCTGGCACCGTATCTTCCTTTGAAGTGCATGATTGCACCATCAATATGCACTAGTTTTATTTTCTTCTTTTTAAGGTGCATATGGGAAAATTTTTAATTTTTATAGGTACCTACCATGAAACAATGCACTTCAATATGCCTTACATTTTTTTCACATACTATTTAAAAAGCTGTCCTGGTAGCCGAGTGGTTAAAGCGTGCTTGGCTACTGATCAAAAGGACCAGGGTTCGAGCCTTGGGTAAGGCATGGGTGCTTGTATCGCTTTTTCTGCTGGGGTTCCGCCATCCTCACAGACCTCCTACTATGGCGTATAAATCGACAGGTTCCTATCAGACTTCTGTGACAAGCAGCTGCTTGAGAGAATATTTAATTTTTATTTAAAAGATCATTTTTTAGAATTTGGCTAACTTTACGGCAATACCCATACCAATACAGATCAAACAAATGATTTTACCTTTTACAGTAACTGAAAGAGGGAGAATCACATCTCTCTTTTGCAATTCTCAGATTGAAAACAATAATTCAGTTTTGACGTACTTGATTGAACTTGAGAAATGCAAGAGTGCTTGTACATAGGTTGTTGTATATTACCTTATTTGTTTAAAAATTCATATTTTCCAAAATGTAATCCTGTTCATTTTTGTGTTACACTTTTGTTGCATCTTCTCATATCTGATAATTTGTAGAACCATATAACCTGTGATTTATAGTTTCTAATTTTTTTTTACTATTTTAAAATTAGGCAAAGACAGCAAAATTAAATTTATTGATTTCAATATCAGAACTTACATAAATCTTCCTCTTTAATTTACCTGCAAAAAGCACTCAAATCATCCAATAAGTTACAATTTTATTTTTCTCTTGTGATCTGTATACAGAATAAAAGTACCAGAACTAAATTAAATTTCAAAAACTGACATCTCATCGAACAGCTACTGAGGAAAATTTAAAAGTATAGTTTTGTGCATTGGACCACGATAGGTATCCATTTAACAAAAATCAACCAAATCATTGGTAGTGAGGCAACCCCCTCCACCCAACCCTCCGTGAATTCACATAAAATGAACTTTTAACCAA
The DNA here is from genome assembly GCA_038380435.1 of Ryuthela nishihirai. Lineage (NCBI taxonomy): Eukaryota > Metazoa > Arthropoda > Arachnida > Araneae > Heptathelidae > Ryuthela > Ryuthela nishihirai. Next base: position 71,158,626 of record JAWZYU010000008.1, on the reverse strand, counting down.
ATACCTCCTGCTTCCAATATACTGCAAGTTGGTACTGCAAGTATCTGTTAAAGCCTTCTGTTCGGTCAGTCTGTTCGGCTTCAAAACTCGCACTTCGAATTTAGCAACCAAGTTCACTTACAGGTGCAGTAATTCAAAGTATCATCTGATAAATTTTATCTTTAAGTGTTTGATAATGTAAATTGAGAAGTGCTTAAGAAACTTATTCATATATTTTTTATGCTTCCAGTTCAGTGTAGCATAAATAAAAATGTTTATTACTTTTGCACGTTTTAAAATATAAAAGTTACTTTTGAATTCATTGTGATTGCCTGGCTGGTGCCCCTTGCAGCCTCTGATGACTTAATTTCTGAAACAATATAGAGTTCATTTGGGTATATGACCAACTTTCATTAATAGACTATATTGTTATTGGTTACATATAAGTATTGAACTTTAAATGCAATACAGATGAGTATCATGAGAGTTACAGAATAATAATTTCAGTATGTATGTGTGTTAGCAGATTTAGTGATAATGACAAATAAGCTCACCAGACAAAAAATCAATCACCCCTGGCTGAATGTCACCAAATAACGCGTAACACCTCCGTGCGACCGAAGAACATCCTAAATTCTATCTGGCATGAATACCACCAGTGTTCAGATGTAGTGCACATCAATATTCATCCATTCTTCCAGCAGCAAATGCCACAGTTCGGCCCGATGGCTGGGGTGGTGCTTCACTCGTTGCCCCAAACAGTCCCACAAGTTTTCTATGGGATTCAAATCCGGGGATTTGGCAGGCCACTTGAGATGTTCGAAGGCTTCAGAATGCTCGTTGTGCCAATCCAACACACTTCAGGCCCTGTGCATGCGACAACTGTCATCTTGGAAGACTAGGGTATCCTTCTGGTGTTCACTGTGGAGATGCTGCACAAAAGGCAATATGTGGTCATTCAGTAGCTCCATACAGCCCTTCTGGTTTAAGTGTGATGTCATCACAACCAAAGGACCCATTTCCTCGTACGTCAAACACCCCCAGAACATCACAGAGCCTCCTGTAGCTTGAACAGAACCTTGCACATAGTACGCATGAAAGGCTTCATGCACCTTACAAATGTACCCATCGCCGCACATTATTCGAGTACAAACAGAATCATGACTCATCCGACCAGATAACACGCTTCCAAGAGTTGACAGTCGTCTTTGTGGCATACTTACCTTTGTGGCCGAATAGCGCATATATGCGACATAAAAGGATGTTCATAGCGTTAATTAGAGATCTTGATCGGCGGCCGGTAGCTCAGTGGTCCAGAGCATCTGACATGTTATCAGGAGATCGTGGGTTCGTATCCCACCCGGCTCAAGACAATTTTTTCTCTAAAATTAGAATCGACGTCAAAGTGCTGATTTATTAGTGGATATTGAACTGTCGAGTTTACCTCATTATTTATGAGCATAGTCTTTCTGTCGCAGTTCTCGCAATGATTAGCATTGGACTGCAATATACGCCACTGCTGGAAGACCCTTTGGACAGTACATTTTGACACAGCTGCAAAGGCAACAACTTCTTGTACACTATGTCCTTTGGCTCTGCCAAACGCAATAACCCCTTTTTGCCACTCATTCACATCTTTGGCGCAACCCAAGTTTCACAGAGCAACTAACACACACGTCACACAACCACTTCTTGTCACTGTATGAACCCCGTAGTGCATGGCACCGCTATTTGTAGGATGCGTTTATTACTGATGCAACCTCTGTTGCTGTTGAACAGAAGTAATCCTCTTATGGTGGGAGATGACTAATTTTTTGTCCAGTGAGCTTATCTACAATTATATTTAAATATATTTATTTATTACAGGGTTGTCAAAAAATGCTGCACTGTTTTCATTGCACAAAATACATAAAGCTTTAGAGTTTATTACTGATCTGTGGCACAAATACTACAATAGAAGCAAAACAATCAGTAGAATATTCCATAAAAGGGGTTAAAAAATGATATTAGGCAGCACGTTTTTTATGAAAGTTTTATCAAACTGGCAATGCTATTGAGGAATAGCACAACTTTCAAATAAGGTTTAACACCAGAAAAATTCAGGCATAACAGCATTCAGCAGGTTAGTAAAAAGTTTGAAGAGAATGGTGATGTATGTGATCAATAAGGATTTAATGGCAGAAAAAATTTATGAGAATGCCAGAAGCATCATAATAAGTATACACAGTCCTGAAAAATCAGTAAAATGGCTCTCAACAGCTTAGTTAAAAAAAAATTTACAATTGTTTGACAGGATATATAAATATTTCCCTACCAAATTCATATGTACCAAGCCCTGATTATTGAGAGAGATAGGGGACTGACCTGTGGTCTATTTCATTATTTTTGGAAGACAACACATCAGTTCAATTTCACTGATGAAACACTCACATAAACAAATATGTCAATAAGCAGAAAACATGTGATATCTGGGGTCATGAAATATTCCCATGTAGTTATGGAGACACTGTTGTATTCATTAAAATGAAAGGTGTGGTGTGCCATTTTATCTGATGGAATTTTCAGACCAATCATTCATGACGACACTGTGAATGTTGCCAGATACCTAAGCCTTCAAGATCATTTCATTCCAACTAAGGGAATGAGAATCCTATGCAGGAAACATTTTTTTTTCAGTAATACGAGTAAGGCCATCTATGGCTAATGCAATTCTTGATTTCCTTAACCCTTTTACTATCACTAGGACTTAATGACTTATGCAATGTTTGAAACTGGTAGCGAAAGGGTGAACACGGCGGCACTCATAAAGAACACCAGTGGATCTCAATAGATTCAGTACTGCAAGAGACACCAGTGGGTCATAGAACTGTATCATATAAAAGGAAGCTCAGTCTTGATGGAGCAAAAATAATGTAATTCTACCAGCTGAGATGGGAAATATGTTATTGATCTTGCATTTTTGAAGTTACCAGAGCATCATTCAGTTTATACAGAACAGCATCTAAATTTTTACTTCTCTAGGTAAGGTTAGGATCACTAGTGAGTCACATATAAAATTTAAATTTCTTTTGTAAAATGCAACACATATTGATATATAAAAATGCAGAATGATGTTAAAGGCAGCTGCAATATGAAAATATTTGATAAAATTTTCAAAGGACAAAGAAAATTTGCCAAAAAAACAAATCATCCGGGATTCATGTCAATGACATTTTGACAATAGGGTCATTTAATATCGATAATTTGGATGCTTAAGAACCAATAGCCCTAGTCACCATACTTACCAGATTAAACATGTGACTATTCCCAAGGTGATTCTTAATAAAATGTGTACAGAATATCTCACAAGTGTTGGAATGACTGAAGGTGAAATTATGGTTTCTGTGAAATGCAACACTGAAGAAACATTATCGTAGTTACAGATAATTTCAGATGTACACAAATAGTACAGAATGCAAAGGAATCACATACTGTACATATTTTCATGAGTAAAATATTTACCATGTATCATGAGTACTGTGACAGCAAAAATACTGCAATAAAGGCAATTCAAACAAGAGCATTTTTATCATCCAATGTATTTCCCATTGTTCAAAAAAAAATATATTTCAGCAGTTTATTTTGCACACACACGTTTTTTTCCAACAAGTTCTGCAATTATTTTATTCATATATTATGTGCTACATGTACGTCTGGTACAATATACCTGACAATCCTCCAGTAACACAGAAGTTGACTGACAACTGCATATTTTAATTAAGGAATGACTCACTTTGTAACAGCAAACTTGCATAGACAAACAACACTGACATGGCATATGAATGGGAGAATTATTTTAAATGTTTTGCTGTGAATAAGACTACAAAATTAAAACATTTAAATAACCTTAAAAAGAATGTTTCTAAAAATAGCTGATTTTTTTTCATCACTTAATGTTAAATCATAATCAGCTATGAAACTTATCATGTTCCTGTTATAATGGTACCTGGCTGTGTATAATCCTTGTTCCAACCAAAATAAAGTCCTAGATGCTATTAGCACCAATCACTTGTCTTCAGAAAATGGATAAAAAAAGGGTAGAAGTTTCTTAATGCTTGTGAAATCATTCAAACATGCTAAGCATAAAAAAAATTCTGTACATAACAATAAACATAACTCAAAAAAGGTCATATTGAATAAATTCAGCTCATTATATATATAAATTGGGAAATTTAAACTCCAAAGCAATGAAGGAAACAAAACTGATCCCCATTATATAAGGCTCTTGTCAACCAGCTCCACACTGAATATATGCATATACCAGTCTTTCACTTCATATAATATTCACGAAGAATCTTGATCAGCTCCTTCTTGCCTTAACCTTTTCCTTGCCACATCATCTTCAGAACTCAAACTTGCTCTACTTGAATCCCGCTTCTTCATAGAATTCTGTGCATAAAAATTTAATACCATTAATGTAAACTTTCTATATTTGAAATATATAGAGAGAACTATGTATAATTTATTAACCCTTAACATGCTGGCTTTGTAGACCAGAATTAATTTTGGTGGCCGAATTAATTTTGAGGTGTTTTCAAAAAAATAAAAAGAACTACTCTGAAACCTTATCCTGAAATAACTAATTGGTTGTCCTATACTAAAATAAAGAGCATTTAAATTGTGAATTTTTAGAAAATAAAATATTAAAAAAAACCAGCATATTAATTTCAATAGCACTTTTTTAAATCATATAGTAAAAAAAAAGGCAATTTCATTGGATTTGAACCTCATTCTGAAATAACTAATGGACAGAATATGACAAGAAATATCTTAATCAAGTGAGCATTGAGTTCTACATAATATAAAAATAATTACAATCACAGCTCTAGTACTTATAAAATTTAATACTACACATTGATTGTATTTGCAATTAAAAACTATTTTTCAGATGGGCTGTTATCACTCATTATTGCATATAGCTAAATTGCCTCAAAGTGCAATTTTCTTATGACATATAATTTTACTCCTTTACTATACACAAAAATACCCTTTTCTTATCGAAGGTATATAATTTTATAATATAAAAATATATTTTCATAAAGCATTTTAACAAACAGCAAAACAATTTAAAAACAGGAAATATAATAAATATTGCAATGCTTGGATACACGCATTCTTATGAAACGATGCATATATCTTCGATTAAAAAACATCCATTTTGCCATATATATAATAGTTTTCTTCTTAGACAATTCCAAAAGATTAAGTAGTCAAATGGCAACAGTTCATGGAATGTTCTGCATGAAATTTTAGTTTTGAAACATTACCAGAAAGAAGAAAACAACCAAACATTCCAGTGTGAAATAAGGTCACAAAAATGGCTGCCACAGCAGCATTATATTTTCTTCTTTAAATGTTCTGTAAAGTTGGAAAACTTTTCCTGCATCACAAGCTTTCATTTGACACATAGCTTGTTACTTTCTGCATTTACATTCAGGAGATATAGGGGAACAATCATTTTCATCCCTCCCTCTTCTTTATAGGGGAAAAGATAGCATGGGGGAGTCAAATTTTCATAGCCTAAAACATTCCCACATCAGAAGGATTCATTTCATATATCACTTGTTACTTTCAGCATTCGTATTCTGGAGATCTAGCTCAACGCTTGCAGGGTCAAGGCCGCCTATAGACGTTTTTAGTACAACACATGAAACTTAGATTTTTTTTTAATTGCAGTTTGAAAATTATCTTACATGACTTTTAAAAATACATAATTCACACTTGAAATAATATTTTCTTTTTTCATTTGATGCATATTTTATTAAATCACAATATAAATAATAAGATAAAACACAGCTAGAATTCTTTAATAATTTTATATCACGATAATGCTGTGGTACAAAAGTTAAAGTTAAAAAAAACATTCTTCCAGGGAGAAGTTTTCAAGCCAAGGGAAGTGCTGTACATTTCCATCATCACCTATGGAATATACTTAAATTACACCTTAAATTACCCCAATTTTACATTTTTACTCAGGGTTAACTCTTCTAATCAGAGACCAACTAGAGTTACATATAAAATGAACATATTTGCTGATTTTGCTGGTACAATTGCATTTTCAGTGACGATGTCATGCTGCAGATGGTGATTATAAATGCTACCAGTCCTTAGATGTTCTTGTAGTTTTACAATGTGTGCATATAGGTTATGAATTGTTCATGTATTATCTACAGAAGATATCATTACCATGATGTTTTCAATGTGTTAAAAGATTCATACAATTGTGTGGCAGAATGCATTGCAGTGAATGACATCTTGTATAAAAGAGATTGAACTGATAGAACCATGAACGGCTGGCATCAAAAACCACATTTCAAGTATCAGTGTCAAATGAAGTTTCTGACCTGGATGTGGAAAATAAAGAACTTCATCGGTTCATAACCTATATGCACACATTGTAAAACTACAAGAAGAACATCTAAGGCCTGGTAGCATTTATAATCACCATCTGCAGCATGACATCGTCGCTGAAAATGCAATTGTACCAGCAAAATCGGCAAACATGTTCATTTTATATGTAACTCTAGTTGGTCTCTGATTAGAAGAGTTAACCCAGAGTAAAAATGTAAAATTGGGGTAATTTAAGGTGTAATTTAAATATATTCCATAGTTGATGATGGAAATGTACAGCACTTCCCTTGGCTTGAAAACTTCTCCCTGGAAGAATGTTTTTTAACTTTTTTAACTTTTGTACCACAGCATTATCGTGATATAAAATTATCAATATAAATAATTCAATAAAGCCATCTGATTGCCATATTTTAGAAGCACTATATGGTATTGCCGACTTTTTCATTAACGTTACTCTGTATTGAAGCAATCACCTGATTGAAGCTCAGAAGTTTGATTTAAACTATTATCAATAAAATTTCCCTTCAATTTTCTAAAAACTCCTGAAAATTAACAAAAAAAAAAACTCCTATTTTAAAGTGGAAGATTTTGGAAGTAATTATGAAATGTGCATCTATTTTTTTATGGTGCACCACTGTAAAAAAAAGTATTAAATTAATGTGACTACAACGTTCAAAATTTTACTTCAATAAAATTCAGAATTAAATTCTCTTTAATTTGGTATATATATATATAACATGACCTATTTCTGTTGATTAGTTATTTATCAAAAAAATTCTAAAGTTGACTTTTATTGGACTCTGCAGCAAGCCTGTACTTTATGGTACAGAGAAAAAAAATTACAAAACGGAACAAACGTTTACTTTAAACAAGTATTTTTTTTGTTGTTCAGAAATAGCCTTTCTATTCATGTGCATTATCATTTCTGTCTATTAGTGTTTTTTTAAATAAATTTTCATGTGACTGCAAATAAATAACATACCTTTTTGTCCCATTGTTGATGAAGATATCTTAGAAGAATATTTGTTTTTTCTGTTGTTATTACTGGAAACAAATTAAACAATAAGATTATATATGCAAACATTAAGCTACAATTAGTACGTTCATCAAATGCACAATCATCACAATCATCAATCACAATCATCAAATGCATTTCCATAAACAAAATGTTATATGTTGTGATTCAGAACTTGCTATATTTAAAAATCACAATAATAGAGGTCTACACAGGATGGATAATGAGAATTTGGATTTTTACTCAGTATCAAGTTTATAAAATTACCTTAAATAATGCTTTTCCATAAATGGTATATGGTCACTTACCTTCATATACTCAAGCAGTTTTTATTTTGAGACTTCTAAAAAAAATTAAGAAATTTTCAAAATTCATATTTTAAGTCACACTGAAATTAGCTAATTTTTAGTATCTGCCCCCAAAATAGCAACAGCCATACATGTGCACTACAATACATGCATTTCTTAATTTCTTACAAGTGCTACATTTTGCCTATCACCAAATGCCAGAGCTTTCCATTCCTGTGAAAGTCTTTTCAATTCGATGAATTTCTTATCAGATCCTGGCAGTTATCCAAACTCTTATACTTCTAATAAACAGCAAATTACTGAAGCAAACTATTGATGAAGTAATTTTTGAATTATATTTTTAATTTTAATTTTATTCCATGTAACAAAATAAGATTAAGGTAATATATAATATAGTCAAATACTTTCTGAACTGACCACACAGCACTGCAATCAATAAACACAATGTAATTAGTTAGTTTTTTTCATGTGTCAAATTAGTTTTTTGACAATGTAATTACTTGTTGTCAACTTGCAAGTTTCAATTTGCATCTATTAGGTTATTCAGTAAGCATTGTGTTTTGTGTAGATTTGAAGTATAATCAGTTTATAACGATTTCTTAAGGTGGAAAATGTCAGTCAGGACAATGTCAGATTTTGCTAATGCATCAGCCGTCCCATGGCCCATAACCGAGTGGTTAGCGTGCTTGTCTACTGATCTAAGGGACCTGGGTTCAAGCCCCAGACAAGGCATGGATATTTGTGTTGTTTTTTCTGCTGAGGTCCTGCCATCCTCAGAGACCTTCTACTGTGGCGTATAAACTGACATGCTCCTGTCAGATCTCTGTGGCAAGCAGCTGCTTGAGAGGGTATTATTTTTATTTTTTAGGCCAATCTATTTCTGAAACATTAGCAATGATGCACCAGGTTTATGGAGAGGATTTCCCACCTGGTACTACAATGTTTAAACAGCCCTGAAGATTCTAAGAAGGAAGAGAAAGATTAAAGGATGATGACAGCACTGGAAGTTTTTTGACTTCTCATACACCCATAAAATTCAGCAGCCAGACAAGTTGCATACTGTTGCACTGACTATTGGATCAACTTGTGGAAACTTGCAACTTTTCACAAAAAAAATTGCAGAATTTTTAAGAAATATTTTGTTCCATTTGCTTCTGAAATAAAAAAAAAATAAAAATAAAAAAAGAGCACATTAATATTTTGTGGGATTCCATGTTAGAAGATGGTTTTGTTTACCACTGAGCATCAGTTTTTTTTTTTTGCACACAGTAAATTAAATAGCCAGGTCATGAGGACCTCAAGGGCTCACAGAAGATTGGGGAAGGGGATCCACTGGATAGTTGCCATTATAAATATAGCATTTCCTTTCTTGACTTCTGTCAAGAAAGGATATATTATGCTTATGCTAAGCAACTTCAGCACTAAAGTTTGTACTGACTCTGAACATAGGGCAGGGATGATAGGTCTGTTTGGCATTGGTAGTTGCAATGGTAATAGGGAGTGTCTCCTTCAGATAAGTAAACTTAATGGTTTGTAAATAACTAGCACATACCAAAAACACTGGAATATTTCTAAATACACATGGGTTTCACCAGATGGGATGCATAGGAATGTGATCTATCATACAGTAATTAAGAGCATATGGGCTGGCTCTGTTAGGATCATAGGTCATAGAGAAAATGAAATTGAGTCTGATCATTACCTTGTTAAAAATGTATTGCAACTGAAGTTCAAGAAATGCTATCTAAAGTAAAGGGAAATACACTTAACATAGAAGCTCTGAAAGACCCAAAAAGAGTCAAAACATTAGTCATTCCTACTGAAACATTAGTCATTCCTACTGAAATTGAAAAAGAATGGAATTATTTTAAACAGGCTTATTCTGTTAAAAGGTGCATAGGAGACTAGGTCTTAAATGGTAAGAAAATGAAGCTTATTTCTGAGAGAAAAAAATGTAGGAATAAACTCTACTAGTCCTAACAGACCATTCAATAAACTTACAAAGGAACAGTTGAATGTTGATAAAATTTTTTGACTTGATAACCTGGCTGACAAAGCAACTAAACAACACAACAGAAAGTTACACTGAACAATAAATGTTTCGCGTGGGGGGGGGAAAAACAGAATAATATACAGGGATTGAAGGGCGAGGATGATAAAGTTACTGAATATAAGAAAGTCATAGCAAAATGAGCTCAACACTTAAGGTATGTTCTGAAAAAAGTGGTTAGTTCTATTCCAATTGTTTGTAATGAAGATGCAAATATCACAGTGAAGTGCCTATATCACAATCTGAAGATAATTTGGATATCTCAAAATTAAAACTACACAAATTCCCACCTTAAAATTAAAACTTGTCCTAAAATTTAATTTTAGGAACAAGTTATTTGACTTGCTCTCACTTCCATTCATTATGGAATTGTACCAAAAGATTAACTAAAGATCTTATTATTCGTACTTTCAAACAATGTGTTCACAGTTCTTGTGCTAATTACAAGAGTAAGACTGTATTTTGCTCCTTTGCTCTTTAGTATGTTATTAGTTATACAGAATTCAATATAAGAATATTTTAGCCTTAGATAGTCTTCGAGATTTCAACATTTCTGATTCAGATTATACTAATGACTGGCAAATGATATTCACGAAATTAATCCTTTCATTAGGGTTGTTGATGAGACTGAAAATTGTGTAGGTTTGGTGATTAACATAAAGTGATGAAAATTGGACAGAGATATGGTGCTTCAGATCTTTTCTTGAGCAAGTGTTTCATTTAATTATCTTAGGAGTTGTGTAACAGATATTGGTGATGTTAGACATGGGATACTGGTACTTTTACGAATCTGTAGTGATTGTGGAAGAACAAGCATAGCAACTAATAAATCAGCACTTTAGCGTCGATTTAAACTTTAGAGGAAAAATTGTCTTGAGCCGGGTGGGATATGAACATCGACCTCCTGATAACATGTCAGGTGCTCTGGACCACTGAGCTACCTGCCGGCGATCAAGATCTCCTCTAATTAGCGCTATGAACATTTCTTTTATGTCACATATATGTGCTATTCTACAACAAGCATAGACATCTAAAGACTTAAGCTAATTAATTCTATGTAAAGTCCACAGTTATAGTGAAACTTGGACCCTATATAAGCAAAATTATAGGAAACCAATGGTTGCTAGATTTTTATGTCTATGGATCTGTCCATATATCCATCAGTAGGTATGTCGGTACATTCAAAAAAGAAAGAATCCTAGAAACTATTCCCAGCTTACACAGGCCTTATCATACAAAGGTATTAATAAACTATTAAGACCAGTCATGACCTACAAAATCAGATTTACTAGCCACTGTCAAGTTATATCTAACGGAAAATATGTCTACTGAAATAGTAAATAACCTCCTAATTATTATTGTTATTAACCCTCCAGAAGTGACATGGAATAATAGAAATAAAGAGGTGGCATCAGTCTCCCAGACCGATTACACAAAAATATTCTCCAAAAGTTTATAATAAATAAATAAATTTGAAATAAACTTTCAATTTTTGCTTATTTACTTTTGTGTTGAAAACTTATTAGAAAATATATTCTCAATTGGTATGACAGACCATATGCCACTTCTGGAGGGTTAAAGCCAATTTTTCCTCTCATTTATTCATGTTATATTATGTACATGAAACAAATTTTTTTCCACACTTACTTTGTTCTGAAGGATGATCTTTTGTTGGTAAATAAACAGAAGGTCTTTTAACCTAAATATTAAAAAAAAAAATCACTTTTCAGTTAACATAAAGCTTTATTAACATGAACACAAATATCCAACTATGAAAACATATCTTTTATACTAAATGGTAAGAGTCATAAAATAATTCTAAAATGTCATCAGTGGCATTTTCTGTATAAAAGAGCAAGAGATATAATTTGTGATGCAATAATCCAGAATGGCATTCCAGTATCTTAGAAAGAACATAATCAGATTTATCAGAATTTTGATTTCAAGAATTATTTGTTCATAATAGGCTGTATCTTTTTTCACAGATTTTATTCTTATGCCCTTTCATAAAATGGAGCATCTTTTGAAATTATTTTTAAATAAAGTCGGTTCTGTTTTTTTCAAAATCAACAAAAGTGTTAAGCTGGCCAAGCCAGACCCATCAGCTCCCCTGTTCAGTCCAAGTGAGAGTGTGTATTGGGGGGGGGGGGGGGGGGGGAAGGTTGCAGTTCAAAGGCCAAGCCATGTCAAGCTACATCAGTCAAAGTGCGAAGGGTAAATTCTGTCCATTGGTCCTCTTTGGTCCTTTGAGCAGCCCAAAGCTAGAGTGACCATGTGTGTGGAGTGGCTCACCTGGCCATAGTGCTACACACATGTGCTCTCACTTCCATTCACCATGTTCACTACTAACACAATACTAAGTACTTAGTGATTGTTCAGCACTACAGAATTTCAGCATTTCAAATCAAAAATACTGGTCTCCAGAATTTTGTACTAAATTCTTAAGTTTGTATGTTTGTTTTTTTGGTTTATGGAAAATAAAATCAGTTGATTATATGAATAAATTTAAAAAGGAACAAGAATATCAAACTTGTTTTCCTGTACAAAACAATTAGCAACAAAACAAATATTGAACTGGTTAAACTAAGAATATATTCATTCCGAAGTTTTTTCCAAAAAGAACTAAGAAAAGTGAATGCTTCTTGAAGAACTGGCACATTGACCGATGATGTGTTTTAAAATATTGCATAAAAAAAGCTGCTGTTTATTATTTAAGAATTTATATATGTACAACATATTTTTAAGGTATAACTGACAAGTTTTTTTTACACGAATACAAAAAATTGGTTCTCTATTACTGGATGAGCACATTTTTGTGTTTATAACGATATAAAAAAAAATAAACTAAAAAAAATAAACTAACAATTCATGCTTTTAAAATAAACATATACCAATATAAAACAAAAATAGTCCTCCAAAATATTACAAAATTTTTGTTATGTCATGAAATCTAACTTTGAAATATAACTTCTACAAATATGCATTTAATGGGAAAATGTGACTGAAGATATATTAAAGATCATAATCAAAACTATCTAAAGCTTGATTTCAAAAATATTCATTAAGCATTTAAAGAATTATGGAAGCTGGAATAATATATCAATAATCAATCTTGTTTTATAAAAATCGTTCATAATTTTCTAATATTGAAATAATTATTAAACAAATTTGTAAATTGTATGTTTAATAAATGGTTTGGAACAATCCTTATAGTTTTAATTAATTTCTGTGGTAAATCTCATGATGCATTACTGTAGTGAAATATCCATTGACATATATGGAAATTATCGTAATATTTTAGTATTTTTCTGTGCCCACTGAAACATTTTACATATCTCTGTCGACAAACCTTGTCAGCAACATTTTGATAAGTACACTCTTTTAAATTGTTGAAAGCATTAATGGGCTCATTATTTCTCCAGTCTCCATGCATTGGATTTCTGGTTTCTGTATCCACTCAATCCAATAAATTTATGGTGAATAGTCAACCTACAGTTTCTTCTTAAATAACTATGCAATATGCAGCAGGCCGACTACGAGATTCTATTTCTTCAGGATTTAAATTAATTGCAGTATGCAACACTTGAAATCTATTCTATTAGCCATTATGCCAGATTTTTCTATAGCAGTTCTTGCACATGATAGCCAGTAATTGAATATCTTTTTTCATATGCTTCATCGTCTACTTTAAATATTTCTTTCAATGGAAAAGGTTCAATAAGCATTACTGTTCATCTAGGGCAAATGCTTCATCTGCAATGAACATGAAATTCATACCATCCTTTGCTTCACTGCTATTTGGCAAATTTAGCAGCTTCTTAAATTTTGAATAGAAATGAGTGCTTTCAAAGATTTTACCATTGGATAATATCTGGGGAGTTTCCTTTTAGCTCTCTTAGCAAAACTATATCAGAAAATTGGTCCCTATTTCAAAGGCAGGATTTCACCCACACCTTTCTTTATTCCCCCATTTTGGTTCTTCATTTTGCAGAGCAATTATTAAAGCAGTCACTTTTGTCTTACTGAATAAAGATATGGCATCAGTTTTACAAATGCAGTGAAAAAAATATAAGCAAAACTCAGATGAACGAATGCAGAAACTGAACTGTTGCTCAAAGGAAAGCTGGCAGTAGGTTGACATTCCACCAGGATCCACTAACTTTGGACCGCCTTGGGCCGATGGCTGAAAGCCAACCATGTATGGGCAAGTTCAAGGTGTGTTTGGCATGACAGCTGTCAATCACAGCTTGGCTCCAAATCCCATCATATATGGCCAGCATTATTGATCAAAAAGTTATTCAAGGTCAGATTCAGTAGGCACAATGTCCTGTGTGGGACAACTTTTAGCTATCTGAAACTGAATTGATCCAGTGACATGAGGCCTCATTTAGTACTTGACCAGCAGGTGAGTGGCAGACCCTAATACCAACGATTTTAGCTTCAAAACATTCCAAAATATACTGGTGCACAAAATTAAAAGAACAATGGATAAAAATGTACATATAGTCAAATGGTTTTCAATGAACATAATTAAATGTCATATGCAAAAGTATTGTGGCCTGACTAACAGCAAGTGGGATAATGATGAAATCCTATGTTTGCAAGTGCTGTATATGAGACCATGAGTTCCAAGAATGAATATGCTGAAATTAGAAGGCAGGAGATGTTAATAAGCTATGTGACTGATCAGCCCAACACCAATACAGCTCACACAATGCATTCTCATACTGTTGGCAAGGTTGTTGATGAGCAAATGCAATACTAGCATATGCTCTTATTTCAGAATTACATAATACATGAGAAGCTATGGAGAGTGTGTTTATGGTCACACTTCGTATAATTAAAGCACTGACAGCAAATGAAAATATGTATTTCAACAATAAAAAAGAAAACTTGAATAATTACGATTTTATGGTAATAAAACCCACTCCTCCCCAAGAGCAAATATGAGCTTGTGTAAGATTCTGGGAGGGACTGTTGTCCAATTCAGCTCCTAGGGTGCCCTACACATGCTCAATAACTTCAAGTCCAGGGATGTGGGCTGGTCACTCCATCCATATCGATATCTTCCCTTTCAAGAAAATCATCAACTACATGAGCCTTTGGGAATGGGCATTATCACTGTTGCCAGATTTTTGAAATTGGGACATTTGCACATTTTTAAAATATTAAGTCAGGTTATTTACACAAAATAAAATTCAAGATAAAATTATATGTACATAATGAAAAAAAATTAAAAAATGCTTATGCTAAAATGCACATGTTTAAAAAAAAACATATTAAAGAAATGCATTAAAATGAGCTTTACTATAAGTATTTCAGATTTGACTGGCATTCTCTAAAATTTCCTTACCAGCATTAATAGTATTCCCAGGTACTTAGGTGTATTTACTTCTTACTACAGGAATATCAAGGATTTGTGTTCATATCCACACAAGTTCAAAAACACAATACCTTAGATAAAAAGTAATTACTAAGAAATTAAAAGTGATATTAAATCAAATGAAATTTCAATTGCTTCTTGATTTGCATGACTTTTAGCTGTCTATCTGGGACTCTGGCAACCCTGGGCATTATCCATAAAGATGAAATCAAGGATCCATAAAGATGAAATCAAGGATGCAACCCTGGGCATTATCCATAAAGATGAAAATCACTCCTAAAAAGCCTCACATATAGTAGAAGAATTTTATGCCTGTATCAGAACAGTCAGTATATATCTCTGAAAGATGTGAAGCTCTGTAATGTGATCACAGACTAATACATTACCACCACCAAAGGAGTCCTATCTCTGATGTTCTTGTGAAGAATTTACTGTTCACATCAAATAAACAAATGCCAAGAAAATTGTGCTCAAACTGGAATCTGGACTTAATACTGAATAGCACATTTGCCCACTGACCTAGTACTAAAGGTGATGTTACCTGCAACACATTGAACAAATTCTTCTGTTGAAAGGAGGGGGGGGGGAGAGACACATTGGTCTTTGTGAATGCATCCTCCTTTTATTAAAGTAAGTTTAAACTGGGTTCTCAGTGGCTGCTGAAAGCTCTCGAGATAGCTGCTTAATTACCATTTTCCTGTCAGTGTAACCTGAAGCAATTTTTGAAAATATTTGCACGTTTAAGAAAAAGTCTCAAGATATTTTATGGTACTTTAAGGCCCTGGATATCTCAGTTTACGATTGATCTGTTTCCATCCTACCTACTGCTCTTCAACATACAGTCATCCATACATTGTCTTTGTGATGTGGTGAAATCAAATTGTTATCTAAGTTAACACCAGGTTGGTAAGAAAAAAATAAATGGCAACCATGGCCATACACTAATTATCAGCAACTTTAATTTGCATGCTGTCAGTTGTATGTTAAATTTGCATACATTTTCCTCTTCTGCAATTCAGAATTTACACATACACCATATTTCACATCATTCCCTTCATACAGGAATATATTGGTGTGTCCCGCAGCAGAGTGGTTAGCGTGCTTGGCTACTGATCTAAGGGACCTGGGTTCGAGCTGGGTAAGGTATGGACATTTGTGTTGTTTCTCTACTGAGGTCTTGCTATCCTCTCAGACTTACTGTGGCATATAAACTGACAGGCTCCTGTCAGACCTCTGTGGCAAGCAGCTACTTGAGGGGGTATTTATATTATTATTTAATGAATGCCAGGAGTAACAAAATATTTAGTAAAGCAAAACTATTTTCAATCCTCTGCTAATATGCTTGGCATCTTTATGTTAAAGTTATAAGGAAATTTGGGAAAGGAATATCTTTAAGCAATAAAACAAACTTTTTTTTATCCTTAGAGTTTTAAAGCATATGAACAGTAATTCATACTGTCTCTTTTGTTATAATTATTTTGTAATATGCAATTATAATTCTTAAAATTTTCTTGTTTCACTGTAACAAAATTTCATTGCAATAAATATATCTTGGTCACCAACATGACTTCATTCTACTGGCATTTCATTGTATACTTTTTCAGATACATTATTCTTCAATTTTAAGCATCAGTACATTACACAATTTAAAAAGAATTCTTTTACTACTTCAGTTTTCTCATTAAATTGGGAGTGAAAACAATGCTGTCACTAATACACATGAAAATTTCGTAACTTTTAAAAATGTGTTAGCACATTTTGGAGAACAACGTAATTTATTCCTCATGAAATATATGAAAGTCTTATGAAGTTAGGGATCTACCTAAACAACCGAAATTTAAACCTACTTATTTTTATTACTTAAAATTAAAAAACTTATTATAATCAATCAAAATTTTGACTTTTTACTAAAGCTAAAATGAGTAATTTTATCTTTTGGTAAACAGTATCTTTGACCGAGAACTACTGACTTTGGTTAAGTTAAATGGCACTGATTTCATATCAATCAATCAAAATACTTTATTTTCAACACATTAGACTATACATTTTGTACAATACACTGAAATGCCATTGAATTACGGATAGGAGATGTTATGCAAATTCAGTACCACAAATCCTGCATTTGCATGCATGACTGAAACTCCGGTCAAATATAGCTGTCAGCTTTGGCTTCCCCAAACATTCGTCATGAGAAGTGTAATGGGAAAGGCACGAGATTTGGATGCATTTGACAGAGGATAGATAGATCGTAGGTGCCCAATCGATGGGGCACTCAATCTATGAAATTGTCAAACTTGGATTTTCTCATACAACAGTTTCAAGAGTGCTCCGGGAATATGAAAATTCTGGCAAAAAACAAGCACCCGGACAAACTGCAAAGGACAACCAGCCTTGAATGATTGTGGGCTTCACCATCTGACCTGCATTGTATGGATCGACAGGAGCCAGACATTATCTGAAATCACCTCCCAGCTTGGAAGTCAATGCATGGACCATGAAATGCTCACTTCATCATCTCGGCTTTGGAAGCCACTGACCTACAAGAGTTCCACTTCTAATGGGACTCAGGGCCTTGCCTGGGCTAAAGAACATTGAAACCGGAACATTGAAAATTAGCAACATATAGCCTGAAGTGATGAAACCCAATTTAAACTTCATCAAACCAATGGGAGACTGAGGGTATGGTGCCAACCCCATGAAGCCATGGATCCTGCATGCCAGGTTGGAACAGTACAAGTTGGTGGTGGCTCAGTGATGGCCTGGGTTGTCTTCAGTTGTGGGACCTTTGGTATGTGTACCGATGACTCTCAGTGCATCCTGGTATGTAGAACTCATGGCTGACCATTTACACCCATATATGTCCATCATGCATCCCAATGGAGATGGTGTCTACCAGCAAGACAACTATTCATCTCACAGATCCAGGTTGACTACTGCATGGTTGCAGGAGCATTCTGCTAACTTTGAAATAATGAATTGGCCACCTAGAAACCCAGATTTAAATCCCATCGAAAATCTTTGGGATACCATCGAACAGAGTGTTCAGGCCCATGCCCAATCAGAGACAACCTTGAGAGAATTGTGGACAGCTCTGGAGGTTGAATGGGTCGCCATATCTGTGGAACATTCACGCAAGCTTGTGGAGTCCTTGCCTCGTCGTGTGGCAGCCGTTATCAGGGCCAGGGGGGTCCAACACGTTACTGGTTGCTATCCCTAATTCAATAGCACTTCAGTGTTGATCTAGGGTTATTATGATAAATATATATGCAGAATATTTATAATATTGCAGCACTTCTCATACATTCCTGTATATTTTTGACAGGATACTATGACATTATAACACCAAATTTCAGTTATTTATGTGTGAAACAAAAATGATGGTGGTTTTTTTAAGGTTTTGTGGTGCAAGGGAAGCTAAGGCCATATTGCACTAAACCAAGATTGCTAATAAAAGTATAAACAAAAAAATAACTTAAACCCACAACCAAAGTTATACAGAAGATGCAAAATTGGTAGAAGACTACCAAAACAATAAAATGGGCATGAAAAGGCCCATGTAAAAAAGAAACACCAAGTGCAAAATACAGAAAACAACAATGGGTGTAGAGGACCCAGAGCAAAAAAAATCAAAGAGTAACAAGTGTAAAATATAACAACACTAAAATTAGCCTGAGGGTGGACATTTAATTTGTGAATGGCAATCATCAACAATTATTAGCTTTTTTGTATACGGTTATACATGATATAAAGCAGCACAAACTCTTTAACAGCATTGTTCTAGAAACTGAGCAGCAGTATATGTTACTGTATATTGTAATATCTTACCTTACTGTACAGCAAGGCTTAAGTGGTGCATAGACAATTGCAGAAATGGATCTGGTGTATGGAGAACAGTGCTTGAAATGAAGCACAATTTTCAAGTGTCAAAAACATTTTCACACTTACACCGAAGAGGAAAAACATTATGACCATCTTGACTAACATGATGTTAGTCCTCCACGTGCCACCAAAACAGCTCTTACATGGCAAGGCATGGACACTACAAGATTTCTAAAGGTGTCTTGTGGTATCTGATACCAACACATTACCAGCAGATCCTTTAACCCTTTGCACCTGAGGGTGCCACAGCAACACCATCTTGATTTTATCGTAAAACTCGCAGGCGCCATAGCAGTGACACACTACAGTCAGTCTGGCACTAACATCTGTAGCGGATGGTTGTGTGTCGTATCTGTGCTCCGTATTATTATTCATGATCATAATTTTTTACTCATAAACATGGCAGATAAAATAACAGTGATAGAAGTTATAATCTTAAAAAAAAAACTTAGAGTGCAAAGGGTTAACTCTTGTAAGTTATGTGGTTGAACTGCTGCAGATCAGATATGCTGTTCCAACACAAACCACAGGTGCTCAACTGATATCTGGGGAATTTGGAGGCCAGGGCAATACCTGGAGGTCTTCCTCATGTTCCATGAACCATTCTCAAATTATTCGGGCAGTGTGGCATAGCGCATTATCCTGCTAAAAGAAGGTACTACTAGAGGGGAATACAGTTGTCATGAAAGGATGTACCTGGTCTGCAATGATGCTTAGGTAGGTGGTACACATCATAGTTTCCTGCACATGAAAGACTGGACCGCATTGTCATGAAAGGATGTACCTGGTCTGTAATGATGTTTAGGTAGGTGGAAGACGTCATAGTTTCCTGCACATGAATGACTTGTTTCCCAGTAGAACATTGCCCAAAGTATTACACTTCTTCCACCGACTTGTTTTTGTCTCACGGTGCATCCTGGTGCCAACACTTCCCAAGGTAAGCAAAGCATATGTACCCAGCCACCCACATGGTGCAACAGGAAACGAGATTCATTGGACCAGACGACCTTCTTCCAATCATTCAAGGTCCAGTTTTGATGCTCACTTGCCCATTGTAGGCACTTTCGATGGTGAACCGAGGTTACCATGGGCATTTGGAGAGGCCTGTGGCTATGCAGCCCCATTTCAGCAGGGTTCGATGTACTGTGTGTTGTGACACATTACTCCTGTCATTACTCTTGTCATAGCATCAAATTATGGGCGAATTACGCCATAGTATCCCTTCTGTTGGCTCGTACCTTAAGGGATAGCCTTCACTCACTTTTAGCATCGATGAGCCGTGGTTGGCCCACATCTTGCCAGCGGTTCATGGTTTTTTCCCTCCTTGAACCACTTTTTGAAGGCATTAACCATGGCTGACTTCGAGCACCCCACAAGCCTTGCCATCTCTGAAATGCTCTGACCCAGTCGTCTGGCCATTATAATTTGGCCTTTCTCAAACTCATTTAAGTCCATTGCATTTCCCATCTGAAGAACAAGAATAACACTGATTAACAGAGCTCAGTATCCGGTATTATTTATACCATTTCATGACATTCACATGTGCCATTGTTTACCTGCAGCTGCTTTGATTTGCATAAAGATGCACTGGTCATAATATCTTGACTCTTCAGCATATGTGCAATTCTGGAGAGGGCAAATCAAGATCTCGAAAACCAAGCACTATTTTTCATACACTTAAATCGCTTTTGCAATTGTGCACCATTTAAGCCTCGCTGAAAACAGTAACTTATCACTTACTGCTACTCAATTTTCAGATCAAACATAAATGACACACACAAGAATGAACACCTTCCCAAAAGTGACCAACTGCATACTATTCTATTGTTACTTGTGATCATAAGCAACATGTTTTAACTTGCGCACACTGCTCTGTGACCATGATGAAACATTGTATTGCCACAAATTATGTATGAAAATCTACTAATCATTGGCAATCTACAAATTAAATGCTCCACATATATACATACACTGGTACTAATTACACTCTATAATTAATAGTTATTTATTATAACAATTTTAAGCAGATCTTGTGCAAAGAAAAGGATTAGTATGTAATGTTGCTTGCATACACAACAGATTGATTATGAAACACTCTGAACCAGAGTCAGATCTAGGAGAGGAGGGGCAGCAAGGGGACCTTACAAAGTTCTTTTGCAAGAGCATCCTGCAAATAATCAGGAGAACTTCAAATCTACAGGGCATTTGTGTTTATAACTGAATTTGCTACAAAAAAATTCACATTAGAATGTACTCAACTGTATGCGATTCAAAATGCTATGAAATAAATATTTTTCAGTATATTTTCTGTTTGCTTGTGGGTTGCCAGCCCTAAGTGAACAGAGGCATGGGATACCTTTATATCAGCTAGTAGATAATCCTGATCAGAGGACTTCGCAGGTACCTGAACCCTCACTTAGCTAATTGGGCACCGTCAATCCTAAACTAGAGTAATGTGTCTTAGGCAGGTCATATGGTTCTTGAAAAGATAGTGCCTGAAGTTCCTACCAGAATTAGTGACTTCAGCCTTTAGCAGAGGAGGGATAGGTCTTTGCCCCATGCTGGCAATAAGGGGGCTGTTTGATATTGTAGGCCCTACCTCTATCAATAAAATTAGTTTCTTCAAAAATCCTACTAATCATTTTCTCTCTGCAGGTACATGGAACATGAGGAAGTTATATAGAAATTATTTTCTTGATGTCCTCACACAGGAATTCCAGTGTTATAACCTCGATATTCTAGGCTTGCAAGAGACCAGATGGGCGGGTAAAGGTGAGATACTTGAAAATAACTTTAAATTTCTCTTTTCAGGCAGATAAGATGGAAAGCATCTCTAAGGTGTAGGTTTGCTTCTCAGCAGACATGCCAGTGATGGTCTTCTTCGATATGACTACATTAATAAAAGATTTCTTACAGCAAAATTTAAAACAAAAATTAAAAACTTGAATGTCATCTGTTGTTATGCAGGATTAATATGAATCAACACCCTAAAATTCCTAATAGAAGGCATTACAAAGAGCTTAATAAAGGTTTAAAGGATCAATTAACAGCTGATAAGAATCTTTGGCTTGATAGCTTGGCTGACAAAGCAAAGGAAGCAGTTAGACAGTACAACAGCAAGGGTTGTACCAGATTGTTAACATTTTAGGCAGGAAGAAATAGACAGGGGTATACAGGGATTAAGGAATAAACATGGCAAGGTGGTTGAAGATGAGGATTCAGTGATGGCTAGGAGGGCTGAGCATTTCAGAGATGTTCTGAATAATGTGATTATTTCTACTTCCATTGTTTGTGATAAGGATAGATGCATTACTGGCTTTAATGATAACCCTGTACCACATTCCAAAGTCACTTTGGTTATCTCTAAATTAAAACTGCATAAATCCTCAGTGGTGGATGAAATCACCATTAAAAGCTTAGAGCTGGGAACATTTGTGTTGTGACATGCTGACAAATTTTGAATATTTTTTATGATAAAGGTGTTGTTCCTATGGATTTTATTAGAACTATTATTGTTCCAATTTTTTTAAAAAAGTGATTGCAGTTCTTGTGATAATTATAGGGGAATTAGTTTACTTTTGTTCCAGGTAAAGTTCTTTGCATGAGTATACTTAATAGAATTAAGAATTTGGTTGATGGACAACTGCATGATGAACAGTGTGGATTCAGAAGTGGTAGAGGATGTATTGATCAAATATTTTCACTTAGGCAGATTCTTGAGAAATGTTTAGAGTTTCAGAAACCTGTGGTTGCTAGCTTTATAGATTTTAAAAAGGCTTTTGACTCTGTTGATCATAATTTGTGGTTGATTGTTAGATCATATGGAATACCTAAGTTAGTTAGTGTAATGAAATCTCTCTACAATAACATTGAGTTATGTGTGAGAGTTGGTACGTCTTTCAGCGATAGTTTAGCATTGTTAGTGGAGTTAGACAAGGGTGCATTTTGTCACCTTTTCTGTTTTGTTTGGTTATTGTTTATGTTATGTGAAATTCTTTGCAATGGAAAGATTTTGGCCTTAAATGGTCTAGAGATTTCAAAATGTCTGATTTAGATAATGCAGACAATTTGACCCTGTTGGCTAATGATGCTGATGAGATAAATTCTTTCATTAGGGCTGCTCATGAGAATGGTAAAAAACAGGTTTGGTGATAAACAGAGAAAAAACTAAAGTGATTAAAATTGGTCAGGCAGATAGTGCTTCAGTTGCTTTGAATGGCTGCACTCTTGAGTTTAATTAACTTGGGAGCTATGCAACAGATACTGGTGATGTGCAGCATGAGATTAACAGAAGACTAGGGATTGCCACTGGGACTTCTAAGAATCTATGGAGAGTGTGGAAAAATAGGCGTCTCCATCTAAAGACTAAAATTAGGCTGTATAATAGTTCTTTCAAAGGTTAGTTATGGTAATGAAACATGGAACCTTTGTAAGCAGGATCACAAGAAATTTGATGCCTTTGACTCTAGATGCTTACACAGTATCTTGGGCATTAGGAGGCTTGACTTTGTAAGTACTGACGAGATTAGGAGTCATGTACCTCCTTTGAGCAGCATATTGTGCAGAGAGAGACTGTGTTGGTATGGCCATGTTGCCCTTAAGCATAGCTGCAGATTAACCTATTAATTACCACTTTAATATCAATTTAAATTTTACAGGAAAAATTGTCTTGAGCTGGGTGGGATATGAACCCACGACATCCTGATAACATGTCAGGTGCTCTGGACCACTGAGCTATCAGCTGCCGATCAAAATCTCCTCTAATTGATGATATGAACCACTTCAACCTACTTCCTATGTAGGAAGTGTTCCGGCAATTTTCGCCACTTGCAGCAGACACATTCCATATAGATGGAAAGTATTTCACTACAAGTAATACAGTTGATAAATAATTAATGAACTCGACATACTTAGTATTAACCTATAAATTATCACTTTAACGTCGATTTAAATTTTAGAGGAAAAATTGTGGGTTCATATCCCACCCAGCTCAAGACAATTTTTCCTCTAAAATTTAAATCGACATTAGAGTGGTAATTTATAGTTTAATAGCAAGTATGTCTAGTTTATTAATTATTAATAGCTGCAGATTAGCAAACAGGATTATGAACAGTGTGCCTAAGAGTTTTAGAAAAAGGAGGAGACCTAGGAAGCGATGGGCAGACAATGTCAAACAGAAGCTTGCTAGAATTGGCCTAGAGTGGCCAAATGCAACAGCAGTAGCTCAGAACAGACACGTCTGGAGTGGAAAATTACATAATCTGTCATTAAATAGTCTGGTTGCACCTCTGTAGCCCATGGCTGCATGAGGATTTTGTATGTATATTAAAATGTTAGTTTACAGTATTTGGATTAAATTTGATAATGATTAACCCTTCCTGGGTCACAATCGAACATAGACATTGACAGAATCCACAATAAGAGTTCAAAGACATTAATAGATATCTTGTATACAACATATAAAGCTTCTGATTTTTAAAAAATAGAAATTGCCATTTGAAAATTTTCTTACATATATCTTTTAAAGCTGCATAATTCAAGTTTAAAAAATAATATTTACTTTTTTCATATGATGCATATTTTATTAAACTACAATATAAATAATTTGACGAAGCCATCTGATTGTCATATTTTAGAAGTGCTATACGATATTGCTGATTTGTTTGTTAATGTTACTTTACATTCAAGCAATCACCTGGTTCAAACTCATAAGTTAGATTTTAACTATTATTGACAAATTTTTCCTTAAAGTTTTGAAAATCTGAAAATTCTGTTGGGAATTTTCAGAATTTTCAAAATTGCTATTTTTAAAGCGAAGATTTTGGAAGTAATTATGAAATGTGTATCTCTGGGATTCTTTTTCATTTTACACTCTTTTCTGCCTTAAACCTATTTCGGTATTCCAGATTTTTATCATTTATCCCAGCATTCTATGCATCTTTTCCACTCTTCATACGAAATTATTAATGAATTATCTGGTGTTGAGAAGAAAAATAAGGTATTTCCTATGGAAGTAATTTGCAAAAATTTAAATTACAATTTCCATGATAATCCTTTGTTTTTTATTAATATCTTTAATAAATATTTTACTGGAGTTATAGGGAAATTAATAAAAATGATCCCAATAAATGAAACGTGATTTGACAGAGTTAGATTCCACACTGCAGTCAATTTTTATTGATTATGTAACAGAAACTGAAGTGATACAGACAATAAATTCACTAAAGATAGAAAATGCTTCAGGAAATGATTATTTATCGCCCTTTATTTTAAAAAATATATGACCATACATTTCTAAGATCTTATGTCATTTAATAAATTAGTCTATATCAGAGGGCAGTTTTCCAAAATGTTTGAAAAAGGCTACCATAATTCCAGTTTATAAAGGAGGTGACTGAAAAAATATGGGGAACTACAGACCAATTTCAATACCATCAAATTTATCAAAAATCTTTGAAAAAATTATGAAAATAAAAATAGTAAAGTTTCTTACAAAGACAAATTTTTGCGCTGAAAATCAATTCAGATTTAAGGAAAAACAGAATACAGAGAATGCTATTTTAAAATTAACTTCAATAGTTCACACAGGAATAAATGATAACCTTAAAGTAGCTATTGTTTTTCTGGATATACATAAAGCTTTTGATTCCATTCTGCATGACATAACGTTAAACTTGAAAAATGTGGATTTGGAAGAAAAATATACAATTGATTAAAACGTTATTTAAATGATAGGATTCAGAGTGTTAAAATAGATGACATTGTTAGTATGGAAGAAATTGTGCAGTTTGGTGTTCTTCAAGGTTGTTTTAGGACCACTTTTATTCTTGATATACATAAATGATTTAGGTAAATTTGATATAATAGGAAACTTAATTGCTTTTGCTGATGATACAGCTTTAATTTATACTGTTGAAGATTTAGATTCTTTAACTATTAATATAAATTTTGATAGGATTAGAAATTGGTTTTTAAATAATAAATTACTTTTAAATGTAAATAAAACAAAATATATCCATTTTAGATTAAAAGAAAAATGTGATTTTCTACATAATATTTTATCATGCTCTGGAATGTATTGATGAAAATTGTTCCTGTTTGCCTATTAAGGGAGTTGATTGCTTTAAATATTTAGGTGTTTATAAGACTGTAAATTAAATTGGAAGGAACATGAAGCAAATATTATTAAAAAGATAAATATTTTAATACCATGGTTATATTATATTAGACAATTTGTAGATATTTCAACTTAAAAGATGATATTTAATTGTTGGGTTAAATTGTATTTGCACATATTATACTAATATTAAAAGATTAATTGTAGCTCAAAGTAGAATAATAAAATGCAAATTGATGAAAAGAAAATATGAAAGTGTTAAAAACTTATATAAAGATGTTGATATTTTAAGTTAGAAAATTATTATTCATTCAATTCTAAGACATTTGTTTAAAAATTGTTCAGACCAAAATATAAAATTTACAAATAACACAAGTACAGTAACTCTGTTAATCTCGTTGAATTCTTACCTAGGAAAACTGTGGCTAAAAAACATTATATTCAACTTTGTGCCAAAATTATTTAACTTTTTGCCAAATACCATAAAAATGGAAACAAATTTACATTACTTCAGATCTTCATAAAATGGCTAATACATATTGATAATATTGAGGGGGGGGGGGGTTGTAATAAAATTTCACATTTTTTGATCATTCAATTTTTTTTTCTATTTGTTCAGATTATTTTGCTCTTTGATTACTTTAAAAATGCTTAAAACGTTTAGACTTTTTGTTGCCAAAAATTATTAATTAGATATTGAGTTTTAATAAATTCCACAGACGAGTTTATAAACTCTTGTGGATTTCTGTAAATTTTCATTGAAATATTTGTGCCCACTGGGCTAGACCAATGTAATCAAGTTTATTATGTATTAAGAAATAAATAAAATAAATTAAAAAAAATAAAACATTTTTTTATAAAAAATTGAATACTGGCTCAATGCACAGTGTCACAATAGGAGGATGTAGCAGTGTTCTAATTGCTTGCTCATACACACATGCAGCAGTGGGGGAACCATATGCTAAGTGCTAGTTGTTTGCCTCATGCAAGATTATTTAAATCAAGTAGGATATACACTTCCTTCATAAAGTTAGTATTTCATTTTCTTTTATAATTAAACCTTAGTTTTCATTTCTGTGGATTTACTTTATTTCTGTAAGTTATCGATCTTTAGGTCAATCAATAATTATTTTTCATTACGTTTACATTGGATGGCTGGGTTGCAACTTGTTGCTCTGGATATTTTATTTAACATTGCATTCGGTTATGTTACTTTTAGTTTTATTATTTCTTCATTTCCCAGTAAAAAAAATTTGATTTTGTAGCATTTCCTGAAAATTAATGAGGTCTTTGATATGGAAGCAAAACTGACCGCCTTGGCACAGCAAATTCTTTACATGGATGATTTAAGTCAAATACTTTCTCCCAGAAAATTGAATTATAAACTTCCTCCTTAAAGTTAATATTCTATTTCCTTTTTTTATAATTAAAACTTAGTTTTAATTTAGGAAGATTTATTTTGTTTCCATAAGTTATCGATATTTCCATCAATCAATTATTATTGGTTTTTGCAGAGTTATTACATCAAATGGCTGGCTTACAATAGTTTATTCAGCATTATATTAGGTTATATTTTATTTTTTGTTTTCCAATAAAAAAACTCTGATGTTATACCTTTTTTTCTCAAAATGAATATCAGGTCTTGGATACAAAAGCAAAACTTTCTTGGCATGGAAATAATCAGTCCTCCTGTGGAAGGACAATTTCAGCAAGGGTTTTTTTGTTTTTACCCCCCCCCCCCCCCCCAAACACACACACACACACACACACAGAATTTTTTTCATTGTAAGTTTTTTAAGTTCACATCCAACAATTTTAAAAGTTTTTTAATGCCCCCCCCCCCCCACACACACACAGAACTTTTTTTTATCACCATATTCTATATTCAACAATTCTAAGAGATTTTACCACCCCCACCACCCAACCCCTACTCTATATAAATTGGCTGTGCCGCTCTAACAATATAGATATTTGTATTTTACCCTTGGTACACAAACCTTTCTGCACACTCAGTCAAGATTGCTAAACTTCAACATCAAAAGAAAAATCCATAATGTTTCTTTTCCATTCATTTTAAATGCAATTTATAAAAAAAATGCAATGTTATTTAAAAATGCAAATTTCATAATGTTAGTAAAAAAAGGCAACCAAGAAAGTGTTTTTCCCATTTCATAAACAGGGCAGAAAATCCCATTAATGTGAGCAATTCAAGTCACCTTGTATAATGTTAGCCCATGTTTTAAACATAACCACACTGCAAAGAAAGAAATATTATGTTTCAAGTAATAAATATTATATTACTTGGGAAGAAATTTACATTCAATTAATATATAATTAAACTGTTTGTATTCATCCCATTTTCCAATATTAAACTTTAATTGCATTCTCCAATCTATTTTTTCACAATATTAATATGAAAACACTTATTAAAATTAATATTTTATTTTCATATTATTTGGAGTTAAATTCTGTTTAATTTGGTATATAACATGACCTATTTCTGTTGGTTAGTTTTTAATCTAAAGTTGACTTGTTTATCTGACTCAACATAATTGGCTAAAAGCCTGGACTTGTCTCAAAGTATGGTACCGAGATAAAAATTGTAAAATGCGAAAAATGTTTATTACTTGAAACAAGAAAAAAACATTTTTTGTTGTTCAGAAATAGCCTTTTTATTCATGTGCATTATTAATCATTTCTGTCTATTAGGTATTTTTTTCAAATAAATTTTTATTTGTGTTTGCAGATGTATTTTTTTACTAATGACAAAAGAAGTCCTATTAAAATAAAACTAGTCATCTTTTTGATTAAATATTTTATTTTCAGAAAACCTAGAATTAAATGCCAATTAATTTCGAATATATGTCATGATTCTTTTCATTAGTTATTT
Organism: Ryuthela nishihirai; assembly: GCA_038380435.1. Classification (NCBI taxonomy): domain Eukaryota; kingdom Metazoa; phylum Arthropoda; class Arachnida; order Araneae; family Heptathelidae; genus Ryuthela; species Ryuthela nishihirai. The sequence goes on along the minus strand of JAWZYU010000008.1, from coordinate 71,129,615 downwards.
GGCCCAAAAAAGTTACTCTGATCAGGCAAAAAAAATTTAGTTTAGAATTTTTTTTGCCTGATCAAAGTAAAAAAAATAGCTGGACCTCTGGATATAAATGTTCTTAAGGCTGGGCCCTAGAAAGGTTAAAAATTCTTAAAACTTCTTACCGTAGTTTTGCAGGATGAATCTGCTTGAAATCTGGCAAAATTATTTTCATTGTATGAAGGTAATCCTTTCAAAAACTCCGCTGCAGACTGTAAGAACAAATACTTAAAATGAAAAATTTTACATATTGAATAATTAATGACTACAAAAAAATTATGCAATTGTTTCCAAACGTACCAAATTACATCTTTTCCAAAAAACAGTTTCATTCATTATAGCAAATAGTTAAAAGCAATAAAAATCAATTTTATTGGCAAAATGATATGGCAGATAAATTGTTTCACAAATCTGCACAGAAAATGTGAGCCAAAAAACAGAAATGCAATGCTATTTTAAAATTATTTTAAAATGCAATCATATTTTTAAATGCCATGTCATTTTTGAATTTCTTGTACTGCAAAATGTATTTTAGAATTTGAATTACTCATTTTTAACTTCATAAATTTAAAACATTTACATGCTCTTGAAAAAGAACATTATTTAAACAATTGGAAAAAAAAACTGAAGGTGAAGTGATTTAGGCATAAAATAGAGAATTAAAGGAAAGGGCCATTGATGATATATAAAAATTTTGCTTTGGGTTTCCAACCCCTGAAACATTTCCATTATGCATGTTTGCAATCCCAAAACATTATAACCACCTGCCTAATATGATGTTGGTCCTCCATGCACCACCAAAACAACTCTTACCTGGCAACGCATGGATGCTACATGATTTCTAAAGGTATCTTGTGGTATCTGGTACCAACACATTACCAGCAGATCCTTTAACTCTTGTAAGTTACCTGGCTGAGCCATTGTACCAACACAAATCACAGATGCTCGATTGGACTGATGTCTGGGGAATTTAGAGGCCGCGGCAATACCTGGAAGTCTTCCTCAACCATTCTCGAACAATCAAGGAAGTGTGGCATGGTGCATTATCCTGCTAAAAGAAGGCATTACTAGAGGGGGAATACTGCTGCCATGAAAGGATGTACCTGGTCTGCAATGATGTTTAGGTAGGTGCTAGATGTCATAGTTTCCCTGCACATGAATGACTGGTTTCCCAGTAAAACATTGCCCAAAAGCATTACAACTTCCTCAGGTAAACGATGCACACGAACCCAGCTGTCCACATGGTGCAACAGGAAATGAGATTCATAGGATATCAGATGATCTTCTTCGAATCATTCAAGGTCTAGTTTCGATGATCAGATGCCCATTACAGGAGCTTTCAACAGTGAATCAATGTTAGCATGAGCACTTGGAGTGGTCTGCAGTTATGTAGCCCCATTTTCAGCAGGGTTCGATGTACTGTGTGTTGTGACACATTACTCCCATCACCAGCATTCAAATTACGGGCGAGTTGCACCATGGTATACCTTCTGTTGACTCGTACTATACAGGATAGCCTTTGCTCACTTCTAGCATCGATGAGCTGTGGTCAGCCCACACCTTGCTGGCAGTTCACGGTTTTTCCCTCCTCGGACCACTTTTCAACCAATGCTGACCATGAGCATCAGTTATGTAGCCCCATTTTCAGCAGGGTTCGATGTACTGTGTGTTGTGACACATTACTCCCATCACCAACATTCAAATTACGGGCGAGTTGCACCATGGTATACCTTCCGTTGACTCGTACTATACAGGATAGCCTTCGCTCACTTCTAGCATCGATGAGCTGTGGTCAGCCCACACCTTGCTGGCAGTTCACGGTTTTTCCCTCCTCGGACCACTTTTCAACCAATGCTGACCATGAGCATCCCATAAGCCTTGCTGTCTTGGAAATACTCTGACCCAGTCATCTGGCATATTACATTTGGCCTTTGTCAAACTCACTTAAGACCGCTGACTTTCTCAGAGCTCAGTATCAGGTGTTATTTATACCATTTCATGACCTTCACAAGAACTGTCATTTACCTGCAGTTGCTTTAATTTGCATAAAGACATGCTGGTCATAATGTTTTGGCTCTTCAGTGTATGTTGAGAGAAGGAGGTAGTTCTTGTGTTTCAATCGTGCAGTGGAAACACGTCATGCAATTCTAAGAACAGTAAAGAGTCAATTTTTTAATTTCTAATATTTATTCATTAGATTATTTTTATGCTATTTGAAGTCTTTTTTCAGATATTAGAGGTAAATTTTTCTTTATTTTTTTGAAGAAAGGCTGGTCATACAGTAGGTAGAAAATTTTCTGCAAGTGGCAAAAACACTGTGCTTAAAATTTTTTCAAGTTCATTATACTCAAAAGAACAAAAGTAACTGATAATCAAAAATTAATTCAGGAAGAGGTAAAAAAAATACCCCCTCAAGCAGCTGCTTTCCACAGAGGTCTGACAGGAGCCTGTCAGCTTATACACTATAGTAGGTCTGTGAGGATGGTGGGACCTCAGCAGAGAGAAAACACAGACATCCATGCCTTACCAGGGGCTCAAACCCAAGTCCCTTAGATCAGTAGCCAAGCATGCTACCCACTAGACAATGGGATGGTTAGGGAGAGGTAAAGGGGATAGTAAATCGCTCTCCTTACCTATTTTTTGCTTGAAATAGTACAAACTTTTAAAGCACTTCTGGTTATAATATGTACATTAATATGAGATTATACGAGTTTAATGTTCAGAAGTGAGCTTATAATGAATTAGGCATATAATGAGATTATTTAAAGGCCATTAGTACCTTTCAAAAGAGATACTCTCTTGTGGAAGTGAATAGAAGGGTTGCCAGATTAGCGTGGCCTACTGATCTGGACAAATATGGCTACTTTTTTTTACTAGGCTGAGGAGTGGTCAACCACACAGGGTCCTGGAGCTGACCATATAACCTACTGGACTGAATAAGGATCCTAAATTTGCTGCACTGGTGAGCTTCTTGGAGGGAAAATATGCCACTGTGTTTTTTGTTTGTGGGTTGACAGCCCCAAGTGAATAGATTTACAGGATATGTTTTATCAGCTGGTGGATAATCCTGAGCAGAGGTCATCGCAGGCAGCTGAACTCTTGCTTCTGTGGGCATCGTCAAATTCTACATTGGAGGAAGTCTTTCAGTGTAGATGGCTTTACCCTTCAGTGGTGGGGGAACGAGTCTTTGCCCCATGCTTGCGATTAGGGGATTGTTTGATATTTTCAGCATTCCCTCTCAATAAATACAGTTTCTTCAAACATCCCACTAACAATTTTCTCCCCATAGGTAGTTACAATGTGAGGACTTTGCACAGAGATTATTCTCTTGATGTCCTCACACCAGAATTCTACCATTATAATTTAGATATTCTCAGCTTGCAAGAGACCAGATGGATTCCTAAAAATAATCTTAAATTTTTATTTTCAGGGAAGGAAGATAAAAAGCATCTCCAAGGAATAGGTTTGATTCTCAGCAGACATGCCAGTGATGCTCTTCTAGGATATGAGCGCATTAATGAAAGGTTTCTTACAGCTAAATTTCAGACAAGAATTAAAGATTTTAATGTTATCTGTTGTTATGCCCCCACTGGGGATGCTAATGATGATAACGATAAATTTTACAGACAGCTTCAGGATATTTTGAATTCTATCAAGAAAGGAGATATTATCCTTGTTCAAGGTGGCTTCAATGCCAAAGTTGGTACTGATTCTGACCTTTGGGGAGGGGTGAGAGGTCCTTTTGGTATTGGTAACTGCAATGACAATGGGCAGCATCTACAGGTAAGTAAACTTAATGGTGTGAGAATAACTAACATTTATTACACACACTGAAATCTACATAAGTACACATGGGTTTCACCAGATGGGCTGCAGAGGAAATGATTATAAATTAACAGCAAATGTTCTGTTAGGAATACCAGATCATATAAGGGGAGCTGAAATTGGATGTGACCACTACCTTGTTAAAAGTGACTTGCAACTTAAACTTAAGAAGTGTTGTGCTAAGGTTAAAAAAGTACCTTTAACACTGAAGCTCTGAAAGATCCAGTTATAACTAAAGCTTATCATGATAGGTTACTTAGTCATTATGACAGTTATGGTTTGCTTACTACTGAAGTTGTGGAAGAATGGGACCATTTTAAACAGGCTTTTCTTAAAAGTAACAGTACTCTTTTAGGAAAAAAGGTGCAGTGGTGGCAAAATTATTTGAGTAATAAGACACTTCAGCTTATTTCAGAAACAAAGAACTGCAGGAATGTCTTTAATCAATATCCTGCTAGTCCTAATAGACAGCATTACAAAGCGCTTAATAAATGTTTAAAGGATCAATTAGCACTGATAAGAATATTTGGCTTCATGCCTGGCTGACAAAGCTGAGGAAACAGCACAACAGCAGAGAGCTGTAGCAGATTGTTAATATTTTGTGTGGTAAAAAAGGACCTGTATACTTATCCATTTTGGAGGATTTAAGAGGAACAACCATTTTCAAGATGATTGAAAGAAAAACAAGGTAAGGTTATAGAAGGTGAGGATTCTGTCATGGCTAGGTGGGCTGAGTATTTCAGTGATGTTCTAAACAATGTAGTTAGTTCTACTCCCATTGTTTGCAATGATGATAGATGCATTTGTGGCTTTAATGTTGGCCCTATAACACAGCCTGAAGTTATTTTGGCTATTTCTAAACTTAAACTTCATAAATCCCCAGGGGTAGATGAAATTACTACCGAAATGCTTAGAGCTGGGAATGTTTTGGTTACCACTTGGATGACTGAAATTCTGAATATCTTTTATAATAAAGGCATGGTTCCTAAGAATTTTACCAGAGCTATTGTTATCCCTATTTTCAAAAATGGTGATTGAGGTTCTTGTGATAACTATAGGGGTATCAGCCTACCTCTGTTCCAGGTAAAGTTCTTTGCATGATTGTGCTTAATAGAATTAAGATTCTGGTTGACAGGCAATTGCGTGATGAGCAATGTAGATTCAGAAGTGGTAGGGGATGTGTAGATCAGATATTTTCACTTAGGCAGATTCTTGAGAAATGTTTAGAGTTTTAGAAACCTTTGGTTGCTAGCTTTGTTGATTTCTAAAAGGTTTTCGACTCTGTTGATCGTCATAATTTATGGTTGATTGTGAGATGACATACCAGACAAGTTAGTTAACATAATGAAAGCTCTCTATAATAACACTGAGTCATGTGTGAGAGTGGATAAGGCTTGTAGCAATTGGTTTAGCATTGCTTCTGGTATTTGAATTTTCTGTTTGGTTACTGATTATGTTACACTTAATTCACTGCAAGGGAAAGATTTTGGGCTTAAATGGTCTCGAGATCTGAAAATTTTAGATTCAGATTATGCTGATGATTTAGGCCTTTTAGCAAATGATGTTGATGAGATGAACTCTTTCATTTGAGCTGTTGATGAGACTGGTAGTAGAGTAGGTTTGGTGACAGAGAGAAAACTAAAGTAATAAAAATTGGTCAGGCATGCTGTGGGGCTCAGTTAATCGGAATAATTCCACTCTTGACAGGCATTTCAGTTTAATTATCTCAGAATCTATATATATAATACTAGTGATATCCAGCATGATATTAACAGATTGCTGCTGAGAGTTTTAAGAATCTATGGGAAGCATGGAGAAATAGATGTATACACCTAAAGACTAAAATTAGACTGTATAATTGTTTGGCTCTTTCTGGGGTTGGACTTTTTGTAAGAAAGTAACAGGAAACTTGATGCTTTTGGTTCTAGATGCTTACTCAGTATCTTGGGTATTAGGTGGTTCACTTTGTAAATAATGATGAAGTTAGGCAAAGAAATCAGCAACCTCCTTTGAGCAGCATATTGTGCAGAGAGAGACTCCAATTTTTTGGCCATGTTGCCTGTATGGATAATTATAGATTAGCAAATAGGGTTATGAACACTGCCTAAGGGCCTCAGAAAGAGGGGAAGACCTAAGATGCAGTGGGCAGAAAATGTCAAACAGGACCTTGTTAGAATTGGTGTACAGTGGCCAGATGTAGCTGATGTAGCTCAGGACAGATATGCTTGGAGAACTAAATTGCATTATCTGGTTGACCTCCATAGCCCATGACTGCTTGAGGAGGATGATAATGTTTCATAAATTTAATAAAAATCTCTATAACATTGCATATAAATAAAACACAGCAGGAACTAGGCAATTAATCCAACATGAATGGTAATAGTAAAGTATCAGAATTTCTGATAACAAAAGACCCAAGTCTTATAACATTATGTCAAAATTTCACTAAACAATAAATGAAAAAACTAAAATTTTTACCTTTTACAATTACTTGATGTATAAAAAGCTCTGATACCTAGTTATTATACTAGTCTCATATATAATTAATAGCACAAGTAAAGAAAGTGGTAAGGTAATAGGTCAGGTAAGCAGATCTTGGTCAGTAATAGACCAAGTAAAATAACCTTGGTCAGGTCGGATTTAATAACATTACGGCTACTGGCTTTTTGATTAGCAATATCTGTGCATTTAAAAAAAATCAATGAACTACAAACATCAGACACACAATTTGCCTTGCATGGCATACTTACCTTCAACTTAAAACAATTTTGCACACTTCACTTTATAACATCAAAGTCATTACCTTTTTGAGGTACTGACATGTGCACTCAAAATTACCAATGAAATGCAAAATAAGATATGTAACATATCATCTTGCATGGCATTTACTTTACCTAAAAATTGCGTATATTGTTAATGTATCACCAAGTAGCAATTTCATTCTACAGAATATAGAAAAGTATATTCTAGGTAAAGGAGATACACTTCCTAATCAAAAGTATCTGGACACCCCTTCTGAGTAGTGGATTTGCCCATATACACCACAGCCATGGCCCAAACAGGTATATAAGAATACATGTGGCGTGGCAAACCTTATAGACATGCATGAAGAGAAGAATGGGTCATACGGCAAATCTCAGTGACTTTCAAAATGGCATAGTTAAGATGCCACTTTAGTAACAAGTTAGTTCGAGACATTTAGCCTTGCTGCAGCTGCCCTGATCAACTGTAAATGATGTTATTGTAAAGTGAAAATGCCTATGAGCAACAAAGTACAATCACGACCTGGTAGGTCATGTAAAATGACAGAGCAGGACTGCCAAGTGCTGAAGCTTATGGTGCAACAAAATCGCCTATCCTTGGTTGCATCACTCACCACCATGTTCCAAAAATGCCCTGGAAGCAACGCCAGCAGCATAAAAGTTCGTCGTGAGCTGCAGGGAATGGGTTTTCATGGTCAAGCAGCCACACACAAGCCTAACATCAACAAGATCGACACCAAGTGTCAGGTGGAGTGGTATAAAGCACAGCACCAGTGGACTCTTGAGCAGCGGAACTGCATTATTTGGAGTGATGAATCACACTTCACCATCTAGCAGTCTGATAAACGGATCTGGGTGTGGAGGATGCCAGGTGAACACTACCTACATGACTGTGTTGTGCCAACTGTGAAGTTTGGTGGAGGAGGCATCATGCTCTGGAACTGTTTTTCATGGTTTGGACTAGGCCCCCTAGTTCCAGTGAATGGGATTCTGAATGCCATGGCCTATAATAACATTCTTGACAATTCTGTATTCCCAACTTTATTGCAACAGTTAGGTGAAGACTGTACCAACCTGTACAGTCTTCACCTAACTGTTGCCATAAAATTGGGAACACAAAATTTCATTGGTAGTTTTGAGTGCACATGTCAATACCTCAATAAGGTTCCTGTACCAACATCACAATGCCCCTGTCTACAAAGCAAGGTCAGTGCAGGAATGGTTTGATGAGATGGATATGGAAGAACTTGACTGGCCTGCACAGAGCCCTGATCTCAGCCACATGGAACACCTCTGGGATGAATTGGAATGCTGATTGTAAACCAGGCTGAATTGCCCAATGTTAGTGACTGGCATCACTAATGCTCTTGTGGCAGAATGGCAAGCAATTGCTGCAGCAACATATCAAAATCTAGTGGAAACCCCTGCAGAGTGGAGGCTGTGACAGCAGCAAAACATGGACCAATGTGATAATAATTCCTTTTCTATTACTGGGAGATTGTGGATGAGTGAGTGTCCAGATACTTTTGATCATACAGTGTACTTCTGTACCTGAAAGACTTACATATCTTTTGTGTTGGTTGCAGCACCTATTTTGAAAAATCTTGTTACCTTAAATTCTGATACTTTACTGTTACCACTCATTTAGATTATACTGCCTCATTCCTACTGTGTGTTTACTTATATACATTGTTATAGAGATTTTTATTAAATTTATCACCATAAAGTTTACATTTACAAATGATATAAAATATATGGGTTATTACATGTAATAGAATAACATAAAAACAAATTAACCAAAAATTCTGCTTTTAAAATAAATTTCTCTGTTTTTCCCCTCCCTAGAAATTTTTTTGGGAGGGGGTGGGCAAATATTTAAACAATTGTTCTATGGTTTGGTACAAGAGTACCAAGCCTGCACCATCCAGTGTTGCATATTAAATCTTCAAGTACCTATATGTAACAAAATGTGAGTTGCTTTCTTTCATGTTTAAAAATTAAAATTTCCATTTCTAGCTTCCTGCAACTACTCAAATATACTTCACTGTTCAGGCTCAAATTTCACCTACAGGTTTGCCCCTTGCTACCCAGTGTTGCATTGAAAATTGAAGTTTCTATCTATGATAGAACCAGCACAGAACTAACCGAGAGTTCACTTTTAAAACCACTTTTATTATTTCATTTCAGATGGAGAGGGGATTAAAAGACACATTGATTTTGAAAGGGAAATTTGTTGCATTAAAGCTATATAAAATATGTTGCATTAAAGCTACAAAAAATTTGTTGCATTATTAAAGCTACTAGTAACAAAACCAGATTGGCTACTAATAAATGGGACATGGGTTCGAGTCCCATAAAGTATGAACATTTGTATTTTTCTGCTGAGGTCCCACCATCCTCGCAGGCCAAATGTGCAGGAATGGTCAGAGGATGTCACCTTAATAACAAATAGTGTCGTGGTGTATAAACTGACAAGCTCCTATCAGACCTCTGTGGCAAGCAGATGCTTGAGAGAACATTTTTTTTTTTCTATTTTCTTTAATTATGCTTTTATTATTCTATTTGGTGGGATTAAGGTTGATTGTGGTGGAATGGCAAGGGACCTATTTATTTCCAATGAGAATTTCCTAAGAGGTACAAGTCCCTACCTGCAACAGAATTTGATTTCAAAGCCTGGAACAACATTTTACCTATCTCCTATTGCTTTTTGCTTATTAGCTTGTCAGTTTGTGTGTTTGTCAAAACAGTTGTTCCACCATATCTTTTGAATGCAAAGGACAAACTTAATAATTTATGCATCAAATGAAAGTGTGTGATGCAAGGAGTGTCATAGGATATAAAAATTTAAACCCCTTTCTTGCCCCCTAAAACAGGGGAAATCTGAAAATTGCTCTGCTGTATCTTCAAAATGCAAGGTCAAAGGTAATGGGTTATGCATCAAGTAAAAGATTGTGACATGAGGGAGGAATGTTGCAGGTTATAAATCCTCCCTCCCCATACCTTCCCTCCAAAAAAGGGGGAAACATTTGAAGAATTGTTCTACTATATTTTTAAAAAGCAAGGTTCAAACATAAAAAGTTGTACGTCAAATGAAAGCTTGTGATGTGAGGAATGTTAGCAATAAAAATATACCCCCTTGCTTTCTTCACCCTAGAAAAGGGAAAATTGAAAAGTCATTCTTTTACTATATCTTCAAATGCTAGGGCTACAGTTACAAATTACATGTTAAATGAAAATTAATATGAGGCCATCATAGGCTACTTTGAATTATGCCCCCCACCATTATCCCCTTCCCCAAATGGGAATGGAAATTTTGTGGGGAGAGGGTTGACTTTAATGAGTTATATAGCAAATTAAAGCTTGTGACAATGTCATGGGTTACCTCAAACACAATATTAACTAACTGGTTAACTATTTTTTTTTCACACTTTCACTGCTGTTTAGTTTCTTTTAACCGTATTCTCTGCTCAAATAACCACCAATCTCACCAGCTTACATTTGATTTAGTCAATGATTAGGAGCTCATTCACTTAATATATGCACAGGATAGAGAACATAGCAGTATGTATGTAAAAACATTAATGATGTCATGTAGCTGTTTTCAAATGATAATATGATAGTTCCTACTTCAACATGATTGAGCAGTTGGCTCACAACTTGTACTAAAAAATTTCATTGTGAATTTTTCTTTGCTATTATTGTTTGGCTAGTGAGCATTAGAACAGTAGAACTGCCCCCTGTTTAGCAGTCTTTTGCTCTAGTAGATTATAGAATAGAAATAAAAGTTAGATTAGTACTTTTGCGTTAGACTTTTAATAATTTGCTCATTTATTTATAACAAGCTTACTTCTTTGTGACTTATTTAGCCATGGACCTTTAATGATAGCATACTCACATTAGGTAGCATTACCTTTTGGAATTGCAGGGGGGGGGCACTTTTGTATCTTGTAATAAATTCAACTTTAACACTAAAGTTTCTGAGTGTCAGGCATCCATGGGATGATATAAAGGCTGCTGCTACATATTGCTATGTCTTTACTTCAAGCAGAAAAGTAAAACTACGGGGAGGCTGTCTACATCAGGGTTTCTCACACTTGGTTCATGAAAGGTTAATGGCATTCAGGTAAGACATCAGTATTAAAGTATATGAGAACACTGTTTTCTGCAAATTTTTTAAAACAAAAGTTTTGAATAAATATAAAAAATTGTCATTAGCTAGGTAGGATCTGAACCCATAACCTCCTGATAGCATATGAGGTGCTCTGATCACTAAGCTACCAGCTGCTAAACAATCATCCTCTATTGGTGGCTTTAAGCATCATTATACTTAAAAATGCTGAACTACCAAATGATATTTTATAAGCCAAGATGCCTATAATCAGGATAAGGATTTGTATTCAAATAACAATCATAGGTAAGCACCTGCTGGTGATATACATTGAATAAATATACATGAAAATGTCATTAGCTAGGTGGGAAGCAAACCCATGACATCCTGATAGTATGTCAGGTGCTCTGACTGCTGAGCTACCGACCACTGAACAATCATCCTCTATTGGTGGCTTTATGCATTATACAATGGAGTTAGTCATTAGAAATGTATCAGACTGTAATTGAAGACTCTGGTCTATAAAGCACTTTGCAAGTTAGTGCACAAGGCCATCAAGAGGCACGGCTTGTTTTTTAGCCAACACACCTTTAATCGAGCATAAGGATTAATGCTGAAATAACAATCACTGGTATGCACCAGTTGGTGATATGCATTGAATAAATACAGGGTGATTCAAAACTCTTGGGCCAAACTTTAAGGGGTGATAAAACACACCTAAACAAGCACTTTTCGTCATACAATGCATGATTGGAAGTCAAGCGGTGAAGCGCTAGAGAGTGCCTTCCAGTGAACACTTATAAGCACTGGTTTTCGCACTCATCATCATTTCTACCATGGATTACAGAATGGATTGTTTCACGAATCAGGAGAAGGCGGACATGCATTTCACGTACATAGCTGCGGATGGGAATGCAAGGGAAGCCCAAAGACTGTACCGGGAGCGCTTTCCGACCAGACACGTGCCTGATCATAAAACCTTTCAGCAATTGCACCGGTATCTGTGCAAAATGGGCTCCTATGTCAGCAGCTTACAGGATACAGGACGTGCAAGGAGTGTGAGGACGTCACGTTACAGAGGAAATTCTACGTAGGGTTGGAGATCATCAAGAATGTAGCACACGAGCAATTTCCCATGCCGTAAGTGTGCCCCAATCGACGGTGTGGCAAGTTCTACGAGACGAATGATTACACCCCTACCATGCACAGAGGGTGCACACGCCTTGACACCTGCAGATTATCAGCCTCGTGTGAATTTTTCACATTGATTTCTGCAGCAGACTGCAGTGCAACTGGACTTTGATGCATATGTCTTATTCACTGTCGAATTCCTTTATATGTGAGGGCAATTTTAATACCCACAATTCACATGTGGGCCACCAGTAATCTGCACGCCATACATCCAAATTCCTACCAGCGGCATTTCTCCATATATGTTTGGGCTGGAATCCTCCATGACCATCTGATTGGCCCATACCTTCTGCCAAGCCCGACTGAAAGGGAGAACGTACCTCGTATTTTTACAAGAAGTCTTGCCAGAATTACTGAACCCTGTTCCAGCAAACATTCAAACATGTATGTGGTTCCAACACGATGGAGAGCCATCCCATTTCAGCATGGTTGTGCAGAACGCCTTGGATGCAACATTTCCAGGACGATGGATTGGTCGGGGTGGTCCCATCGCTCTGCCGCCATGATCACCCGATCTCTCATGTCTAAGCTTTTTCCTATGGGGCCATGTGAAAAGCCTTATCTACGATAGCCCCATCAATTTCAATGAGGACCTTGTTGCCAGAATTTCTATTGCCACTGCTGCTGTACGAGAAATTCTTGGTGTTTTCACCCATGTATGCCAATCACTACATCAAAGGTGTGAAGCCTGCATTAATGTTGGCAGTCGCTCTTTTGAGCAGTTTCTGTAATTTGTTCAATAAAATTCTGTACTTTCTGTTCTGTAAATGGCCGAGTGGTTAGCATGCTTGGCTACTGATCTAAGGGACCTGGGTTCGAGCCCCAGATAAGGCATGGTTTTATGTGTTGTTTTTCTGCTGAGGTCCTGCCATCCTCTCAGATCTTCTACTTTGGCATATAAACTGACAGGCTCCTGTCAGACCTCTGTGGCAAGCAGCTGCTTGAGGGGGTATTTATTTATATATTTATTTATAATTTCTGCAATTGTTTCAAACTTCTTCTATCATTCTTGTGTTTCTTCATTTCCTGACACAGTAACTGCTAACCCCTAGCGCTTCACTGCTCGAGTTCTGACCATGCATTGTATGACGAAAAGTGCTTGTTTAGGTGTGTTCTATCACCCCTTAAAGCTTGGCCCAAGTGTTTTGAATCACCCTATATAGAGGAAAAATTGTCTTTTTTTCTAACGGTCAGTAGGGGCTAGAGCTCAAAATTTATCACTAAGTGGTCTACTGCTTTGAGCTAAAAGAAAAAGCAGTGTTATTAGATGGCTTATTAAAAAAATTGTTAGTAGTCTTTGCAACCTATGTTTAAGTTCTTATTATTCTAATAATTTAGTTATTATTTGTACTTAAATATGTAGTATATTTAATTTTTTTTTTTTTCAGATACTTTTTCTGATTTAATTCTTATAGTGAACTCAGATATAACAAAGTTTTTGGGCTGTTCCTTCAAATTCATTATAAGCAGATTCAACTATATAAAATATACACTCTGTGGCAAAAAAAGAGGCACCCCGATAAAATAGTCAACTGCAAAACTCAGCATGCAAATACCTCCTGATCAGGTGTGCAAATGATTAGAAATTTGATGTCAATAAATGTACAGAGCGGTCCCAGTGCACAGGAGAAATGCACATCCCGGGGTGTACATAAGGAGCATCGCTCACATGACTGACTGAGCCATCACCTGCATCACATCACATGATAGACTGAGCCCCACAAGTTTTTTCATCAGTGTCCATTTTCTGACCTAGGGAAGGGTGAAGGTTTAACAGAGATAAATCTGAATCTAACGTATTTGGGATTCAAACCTGGGAATCATAAATTATACACTATTGACCATTCTGACCGCAGTTGCATTGACATCAGTAGCCGATGAGGATGCTGCAATGATGCACCCGACAACCATACCAGCAACTCAGTGAGTTTGAGAGGGGACGCATTGTGGGCCTCAAAGAAGCCGGTTGGCCATGTCGACATATTGGCTGGTATCTGGATTGGAGTGATGCCACAGCATGATGTTGTACAATGTTGGCAGCTGTGTGCCCAGGAGGGCACACATACCCACCACAAAGGCACACATACCCACCACAAAGGCACACATACCCACCACAAAGGCACCAGCTGGGCCAAGCAAATAACTAGATGGGAGGATTACACAATTAGTGAGGGCAGCCAGAACGACACAGACAGCATTGCTATCTACCATCCAAAGATGCATAGCATCCTCCACGGAGCATGCTTTATCAAGATGCACCATTGGAGATTGAAACTGGAGGGACTACTGTAATTCACAGACCTTTACCTAAAATGCTAATAAGAGAATGGAGACTCAGTAGTGCACCAGGCTCATAATTTATGAGCCTGGTGCACTACCGAGTCTCCACTGTCACTATTTAAGACAAGCCATATAGAGTACTTATATTGCGTATTAAATTACACCTGTATTAGTCCTTTTTTTCTTTTGTTTTAGTCATCTTTAACAAATTCCTTGAAAAATACTGGCAATATACAGATGTCCACAACAAAATCTACCAATAAAAAGTAACACAATCCACCATTTAATGCAGCAATAAACATGCAGCTAGTGGTAAAAGACAAACTCACCAAGCTTTGTTTAGTAGAAGTATGGCCCCACAGTGCAATAGAAAGTGAAGTGCTGTTATTGGCTTGACAAATTCAAGTTTCCAGTGGCATTGCAGAGGAGATTCAAATAAAATACCAACAAGAACTACCAAAGAGAGATACAATTATTATCCAGCCCTGGATATAATATGCCTATTATTAAATACAGTCGTTTCAATGGTTGAGTGATTAGTGTGTTTAGCTAACAAACGACCTGGGTTTGAGCACACACCTCTTGTACCTTTCCATTGAGATCTTACCTTCCTCACAGATCTTTACACTATATTACACTGACAGGCTCCTGTCAGACCTCTATGGCAAGATACTGCTTGAGGGGGTAATTTTTTGTATTAAATACAGCACTGAAAAATAGTCGAATGAAGCATTTGTATGACAGGATATGACAAATGTTGCAGTTTATAAAATGAGACTGAACATATGCCTTCCTTCTGCATTAATATTTAAATTATATCAAATCTTATATTCCCTCTTCAAAACATTTTATCTTCCACTAGCTTCATAGTCCTCTTCAGTATTTTCCCTAAAATGCTAATAACAGTGCAGTCACAACAGTCTCTTCTGATATTTACTAATAGCATGTCCATATGTCCTAGTTTTTCAAGAACTGACCTAATGTTCCAAAACAAATTTCAGGACATCTAAATGTTCTGAAAATTATGAAGAGAAAGGCCTATTCAGTTATGATGAAACATCAATTTCTTTTTTCTTTTCAGAGTTTTTCACAGCTTTATCAAATAAAAACCATATGCTTAAAGGAAGACTAATGGTAATGTTATGTGTTAATATGACAGGCGAATTTGAAAATCCTATCATCGTTGGTAAAGGGTTTTGTAATGATATACAGTCAGCTCTCAATTTATGTGGATTTAACTTGTTTTTGAACAAATGCATTATGGAAATAACAGTCACTGCATTTACATCTTTTTTTTAAATTTACATGGGCATTTTGTTAGAAAAATGCAGTTTGCACCAACAAAAAACAGTCAATGCATGCCACAGTGTAGAGTAACAAAAATTACAGTAGAGGCTCACAGTTAAGTAATTAAGTTGAAACCTTTAATTCTCTATGATACTGCTAGATGTTTTTAAGCACTTCAACAAATGTTCTATGCAATCAAGTATCAAAAGTTATTAAGCAGAAATGTACCATATTGCAGAGAATGGGTAGTAAGAGGAACTTTCAGGCTGCTTGTGAGTGACAAGTTTAATCTAAGACATTCTTGCCGGCAAGTGATGTCTCAGTAGAGTCTGAGAAGGTGATGAGGGATACTGATAATTTATTTGCTTAAGGTTTAGTGAAGGAAATAACCAATAATATTTCGTTAACATAGAGTGCTTAAAAACTTTTGAGTTTCACGATGCACGTTTCACACCCTTACTTTGGGTGCATCATCAGGTGCAAAGCAAGCAGCTTTAGATATTGCATGAGAGGCAGTTGGTTGTTGAGTGTGGGGGAGGAGTGGGGTACCATAAATTGCATTGTCAGTGGCTCAGCTCCGAGGTTCGGAGTGGCCAGTGGATGTGCGAGTGGCCATAATGTGATCTGCAAGTGAAGGAGGTTGGAAAGAGGGTGTGGGGTTATGGAAATTCTCCTCACACCCTCTTTCCAACCTCCTTCACTTGCAGATCGCATTACAGACACTCACACATCCGCTGGCCATTACAAATCTCAGTGATGAGTCACTGATGATGCAAGTTATGGCACCCCATTCCTCCCCGCACTCAACAACCACCTCTCATACAATATCTGAAACTGCTCACTTCCCACCTGACGATGTGCCCAACATAAAAGCGCGAAACGTGCATCATGGAACTCAGTTTTTAAGCACTCTATGTTACTAAAAGTATTATTGGGTATTTCCTTCACTAAACCTTAAGCAAATAAATTATCAGCATCCCTCATTGCCTTCTAAAACTCTACTGAGACATCACTTGCTGGCAAGGCTGTCGAAGATTAAACTTGTCACTCACAAGCATCCCAGAAGTTCCTCTTACTACCCATCTTCTGTGATACAGTACGTGAATTTCTGCTTAATAACTTTTGATACTTGATAGCATAAGTGCTTAAAAACATCTAACAGTGTCATACAGAATTAAAGATTTCAACAGTGTAGAGGTTGTTGGTGAGGTATGAACTTTGCCACAAGCATCACACATGAGGGCTTTGAATTAGCTCTGCCATGAAAAAAGTCATCTCTTCAACATACTCCTGGCAAAAGTAAATGTCAGACCAATATGCATCTTGATTATTGCATCACTGTACAACTACCCTTGTTACATTTCCTATGAAGCTACTGTTCCGAGAAGAAATGTCCAATTTCAGTAAACAAATTGGTACATTTACTAAACTGTCCCTGTTTCAGGAAGCTGACTCTCAGATATTTACAAACTGTCCTGGTTTCAGAAAGCTAAAACTGAGACATTTAGTGAAATGTCCCAGTTTTTACCAATCAATTTCTGGACATCCTAAATACTACAGTGTGAACATGCAATATTATTGAACAGCAGTTCCCAGCTGTTGTCAGATAGCTATTTCAGGTGACAATTTTTTTTTAACATTATTAAGCTGTGTCAACATGAGTGTAGAGGAAAAATTATCTTGAGCCAGGTGGGATCCGAACCCACAACTTCTTGATGACACGTCAGGTGCTGACCACCACCAGCTGCCAATCAATTATCCTCAATTGTGGATGCTAAACCCCATCATTGTAGAATCAGTCACTAGTGGCTGCCTTATAACTGCAAGATCTTCAATTTTCATGCAGAGTTCTTGGATATACCCAGTACATACATCTATGTATACAATATCTGTTACCATTTGTAATATTTTATATCTCAACACTTCATAATTATTGTAACATTCTTATGCTGTAAGTCAATGCCTCATCTCCTACAATGCGAGTCTATTGTCCCATGTAGTGTGGCTGCTCATAGGCCTGAGCCTGGGAATATCTGCCATAAAACATCCTCCACTTGCAGTTAATAAAGCAACCACTGGCTACTGATTCTATAATAATGGGGTTTAACATCCATAATACTGGATAATTGATTGGTAGTGGTAGCTCAGTGGTCAGAGCACCTGACATGTCATCAAAAGTTCATGGGTTCAGATCCCACCTGGCTCAAGACAATTTTTCCTCAATACCCTCATTGACTTACAGCATAAATGTTCAAAAAATTGGTAACTATGAAATGTTGCAATATGAAATGTTTCTAATGGTAACTGATTATGTATATATAGATTATTTCCAGTGTTCGGAAAACATGTTACATTCTTATGGTCCACCATTTACTTTTCCTTAACCAGTTTTACTTTAAGTTATATTTATTAATTTGGGGATTATTCTTCAGTTGATCATCATTTCTCTCCTCCCAAATCTGCTAGAGCAATTTTTGATTGACAGCTGCTAATGGGTGCAGGACACACACCCTCTTATAGCTAGTGTGAGCGTGCAATCATAATTTTTATTCAAATATATTTCCCAGCATGCAACATACAGGTGTTAGTTACACACAACTTGTAATGTATGTAATGTTAGGTCCCAGAGTTAGTAGAGAGAATGTTAGTTGTGATTTGAGAATGTTGGTGGAGATTTTGTTTGAGTGAGCTGTTAGTTGCTCAGAGAATTTTGTGTAGAAGGAGAATTCACTTTGGCGAGTGTATATTTTTTGGAAATAAATTTTATTTGCTTTATAAAATAGTTTTAACTTGCTAATTTTCTCTTTCGAGCAGGAATCTGATTTTAACTAGATTTAAACTTTAATAATTGACCATCATTTTGATTTGAATTCTTTTTCACTAAGTAATATCTATTATACTTAGAACCCTTGTTTAACTTTATTTGGCAAGATTAATTGCCTGGCACCAGAGTTATCTGGTAATTTTTTGTATCAGTTACAACCATAGTAAAGAATTTAAACATACAGGGTGGTTATAATTAAATTAACAGTACTCAGAGCGATGAAGAGAAGGATCTACTCAACAAATCTCAGCGAAAAGTGGTGGACACCTTAATTAAGAACATGGGGTAGAGAATTTGCGAATAAAAAAAATTAGTGCCATCAAGTGGTATGTGCATGTTAAAAACGTGGTATAACATGCTAATTTCTCGTGACATTGCAGCCAGTCACGTGAGAGTCACATGAGGCACTCTAAATTGTGATGTCTTCCCTGTAATTGCTAGAAGGAGCCATGGATATCTGCAAGGACCGAGCTTTGCTAGCAAAATTCTTTTACCAAAACAGCAGTAATGTCGCTGCTACATTACGCGAATATCATCATCTGAAAGATATAAGGAACCGACCTTTGCTGCTAAATGGACTGAAGAATATGATACAGAAATTTGAAGAAATGGGAGAGTTGGGTGGTGACTCCAAGTAAAGGCAGTGGCCTATTGCAGAGAGCAATGTGGAATACATCGCACTTACCATTGCAGAAATCCAGTCGCAATCGGAGCTACCTGTAGTTAGTGCGAGGCAGGTATCCCCGGCAACTGCAACTTCCATGGTCAACTGTCCGTAAACTATACACAGTCCATCCTGAAATGGTATACTTATAAAATTCATAGGGTGCAGCAGCTGCAATGACATGTCCCTGAACAGTGTCCCAACTTTGCTTTGCGATTTCGAGTGAGGATGCAGCTCGACGACGTGTGGCCTTCAAAGTCTTATGGACCGATGAGGAGCATTTTTCTACACATGAAGCAGTGAATATTCACAAATGCTGAATATGGGGACCTACATATCTGCATGCTGTGCATGATGTATCCCTACATTCTGACTATGTAACTGTATGGTGTGGGTTTACCACAAACTTTATAATCGGACCATTTTTTCATTGAGGAGATAACTCCTCAAGGCCCCATGCATCGATCAGTGAATGGACTACGTTACACAGATCTTCTCCATCACAAGATTATTCTGGCTTTGCAAGAAAGAAATTGCTTAGACTTCATAACCTTCATGCAGGATGTGGCACAACCCTATATTGCACATATGGCAACGCAATTATTGCATACCACATTTGGTGAGGAGAGAATAATTTCTGAAACGTTTTCCAATGCTTAGCTACCATGTTCCCCCGACCTAAACTCATGCACCTTTTGGTTATGGGGTTATTTGAAAAGCTGAGTTTACTAAGGCAATATTGAATTGCTTGCTCAACTGAAGGCAAGAATAACACAGCATGTTGCAGCCATTCCCTGAGATATGTTTCAAGCAACTGTGGCCCATGCCATATTACATTTCCAGCACATTTTGCATACATATGATTAACATATTGTGAATCTTGATTTCTAAAATAAAGGTTATGTTTGTTCAACTTGTATTTTCTTCATTTTAGTGCACCCATACCACTGGTGGTACTAAACTTTTTTTTTATTCAAAAATTCTCTACACGATGTTCTTATTAAGGTATCCACCACTTTTCGCTCTGATCCGTCAAGTAGATCCTTCTCTACATTGCTCTGAGTACTGTCAGTTTAATTATAACCACCCCGTACATTTTTAAGCATTACAGACTCAAAAGAATGTGGTGCACCGAACACAAGGATCATATATATATATGTATAAATTCTATGTTATTTAATGTGATTGTCAAAGTTTAAAAAAATTTTGAGCTCATTAGTTATAATAATCAGATTTAATGGCAGCTTAAGCCGAATTTTTGTTGAAAAAGAAGCTTAACATTTGTACACTGTTAGCCATTAAAAGTGCAACATCAGAAAAGACAGATAACAAAGCCATATTTAGTGAATACATAACTTATGTTACAAGGATCAAATGATTACAAATACAACTCAGTTAGACTTGTGGAATACAAAGAAATCAATATCTTGTGTAGCCACCATGAGTGGCAATAACCACTGCTACATGTTCTGGCATTGAGAGGATAAGATATAGGATATGTGCTTGGGGAGTGTCAGTCCATGCAGTTTTGATACGTAGCCAAAGTTCATCTGTTGTAGCAGTTGCTGGTCTAGTCGTCATGAGATTGTGGACCAGACATGTTCAATTGGGGACAGATATGGTGAACAGACAGGCCAAGGCAGAAGTATCATGTGATGGCTATCCAGGAATTGTTGGATGATGCATGCCACGTGATCAGGCATTGTCTTGGTAAATGACACCAGAGAGCCCCTGAAGATAAGGTATGACCACAGGCTCCAACACCTCAGTGATTTAACACTGGCTGTTCAAAGTACTGGTAATGCGTACGAGGCACGTGTGTGAGTGAAGTCCAATGGCACCACATACCATAACACCAGGCCAGACCTGTATGGCTCTGCATCATGCATGTCTCACTGAGCCTGTCACTGCAGTACCGGCAGATACGGATTCGTCCATCATGGTGCTGCATACTGAAGTGGGATTAGTCTGAAAAGATGATGTGATGTAATTTGCACATCCATATTAAACATTCTTGGCACCATTGCAGTCGCATATGCCTGTGTTCTAGAGTCAATGGTAGCCGAAGCAATGGCCATCTAGCAAAGATGCCCCAATGTTGCAGACAATGTCAAACCGTATGTGGGAACACTGGTAACAACACACCCTAACTCTCGTTCATTTGTGCGACAGAGCTGTTGAGATCCTCACGTCAGTGATTTCATTCCTCCTTTGCCCACTGACACCATATTCTCATCACTGTGGCAGCATTCCATTCAACACGAGCACCAATGTCTCGGTATGATAATCCACCTTCCCATAATCCCTCAATTCTCCCTCGATCAAAGTGTGAAAACTAGTCATAGGGATGCCATGTTCTTCCACGAGGCATCCTTTAGTCATAAATTATTGATACTTCATGTATAATGAATATTCTTTTATGATAAACTATTAATACTTTTATCCTTTAGTGTGCTAGAACTGCGAGCAAACACAATTCCAGTGCTTTACACCGGCTCTTTGTACTCTCTTATACCACTTCCAGGGGGCATTACTATCACACATGATGTGTGTATGTGCTGCGCTTTGAATCATTTACATGATCTCCCATCTTGCATATTTCGGGACAATCTGATGAGTTGTTCCTGGTTTTGCACTTTTAATAGCCAGTAGTGTATTAGTCAAAGGTACTGTAGTTTCGGCACAAAGAAATAATCTCTGACCAAGTTAAAGAAATGTTAAAGGATGGCATAACTGAACCTTGTTTTAGCCCTTGGGCTTCACCAGTCATCCTCATTAAAAAGAAAACTGGAGATTTAAGATTTTGTGTGGACTATCGAAAACTAAATACTGTCACAGTCTCCAATAGAACCCATTATCTATTATTCAGAATCTACTGACACAACTGGTTGGCAAGAAATTTATTAGCACACTAGATTTGTCTTCAAGATATTGGCAGGTGTCTGTACATCTGCCAGATCAGCCCAAAACTACTTTCGTCACCAAAGATGAACTATTTCAATTTTGTTATTTACCATTTGGCTTATCCAGAACACCACCATGTTTCAACATCTTATGCCCATGGTCCTGGGAAATCTGAAAGGAAAAATTTGCGAAGTCTACTTAGTGACAGTAATTTTCCCCACTAATTTTTCTGAGCATCTGCATTAGATTTAGTTTTCTCAAGGTTAAGAGAACCATGCTCACTACAAAATTGTCTACATGCACATTCTTCTGAGAAGACATTCAATACCTTGGTTTTACAGTTAATGCAGATAGAGTAAGAAAATTCAACCTAACAATGTCGAAACCATAGAACAATTTACCCCACCACACAATTCAAAGCAACTTAGCAGATTTTTAAGAATGTGTAGCTGGTACCGACCACTTGTACCGAATTTTGCACATTTGGCCAAACCTTTATTCGAATTATGCTGATAGTGAAAATTGTTTCATTGGATACCCTCTTGCAACACAGCATTCCAGATGTTGTGATGGTCCACCTATTCACTTTTACTTTTCCTTAACCAGTTTTACTTTATTTACACTATATTTATCATTTTGAAGATTATATTTCATTTGGCCATCATTTTTTCCTCATTCTGAGCTGCTAAAGGAGTTGCGGATGACAAATCCGACTTTTGATCAACAGCCGCTAATATACACGCCCCCTCTTTAGTCATAGCTAGTTGCACCATCATCAGATTATGCAAATGTTTTACTCAGCATGCAATGCACATGTGTCAGTTGTACACCACATGTAATACTAAGTGACGTTAGGTCATGGAGTCAGAGGGAGTAGAGTGTAAGTAAGAGGAAGGATGTTAGTAGAGATGGAGCTTTTAGATGCTTACACTTTTGTATTAATCAGTATATACGGTAAGTCTTGAATTTTTTGGAAATAAATTTTGTTAAATGAATATTTTGACTTTATTTTTTCTCTTGAGCAACAATAATTGATTTTAAGATATAATTTTAAATATTTGACAATCTTTTGATTTTTTACTCAATAAGTAACACCCATATACCTAACAAACCCTCATTTAACTTTATTTGGCAAGTTAATATTGCCTGGTGCCCAATACGCTATCTGGAGTTTTATTTAAATTTGGATCAGTCAAAAGGTCCAAAGTAAAGAAGTTTAATAATATTTTGGAGCATTACAACATTAAAGGATGCATTGTGTCATGCTCCTGTGTTGGCATTGCTGCAGTCAGGCAAACCTTTCAAGCTTCATACTGATGCTTTTGATGTTGGTCTCAGTGCTATGCTCAGCCAAATGCAGGATGGCAATTGAGAACATGTCATTATATATGCCAGTTGCAACTTGAGTTACACTGAAAAGAATTATGTTACACTGAAAGGAATTATATAGTGACTGAAAAACAATCTATAAGCCTGATATGGGCTCTAAAAAATTTTAAAGTGCAACTAGACACTTCCGACATTACCATTTTGACTGACCATGCTCTTTGTAATGATTGCAGACTTCCAACAATTTAACAGGTCATTTAAATACACTGGGCATTGTGCTTTAAAGAATTCAATTTTAAGGTCGTGCATAGAAAGGGAACTGCATATATGCTACCCCGATGCTTTGTCCTGTGTGGCCAGCAGAAGTTATGCCAGAGCTAGAGGATAAGCCTTTTGCTCACCACAATAGTTCCTGTAGAATATAAGGAAGATTTAATTGAAGAATAATGAAATGATTTAGAATACAGAAATGTATACCATTATTTGAAAATTGATGAATTACCTGTAGATCCTAGTAGAGCTCTGAGAATTGTTGGAAGAGCCAGACATTTTCAATTAATGACATTTTATACTACTGCAGATGACCAAGTCAAACAGGCAGTTACTGTCCATTTATCCCCACGATTTTATGAGTACGTACTCCGAGAATTGCATGATGTACCCTCAGTAGGACATCTAGGTACATGCTAAACATATCAGAAGAGTATATTTGCCAGCTTTGAAAAAGAATATAAAAATCTACACAGAGAAGTGTTTAACTTGTGAAACTGCAAAATTTGTCCAGAACCATCCTTATGGTTTCATGAAAAGCATGATCTCCAATCAACCCATGGAAATAGTAGGCATGGAATTCATGGCATTAACTATAAACAATAACTGCCTGTTTGACTTGGTTGTCTGCAACAGTATAAAATGTCATTAATGGAAAATGTCTGGCTCTTCCAAAAATACTCAAAGCTATACTAGGATCCACAAACGCAAATGGGATCCCAATATATTCTGGTCTTAGTATATTATTTTTCAGAATGGGTTGAAATATTTCCCATTAAAAATGCAACAGCAAGCATTATAGCAAAGAGATTTATAAATGAATTTATGTGCAGGTACGGGGTACCCAAGAATAGTTTTGGACAATGGCCCCCAATTCATTTCAAATGTGCTTGCTGACATATGTGAAACATTTCAAATAAAGCACATATTTACAACTCCATATCATCTGTAGTCAAACTTAACCAAAATATTGGAAGAATGATAGCTGCAATGTTGAAAATAGACATAATACCTGGGATAAATATTTGCAACAGTTTTCATCTGCTCTATGCAAGTCATTGCATGAAACCACTAAATTCATGCCTTCAAAGATATTTAAAGGAAGAGAGCTGATGTTACCCTGGAACAGACTTATTGGTCAACCTGCATCTCCACAATTAGAGAATTTAGAAGAGAATAGCATATTCAAGTCATTTCAAGAGCACAAAATAATTCACTACAAGCACAGTAGAAGCAATGGAAGATTAAAACATAAGATGATGGCATATTGAATTTAAAATTGTGGTAAGGTCTTGATAAAACACATCACAAAAGTGATAAAGAGGA
The DNA here is from genome assembly GCA_038380435.1 of Ryuthela nishihirai. Classification (NCBI taxonomy): domain Eukaryota; kingdom Metazoa; phylum Arthropoda; class Arachnida; order Araneae; family Heptathelidae; genus Ryuthela; species Ryuthela nishihirai. The sequence continues at coordinate 71,104,821 of JAWZYU010000008.1, read as the reverse complement.
TTCAACGAGAAATTTGCTCCACTATATGCTGGACCATATATTGTAAAGAAAAAACAAATTTATTACATGAACTAGCCAACATAACCACTAATGCCTCAATAGGATATTACAATATAGTAAACATTCAACATTATAAGAGTTCTACAGAATTTTCCATAAGTCTCAAATGATCTGGATGCTCCACAACAAAACCAAGAAAATGATGTCTTCGATGATGATGATGAACCGCCACCAACGAAACGAGAAAAAAGACTGGATTATAACCTATTTCGTACAATGGGCAAAGAAGAAGTAAAGCCAGATTCAGCTGTTCCATCAACTTCAAGAGTGTAGAGAGATGATAGCCAGCACAGAGTGACAACCGTCAATGCAGCAGTCAACATAGAGTAGATGGCATCACAAGCGAGATCTTCAGAAATGCCTACACCTAGTTTATCAATCAGCATGGGAATGAAGTCTCCAGGAAACAATTGGATGACGATTTATCTCGATGGAGTGCCAACAATGAAAATTTAAGTATATTATTCTTCTTTCATTGTGGCACTAATGATTTATGATGTTTTATTTCTTTTTTCTGGAATAGGTGAAGACTGAGATGATTCAAGATTATTTATTGCTGTTTATACTTAGAGATATTTTAAAATATTTTAATTTCATGTTGAAACTTCGGAGTTTCCATATTTATTTTTGGAAAAGTGAATTTATTATTCAAAGTTTATAGTTTGAGTTTATAATGTGAAGTGATTAGATTATTTATATGTTCTGATTCACCTGAAGTTCTAGTTGAACCATAAAGAGTTTCATATACTGTATTAACCTGATTTCAAGTCTAATTATGAATTTGTTGTAGATGTTTGTGATGTAAATGATAGAATGAAAGAGAATTTAATATATAGTGATTATATAAATCATAAATGAAGTATATTGTTTTTGTATTTGAAGTATATTTTTGTATTTTTGTTGTTGAAAGTGATAAAACTTGGATGGAATTGTATTGGATGAAATGTTAACATCACATGATAAATTATTGATACAGCTTTTCCTTGCTCGTAGATTATATGTATTTAAATCTGTTCAATGTCATGAGTGATATTGGTGCATCAAATGATGCGTAGTTTTTGGGATGACAATGGCAGCATTTGCTTGCATATATATGAGCCGACCATGATGTCTTGAAGTTTTTGTACACTTTTGAGCTCTCCCCAACAGCCAAGTCTTGTTTGACTGAAACTGTCACTAGCAACTCTCCACTGGGAAGGGTACATAAAGCTCAATGAGGGGAGGTAATGCTATTTTTATTTCAGCTAGATCACAATTTATTGTGTCTAGGTGAAGTTTTAGCAGATGATTACATACCTGCTTGTTTGTAAAAATTATTAGCTTCGCATTGATTGTAGTTACAAGGATTTAACAGAGGACCAATACCCTTTTTTTTCTGTATGCACGAAAGAAGATTTCACACATTTGTTCTTAGGGGAATAAGCAAATGTTTTGTACCTCGCTTGATGCACCTGTATTCTGTGAAAGAGCCGAATTTGATGCAATTACATATTTTCTTCTTTAACCTTTTAGAAAGTAAATGTAATTGAGGAGTAAAATTAGCAAGCTTTGTGTACAGTTAGGAGTATGCAACTTTTGGATTATATCAGAATGTGATACTAGTTAAACCAATTAACGTTAGTATGCAGTTACTGCCACAGCCATTGGTATACATTTACAATAGGAAGCTTTGTACATTGTTAGGAGAATGGGAGGAGGTACACTTTTGGTTGGGCTGAAAGATTTATCAAAGTGAGAGTAGTTAGTATTAAATTTGCATATACATACTCATTGCTTTATGGAGTTAGTAGCAGAAAGTTAGTTTTGAAGTCAGTTTTGGAGATGTGAAGTTAGCAGTTAGTTTGGAGTTGCGATTTGAGAATGTAGATGCTGGTAGAGATTTTGAGTGAGCTGTTAGTTGCTGAATGAATTTTGTGTAGAAGGATAATTCACTTTCGTGTATCTAGATTTCTTGGAAATAAATTTTATTTGTTTTATGAAATAGCTTTGACTTACTAATTTTTTCCTCTTGAGCAAGAATTTGATTTTGACTAGATTTAAACTTTAATAATTGACAATGTTTTGGATTTGACTTCTTTTTGACTAATTAGTCTATTATACTTAGAATCCTTATTTAACTTTATTTGGCAAGATTAAATGATGCACTAGAGCTATCTGGTAATTTAACATTTTTCGGATTAGTTATATTTTCGGATAGTTCATAGTAAATAATTTATGATACATTTTGGAATGTTACAATATCTGGGCAAGTCTTTAATATAACATGCCCTTGCATGATTAATTACCATGAGAAGGCTGAAAATTAATTATACAGTATTAGTGTTTATTAAATATGTTTAATGCTGGTACAACCTAGGAGCAGCTTCTAGGATCCATCTCTATCCTATATGTAACAAAGATGACAAGATATGAAGAGTTGTATCATGAACCCCAGAAATGCATACCTTTCTACAGCTGCACTAATAGTTAAAAAATTCAAAGGCCAGGAGGGCCACAGGTGAGATTTAGCATAGATAAATCTCAATGTTGGCCCAGGTGGAACTCCAACTACAGAACTGCAAGATTACAAGCCTGGCATCCTACCAATTGAGCTAACCCCTGCCTCATCTGTAGGTAAAGAAACTGCTTTAGTGCCAGATGACGTAGTTTATTATTGTTTAACCAAGATGCGTGATATCTGTTATGAAGAAAAAGAACTTTTCAATTGTGATAAAACAGGAATTTTTTCAGATTATTTCAGAGCTTTACCAAATAAAACTACATGCTTCAAAGTTGAAACATACAGTGGCAGTAAAATTTCTAAGACTAGCAGTAATATTATGTTAATATGAATGGTGAGTTTGAAAAATCTTATTACTGGTAAAGTTATGAAACTACATTGCTTCACAGGACTGAATATTAACCTATTGAATATTGAGTAGACCATGGATAGCCTAGGAATTAATTACAAATGGTTAATGAGTTTTCACCAGAAAATGGGAAGGCAAAAAAAAAGAAAAGTACTCTTATTTCTTGGCAAAAAAAAGCACTCTTATTTTTTGAAAATGCCACCTCTCATATAGAGATTCCTTTACAAAATGTGAAATTAATCCCAAACAACTTTACCTTGCAACCATTAGCCCAAAGAACTATAAATAAACTTCAAAGTCTATCAACAACGTGCAATGTTAGGTTGGGTTGTTTTACCTCTGAGTGGCACTTTTTTGCACACCATGGGCTAAATGGCCAGGTTACAAAGACCCCGAAGGCTCAGAGAAGGTTGGGGGAGGGGACCCACTGGAACAGCTGTTGGGAGACAGATGGTAGCCTCCCGTCAAGGCCATCCAGCGTGTTCTTTAACGTGCACAGGGTATGGCTCCCCCACACACGGGGCCACGGCTTAACGTCCCATCCGACGGACGGTGGCCTTTCCAAGCCCATCGGTGTCCCCTACTGACCATGGGCAAAGCGGGAATTTTGCGGAGATAAATCTCAACACTGACCCAGCTGGGACTCGAACCTGGGAACTACAGATTACGAGCCTGGCGGACTACCGACTGAGCCACCCCCGCCCCTAACGTGCAATGAGGCATCTTTTTACAAAAATTATTGAAATGAAGATAACTGTCCTGAGCATCAGTGAAAGATATCTCCCCCAAAACTGTCTGGAACTGTATTTTAATGACAAAGTTTACCCCAGAAAAGAGCCTGCTAGTAAGAGTGACTGCAATACCCAAACTAATTTACAAGAACTAGTGTATGAATATGCAGAAGAGGAAGTTGGATATGAAAGATCAACAAAAGGGTTCAGAGATTCGATCAACCAACATTGTTGAATTAAGATACAGTGCACAGAAAGACTGAAAAAGCAACAAACATTGTAACTGATGTAAGTGAAAAACATAAAATATTTTTTCCTTCAGAAACATGCCATTGGTTTGAAACTGCTTACTGAAGTCATGATTCACTTGGATGAAACAATTCAGAGAAACTTAAAATATAATATCGGACATTTTCCAAAATAAGGTATGTTTCATATACACTGAGATGCCATTAAATTAGGGATAGAAGTTACCCAAATTCAGCATCACAAGTCTCGCATTTGCGCCCATGCATGGCTGAAACTCTGGTCATATATAACTGTCAGCTTCAGCTTACCTAAGCATTCATCATGAGCAGCGTGATGGGGAAAGGCATGGGATTTAAATGCATTTGACAGAAGGTAGATCGTAGGTGCCCAACAGATGGGACACTCGATCTCTGAAACTGTCAACGAACTTAGATTTTCTCATACGACAGTTTCAAGAGTGTTCCGGGAATATGAAAATTCCAGCAAAAAAACAAGCACCCGGATAAACTGCAAAGGACAACTAGCCATCTGACCCGCATTGTACAGACCGATAGGGGCCAGACATCTGAAATCACCTCCCATCTGAATGCGGGTTCCAGCCAGGAAGTCAGTGCATGGACTGTGCAATGCTCACTTCGTCTCATCTTCGGGAGCCGTCGACCTATGCGAGTTCCACTTCTAACAGAACACAGGGCTCGATGCCTTCTTGGGCTAAAGAATATCGAAAATTAGCAACAATAGCTTGGAGTGATGAATCCCGATTTAAGCTTCATCATGCCAATGGGAGACTGAGGGTATGGTACCAACCCCATGAAGCCATGGAGCCTGCAAGTCAGGTCAGAACAGTACAAGCTGATGGTGGCTGTGATGGCCTGGGGTGTCTTCAGTTGGATGTCTGTGGGACCTTTGGTACATGTACTAATGACTCTCAATACATCCCAGTATGTAGAACTCAAGGCTGATCATTTATACCCATTTATGGCCATCCTCTATCCCAATGGAGATGGCATCTACCAGCAAGACAACTGTTCATCTCACAGGTCCAGGTTGGCTACTGCATGGTTGCAGGAGCATTCTGCTGACTTTGAAATAATGAATTGGCTACCTAGAAGTCCAGATTTAAATCCCATCGAAAATCTTTGGAATACTATCGAGCAGAATGTTTGGGTCCATGTCTCATCAGCGATGACCTTGAGAGAATTGTGGACAGCTCTGGAGGATGCATGGGTAGTAGGTACATATTATAGTAGGTACATATACATACCTGTAGAACATTTATGCAAACTTGTGGAGTCCTTTCCTCGTGTGGTGGCCATTAACAGGGCCAGAGGGGGTCCAACACATTGTTAGGTTGCTATCCCTAATTCAAAATATTTGTGTGTTATGTACAGTACTATGAATAATTTTTTCATTCATCTGAATACTGGACAAATTCTCATAACCAATAATGTGTGCAGAGTATGGCTCTGTGACACACATAGCCATGACAATGTCTCGTCTTCGGTCAGTAGGTGATGGTGGCCTTTCCAAGTCCAGCAGTGTCCCCTACTGACCGAGGGCAAGATGGGGTTTTGCAGAGATAAATCTCAATGCTGGGACTCAAACCCTGGAACTGGAGACCCTTGTAGGTGTGTGTGGGGTGGCTTTCAATGCTAATGCATCTACTGGCAACTGCTAAAATTTCTCAGCACATTGAACGATGTATCTACTGCATAATTCTAATGTGAATATTTCAAACCTTTTGACAGAAACGATTCAACATACTTCATTTTCTTAATATTAGAGGAGTAGGTCTGGTATCTCTTACCAAATCCACTATCCAGTTCTTTTACTTTCAATTAATAAATGAGCTACTGTTTGAATATTGAGCATTCTACAGCCACGAGTTCAGAGCAATTGTTCATAATTAGCATAATTATTCTTACACTCTTCAGTGGGTAAAACCATTGCACTCCCACTACGTTGGCTCTCTGTGAACAGTTTTCCCATTAAGCATCTGCCAATTGTACCATCCCCTTGTGACAATTAATTAACTTTTAAATTAAGTGACTTTCAATTAACAAATCCTTTCCACCAGGTGGCTTTTAGAGATTTATTGCAATAGAATTGTTTTTCAATGCCACCAGTTGAAGAAGTTTAGAAGTTGGGCATTCTGTGAGACACAATATATCATTACACTGCACCAAAAAACAATGGTAGCTCTTTGCTGTAACGTGCAGTACTGCCATTCTGAATAAATAATACCTACCCGGGTAAGGCATGGATGTTCGTGTTGTTTTTCTGCTGAGGTCCTGCCATCCTCTCAGATCTTCTACTGTGGCATATAAACTGACAGGCTCCTGTCAGACCTCTGTGGCAAGCAGCTGCTTGAGGGGGTATTTATTTATTTATAACAGTATTTTATCTTAATTGTGGCTGAAATTGGTAAAAAGGGGTATTATTATTCTTTTCAAGGGTTGGGTTGTTTCACCTCTGAGTAGCACTTTTTAGCACACAATGGGCTAAATGGCCAGGTCACAAGGCCTCAGAAAAGGTTGGGGGGGGGGGGGGTGAAGACCCACTGGACAGCTGTTAGGAGACAGATGGTAGCCTCCCATCCAGCTTGTTTTGTAATGTGCACAGAATATGGCACTCACACACGTAGGCTATGACGTAACATCCCATCTGATGGATAGCAGCCTTTCTAAGTCTTTCAGTGTCTCCTACTGATCGAGGGTAGGGAGTTTTGTCAACATAAATCTAAATGCTGGTCAGCTCAGACTCGAACCTGGGAACTACAGATTATGAGCCTGGTATGCTTCAAGACTAACTACTTATCTCCTTTCCAAATGATATATGGCAAACCTTACGTCAGATAAGCATGATTCTTACAACTTTATTTCTAAAATTTTCTTTGACAATCAAGTGTGGTATTATCACAACTAATCAAAACACTACCAGTAAACAATCATAGATATCGACTAAATTAAAACTGATATCAGCATATAATCAATTTCTTAACTCTCAGATTTACATATCAACACAAAGTTGCCTACTCAATTACCAACAGCCAATTCAGTTCACTCTTAAAGAATCCAAAGAGAGCGAACCATTTTTTTTATTGGGCAACACTAGCCCAATTTTGGGTATGTAACATTGTCTATATACGTTACATGCTCCACATAAAGTTGCAATGTTTTTTCCACTAAAAAAATATCTTCGTCACAAATGCATCTATCGTGAGAATCGGGCGCTTTCAGGTTTAATAGCAATGCATAAGCATTAAGCGCTTTAGAGCATTATAAATATGTACTCTACAAAGATTGGTACTTTCGCTCTTCGCCGGCCTTTTTAAAGATGAGATAAAACTAAAACACTTACCATGTTATACAGCAGTTTGGAATGAGGATATTTTAAAGTTACGAAATGCATTCAATGGCATTAAATTTCAACTACACATGCCTCAGCACAGAAAAACATGTTATTAGAAACTTAATTTACAATAATTTACCAAAGACGGTTATTTTCTTGCTAAAAATTACATTATTTAATGCATTCACTGACAGAATCTATCAATGTACAGCGCTTATTGCAGAGCCTTTAAATTTCACTATATCCAGTAATTACCTCGAAATACATCATGCCCTAACTTCTTTCACTCAGGATAATGACAATCAGCCATGGTGGCTGTACTTTAAGATAACGATGCGAGATAATTTTTTTTCCCTTAGCCAACTATGGCCGGGCGGCCAAAATATCCGTAAAAGAAAAGTGAACTATTATGACGAGTAATTAGTTACCAATAGTAATCGCTAAAGAGTATATGTATTCTTTTCGACACAAAAATTTTTTATAAGCTTCTATTTTTTTTAGCTTGATCTGAAAGTTAACTTTTTTTCTATTCTCCTATTGCTACTCTACAGCAGAGCTCTACTGTGAATGATATATTATTCGTATTAATATAATTTTATTCAATTCTTTGTTTTTATATGTATAATACAAATTAACCTATTTAACACCAATAATCATGGTATCGGAGAGCATGACCTCAGACTAAACCTCTGTGCCTATAATGACTTGTCCAACTGCCAAAACTCCTTCTGCTCCTTCATTACTTTTTCCGCTAGAGTGCGCTGACAATCGGCGGTAGGTTTAAAATGCAATATTTCATATTGTTTTGAGTTTGCTAGGAAAATTCCCATTTGAATTATTTTTTTTCAATGAGCTACTGCCCTGTACCAGTAAAAAATTTCGAGAATTCCAGTATTATTGAAAAATGATGATTTTCAACTGTTCCCAACCGCCATTTGTTCATATTAAACTTGAACTTAGAACTTAAATAGCATAGATGAACCACCTCAATGGATGGAAGAAAGATCGCTGCAGTTGGCTGCAGTAAGGTGCTGGTGTCGAATATTTATTTGTGACATGACTGCTGGCAAGAGGTAATCACACTTCTCCACGTAGCTAATCGCGAGGGGTTTGATTTTTTTTTCGATTTCCAGTAAAAAAATTATTATGATAAGTGTTATGATATGAACTTATCAGCAAACAAAACGCATACAACATATCGGATTAAATCAGTATTCATAATGCAATGCAAGAAATAACCTGTAGCATTTACAATAAATTGTCATTGAATTCTTCCCACTCCAGTTCATGTTATATGAATAGGAAAGAAATTTTGAATTGCTTTAACTGCCAAAATAAGTTGTTTATGAAAAAAAATGCGACTTAAAATAATTTAAAGATTTTAATCAAATCTATTTAAATATCGATTTTCAACATGCATTCAGTATTTAAGGAGTTATGGAAGCAGAAACATTTAACAAGTTAGCTCGTTCTGAAAAAATAAATTAACGTAATAAATTTAATTAGCAGTCCGTAAATTAACTTATCCGTACAATTAAATTGATATTGTTGCTGTTCAACATTCCAAGTTCTGCAACTCTATAAATACTTAATACAGTAGAACTTGGTTATAACGAGCACCATGGGACCAACAAAATATCCTCGTTATAACCTTTACTCACTATATCACTGATGAGTTACACCTACCTCCTACTTTTTTTTAATTCTCAATATTTTGATAAAAAGATAGATTCAAAAAACAAAAGAAATATTAGAGAGAAAAAATAATATAATTACATATCTACATATTTTTTGTATCGATATGCTGGTATAAACTACGATACACTGATATTAAACAAAATTTATTTGTCCGTAATTTTAAAACCATACACTTCATTCTAAACAAATATATTTCTCCTTAATTAAAAGCAATATTAATTAATAATGGACATGAATTCTATTACGCTTTATATTTATGAATATGAAAATTGCTACTTGTTTTAAAGATTTCACTTTGATGTTTCTCAAATTTCCCCCTTAAAACATTCAACGCGATAAGTGTCATTATTTGTTTCAATTGCTTCAAAAAAAATTGACTGATGTGTCCATTGCCCTTGAGCTTCGGAGATTGTTGCCACTCATTTTGTTGCACTTTCACGTGTCATCATCTTTATCATTGGGGCGAGGGTGGCTCAGTCAGTAGCGTGACAGGCTAGTAAACTGCAGTTCTCAAATTCGAGCTTTAAGATTTATCACCACAAAATTCCCCGCTGTGTCCATGGTCAGTAGAGAACACCGATGGGTTTAAGGCTGCAGTCCATCAGATGGGACGTCCATCAGATGGAACGTTAAGTCATGGCCCAGTGTGCAGGAAAGCCATACCCTGTGCATGTCAAAGAACATGCTGTATGGCTTTGACTTGAGGCTACCATCTGTATCCTAAGAGGTGTTCTGGTGGGTCAAATCCACCTTCTCTGAACCTATGGGGTCCTTGTGACATGGCCATTTAGTCCACAACCCAGCTAGTTTTTTTTGGTTTTTTTTTACTACCTGAGCAATTAAGAATGTTTGCATGTTTCCATAGTTACCAAAATTTGTACGGTATATCCATGCTGTACGCTCGTTATAAAAGTGAGCAATTCTATGAGAATAAGTGTAAATTAAAATCATTACAGCTTTTTGCTCATTACAGTCGTGATCTCATTATTTCCGTGTTCCTTACAACCAAGTTCGATTTTATATTCAAATCATCATCATCATCATCATCATCATCATCATCATCATCATCATCATCATCATCATCATCATCATCATCATCATCATCATCATCATCATCATCATCAAGAGCCATGGGATATGGAGGTCCAACCAGACTGTGCAATTTAGTTCTCCAAGCAAGTCTGTCCTGAGCTACATCTGCTGCATCCGGCCACTGCACACCAATTCTAACAAGGTCCTGTTTGACATTGTCTGCTCACCGCATCCTAGGTCTCCCTCTCTTTCTCAGGCCTTCAGGCACACTGTTCATAACCCTACTTGCCAATCTATAATTATCCATACGGGCAACATGGCCAAACCAACGGAGTCTCTCTCTGCACAATATGCTGCTTAAAGGAGATTGTCGACGCCTTTGCCTAACCTCATCATTACTTACAAAGTTGAACTACCTAATGCCCAAGATACTGCATATGTATCTAGAATCAAAAACATCGAGTTTCCTGTTATCTTGTTTACAAAGTGTCCAAGTATCACTACCATAACTAACCCTAGAAAAAACCAAACTATTATACAGTCTAATTTTACTCTTTAGGTGTGTACGCCTATTTCTCCCCACTCTCCATAGATTCTTAAAAGTCCTGGCAGCAATCCCTATTCATCTGTTAATCTCATGCCACACACCACCAGTATCTGTTACACAGGTCCCAAGATAACTAAACTGTGACACCTGCTCAAGACTGCAACCATTCAGATTAACTGAATCACAACCTGCCTGACCAATTTTCATTACTATAGTTTTCTGTTTATAACTAAATCTGTTTATAACTACCAGTTTCATCAACAGCTCGAATGAAAGAGTTCATCTCATCAACATCACTTACCAAAAGGGCTAAATCATCAGCATAATCTAAGTCAGAAATTTTATTGCAATCAGAAATCAGAAATTTATATGAACAGGAAAGAAATTTTGAATTGCTTTAACTGCCAAAATATGCTCTTTATGAAAAAAAAGTGTGACTGAAGATAATTTAAAGATTTCAATCAAATCTATTTAAATATCGATTTTCAACATTCATTAAGTATTTAAGGAGTTATGGAAGCAGAAACATTTAGCAAGTTAGCTCACTCTGAAAAGAAATTAACATAATAAATTTAATTAGTAGTTATTGCCCTCGTTTTAATTCGTATTTATTAACTTATCCGTACACTTAAATTGATATTGTTGCTGTTCAACATTCCAAGTTCTGCAACTCTATCAATACTTAATACAGTCGAACTTGTACAGTCGAACTTGCTTATAACGGGTTGGAGATACGAAAATCTTTCCTTTGAAGTGAATTTCGCATAACATAATCAATCATCAAACTAAAGAGAAAAGGAGACAAAATGCACTCTTGAGGAACACCAGAAGTAATGCTAAACCAATTGCTACAAGCCTTACCAACTCTCACACACGACTCAGTGTTATTTTAGAGAGCTTTCATTATGTTAACTAACTTGTCTGGTATACCATATGATCTCATAATCAACCACAATTTTGACGACCAACAGAATCGAAAGTCTTTTTGAAATCAACAAAGCTAGCAGCCGAAGGTTTCTGAAGCTCTAAATATTTCTCAAGAATCTGCCTAAGTGAAAATATCTGATCTACAAATCCCCTACCACTTTTGAACCCACATTGCTCATCACGCAATTGACTGTCAACCAGATTCTTAATTCTATTAAGCACAATCATACAAAGATCTTTCCCTGGAACAGAGAGTAGGCTGATACCCCTATAGTTATCACAAGAACTGCGATCATCTTTTTCGAAAATAGGGATAATAATAGCTCTGGTAAAATCCTTAGGAACCATGCCTTTATCATAAAAGATATTCAAATTTTCAGTCATCCAAGTGGTAACCGAAACGTTTCCAGCTCTAAGCATTTCTGTAGTAATTTCATCTACCCCTGGGGATTTATGAAGTTTAAGTTTAGAGATAGCCAAAATAACTTCAGATTGTGTTATAGGGCCAACATTAAAGCTGCTAATGCATCTATCATCATTACAAACAATGGGAGTAGAACTAACCACATTGTTTAGAACATCACTGAAATGCTCAGCCCACCTAGCCATGACAGAATCCTCACCTTCTATATACCTTACCTTGTTTATCCTTCAATCCCTGTATGTCTGTCCGTTTTCTAATACATAAATCATTAACTATCTGGTACAGCTCTCTACTGTTGTGCTGCCTAGCTGCTTCCTCGGCTTTGTCAGCCAAGCCATCAAGCCAACGCTTCTTCTCAGCAGCTAACTGATCCATTACACATTTATTAAGCGCTCTGTAATGCTTTCTATTAAGACTAGTAGGATATTGATTAAGGACATTGCTGCGCTTTCTTCTTTCTAAAATGAACTCAAGTGCCTTGTCACTCGAATAATTCTGTCTCCTCTTTCCCTAAAAGAATACTGTTAATTTCCAAAAAAGCCTGTTTAAAATGAGGTTATTCCAGTGTAGTAATTAAAGAAAAATAGATTTAATTAATACACACTTATTGATTTATATCGAATGAAAAGCGAAGACACTAGAAACTGCTTTTCTTTCAAATCGCAGGTTTGCATGAAAATAAAAAAAAAATCGATGTGTTCCTAATATGTGATTAAAGTTGAAGTAAATTGACTGTAAATTTAGCATACTTTAATTTGAACCCGTTTAAAATAGGAACAATGGTAAGCATATTTTAAAATCTAATACATGATCAAACCTTTCAGCTTAAGCGAAAGCCCTCAAAATTTATAGATCTTAAGAGTGCAAATCCTAGCCTCATTTAAAAAAACATGAAAAGTCACATTTATTTTCTTCTTTAATTAAAAAATATTAATTTTTGTTAAAAATTGAAAAAATAATCAGCGAGTGCAAACTTTTTTTTTATTCAGCTAAGGCAGGAAATCAAATCTCCTCCCAATGAATGACAAAATTTAATTTCATGCTATAAAAATACTAAAATATTATAAGCTTGTTATTCAGCTGAAGCATAAAGAAATTCAAGCCCCCCTCCCACACAAACACACAAATGGCATAATTGAAATTTGACGCTATGAAAAAACAAATATTGTAAATTTTTATAGCTAAGGCAGAAGGATATTCAAGGTCACACACACACACAAATCACATAATTGAAATTGCATGCAATATATATATATATAAAACAAAATAATTTACACTTTCCCTCATTTCAACTAAGGCAGAAGGAAAAGCAAGACCCCCACCCTCCCTCTCTCTCTCTCACACACACACAAATGACATGATTGAAATTTAATGGAACAAAAACCAAATATTCTAAAATTTTATATCAGCTAAGGCAGAAGGAAATCCAAGGTCATACACACACACAAATGCCATAATTGAAATTGCATGCTATACATATAAAAAGCAGCAATATACACTTTCTCTCATTTCAAAATTCCCCCCCCCTCCCACAAACACACAAATGACATGATTGAAATTTCATGCAACAAAATACAAATATTTTAAACTTTTATATCAGCTAAAGCAGAAGGAAAACCAAGGTCACACAACACACAAATGTCATAATTGAAATATCATGCTATAAAAAAAGAAAACAAAAATAGAAACTATTTTTATTTCAGCTGAGGCAGTAGGAAATTCATATCACACACACATAAGAAATGAAGTTACTGCAAAGTACATTTTGGTCACTGTGTTTTGTGCAAATTTAGATGTTTGCTCTAATATGATGCCTTTTACTTTTTCTGTCATTTGTGTCTCTAAATGATGAAGTCTAATTTTAGCATATTCTTTTGTAATGTTCCTTTTTCATATTATAAGCATGATTGTCAACTTCCACATACAATTCCCTATTACTGATATGACTATCTAGTGATATGAGCACAACATGCATTGAAGCCTATGTAGGATATTAACCTGATTTTTTTTAATTAGGTATGAAATGGTTGTTGTTGAGAATATAAAGTTTTCTCCTGGAAGACACTGTTCAGTAATTTTTGCAATTTCACACACATACTGAGAGAAGGGCGAGAAAACCTCAATTTTTAATATAAACCTTTAAAGTGACAGAAGCTGATTAATCAGTTTCCAAAAATCCCTACAAAAGAAACTGCAACATGATTTTTTATGTTTCCCTACCATTTTTTTCCAGAATTAAATGTTTTTTCTTTTGATATGGAATATGGACTATTTCATTCATTAGTTTTTCATAATAAGGCTCAAAGGTTGTTTCTTAAAGAAAAAAAAATTGTCTTTGTAAGGGTTAATAAGTGCAGACACGAAGACTACATTAAGTCAGAGTAAATTAATGCTAATTTACATTCTATGCAAGAAATTTTTCATAATTTTTTTGCTATAAAGACAGCTTATAATAACATTTTTCAATTTCAGAGAAAAGAGGCACAATGACCTTCATTGCTTTACTGTGATTGCTTGATATTATCCAATGTGAGAAACACCTAAAATGTCACTGGACATTTCATTATTGCTGCCAATGATTTTAATTTCATTGAAAGTTAAACAATTGCCATTTTTCTTATTAATTGTCGCCGGTTAATTATTAACTGCATGTATGCACTTTGGAACTAAATATCATTAGATTATTATAGTTTCCCTCTTTTGCTCTTATAGCTTAAAAAAAATTTAATATGGTCCTGGCTGAATTTGTAAGTAAAAATAAATTTTGAGCCAGACAAACCAACTGCTAAAAAATAGCCTATGGATTTTCCAGCTATAAAAAACTGAAAAAAACATAAAAATTAGAGTTTCAGAAGCTATATCTGAATTTTTATCATTAGCATTAGTACCATAATCTACATATCCACAATAACATTTGCATTTGAACAATATTTGTTTCCTAATTGACTTCTTCTCAAATAATAAAGTGTGGAGCTATTGGGAAAGAAGATTTTCTCTTAAAAATTCATAAGCCTTTTTAAAAGTAAAAAAATGGAACCTCAATTTTTAACAAGTCTTTGGAGAATAAAAATATCATGGTAAACCTATTTACCTCTTGGCAATAAAATATGCCGTTGATTCTTTCAGCATTGATTAAATAATTAATATTTTTATTATTTTTGTGAATTTCTGAACAATTCAAAAACAGGTCAGAAATTCACAAAAATAATCATTATTATTTTTGTGAATTTCTGAACAGGTTTAAAGTTATATCTAGAAACACAGGCTTTGGTGTTTCAATGCCATCTTGATGAGCTTTTGAACCTTAAAGAAATCTAATATTTCTTTTAAGGAAGAGTCTAATGCTTGGCTCTTTGCTGGCAATAATATCACCATAGCATTTTCTTTAAGCTTTGGATTTCATTTTGCACTGACATCAACTTTCTCTTAAATTCTCTAGGACTCTTCCCTCTTACACTACATGAGTGATCATTTTTAGAGGCACTATCTGTTCTCATTGAAATTTCTATCATATCTTCTACAAGTGTCACTCAATACAGGCATTTGTTACAAATGTGAATAAAGTTGGAAGAGCATATTTTAATTAATCCTACCGTGCCATTTTCTGAAGCTTTATTTTTAAAACAGTAAAGTGCTGGGAACAGATAGTAGCAGCTACTTTTTAAAGATAGACAGTAGAGCTTCAACCACAATTGACAAGCCTTAGCATTTCAACTAATAAAATTTTTAATCAAATATGAAGAGCAAATTTTTAGGCTTCATTTATCACATGCAAAATTATAAAATCCCTATTTCAGGAGTTTCGTTGAAAAAAAAAAAACAATTTGTGTTATTTTGGCAAAATAAAAATACAAAGCAGAAGTCTAATAAAATTGATGTCTAAATTCAATATTTCTTTTAGAAACAAAATTCACGAAAATATTCTAAAAATTCCATGCTGTTTGAATCTATAAATTGACTTCTTTTCATATGTAAATATTATTAGTTTCATTTATGAAAAAAATTGTGAACTACATCTAATATTATACTAGGACAGAACGGTATTTTAAAATGCTTTATTTATTTTTAGGCCTCTCTGCTTTAACAATTTAAATTTCAAAGAATTTCACAATATTCGTAAATTTCTAACCTATGAAATGTCGAATTGCTGCTTTTATAGTACTTTTCAGTAGTTAGTACACAATTCATGTAAATATAAGAGCGTGGTGAAATGTTTGTTTACGCTAATCAGCACGTCTTTCTCTCTGCCTCACTGAGGAGTAGGCTTAAGATTTGTACATGTTCATGGCGTCCATTGCCAGTTCTATCTCTAGTAATGATATATATCTCAATGATATAATATCTCAATGATAGGGCCACTAGTTATCCTATCTAGGATCGATGGCAAAGAAATCGACAGTCTAGTACTTCGGAAAAGATAGAAGAAAACTTTGGGCGCGTCGAAATCACATGGTTTTGTGTACTATGTGGCGAAGGTTGATATAGTAATGGAAAAGACGCGTTTATAATGTCTGAATTCTGACAGATGTTCCTTTGTGTAAACGGGAGATAGAGAAGATTTATTGTATTTACACGTAATTACAAATATATGTGAAATATCTTCAGTTACTCTGCCACTTAGTATGATATATAAAGATTTTGTAATAGTAATGAAATATTACATTGAACATTCATAGTTTATGTTTTTAATGTTGTGAGATGGCTTTGGAAATTGTTAAACTTAGCAAAATTGTGAAATCTGTTAAAGATGTGAAAATTATTTCAGTTTCACCAGATCTGCAGTTATTAAGTGTGTTGACAATAAAGCAAGATTTGCAAGTATATGTGCTTGGGGAAGAGAAATGTGAAGGTCTCACCATTAAGGATGTACAGTCGTAAGTATAAATATGGTGTTTGAAAGAACAGCAGTACAGTGTATAGCAGATTTACAGGGCTACAGTACAGTTCATGGCACAACATTGCTGCTACGTTTTTCACGTAACCAAAGAGGTGGTAACATATGATACAATGGTTGGTGGTTTTTACAGAATTCAAGGAAAATTGCTGCTGAGATTTCCAGTTGCATGTGAATACCACATTTCGATATTTTTTAGGTTTTTAAAGAGGCTAGGGTATGATCTGAAATAAATATTTGTGGGGCCATCCTCTCAGACCTACTATGGCATATAAACTGACAGGCTGCTGTCAGACCTCTGTGGTAAGCAGCTGCTTGAGGGGGTATTTATTTATATATCCTCAATATGCATCTCAAGGTAGATGCAGAACTGACTACTTTTACCATTCAGACTTTTTTTTTCCACTGCAGTGAAATAAAACAAGATGGCGGCTGAGAACCCTATACTTTTTTTTTAAACTTGTGTGTGTGGGGGGAGGGAGGGGGGTTTGAATCCTCAGAATTTTAAGCATGAAGGCTGTAGTGCACATCATGGTTCTCAGCCTGCATTTTTTTGTTGCAATGTAATAAAGCAGTCCTTTTCAATGATTCCCACAACCCTCTCCAGACCCTAACTCAAACAGGGGTTTCTAGAAAAAAGGTTTTTTTTTTTCATTACCATGGTAATGAAACCCGATTTTACATCAAACGCAATGCATCTTGGTAACGGAAGATTACGTTTTAAACAAATGTAAAAAAAAACTAAATCACCCCAAACAAAAAAAAATATATTTCCTAACTGTCAACTACAGAAAAAAATGTAAAATTGCAAAATCCAACACAAAGAAAATACGATTGCCATCCCACATATGGTAAACTACTTTTACCATTACCCTCCCCCTTTTCCCACTTTTCCAAACACTACAAAACTTACTAACATCGAAAACTAAACCACTTAAACACAATAAAAATATAAAATTAAAAACTAGTAATTTAAACAATTAAAAACTAAACAAATACTACTCACCATAGCTTGTGGTTCATACTACTTCATCACGCATGTGGGGCAGATACAGATGTTTTATATCCTCCACAAATCTCAGAAACAGGTCTGACTTGTGATGCAGCCACTTTCTATACATGATTTCAGCCAGATAGCTGTTGAACATATTGTCCACATGGCTTCTAGTGATCTCATATTTTGCATTCTGCCACATTCCTTCCACATTTAGTGTGGACCCCTGTCTCACAGTCAGCAAACAAAACAGAGTGGTTGACTGTGAGATGGACAAAACCTTCCTCACTGAAACAGTTATATGAGATCCAGCAATCTCAATAAATTATGGACCCAGGTAAAATTTTCTCCTTGATAACAGCAAGCAAGGAGTCGGTAGAGCAGTCAGGAACAACAATGAAAAAACACATCGGAGTCTTTTTGCATCCCGCCAAACACCCAACGACCTTCCCAGTTCTTACCTCAGTGGTACTTGTTGGTTCCAAACTTGCTCTCGACAATAGTACTGGACCCACCAATTGGCTGTGACCTGGCAACCACAATATCCATTGCTACTTCTCGACAAAAAGAGTACCAATTGGATATTGTATGCCTAGATCCTATTCTGAGTTCTATTTCAGCAATCCTTTGAGGATAATCAAACGTCAATTTTACAATTTGTTCTAGCGCAGATGGGACCTCTCAAACTACGAGCCCTTCCAAATACTCCTAGTATCATGCTGGACCCCGCCAATTCTTTTTCTACATAACCACCGAAAACCATCATTGGTGATATCAGTCAGGGGGCCAGCACCCATGGCCTTACAGCACTTCAGGCACTCATACCCTGCTGCTATTAATCCAATATTCTGCAAATATTCAATATCATCCTTAATAGATTTTTCAAACAGCAGGGTAAAAATCCCATAAGACCATATGAGGTCCATCTGCCATTGCACCAGCACTTCTACTACATGAAGCCATTTCACATATAATTACTAAAACTACCACAAACTCCATATTTATGACAAAACCACCATCAACATGCCACAATGAAAGTATCTATATGCAATTACCCAGCTCATACGCAACAACATAAAAACAAATATGGTGACAATTCACATTCTCACACCAAAATATAATTATCAGAATACCACAGAAAAATACCTATAAAAACTATTCTCCCTTAATATACACTTACCCACCACAATTCCACGAAACTAACCTCACAGACAACACAAAACAAAAAACATGAAAATTGGAAACAGTGCACCTCTGACCTAATTATAAAAAAGCCCCCGAAACTAAATAATGCCCTCGCAGACACACAAACCGAAAAACATGAAAATCGAAAATAGGGCACCACCAACCAAATTATAAAATAACCACTGAAACCAAATAATCTCATCAGAGGCAAAAAAAAAATAACAATCCCTCCCCCATCTTATAACTCAAAGAACC
This sequence comes from Ryuthela nishihirai, assembly GCA_038380435.1. Classification (NCBI taxonomy): domain Eukaryota; kingdom Metazoa; phylum Arthropoda; class Arachnida; order Araneae; family Heptathelidae; genus Ryuthela; species Ryuthela nishihirai. Next base: position 71,085,625 of record JAWZYU010000008.1, on the reverse strand, counting down.
CTCTCCTAAATTATTCATTAATCTTCCTGACTCCATCAAAAATTGCCATTTTTTTATACACTGACAATTCTACAACATCCAAAACTTCTACATCAAAAAACTGCCAGATGCTTCCACATATTGACAATAAATAAGTGTGTCAGGTTGGCGGTGCACTGTTTCCAATTTGTTATTTTGTATGTGTGACTTGTTTTACTACTTTAAAAGACTTAAATACATAACGAAATTAATAAATCACTATAATACGATAATAATTACCGTAATACATATAACTATTAATAACAGTCAATTCATCCCAAATTAGTATAACAAAATACATGTGTTCATTACTACCACCATGTTCAGTCCCACACGGAAAACCTTCCAACATTTCCCCAAACATACTCCACCCCCACCCACACTACATTAGAATTCTCTGAAAACTCAATATATATGTTTCACCAAAAATTATTCTAAAACCCTAACACTCCATAAAAACTATCATTTTTAAAACTTAATTTCCCCACATTATAAACTTTTGCCATTTTCCTCCATGCTTCCAACAAAATACATACTACTACATCATATTAAACACAAAAAATTTTGAATAATTCTATTTGGTTCTAACCACTCCTCCACCTTCAAATGCCCCTCACTCCAAAGAACTTACAGAAACATTCCCCTTCCCCACACACACACACAGCCACAAAAAGCTACCAAACTTTCACTTCCAAATGACATGACCATAACATTATAAAACAGTTCGTTAACACTTTCAACAACAACCCTCCTAATATTAAATAATTTCAATTACAAAATATTTTAAATAACTTACTAAGGAACCTGGGTTCGAGTCCCGGCATAAGGCATGGTTATGTGTGTTGTTTTTCTGCTGAGGTCTTGCTATCCTCTCAGACCTTCTACTCTGGCATATAAACTGACATGCTCCTGTCAGACCTCTGTGGCAAGCAGCTGCTTGAGGGGTATTAATTACTATAGCTTAATGAAATTTTGAAAAAACAACAAGAACATATTAATTATTCACTATTATGGCTATCATTAAAAACTTTCATTAAATATATTATACCTATGCACTTAACTCTAACCACATAGGCATGTTATCCCAAGGAGTTATCAAGCAAAAATGGTGAAAAAAGTCAAACATAACCACATTCCCATCAAATCACACACATGACACGTGACTTCATATTACCCACCCAAAAGAAACAAATCCCACTGAAAGAAACAAATCAAAGAACCATAGGCCACCAACAACTAATGGTTACATTTCTATGTCGTACTTTACACCTCGTCATCATACGTTTCTTGAGCAGTGCCATTTGTTGGCTGAGGACTATGAACAACAAACTGACCTTATTTATATTTTTGGGACTTTTTTGAGTGTGGAATGAAAGTTTACTTTTTAGAATCACTATATATACGATAGAATTACTATATATGCTCGGGCTATAAAAAGTGGTTTTGCTTGGCATTGTTAAAGTGTTTAAGTGACATTCATTGTTTAGCAATATGCATAGTTAAGAATAAATGCCTTAGATGCTGAGTGGTTAGCACGCTTGGCCACTGATCTAAGGGACTTGGGTTCAAGCCCTGGGTAAGGCATGGATGTAGTGTTGTTTTTCTGCTGAGGTCCTGCCATCCTCTTAGACTATGGCATATGAATTGACAGGCTCCTGTCAGGCCTTTGTGGCAAGCAGTTGCTTGAGGGGGTATTTATTATTTTAAAGTTAATTTGGCTGATATTTTTTTTATATGCTAAACAAAAATTTTCCACTTGTAAATAAGCATTTATCATTAAATTCCTTTTGGTCTATACTTATTGTACTGTATCTTCTGTGGGCTCTTAATGCAATTTTTAAGCCATTATCTGCACAACTTAATTGAATATTCTTTATAATGCTCTATTACTGTGTGATTTATTATTATGTATATTTATATTAATGTTTTTCATGGGAGTAAATTAGAGACATTTTTATAATTAGTGTGAAATTTTTTTTCTGTTTCCATTGGTAACCAGTAGGGGGTAGGAAGTTGTGTAAAAATGCAACATATCATTATGTTGCATCAAAAACAAAATGGTAGTGGTGTACCGCAAACTACACTACTGTCATTTGCAGTTTATTGCATCAGGCACCATTTTTAATGCAACACAGTAATGCATTGAATCTTGATGAAGCACTCAACTTCCGAACTCCTAGTGGCGAGTGATAGTGATGAAAAAAGTTAATTTTTCCATGATTATACCAAGTTTCTTAAAATTACTTCCATAAAAATTTAGTCAAAAACATTTTTTGATATTGCATTAGAAAAATATTGAAATAACCATTCTGATGTTGCTACAGTTACCGGTAGCATTAAAAATAGCAAGAGAACAGTATACACATCTGTAAAAGTTGAAATAAGAGATTAGTTTTGAATAATCAATAGTTAACTATTTTCCTTATAGTAAATATTTGAGCAATTTCCATTTTCAGCTAGTCCTAAATGTTAGAAGCTGAGCATCAAAAAGACATTAAGTTGGATTAATATTCCCTTTTAGGATGCTCTTCAGCTTTATTTAACTATTTACAAAGTTTTTAGATGCATGGTGACCAAGCTGTCAAAAATCTCATTTAAACTCAAAATGCCTTTTGACTTCCACAATGGTTCCCGTTGAACCTAACCTTGAATACCCCATCTTTGAAGGGATTTTCTGCATTTCTAAGCCTCTGGTACACACATGCTCACCATCCATAAGTTTGATTTTTTGGGACACGAGAAGTCTGGAATCTTGGTTTTACACTCCACATTAATGCTATCTTTTGTGTACTCTCATTAAATTATATTTCCTCAGAGGTTACTAGGTGTTATCAACTTAGAGTTACATTTGCTGTATTGAAGATGATGAATTTATGCACTTAATGGTTTTGAAGTAGAGAATATCTGTAAGAAAATCAAGAAGCAACTAAGGTATTAAGATTAGTAGCCCAATTTGAAGAATTAAAACATATAATTTAAAGATCCAGAAGAGAACTGTGAAATCTAAAATTAAGAATTAAATAAGAAAACCAATTGGAATATTAAATGGCCTAAACATAAGGTAAAATTTAAAACCGCAGAGAGGATTATTAGTGAAACAGATGAAATGATTGGTGGTAAGAAGGATTCTTTCTGTAAAGGAAAGAGCAATACCAATAGATCTTTCAAGAAGGTCAAGCCTCTAGCAATTGCAAGCAATAAAGCTAAGCACGTGTCTAACGCAATAAAGAAATGTTTTCTTGTCGAGCAGTTTTTGCTTACTCTCTCTCCCTAGCTTAGAGTTCTCACTGGTAGGGAAGTAGAAAAAACACAGGTAGCTATGCAATTGTTTTGGCAAACTAGAATTATTTGTATAGTTATGTTATATATAAGCTTGTATCATAATTTTAGTGCTTTAATTATGTGTGACAGTGAAAATGAAAGGACTGTCCATAAAGTTTGACATTTTAACTGTGGACTTAGTAGCTGTGACTTTATATTAAAACTTGTTAATTAGTGACACTGGACTCTGAACTCTGAAAGGGCAACTGATAACAAACATTTTATCATCAGACTCGATAACTCTTTAGGGGGAAAGGCCTCGCTTCCCCTGTTATAATTATGTAAATAGTTGCTTTTTTAAAGTAATTTTCAATATATTAATTATTTATATAATTATCATATACCTACTTTCAAAAACTTTCATTTGGTATATGACTCATGAACATTTAGCACATTTCCCCCCCTTTTCAAGTCAGGTTTGAGGTAGCCCATGACTTTAGAGATGTTACAAGCTTTAATTTGAGATATGACTTGTTAAAGTCAAATCCCATGAAAATCTGCCCCACCTTTATCAGGAGAGGGGGAGGGAATTCAGAATAGTTTTCGCCCATCATTATATGAGCTTTCATTGACACCTAACTCCATACCTGTAGGCCCTTGCATTTGGAAGATATAGTAGAATGATTTTCACAATTCCCCTTTTTTTTTGGTGGGGGGGAAAGAAAGCATGGGGGTCAGTTTTTCATAACCTATGACACTCCTTTCATCACAAGCTTACATTAGACACATAGCATGTTACATTTGGCATTCACATTCAGGAAATTTAGACGAACAATCATTTTCATATCCCCCCTCCCTTTTTTTTAAGGGTGAAGAAAGCATTGGGGTAAATTTTTCATATCCTACAACATTCGCAGCACCAGAAGCGTTCATTCGATGTATAATTTGTTACTTTCAGCATTCTTGTTCTGGAGATAAAGCAGAACAATAGTTTTTGCATTTCCCCTTTTTTAAGCAGGAAGAAGGCATAGGGAAAATTTTTATACCTATGACACTCCCTGTGGTACAAGCTTTTACTTGACACATAGCTCATTACTTTCCGCACTTGCATTCAAGATGTAGGGGAACAATAATTTCAGTTCCCCCACCCCTTTTTTTAGGGGGGGGGAGAAAGTGTGGGTATCAATTTATTGTAACTTACGACATTCCCTGCATTAGATACATTCATTTGACATATTGTTTGTTACTTTTGGCATTCACGTTCTGGAGATATAGCTTAAGAATAGTTTTCACATTTCCCTTTTTTTAGGAGGGAAGAAAGCATGGGGGGGGGGGTTAATTTTTTTATAGCCTATGACACTCCCCACATCACAAGCTTTCATTTGGCAAATAAATCATTAAGTTTCTCCATTGCATTCGAAAGATATGGTAGAACTACATTTGTCAAATACATTTTGAGAAAATGGTGATTTTCGTATCTCATCACAAATTTCATGCTTAACGTTGCTCAATAGTATTTGAATAATGTCATTTTGTATTGAAGGACTTAAATATTTTTACTGTACCTCTCCTCTTTTTTTCCCAACAATTCTTTCAAAAAAAGAATCATAGGTTGAAAGCAAAGATATAATTGATAAAAACACACCTTGGTTTTTGCTCTGAAGGCTTTCATCATGATCTGTGAGTGACCACCCTTTCCAGACCTTTAATCCAAAAGTTGACTTCATCATGTAATGCAGTTTTTGCCTCCTCTGATTGGGTCCAGTCTCGAATCCCAGTAATCCATGTTACATTCCTTTTTTCTGCAAATAACCAGCAGGCCTGACAATATACTGCATCAATCCAGATCCATAATCATGACAATATACTCCATCAATCGATAGAGAGTAACAGAGCCACTTGTGTTTTATTCATTGAATAATAATAGGCTTCTGAAAAGCACCTGCTGTTCTGCTTTGAATCTTTAGGAAATTTGTAAACAGGTTGGATAATGCATTATTAAAATTCATTTGTTTCACATCACCAGTGAGTGAGTCTTTGAAATTAATTTTATTGTTTTAAACAATATTTGAAATGTTCTTAGCACTATTCATAATCATGGCAGTATCATAAGCTATTGGCATTATTATAAATTCATCCATATCAACTTCTTTGTCTTGGTCACAAGCGTTTGAATAAGTTGGCAGTATGAAATCTTCATCATTATTGTTTTCCACTGTCTGCTCAGTTTTGTTTATTTTTATGTCAGCATTCATATCACTGTTGCCCTTTCCACCATTTATTCTTGAGACTTCTTTGCAAGACTTTAAAAAAGTAGATATATTCCACATCTTTTTAAACATTTTCTTTGCTTTTTTATTTATTTATTTATTTTGCTGATCTAATAAGACACTCTAGTTTATTGTTTTCTTCTAACATGATGGAGCACAAATTAAGTGATTATAGAAATGGGGAATGAAACTGTCTCAAACTCAAATATTCACTATCAATAACATAAACTGCCAAGCAACAATCTCATGTGAAACTAAAGAAATCTGACAGAGGCAGATAGGTCTTTGTATTTTTATCCAACCATGGTCATATTAATATAGCCCGATTGATGTGAAGTGATCAATTGGCATGTGATTAATGAGTAATGTGAGAAAACATCTGTTTGTATCTTTTAAATACTGGGAACATAAAATTATTCCTTTTCCTTTTGCAAATGTTTCTACTGTTCTGAAAACTGACATGTAAAAGAATATTTGAAATCAGTGGTTGTATATTTAAAAAGAAAAGGTAAACTTTCTTGCTTTTATTTTTGGGCCCTCTTAAGCTTAGGGCCCTGGTGCAGCTGCACCACCTACACCTTTGGATGAAATGCCTCTGCTCATGAACCATTTCAGACCCATAGGCCAGATATTGTGCAGGCCTACTTTGATGCTCTGTCCGGTAAGTTCTTTGGGGTGGGGGTGGCTCACTCAGTAGCGCATCAGGCTCGTAATCTACAATTCCCAGGTTCGAGCCCCAGCTGGGTCAGCATTGAGACTTATCTCCACGAAACTCCCTGCCCTACCCATGGTCAGTAGGGGACTTTGATGGCTTGGAAAGACCACCATCCGTTGGATGGGATGTTAAGCCGTGGCCCCGTGTGGGAGAGCCATACCCTGTGCACGATAAAGAACACGTTGGATGGCCTTGATGGGAGGCTACCATCTGTCTCCCTTCAGCTGTTCCAATGGGTCCCCTCCCCCAACCTTCTCTGAGCCTTCGGGGTCTTTGTGACCTGGCGATTTAGCCCATGGTGTGCAAAAAAGTGCCACTCAGAGGTAAAACAACCCAACTGGTCAGTTCTCTGATCATTACATGAGAACACTACGTAAGATGGTTATTTTCTTTCAGTCAACACATAGCTACCATTTTCAGAGGTGTTTTAAATTAAAATTATGCACAAATATTTTATCATTGAAAAAAAACTTGCTATTTAGTATTTTACATTTATGGGAGGTTGGGAAATATATTTATGAGTCAATTTAAGTGAATTAACATTTTTTTTTACTTTCTTTTCAGGTATGCATGGCAAGAGGACTTCTCCTTTAATAGGCATTACAAGTTGCTTGTTGCAAACATGAAAGGTGATGTTGTATGCTATGATTTGGAAGTGCAGCAGATAAACACATTAGTGTCTATTGTTTCAATTTGCAATTCTTGGATTTGGGACATCCATACTGTTTTTGAGAATTTTCAAGGGTTAGGAAAAGGTAAATATAAATATTTTGGTGAAGTGTGGCATATTGACTCTGTTAAACAAATTTTTACTTCTTAGCTTTAACTATTTGTGTGGAACACTATTCTAAATAATTAGAAAATAAAGTTTTGTTTTGTGAGGTGGACACCTTTACTGGTTTCTCCATGTTTACTTAAATGGATTTTTCTCGATCTTAGTGGAAGATCACTACCTACACAGTTACTCAATTAGTGATGTCAGGGCCATGCCAGGGTGAGTGGGGCATCTGCTCCCAATGCAAATCAAGGGTACAATTTCTAATTAGTGCATGGTCTGTTTTTATTATTATGTGAAAAAACTATTCAATAAATTGCAAAATACCTCTTCCTCAAATATGAACATCTCTCATTTTGCCCTTTGCACAAAATTGGCAATGCTCTGAGTGATGCCACACATGAACAATCAATGCTAGCAGTAGCATAACTGATTTTGGGATCCCTAAGTAAAAAATGAGAATGGAGGCCATTCTCAACTCTATGACAATTACTTTTTACCTCAATGAATTTTCTCTTGACTACCTTGGTGGGATAAAAAAAAAACTGCAAGAAAGGAACTAAGCATTCTCATATTAAAATTTGATTTCTTTAACTCAAGTTTACAAATCTGCACAATTATGTCATAATCATGTACTAGATAAATAACATTAGTTGTCAAATAATTTTGTTTTGATGTTTTGTGCTGTGATATTTTCTGGCCACTCTAAACCACATTCTATTTACTAGACTACAAAACTAGTTTTTTCAATTGAATTAGAAAAAGGATATTAAATATTACACCTCACCCATAGCAGACATTTGCTCCACTTTGCATTGATTTGAAATGTCAGCTGAAATTATATCAAGTGCTAAATAATCTCATTGAAGCATGAAAATGAAATATAGAGCTCTTCTACAGTAAAGCATTGAAATGATAGCAGTAGATTATTATAAAATTAGAAAATCATATAACATAAGTCTAACTTGTTGCCATTTATGACATTTCTATAGGAAAACAAATTTTTGAATGCTATTTTCTCTAAATCAGTTTAAAGCAGTGTCACTTAAAGAGCAAACTAAGGCCCAGGCCATTTTAAAATTTGGAAATTCTCCAAAAATTAAGTTTCCTTAAAGTTTGACTTCTTAACAATGATATTACCTAAAATTGACTGAAATATGCAGTTAATATATAATTGTATACATTAATGCTTATAAACTACATAGACAAATTGTTTCATTTTAAATTTTTAAATTAAAAAATCAAGAGAAATTTCAAGACCCCTTAGGATTTGAAACTAGTGACATATGTTCTTGCTGGCTACCCTCTTGTAGTCTGGTTTGAGACAAAAGATTATAAGAATAATATTACAATATTAAATATGCATTTTTAATTTAGAGAAAGCCAAAATAACTTCAGATGGATATATGGCTTGGATTAAAGCCTATAAAGCCTCTATGCTTATTAAAACCAATGGAAGTAGAACTAACCAAATTGATCAGAACATCTCTGATACTCAGTTCATTTTGCCGTGATATAAACCTCACCTTTCTTACCATGTTTGTCCTTCAATCCCTATGTACCAGTCTGTTGTTTTATACACAAAATATTTGCTATCTGATGCATCTCTCTTGTTCTCTCCAGCTTCCATCTGCTTTTGTCAGCAAGGTATCAAGCCAAAAATTCTTATTAGCATTCATCCAATACTTTATATGTTTATTGAGCTCTATAATTCTGCCTGTTAGGACTAGCAGATATTTATTTGGATTATCTGTGCAAGTTTTTTCTTTCAGAAATAATCCCCATTACTTTATCACTCATATTATTTTGTGTCTTCTGCTTCTTTTTGCCCAAAAGAGTACTGTTGAATTATTTTTAGTGGAGCTGGAGATTGGTACTATTGGTTTCAAGAATATCTTACTTCAAATAGTCCCATTCTTCCTCATCTTCAGTAGTAAGCAAATGACAAGTGTTATATTGACCAAGTAACCTATGACGATAAGCTTCAGCTAATTCTGGGTCTTTCAGAGTTTCAGTGTTAAAGATAAATCTTTTACTTTAGCACAAAATTTCTTAAGCTTCAGGTGCAAGAAATGTTTAACAAAGTAATGGACAGACCAACGACCTAGTGTTTCTATCAGAGCTAACCCATTTTCTGTTAATTAAAACACAATAATCCTGTTGTAATACACAATAGTATATGCAACCTATCATTCACAGAATCCAAAAAACTTTTAAGTTATCTATAAAAACTATCATTTTTGTTCTCATCTGAGTTTTCAGTGCAGACATAACAGCAAGAATTCGAGTTTTTAATACCTGTTTTAAATTAAACTAAAAAATATTTCATTGATGCAGTCATATCTGGAAGAGTATCACTGGCATTTCTTCTGAGAAACAAACCTATATCCTGCCCTGCTAGTGTTTTCTGTCCTCTTGTTCTGAAAAGATAAATTTAAGATAATTTTGAAGTGTTTAATCATTAATTGTCCATCTGGTGTTTTGCAAGCCCAAAATTTCAAGGTGTTCAACAGTAGAATTCTTGTGTGAGGACATCAGGAGAATAACCCAAGCTGTGAAAGGTAATTAGTAGGTTTTTTTAATAAAGAAATTAGGTTTATTGAGAGTGGTAGAGCCAACAATATCAAACAGTTCCATAACTGCAGGCATGGGTCAAAGACATCCCCCACCACTAAAGGCATAAGCCATCAATGATGGTAGGAACTTTAGAGAGCATATTTACAAGTGGACCTTTTCAAGAACCAGAATAAAAAAAAAGAAACTGACCTGCTTGAGAAATGTTATTTCAGTTTAGAGTTAGCAATGCCCTTAGAAGCAAGAGTTCAGGTACCTGTGATGGCTTCATCATCCAGGATTATCCACCAGCTGGCATAAGATATCTTGTGCATCTCTTCAGTTGGAGCTGGCACCTCACAAACAGAAAATTTTGTGGTAGATTTTCCCACAGCAGAGGCCTATCAATGCAGCAAGTTCAGATCTGTAATCATGCTCAAAGCCATTAGTGCAGTGGGTTTAAATGGTCAGTCCCAGGGCCTGTGAAATTTACCACTCTTCATCAGGGTAGCTTATCCCTTTCTTGCACTAGTGTTGCCAAACAGGGCCAGCGTGAACTTTTGGGCTAAAAAAAAGACGCATTTATATGTACTTCTAAATTTTATTTATTAATAATATATTGATAATTATATTCTAATTATTTATTATAAGTACAAAGTGCGGTACATATCTACATATAACTTATAGGAACACCGAGTATATTATAAATATTACTTAATTTTTCTCACCTTTTTCATTGCAAAAACTTTAATTGCATCATCAAAATTGACCGATTTTGCTATTTTGGTTAATTTTGACTGAAATTTTGTTTTTTACGATGAGCTTTTTATGGACCATGGAACCGAGTTCCGGGGAACGCGATGAACCTACCTGGTGCCGACCCTGTTGCCAAATTTTCCTTTTTGATTATGCAGCCTTGTGGCTGCATAATCAAAACCATCATTTGCAAACACTTTCAAAATGGTATCAATTCTTTTCTAGTGCCACTGAAAACATTTGGTAAGGTAAGTCATATGGATTAAGGAACCATTAAACTTGGAACACAAATCCTCTACATTCAAAACTTAGCCCTTTGTTTCACTGGTGTTGCCTGATTTCTTTCCAAGCATGGATGTTTCCTTCTGTTGCTTTTCTCCTGAGCTCTCACCTTCCTTATAGACTTTCTGAATGGTATATTGTAGACAGGCTTCTGTCAGATCTCTGTGGCAAAGCTGCTACATGTGGAGTAATTTTTTTTTAAGTTTCAGGTTCCTTTTTGCAATAAATATGAGCATGTACCCTCTGTGGCTAATCCTTTCAAAATGGTAGAACAAAGGTGAAACAGTGCCCTGATCTATTTCAGCTGCCTACCAAAAAAGGAAACAGTTGTTATTGTTCTTTTAAGCAATATTTGGATAGTGAAATGAACAACACAAAGTAACATTTTTTTTTGTCAGTAATAGCAAACATGTAGACTACTCGTAGGCAACCCTTAGCCAACAACTTAATTATGTTATTTGGTTTTAATTTCTTTTTTTAATATATGTTATACCTTCCCTGTATCTATAAGGTTAGTGTGCATGTCTTCTGATCAAAGAGACCGGGGTTTGAGCTCTGATAAAGCATGGATGTTTCCTTTTTTCTGTTGCTTTTCTCCTGAGCTCTCACCTTCCTTATAGACAGACCTTCTGAATGGCATTACAGACAGACTTCTGTCAGATCTCTGTGGCAAAGCTGTTGCATGTGGAGTAATTTTTAATTTTCAGGTTCCTTTTTACAATAAATATGTATTGTAAAAATTTAATATTTTATATTTATAATCAATATATGTAATTTCCTTAATTTTAAAAGAATATAGTCTACTTAAGATGCAGGGTATTAAAAGTGTTTTTATGAAATATGTAATAACTAAGTTTCTTCTCCATGGAACTCTGAAAAATTCTCATCCAGCCCACTGATAAGAAAGGTGCTCATCCTTGATATAGACAGTACAAGACATTATGAAACCATATTCATATGGCTCAGTTCAATATTAACCTGAAACTTGTGGTTAGCAATGTGTGTTTCCTTAGTTCAAGTAGATGCAATGCTTTTGGGCTGGGGTAGCTTGTCCATTAGACCACCTGAAGCACTGCCCTACCAAAAGTAATCACAAGAAAAAAAATGAATTTCAAATTTAGTATTCATAATTTGTCATATCTAAATCAACATAATATCATTTTTATATTCATTTTGTAATCATTATTTGCCATGTTAAGTAGACAATAACAGCATTTACTTTGCAAATCAGGTCTGTGCTGGCTGCTTTCATATTGATAATAGCAATTTTAACATTATGGCTACTGTCCGGAATCTTAGCATTATCTATCAATATTATAGTAATGATGCAAATGCACATGATCCAAAATGCAGCTGGAGTCCCCCATTTTGTAGTGGCCTGTGTCCCTTGATTGGCTGATTGTACCAGTCCAACCAATGATCTTGTTACTTAGCAAATATCTTCATTTGACTGTGGCAGGCTCAACAGGCCTAAACTTTCCTGACAAGATGTGTTTGAACTGGGTTGTCAACTTTTTATTTTGCTTAGGAAGGATGCTTATGTATGAAGAATTTAAAAACAACAGATGTAACTAGAAGAATGCATATAGCTTCCAGCGCATATGAGAATCTCATTTTCAAAAAGAAAGTAGTTTTTCCTTTACTTACTATTTCATTCCTTAAATTTTTAATTTGAGCTAGCAGATGATGGGAAAAATGCAAATAGTATTTCATTAGTAATTATACAACATAAAAGTATTCATCTTTTAAATTCTTAAATCAGAAAAGTTGCATTTCCCACACATCTCTAAAAAAAAGTGGGTAGATTACACTGGTTTACAGGGTTTCTATAACATGAACAATTATAGCTGCCTTTAACTATTTTTTAGGTGCTGATTTCAGATCTAGCCTTCAAAAATGGCTAGCACATCACGTCTTTATGCTATTGGTCATTTTGACTCATATTAAGGTCTTTCTATAACACCTCCAGGCAACTGGGAGGATACAGGATATTTTACTTTTTGTGGCTGGCAACACTGATTGCCAAGTGGGAGAAAACATGTAACAGTAACCTAACCCCAGACTGCCATTCTTGTTGTTTTCATTGTAGAAGGAACACTTACTGTACGTTGAAGAGTGAATTTTGGCATTTAAATGGCACAAAGGCAGCATCACAGATGTGTTAATGTGCCAGATAAGTTTTTGTTTTGTGTGTGGAAATTATATTATGAAATCCCAGGGTCTTCTTTGATAAAGATTGTGAAGAAAGCTTATGACTTGTATTTTGAATGTCATGCTGGAGATCAGGACAAAACATGGGCTCCACATGTGCACTGCATTTTGCGCTTTTATCAGCGGAGTGAATGGTTGAAAGGTAAGATAAAATCATGCCCCTTGCAGTTCCAATAGTTTGGCATGAGCCAACTAATCACGTGCATGATTACTATTTTTAACTAAAGTATCAGGCTTTTCAAAAAAGAGCAAAAGCATAATACTATATCTAAATGTGCCTTCAGCCAGTTCCTCATGGAGATCTTCCTATAGCAACAACTCCAATCGATTTCCACACTCATAACAAAGGGAGGAGATGGATTCACATTCATCAGAGGAAGACTTTGAGGCACATACAGATCCTGATCCTACATGCATCCCTAAAAAGTTAGATGAACCTCATCTTATTCAGCAAAATGGACTAAATGAACTTGTTCGAGACCTAGGACTTTTCAAACAACAAGCTGAGGTTTTTGGTTCAAGACTTCAAGAGTGGAATCTTCTGGCCAAGGGTACCAGAGTTTCATTGTTCAGAAAGAGAAATTTGGCTTTATTTGCTGATTACGAGATGCAAGATAGTTTGTGTTTCTGAACCATTTTTTCAGGGCTGATGGAAGAAATTGGAACAACTCATGACCCTAAGGAATGACCTCTATTTATAGATTCGTCAAAATTCAGCTTAAAAGCTATCCTTTTGCATAAAGGAAACCAAAAGCCTTCCATTCCAGTGACAGACACTGTGGGAATGAAAAAAACTTATGAAAGCATGGAAAAAATACTCATTGCTATAAAATATGACTAGTTTAAGTGGACAATATGTGGTGACCTAAAAGTCATATCTCTCTTGCTCTGGGCTTCACAAAATTTTGGTGTTTTTTGTGTTTGTGGGCCAGTAGGGTCAGAAAGGAACATTACAAAACAAAAGATAGCCCAAAAGAGATATTTTTATTCCTAGAAAGAGTAATGTGAGGTATAAGCTCTGTTGACCCCTCTGATGATCTGCTCCTACTACTACACATCAAACTGGGGCTTATAAAAAAACTTTGTAAAGGCTATGGACAAAACTGGTAAAGAATTTTTGCACTGGAAGAAAAATTTTTCAAAACTAAGTGATGCCAAACTCAAAGAAAGGATCTTTGTTGGTCCTCAGATCAGAAAGCTACTGAATGATTGAAGAAAAACAATATGAAGGTGTGCACTGCATGGAAATCCTTCATGTCTGTGGTCCAGGATTTTCTGGGGAATCACAAAGAGGAAAACTACCATCAGCTAATTCGAGATCTTCCCAAAAACTATGAAAATCTTGGCTGCCGAATGTCTTAGAATATACATTTTTGCACTCACATCTTGACTTCTTTCCCAAGAACTTGGGAGCTGTCAGTGATGAGCAAGGGGAAAGATTTCACCAGGATATCCAAGGCAGGTGGGACCAAACAATGATGGGTGACTACTGCTGGTTCTTGCAGAAGGAAGATACCTCAGCACATAAAAGACAAAAATTAACTTCTTGTGAGTATAAAAGATCCTTACCATGTTTTCTTAATTTGGGTTTCAATATTATATCATTTGTTACATTATATTCAGTGGTCTATAACTATGATGTTTCTAATTTATTTCACGGTAATCATGCAATTAGTTAATGAGTTTTAAGTTGCAATTTAATAAAATAGTTACATTTATTTTCATTTCCCAGATATACATATTCATTGAAATTTGAAATACGTCAATCTGTAATTAAAAAAGAATGCTGCAGATTTTTCACAGCCATTTTTGAATTCATCACCCCAAAATTAGTTAAAAACATCCTATTTGACCAATGTTATATAAAAAAAAAGTTTTAATTTGTTGTCTAGTGTTATTTATAACATTGTTATATTTCTAATTTTATTCTGTTTATAATAGCAGAAGCATTTTACTTTATGTTACAGATTTTAAAGTTAGTATAAAATTAAGGCTTTTATTACCTTACAATCATATATTTTTTAACTTTTTTTAATTTCAATAAAGCCTTGACTATGTTTAAAAATACTAAAGATGCTTAGATCATGATGTCAGAATATTTTTCCTATGAGAAATGGTGTAAAAATTAGTTTTAAATGTAGCAAATTAAACTGTTAAAATATGAACAGGGTTTAATCACAGATTGTGATTTTTCTTCTTTCTAGCTTTAAGAAATGAACCATTAGTAGAAGTGATGAAGTTTGAAACAAAAGAAGCCATATTAGTGTTTGATGCCAAACTTGTTGTAACGTTACTACTCTCTACAATGAAGACACCTCAGATAGTATCATTTTTTGATGCCTCTGAAGATAACAACCACAATCTTAAAATACTGTTAGTTGGTGATTATACATTTGTTTTGAACAGTACAGGTTCAAAAATCTGTATCCTTTTGTTTTTTATCAAACTTGTCAATTGTTAAATATATGTGAAGATAGATACCAAACTGAAAGTTCCAAACAAACTTCTATAGTTACAAGATGTGCTTTATATATATAAAAAAAAGTCTCTAAAGTTGATTTAAATTCTTTATCAAAACCCATAAGAATTATAAGGACTTTTGTGAGGTTCAGTTTCTTTTTGGTGGTTTCACTTTACAGTGTTTCTTTTTGCCACTGTTCTGGTGATATTCTTTGCTATTTTCATTATTATGTATCAAGTTTCATCCTATCTCATATTCAGGGTTCCAAATTATTAATTGGAAGTGTCATCTATGACATTTTTTAATTCAGTCTCTCCTCAGTTTCAGGATTTCAAACAAATAGAATCTGGGTGAAGTGAGGAAAACACTGCATTTAATTATCCAACATTTATTCATTATTTCTGAAAGAAATTTTAACTAGAGCACCTAGATAAATCCAGATATTGGCAGATCTAGGGATTGCATTTTACCAAAATGAAGCTTCTTTCATTCAAACCAATGAACCTCATAATAATATCTAGTGCAGATCTATACTCTGATCCACCTTAAGAATACACTACTGCTAAAGGTGTAAAGGACTAATCCCACTACTGTGAAATCACCAGCTATGTATCCCCACTTCACTTCCACAGCATCATTTCACCTGTCATATGCATTGCACATGCTTTAAGGTATATTTGAGAGAGTTTTAATGATTTTTGGGACTTACAAACTTATAAATTAAGAAGCATTTTTTTGACATAGATTGTTTTTAACTGATGTGTTTTCACAAATTGTGGCTTGATATTTCAGAAACTTTCCAAATTGTTTTTTTTTACATCATTATTCATTCCACTTATAACAGTGAATGGATCCAGCTGTCACTGAATTCTTTTTAAATTGTGTGACATTTTTTTTAATTTCTTAGTAATCTTTTAGTTTTTAAAATATGTTTTTACCACAATGTAATTAGTGCTCTTGGCTACTGATCTAAGGGACCTGGGTTCGAGCCCCGGGTAAGGCATGGCTGTTTGTATCGTTTTTCTGCTGAGGGCCTGTCATCCTCACAGACCTACTATGGCATATAAACTGACAGGCTCCTGTCAGACCTCTGTGGCAAGCAGCTGCTTGAGGAGTTATTTATTTTTATTTTTATTTTTTGTAATAAATTTATATATAATAAATAATGATTATTTTAATATGTTGTTATATGTCAAAAATTTATATATAATAAATAATGATTATTTTAATATGTTGTTATATGTCAAGATAATTTGGAGACGTGAAAACAAACTGAAATGAAACTGCATATAGAAATATATGTAAATCTCCACTAGAGTTACAACTTGCTTGCAGAAGATTTTGTCTTTTATTTTTGTTACAACATTTGTTGACAAATAAATAATTATTATAGAAGTATAAAAATAATAGCAATACTACTGAAAGGCAATTTTCTGCAAAGTAATAGAGAGATATGGACATTAAAGAGTTATAAATATTATAAAATATTTCTTCTATATTTGGCAGCTGAATCAACCATTCAGTTGCCAAATGTAGTATGATTTGCACATATAACTAAACAATAATCAGAAGATCATGGTTTTGGATCCCACCCAGCTCAAGACAGATTTTCCTCTATACCCATTGTCATCATGAACTTAAACAGCCTAATAGTGATTAAATGCTTTCTAAATCAATGATGTGCTATAGAGTAATTTGTGTACTCCATCTCTTTAAAGTCTTCAGAATGGCTGTCATCAATATCCAAACACTGGGTTAATTATTAATATTATGCTTCTTGCCATAATCTCCAGCAATCCATCATTGCCAAAGACCTCTTCTTTTTTTGTGTAATATGTTGAATGCAAGCTTGCTACTTTGTAGAAGTCACTTTTACTGCTTCATATGTAGATTTTTATGCTTCAGTTAGCTTGAACTCGATATTTCTGACTGAACATAGCTCTTAATTCCCTGAACTCTGCTGAACTCCAAATGAATTTGTTTAGCTCACAGTTATAGGGGTCAAGCATAGTACTACATAACCAGGAAGTCATGTGATACTGTCAATCCAATATATATACTGCCATGCCAAATAATTAATAACACTCCATTATGTGTGAAGTACCGAGTAACATGCTAATGTATGTAAATTCTTACTGACATTAATATTCTATGTCATTATGAAGCCCTATAAAAGCCATAAAGATGTCATGGAAAACAAAGTCAAGTGTAATGTGTAAAAAGACTGACCCAACTGACTTTGAAAGAGGGGGAGGCTCATCATTGGAGTGCAATGGGCAGGAACATCCATAACAGGTGATCGAACTTGGTAAAAAACCATAACACAAAATCCTAAGTGAGAGAATGGCAGTAGCCTCAAAAAGTGTCTGCTGATCATGGCAAATGTGGGAGGAAAACTAACAGATAGGGGCAGGTGTTTGTTGGAAGGAACTTTACAGCAAAACAGAACTGCTGCAATTCATCAGCTGAAAGAGATGACCACTAGCAGTACTTCAAAACCCATTTCTACAAGAACAATGTGCAGATAATTAAAAATTTTAAAATTTGGGATTTGTACCATTATATTTATGACAGAGTCATAGGTAGATGTCCATAATAGTTTGCCTAGGTAGTATATGTCATATTTTTTATTTATATTTTAATTTTGTCTTCTCTTTCCAAAAATTATGTTTTTTTAATATATTAGGTGTCCAGTGTCATATTTGTTTTCAACCACTTCCTAATATTTTGCTTTGTCTACTCTTGATTCAGAACCTTTTTGATATCAACTGAATGACAGGGACCATTGTCCATGACAATGATCCTGCTTTGAATGATGATTAGACAAAAGTTTATTTTTCAACCAGGCTTTGAAATAATTACCATCCATTTCCCCCCTGATAATCTCCTTTTATTTTGCTAACAAAGTCTTGGAGGGTAGTGAAGAAAGTAGGGTAGTGGGAGGGTAGCTAACAAAAACTTGGAGGCTAGTGAATGTAACCAGGGCCAAGCTGAAACATTTTGGTGTCTGAGGCAAGGTAAAGAATGTCCCCCCTTTCATAGATATTCATTTCCCTCCATAATCCGAAATATTTGAGTTAGAGTAATATTTGAAGAATTAAGACATTTTAAATCACAATTTTAATACATCACAAATGTTGGTGGGGCCTCGCCCCTAATGGCAAGCTGCCCTTAGTTGCATGCTGTTATTTGTACCTAAATCTATAAGTACCAAATAATAAATATCTTTTTTTTGTAAAACAAAATGTAAGATGGCACTACCAGATAAAAAATAGTTTCATGTTCAGTTTAACCAATAGAATATTTACTGAGCTACCACATTCGTTTTATTAATATTGATTATAATGGAATTGAAATTTTAGCGGTATTTATCCTGAATTTTGTGGCATCTCAAAAATGTCTCCCTGAGGCCATCACCTAAGAGTCTCACCTATTAGACAGGCCTGTATTAAAAAAATAAAAAAAAAATACCCCCTCAAGCAGCTGCTTTCCTAAATATAACTTACAGGAGCAACCTGAACAAATTTAGGGTAGTGTCTTGGCTTCTCTGTCTTATATGTAGTTCATCAGTAAAATATCATAAATGAACGTTTTCTGTCATTACTCATATCACAATAACTACCAAAGTCAAAATATCAAAATGTTGGACCAATGATATTAAATTGCTATGTACATAATATTATTTTTATTAAATTGAGATATACTTTGTGTTATAACTATCTATCAGATTTACCTGAGAACATATTTCTTAACTTTTATTAGCTGCATATTGTATTTCAAGCAATATTAAAGTTTGGGAATTTGATTTTACTACCTGCAACCTGAATCTTGAGGAAATTGGAGCTGTTAAAAGTTTTGTTATAAGCCTGGAGTTGGATTTTATAGTTGTGTATACAGAGAAAGGTCACATTTATTGGCTTCATGTGCATCAGTGGGAGGACAAAGAATTCAGTAGTAAATTTTTGCAGTATAAATTTTGTGGTCAACAAAACAGTGTGACAGCTTTTACAAAGCAATTCCCTTCTGTCAAAAGATTAACAGATAACTTCAAAGGTAGTGTTAATAACATTACAGTTGACCAGGTACACCGTGTGGTTCTTCCATTTGACTCTACAGATCTGGTTCTTGAAGACATGACATTAAGTAGTGGCAGAGTGTGCTTTGTTTTTCGCAGCCCAACTTGTACTTTAATAAATGTTCTTGTATTAGGTGGCGATACAGCAGATGTTTATAAAAGGTAAAAAAAATTTTATATCATGTATTGTTATATAGTAGTTGTATCTAGAATTATTATTAAAAGAAATGCTTCAAGTTATTGCATATGAAGTTATGTAAATGAATTCTGACAATTGATAATGTGAAATGTTATATAATCATTACGACATACATTGAAGATTGGGGAAATAGATTCATTGGTGAACTGTTAGGAGATGCAAGCCTCCTGTAAAGGACTAAAGCCTGTCTTTTAGCACCCATAGGTATGTCTCTCCTGCACAACATGGACATTTTGGTATAATGTGCCATCTGACAGATGGTAGCCTTTCCAAGCTCAAGTGTGTTACATGTTTCACTGAGGACAGGATGGGAGTTAGAGAATATTTTCAGTGCAGGTACAATTAGGACTGGGAACATCAAGTCATGTACATGGTATGCTGTTGAGTCAACCCCTGCCCCAATAGAATCAAAGATGCACATCACTCCAGTACTGATAGTTGTGTCGATTAAGTTCCTCATTTAAACAAAAAGTACTGTTATCACTGAAACAGATATTTTAAAGATCTGTTGTGTTCAAGCATTTCTAACATTATCTCGCAAAACTTGGTTTTCCTCTCAAAATCATCCTAATTCAATTCTTCATGCAACTGAAGTTTGAAAGGATAAATCCTGTTACCTTTTAATATTTTAGAAGGTATATTTTTATGTAAACTAGAAACATAATCATTGAAGGCATTGTTAAAGATGAGCTGTCATGAAACTATACACACCATTTTTTTTGCCAGTTCCAGTGCTCAGTTTACCCGTTTTCCACATCCAACACATTTTCAGTTTCTTTAAATTTAGGCATTGTTTGCACATAGCAATGCAAAATATTTTTTCAATGGTACATTTCATTTTAAAATGGTAGTAATGATCTTTAATTTGTGATTTTACAGAATTGATATAAAAAGGATTTTTACATATGTAATAGTTATTGAACTTACAAATAAGAATATTAGAGCAAATATGAATGTATATATTACTAGGTTTTTATGTTATGCAGCCCATCAGGTGAAACCCATGTGTACTTATGTATGTCACAATGTTTGTAATAAGTGTTAGTTATTCTGAATCCATTGAGTTTACTTACCTGTAGGAGATGTTGCTCATTGCCATTACAGCTACCAATACCAAAAGGGCATATTACCCCTCCCCAAAGGTCAGAGTGAGTACCAACTTTGCCATTGAAGTCACCTAGAATAAGGGTAATATCTCCTTTCTTGACAGAATTCAAAATATCCTGAAGTTGTCCGTAAAACCTATCCTTTTCATCTTCATTGGCATCCTCAGTGGTTGCATAACAGCAGATAACATTCAAGTCTTTAATGCTCGTCTGAAATTTTGCTATAAGAAACCTTTCATTAATGCACTCATATCCTTGAAAAGCATCACTAGCATATCTGCTGAGCAACAGACCCACGCCTTGGTGATGCTTTCCATCCTCCCTCCCTGTAAAGAGAAATTTAAAGTTATTTTTAAGTATCTCACCTTTACCTGTCCATCTGGTCTCTTGCAAGCGTAGAATATCTAGGTTATAGCGCTGGAATTCCAGCGTGACGACATCAAGAGAATAATCTATATGTAATGTCCTCACATTCCACATTCCTGCAGAGAGAAAATGATTAGTAGGATTTTTAAAGAAATTAGGTTTATTGAGATTGGTAGGGCCAACAATATCAAACAGCCCCCTGATCACAGGCATGGGGCAAAGACCTGTTCCTCCTTTGCTAAAGGCTGAAGTCACCGATGCTGGTAGGAACTTCAGGCATCACCTTTTCAAGTGGACTTTTCCAAGAGCCATATGGTCTGCCTGAAACACGTTACTCCAGTTGACGATGCCCAACTAGCTAAGTAAGGTTCAGGTACCTGCGATGGCCTTTGATCAGGATTATCCACCAGCTGATATAAGGTATCCCATGCCTCTGTTCACTTAGGGCTGGCAACCCAGAAGCAAACAGAAGGCCCACCAGTGCAGCAAGTCCAGGATCATAATCAAGCTCAAATCCATAAACAAGTCCAGTCTAGTAGGTATAATTGGTCAGCACCAGGACCCTGTGAAGTTGACCACTCCTCAGCAGGGTTGAAAAAAAAGAAAAGAAAGTGGCCATAGATGACCAGATCAGTAGGCCATACTGAACTGGCAGCCCTACCCTTCCGTTCCCTTCCAAAAGAGAATATCTCTTTTGAAAGGTACTAACAACCTGCACCACAAGAAGGCGTGATCATAAATTAGGTGCTAGACCTGGCTAGTTCTGTGTATCATCACTGGGGATTGGTACACAGCTCTCCTTCCAGTTTATGCCAAGCTACCATTTACAGACCAAGAGATTTTCATAGAGTACTTGATAACAAATATTCATTATGAACATTTAAGGGATATGGAGGTAACTTGTTTATGCATACCTCGATAAATATAGAATTCTACTTTATTTGGTAAGGTTATTTTTTATGTCCTATCAGCACTGAAATTTGGCACTTTGTATCTTATTTGTTGTTTAGTATTATAATATGTTACATTTGATTTCTTGGTTATGACTAAATGTTTTATATATATGTGAAAAACTGTATTTAAGTGAAATTTTTTATATCTAATATATAATAATGTATATAATAATATATTTAATAATATAATATAATTGAGGTCCTGCCATCCTCTCAGATCTACTGTGGCATATAAACTGACAGGCTCCTGTCAGACCTCTGTGGCAAGCAGCTGCTTGAGGGGGTATTTATTTATTTTATTTAATATAATATAATAATATATTTATATGCAATTCACTCAATATATTTACTTTATTTGGTAGGTTTTTTTACTTGCTGGTTAAAAT
Source organism: Ryuthela nishihirai (assembly GCA_038380435.1). Classification (NCBI taxonomy): domain Eukaryota; kingdom Metazoa; phylum Arthropoda; class Arachnida; order Araneae; family Heptathelidae; genus Ryuthela; species Ryuthela nishihirai. The sequence continues at coordinate 71,063,238 of JAWZYU010000008.1, read as the reverse complement.
TTTGACTAATTTATATTAAAAATTTCACTTGATAATTTTGTTATATATTAAAACAGTGAATCACAATCTAGGTTAGTTTGTGACAGTTACAATAAAATCTTCATATTTATTAACAATTTATATTTTCATGTTTTAGATTGCATTAATCAGGCAACATACAAGAGTTGCTATAGATATTATATTTTAAATTAAATATTCTCAGGTTTGAAGAATTGGTTTTCATCATCAGAGGCAGTACTCAATGTTTAGCCTTTCCTCTTCTGCTGCTGTGTGAAAATAGAGTGTCAATAGGACTTCTGAATATTGAACCTGAAATTTTAGTTAATGAGGTAAGTATTAACAAAACAACTTTGTTTTTTGTGATCTAAGGTGGGAACTTATTTAAAACTTTGTAAAAGCTTGTATTTATATACAGATAATGGACAGAAAAATGGAAACAGCAATGCAAAATCACTAATACAGTATTGGATTGCCACATGAGTCCAGCACAGCCTGTATATTTACCAGTGTCTGAAAGTGATCAGGAGGGATATGACACCATTTGTCCACAAGAAATGTGATCAGTTCCTGCTTCTTCGATGAAGCTGGAAAATTCTGCCTGAGCCTTTCAAGAAGTTCCCATAGATTTTCCAGCAGGTTGACATCTGGTGATTGTGATAGCAATAGTATGTGAAATAGTCGTCTCTTACTCCTGAAACCACTAAGTGACCATATGTACTCTGTGGATGGAAGCATTGTCATCCTGAAAAGACAGCTCTCTTTTCATGAAGGAAATGCTCTCTCATTGGATGAAGATGATCATTCAAGACTGTCAAATAGTGATTGGCATTAATCTTGCCTTCTAATGGAATGAGTATACCCAAACCATGCCATGAGATTGCAACCTACACCATTACAGAGCTGCCAGAACCCTTAACAATAGGAAACAAGCAATCAGAGTTGTAAGTTTCTTTTGGTTGGTGCCATATATGTACTCATAAGTTGTCAGAAACAAAGTGTAGAATGATTCATCAGTCTATATCACATTTCTCCACTGCTTGTGCTCTTTCCACCACTGGACACATCGATGCGCTTTGGCAGATGTAATGAGTGGCTTGTGAAGTGCAACTCAACCATGATATCCAGCTCTATGGAGTTATTAGCATATTGTTTTTGACAAAACTGGCCTTTCACATCCTACATTAAAATTAGTGTATAACTAATCAGCTGTAGTTGACTGATTTCACTTTGCACATCACACTAATGTTTGAGCATTCCAATACTGGAGTATGCAGTTTTGTTCATTGTTGCCTTTTGTAGATGATGTCTTCCTTTTAGATTCCCATGCAGACATGTCCTTGTAAACTGCTCCTTGTGAAACAATAATGACGTCAACTGTCTTAGTGCCTGTGCTCCTGCCACAAACATGCCCCTTTCAAAATCACCAAGGTTTCTCTCCACGACATGGTACCAATGATTACATGCGGTTACATCTAGTTGCCTTTATAGACATGACACTAAGCATGCTGAAATTTCATTTGCATGTTTCATTGCTACTCTTAACATGAACCAAAGACTTTCTGCAAAACTTGGTGTTTTCATTTTTGTAGTACTCATTACCTATATTTACTTGTGTTAGAAATAAAGAATAAAAATTTCTAGAAATATGGATATTTTAGTATTTCAGAAGATATCTTTTATTTGCTTATAAACGTAAGTTGCCTAATTAAGAAAATTGTCATTCCCATTCATGTTTTACAAATGTGACTCATGACCTATTATATGGCTGTTTCCAGTATCTTTTATACTTTTTTTTGTTCACATATATCTTATTTTTTCCATGTTTATGTCAATTGCAGATCATAATCTTTTTGAGAAGTGAAGCTAAATATTTTTTTGTAAATATAGTAATGGGTAATATAATGTCATATGATAAATGACATTATTAAGGTTGTACTAAATATTTGATAACTATTTGCCATTTTTTAATATTTGACCAAAATTTAAGTTGAAGTAACTAAATACTCAACTCCACCACATTAATCAGCTAGCTCTGATTTATTAATTTTTATTAATAAAATTAAAAAACATTCTTTGAATTCAAATGAAGCTGAAAACAGCATGAAATATACAAATGAATGAAAGAAACTCCACTCAAAAATAAAAGTGACTTTATGCCTGTCTATGATTGCTATAACTCTTCAGAACATAAAAAGTTTGGAACTTGAAACTTTATTACAAGCTTAAAACTCACACTGCCAAAGTCACAAAAATACAGTTCACCAAGCTTGTGCATTCTGCTGAAAATGCATAATGAGACAATTAGTGTAACAAAAGGAATTTAAATTTTTTCAAATATAAAATTGAGTTAATTTTTATTTTTATACATATCAAAAATATTTTAGAGCCCTTAATGATAATCTTTTTATTTTTTCCCTGAATTTCATGCATCAGAAAGTAATATTTGCAATCCTTGAAACTGCAATTATGTTAAAGAACAGTAGAGTACCAGTTGTTTTGCATTCTGTTATTTTTTTAAAGGATCAAAGTTTCCGAACACCAAAACAGGAAATATATATATTTGTTAGTTTACTGTATTCTATATTTTGCAACTTTATATAAATTTTAAGCATAATAATAAGCTTAATTACTTTATATCTGAATCAGTTTGATCCAATATTTGTATAAATTCTCATAAATTTGCAAAACAAATTCCTTTGCAGCTGATGGTGTATCCTAGTAGTGGTGCTGCAGAATCTTTGTCTCAACTGAACCAATGGCAAAATATACGAATGGATATAGGAGTACTTAGACAAGGGCTTCAGAACAGGCAATTAGATACAGTGACGTTTTTTTTGAAAATGCATGAGGAAGGTAAATAATTTTTCATTATGAAAAATGTTACTAATAAATTTCCAACAAATAACTATATTGAAAGTTCTAATATACAGGGTGTCCAACAAATAATGGTAGGGTTTGGGAAGCACTGCTCCAAATACACAGAAGGCATTACATTGAATCATCTCCCTGTACATTCCCCCAGTCAAACAGTTTAACAAATAGCCACCAGACAAAATGGGGTATTGCCACATTTCTCAATAGATGTTTTGGAAGTTCTTAATGCAACATTTCCTGGATTGACAGGGGTGGTACATTTCTGTAACCAACAAGGAGCTGAACATAAACATGTAATCGTGCATTACTATCTCAAGGCTCTAATAACATCAAAGTAGCATAAAAAGACATTCCTAACATCATCATCATCATCATCATCATCCTCAAGCAGCCATGGGCTATGGAGGTCCAACCAGACCGTGCAATTTAGTTCTCCAAGCAAGTCTATCCTGAGCTACATCTACTGCATCTGGCCACTGCACACCAATTCTAACAAGGTCCTGTTTGACATTGTCTGCCCACCGCATCCTAGGTCTCCCCTTCTTTCTGAGGCCTTTAGGCACACTGTTCATAACCCTATTCGCCAATCTATAATTATTCATACGGGCAACATGGCCAAACCAACGGAGTCTCTCTCTGCATTAATGTTGAAGATTGCATAATCAGCAATAAGTGACTCTTGATTGAGAGCTTCAGCATTTTTTAGAATATTGCAGGAATAGATTGTACATGATTTAGTAATAAATAATCTCTCTTACTTTCATCAAATTATCTGTATATTTAATAGTAATAGCTTTGTTAGTTAAAGTTCCCTTTACTAAATAACTCTTACTGTTAAATGGCTAATTGCAACCACACAGTACTGAAGGTCATATGCAAAAATTTCCAATAATGAAAGCGTGATGTCACAGAACCAGAAATAGAGGCAGTGCTGTCAGTCCCAAGATGCCAATAAAAGCCACTGTAGCAGGTAAGTCAGTGGAAGTAAAACAGTGCACATATGTTTCATTTATGCCAAAGTGATGAACATGAGCGCATTATCAGCAGCTTTGCCCGTTTGAATGGAACTATATTATGGGGATGCATGAGGCAGATTGTCTCCCCATCATATAGTCAAGCACCTTGGTTGCACAGTGAGCACTGTATCATGTTTGCAGTAGTGGATGAAGACAGTGCCACTTCATGTCACCATGGCTTAGGTCCCCACAGGCCTATCACACTATGAGAAGATCACCTCATCTGCCGACAAACAACTTCTGATCCCTATGTGACATCTACAGCAATTCAGGCAATGTGACACTTGCAATGCAAGCACCTATCCACACAGACCATCCGACGAGATTTGATGAAGCTGAATTGCAGGCATGGTGTCTCCTGTGCAGGTTGCTTCTGACTCCTAATCAGTTCCAAGTCTGTCATCTACGGTGCATCGAACATGTGTCAAGAAAGGGAATGTCACCATGTCTTTTTTGGATGAGACATTTCTGTTAGAGTACAGATGATGGTTTGGCATCTCCTTGGCAAGCAGCAGGATCCCGTACACATCTAGGAGCACCACAGTTGCCCATACACCCAACATTCTGGTTGGGGGTACCATCAGTTATGACTCTAGAATACTTTAGTGTTTGTCCAGGGAACTTTTGACAGCTCAAAGATATGTCAACAACGTTCTGGTGCCCCATTGTCTGCCTTTCCTGCAGAGCTCTCCTGGTACCATGTTTTAGCAGGATAGTGCATGTCCGCATGCAGCATGCATTGTCCAACAGTGTCTATGGGATGTCAACATCCTACCTTGCCCTGTGTACCCAGATTTCTCCCCTATAGAGCACATATGGGATGTGCTGAGTTGATGTCTCCGACAGTATCCACAACTACCACACATACTGAACACCCTGCATCTCTATTTGGAGGAAGAATGGCGGAAAGTGTCTCAAGTCACTATTATGAACCTGTATGCATCAATTCCTTGACTTCTGGCTGTATGCATTGCTGCCAACAGGGGCTATACTGCATACTGAGATCCATATTGGAGGCCTCTAAACACACACTTAATATGCACACTGGTGATTGTGTGATTAATCATTCTACCTTGTAACATGCTTTACCACTCTGCTTACTTTCACTGAGGTTCAAGACTTGTTTCATGGTGTTGCTATTTTTGTGTACATGAGTGTATATATACAGTGATTGATTATGTGTAAATTAAATTTGTAATTACTAAAACACATGTTACTGATTGAATGCAACCACTGTACATATTTCACTAGTAGGCCAATTGTGCACCTTCTACCTCTTGTCACCATATTATATAAGATGACTTTTGTACAAACACTATTTATTGGGCTTAACATTGATTGAAGGGATGCTCAGTGAAGTTGGAGTTTCTGCATTTTGTGGTCAAAAGTAGTTAAGTACGTATGGTGTAACACCATTGTTGATTTCAATGATTTGTTGCAAAGATGATGGTAACTGTTTACTGCATCAATTTCAAGTGGTGAGGAATGAAATCTATTTGTACTATTCAATAAGAAGGACCCATCAGCTCTTTCTTCGCCACCATCAATGGATGGATTAATTAAATTTCCCATTTTTTTCCCCTAAACTTTTCTTAGATTCTCTAAGCATAATTTTGAGTGAAGCTCGAGTCTGATCACAGGTGCTTAAAAGCACACCTCCCTCCATATAATGCCCAAACTTAGAGGCAATTGCTGTGACAAAGTGTCACTTGTATAGGTGATTGTGAACCTGTACTACACATACTCTCAAAGTACATGAGAAAATACCAATAATGGCAGGTGATGCATTTTTGTTAAAAATAGAAGCAATTTATCCCTTAGTTCTATATAGCCATTTTTTAAAAATTTCCTCAGGTGTCAAGGATATTCTCCATTGGCACCAAACAAAAGTATTAATATTGCAGATTCATTACAAAATGGGCACAAGGTGTAAACTAAAAAAGTTTTAAAAGTTGTATTAGGAGTTATGATGTAAAGCACTAGTTTGAATCATGAAAAAAAAATCCAAAATATCACCGAAATCATACCTTATCATCAGAAATTAGGACTATCATAAATAACTATTGATTATGCATTTTATTGTGGATCAAAATACACTTTAAATTTATTGCAACAGATTGGATGTTCCAAACTGTAAAATAGTATGGTTTTGAAAAATTTTGTTTTTATTGCAAAAACAAAAGTCTAATCTTACTAATAAAATTAAAAGGTACTTCTCTGCATGCAGAATACTTGTTTGCTCCAAGATTTTTATTTGATCATATCTAATCACATTATAGATAAGTATGAATTTTACATTATCATTTTATAATTTCATTTAACCCAAATGACTCATAAGTTTGTGTAAATTTGTAATGTATATGTTGAGAATTCTTAATTCAATAAAATCACTTCAAATCAAAGAGATCTATTTCATTTTTGGCTAGTGAAGCAAATATTTCATAGCTACTGTTGTTTTCAAGTGTACGGAGCTGGACTAACTGAAACAAATAGAGATCAATAGGTTGATACTTCAGCTCACAGAGAAAGTTTTGATCTTTTTGTTTAATAACATGAAATTGATTTGGTGTAAATTAGTATTAGGCTGTTAATTAAAAATAATGGCACTTTCATTATGAATAAAATTATCAAGAAAGTCTTCAGGAGGGTTACTGTGTAAAGATTTATTACTTTGCCAGGTATTTAGTATACTAGATAAATTGCATAATTCTTTGCTTATCTGAAGACATATAAAAATGAATAATATAATAAATTTAAATGAAAATAAGCAAACAATAAATTAAAAAATGAAAATAAACTACATAAGAATTGTATAATCATGATGAATATAATAGTTTTTACCATTTTCCTTCTCTCCACTGAATATTTGTTTAGTTTTATCTTTTACAATAAAATATATGAAACAATGCATTAGTATTTTGCACCTATTGTAATATGCATTATCTCTTGTTTTTAAAAGGATTTTGCCAGCAGTGGGATAATGCAGAACCAAAGGAATGGTTAACAAGGTTGCAACCCGAAATTGATTTATGGAATGAAATAGTGTGTCTGGTATTGGACACAATACATCACAATATTGCTGATACATTATCATATCAGTTTGCAGAGCAGTTACTTCAGGTAAATTATGTCCACATTCATTCATACATAGCAGCATAGAAAAGAGCAAAAGAATATTTATTGTTTTATAACCTATGGAGTGTTAAGAGAAAACACATTGTTTGTATCAGTTTCCCATTGGTTCTCTTTGATCATTTGTCAGTTGTTTCGAGCTTGAAAGTAGCTTATACTGTAATGCAAATTTTAAATATAAATTGAGAAATAAAGTATCAAAATATTGGACTGCAGGAAGGTTTGAAGTTTAGAATGCATAAAAGGAATTATTTAGAATAAAATTGCACATTTTCATTAAAATTTTCCATTGATTTCTTAATAGACAGTCAACTACAGTGGTGCTCAAAATTAAAGGATAATCGACAAAAACATATAGCTGCCAATATATGTAAAAGAATACACTAAAAATGGGCAAACATGAAAAATACACTATGGAAAACTATCTGCATTTACAGTTGCTGCACGTAAGTTGGAATATGCAAATTAGGAGCATGTTAAAAGGACAGGCGAGTCTACTCGCAGCTTGTAACTGTTCTAGGCAACTTTTGCTTTCACTTCAGTGGCACGTTGAGCTGATTATGTCCCGAAGATATATATATGATTTTCAGTGGTGGAGAGTGATTGGAAGGATGGATAAAGGTCAGTCCCAGATGGAAGTTTCCAGAGCATTGAATGTTCCACAAAATGTCCTGTGAAGACTCTGAAGACAGTTTCAACAGACAGGAGATGTCTGTTATCAACCAGGACAAGGCTGTCCTAGAGCCCCAACTGCTTTAGATCATCGCTATATGAGTCTTACTGCCAGATGGAACAGAGTGATGACTACTAGACAACTATCTTTGGAGCTTGCAACAGCTACAGAAACAAGGGTTCAAGGCATACTGTTTACAGGAGACTTTGTGAGCAATGCCTTCATGCCAGGAGATCTGTTATTTTTGTCCCTCTAACTCCCGCTGCTTGGCAAGCTCATTTAACGTGGAGTCACCAACTTCACATTTGGAGTCCAGAGCAGTGGGCGCATGTTATGTTCACAGGTGAATCACAATATAGCTTAAGTACTGATTCAAAACGTATTTGCATCTGGAGAGAACTAGGGACACGCAACAGTCCCTAGTTCTCATCAGCTGTTGCGTGATGGTTGGGGCAGGAATCACGACAAACAAGCATACAGACCATCACATCTTTCTGAGTGGCTCTGTTACTGTCCTACGGTTCAGAGACAAGTTCTTGAACCCACATATCAGTCATTCCAGAGAGCCAATGGTTTAGATTTTATTCTTATGAATGATAAATGCCCACCCTCATCGAACTCATGTGGTCAACAATTTTCTCAAAGAGGAAGATATTTGCCGAATGGAGTGGCCACCCAGATTTCCTGACCTCATTCCCATTGAACATGTATGGGATACTCTAGGGAGATGCATTGGAGCTCGTCAGTCCCTTCCCAGAATACAAACTCAGAACAGCACTTTCCAGGAGTGGTCATTAATCCCTCAAAACCTCATCAATACCCTCATAAACAGTATGAGGAGTCATTGCTTGAGCTGCATGGCTGTTAGGGGTGATCATACTCCATATTAACACTGCATGTTGCACATAACAGACTTTAAGTATTGTTCCATGGACTGTTCCTTCATGTCAATTGCACAATTATGATCTTAACACATGCACATATATTATGAATTATTATCATACATTATGAATTTCTCCTGCTTGATTTACATTTGTAATGTAATATTAAATCTCTTTACCAAATTTCATTGCATTCTCTTAAAAAAATACTCAGAGTTATGTTCAAATTTATACATTATTCTTTAATTTTGAGCACCAGTATAGTTGATTTCAAATTAAAATATGATGTTTTGTTAATGAAGGAAAAATTTTTTTTTTCTTTCAGAATTATATGAGGGATGAGGACCCTAATTGACCAATAGAATGGCAAGGATATTATGTACTGAATTTGGTGTAATGTTCATGCAAAGTGTTTTAAGACCTTTTTATTGTTCATTCTTATTTTTGAAGCATAGGGATTGGAAAGCATATTATCTTGATTTTGAAACATTGTCTTTTATCAGGTCCACTAAAATAACTCCTTGCAGGCCACAAAATATATATTCTGTGTTTTCTGGGGAATTTTGAAAAATACCTGAAAGAAGTATGTTGTTTTCAAAAACAATGGAAAAAACAATAAAAATGAGTGAAAACTGTGAAACATATTGCATACTTGTAATATTATTATTATTAATTCTGGTGTTTGCATTCAAACTAATTTTTTGACGATTTTGCTATTTACTCATAATATAATTTAATTAAGATTAGCAATTTAAAGATTAAATTTAGGCTAATTAAGATATTCAAATTAATTAGTTTCTGTAAATTCTATTTAATTTTGAATTGGCTTCTCTCAAAGTGATACATTGTAAGCAAACAGCATAAGCTGTCTCACTAGATAGTCTCTTTTGATATTACAGGTATAGTTCTGTGACCTTCCGATTAAAGTAATCAAAATAGCAATGAGAGAACAGGACTGTTTTATATTTTGTGCCAATCTGGCTGATGAGAAAAAAAATTATGCATCTTCCATAGATGCCATTTTAAAGAATTCAATATCAGATGGAGTAATTGTTCTGTATTTTTAATAGCAATAAAATAATGCCTTTATTCACATTCATAAAGCAATGACAGATGAAAACTGACAAGGAAATAGTATAATTTAGGGCAGAGGGCTTCCTGGCTGCATTCAATTGCCCTAAGTAATGAATTATAAGAAATCTAATGATTCACACTGAATGGTGGTAATGATTCACACTGAATTATGATTGCCACTGTCATTTTTACTCTAAGAGGAATTCATTTTTGAACTAAAAACATATTTTATATTAAGAATTTATTTATTAAAAATTGATGCAATCTTTTTAGAGGCATTGCAAAATTAACAAAGTTACAAGCATAGTCAAAACTGAAATCTGAAATGTCTAGTAAAGTTAAAGATTTCACTTCACACAGTTAATCTTCGATTTCTAGAAATTGTAATCTAGAATCTTTGATATATCTGCTTGTATATCAAATTCTGAAGCAATGTTCTGGCTCAGTTATAGGAAACACAAGTACTGGAATGGCTTAATTCAAAACATTGTTAATTTATACATGCTTATTAGTGCCTATCACTTTTCTTTGAAGTTATGGGAAACACTTAGAAATTAATATGAACTATAACCAGACATATTTCTTCAAACTATAAAATTGAAAATAGTATCCCAACAGAATCTGAAATAAACAGATAATTCAAATGGTTGAAGCTGTGATTTTGAAGTTGTAGGCATTAGTTTTCTCCAACTTTTGGTATTGATTAATTCCTAAAATGCTAATTTCACTGAATGAAAAATATTTGATTGGGTTTCCTGAAACACCAGCTGCATACAAAAATATTGCATTTAAATGCCAATTGTTATAAATGACTTAGACAAATCTCTATATTTCCAGAGTGTCAGTTCTTAGCAGATCAGAGTAGTTTGTGAAAGGTGTCAGATTAATCTTTTAAAATGGTTAGTACATCATTTATACCAGTAAGAAAATATGCTAAAAGTACAGCAGTTGTATCAGATAGTTCCTCCTCCTAACTGCAGATGGCCCCGTGTGCGGGAGGCCATACCCTGTGCACGTTAAAGAACATGCTGGATGGCCTTGACGGGAGGCTACCATCTGTCTCCCAACAGCTGTTCCAGTGGGTCCCCTCCCCCAACCTTCTCTGAGCTTTTGGGGTCCTTGTGACCTGGCCATTTAGCCCATGGTGTGCAAAAAAGTGCCGCTCAGTGGTAAAACAACCCAACCCATATGCAGTGTTTATGCATTGAATAATGTACTGTAAGTCAAGGTGAATTTTGTTGAATGGTATATATTTGTGTAAATTTCTCAAAAATGCTTTTTTTACTACCCAATGTCTGGGAATGTATAATATTCATTCTTTGTGGTCTCTCCCATCCAAAATAGGGAAGTGACATGCCACATGGTTTCTGTGGTACAATGATTTTCATAGTTATAACATGCCTTAATGTTCTGATAAAACTCTAAATTTTTAGATTTTTTTTTACCAGTTTAGGGATTTGTCATTCCATACAGGAATAAACACATGTGAAATACTGATTTTCATCTGTTGCTGAAAGAATTTCAGAAATGGTGCAGCAGTACTTGGGAAGGTATCATTGATGGTGTCTATCTGCCAGATAGTTCTTACTGTTGACTGCCACCTATGTAAATATAGAAGTATAACTGTGTCTGTCAATGTTATGGATGAACTCATAGGCTAGAAGATGTCTTCCTAGAGTAGTGGTACAGATAAGTGCATTACCTGTACTACTATTCTACCATGGTACAGATAAGTGCAATACATAGCCTCATATAGGAGGCTTACAGCTAAGTGTACTGCGAAACCTCTGTATGAAAACAAATTGTACCCATATCCAGTGGGTGTAGGTTTATTACCAGCAGACACTTCCATTACATATTTTCCATCACTTACAATTAGACTGGTGAACCCATGACCCCATGTTTCCACAAAGAATTCTGACAGAAGAGTTATCCTTCCTGGTAAACAGAATCTCAAATCACCATAACTTGCACATGTGCCAACCCTCTCTAACTTGGTCCGCAATGCACCGACACAGTTTTTCCATCATATGTACTTTGGTATCATGCAAGATGTTCTCATTGGCCCGTATAAGTTACCTCAATGTCTTTGAGGACTTGAACATCTGCAATTGCTTAATAGAGTGTTGGACAGAATATGTTACTAGGAAGATGTATCTTTAGCTGTACATCAGCATATATAGCTTGTGCACAACAAACAACCAGCACACTTTATACTGGGAGATGTGGTGTTGAAACGCCTAAGAGTGTCCAAATGGATTTTCTTCCTCAATCCTCTCTGAGTCCTTGGAGATTTCATGACCAGGCCATTGTATGAAAAAAAAAAAGTCACTCAAAGGTAAAATAACCAACCATGTCTCACTTTACCAATGAAATCAAACTTTGGAATGGGTTACAAGTCCATTATGAATCATTTTTAACACATTATGTATTAAATGTTTTTCATTTGATTCCATGTCCCTGTACTCCCTGATTTAGGATACATGATTTGGGTAAAAGATGTTGATGAGATGAACATTCGAACTGTTGATAAGACTGGTAGTACAATTGGGTTGTTGATAAACAGAGAGAAAACTAACGTGATGAAAATTGGTCAGGCAGGCTGTGATTCAGTTACTCTGAATGGTTATAATCTTGAACAGGTGTCACAGTTTAATTATCTTGGGAGCTATGTAACAGATGTTGGTGATGTGCAGCATGCGATTAACAGACGGATAGAGATTGCTGCCGGGACTTTTCAGAATCTATCGAGAGTGAGGAGAAATAGGTGTATACAACTAAATACTAAAATTCTGTTGGTTTGGCCATTTGCCCATATGCATAATTATAGAATAGTGAATAGGGTTATGAACAGTGTGCCTAAAGACCTCAGAAAGAGGAGGAGACCTAGGATGCAGTGGGCAGACAATGCCAAACAGGACCTTGTTAGAATTGTTATACAGTGGCTAGATGTAGCAGATGTAGCTCAGGACAGATACGCTTGGAGAACTAAATTGCACAATCTGGTTGGACCTCTGTAACCCATGGCTGCTTGAGGAGGTGAATAATGGTGTAAATTAATTACAATATTTTGTGATGTTTTAAAATAATATCCTAGTTCTAGTGATACCACTTATGAATTCAGTTCTTTTTAATACTGTTATAAAATATGAGTAAGCAATTTAGATATATATGATTGAAAAAACTGGAAAGTTTTCCAGAATGTGTGGAAATTTCAAGTGCCATGTTAAATGTTTTGCTTTCTAATTATTGTAATAACACTTTTAATGTCTAATAACCATTGACCATTATGTTTCTTATATCATTTCACTAAGTCTATCAATGCACTGATTATATGCATTCTCCTTCAATCATACTATATAAAAGACTGATATTTTATAGTTAAATCATTACATAACTAATTTATCATGGACATTTTTCTTTTGTTTAAAAAAATACACTGAAGTGCCAGTTTATTAGATACACCATCCCTCATCACATAAATGGCTCATTCTAACACATAATGTGTCACATGACTGCAGTGTGTAATATAAATCAGGCAGACCAGCTCTTTAAGCATCAGTTAGAGTTCAATTGAATGTCAGAATGGGCAAAATGAGTGATTAGAGCAACTTTGTGGCATGATAGTTGGTGCTAGGCATACTGGTTCTAGCATCTCCCAAACAACAGTACTCCTGGGCTTTTCATGCACAGAAAATTATTGAGAATAATTACTGAATTATTCACACCATTCTCGGTAAATCCAAGAATGGTGCGAAAAGCAAAAAACTACCAGTGATTGGTTATCCTGTGGACATAGGCTTATGGATCAGAGGGGCCAAAGGAGGCTGCCAAGAACCATGCAAGCAAACAGACAAGCCACAACCAGGCAAATCACAGCAGAATTAAATATTGGTGTGCAGAAGGTCATCTCAGAATGCACCATGTATTGGATGTTGTCGCAAAGGGCTACAACAGCTGCTGACCCTGTTAAGTGTCATTGTTTTCAGCAAAGAACACAAAAGCTCATCACAAGTGAGTGCAGGAGCATTGACGCTGAAAGTTGAGGACTGGAATAAGGTAGCCTGGTCAGACAAATCAAGGTTCTTTATGCATCATGCTGATGGAAGGATCTGAATTTGGCACAAGGCCATGGAGCCATCTTGTGTCAACAATACTGACTGGCAGTGTGATGGTGTGAGGAATGTTTTCCTGACACATTAGGTCCCCTAATACCCATCGCAGGACATCTGAACACCACTGTGTACATCTGAACATCATTACTGACCAAGTTCATCATTGCTACAGTTTATCCTTACTCAGTTGGACACATTCAGCATGATAATGTTTCTACTCACAAGTCACATATCATCACTGAATGGTTCCAGGAACATGCTGGCAAATTTTCCTTGCTTCATTGACCTGCATAGTCCCCAAATCTAAACCTTATCAAGCCTCTTTGGGATGAGGTGGTAAGGGCTGTTCATAGTGACTGCTGCCACTCAATTTGCAGCAACTGCACAACATGATCATACACATGGTATATATATATATATTTCCTGTACATTCTGCACAATGCATCCAGCATCTTGTAAGTTCCATACCCAAATGAATTTGGGTATGGAACTTACAAGATAACTTATTGGAAGACCCAAGAAGGTGCAACATGCTATTAGGTAGGTGTACCTAATAAACTGGAATCTCAGTATAAATGCAACTTGTTTGCTTTATTACAGCTGAAATCCTTTGTTCTTTTTATTGCAGATTATTATATCTATTTTGGTGCACTTGCTTTCTCTGATTGAGAAACATTCTAGTAGACTGCAAAATTTGAGCGAAGAGTTTGAAGAATATGTATCAAACCAGTTTGCAAGATATCTCTGTAGAGCACGACAGTTAATATGTGATAATCAGACTTCATGTCAGGAAACTGTAGGATGTGAACATCCAGAAAAATTTAATAGTGAAATCTTCTTCTGCAGTGACATATTAAAGCAGTGGAATGAATGGGACAGCAAGCAATCAGTGGATGTAATGCATTCATTAATGCTTAGTTTTGTTACTTAATAGTTTTTTTTTTATTGGAAACATACTTTTCCTTAACCCTTTGAGCAGTGAATTTTCGTAGTGATGGACAGCCACCTGGAGTGAGTCTTTTTTTTCTTTTTGCATATTTGCACTTTTTTTTAAGGTCAAATTACAAGGAGTTCCATTTACTGTTTTAAGTATTATTTTTTATTAGTAATGATATAAAATGTTATGAGTTGCATGTTTTTGGGAAGGTCAGGCTCCTGTCAGACCTCTGTGGCAAGCAGCTGCTTGAGGGGGTATTTATTATTTTTTATTTTATATATGTTCATACTACAGTAGGCTGGCTAAGTTATGATGTAAATATATGTACGCACTGCTCAAAGGATTAAATAAGATCTGGGATTAGTGAGTTCTAAGGTCATAAGATGATAAACATAATTCTATTTGAAAATGACCATACTATATTTGCCAGAGGGGAAAAGCTGTTCTTCTAGTTATTATTAAACTTGTATATTATATATATGTATTTGAGTAATGGGTATATTTCAGTCAAATATTTCCAAAGTCTTATAACTTGTAGTTATTGAAAATTGGATTTTTTAAAACTTATTTTTGGGTTATTTAATAGTTTTTTTTTTCAGTTAAAAAAAATGCAGATCTTATATCACTTCCTGAAATTGAATGAGGTCTCAGAAATGAAAACAGAGGATTTCTTTGGTCCAGAAATCATTTTACCCTACTTTGTACTGCCACAGAGAAGGTGAGATGTAATGTGACCAAGGAAAATCTTAATCACCCTCTCATATGCTATTTAAATGGGTGAAAGTCCACTTGGAGAAATTGTGCTTTAAAGAAATCATTAGTTTACGTTAAATAAATACTTTAAAATAACCCCCTTCCCACCAAAAAAAAAATATTGCTTGTTCTAGTGTGTGAGGATATCAATTTTTTTAGCCTAGGTGTACATAACTTGCAGGCATTTTGCTGGGAAGAGGTTCAAACTGCAAACAGGGAAACAAAAAATATGCAGTTTGTATTGTAAAAGCAAAAAACATGTTAGTGCTTACGAATGCAGATTACCATTATCTTATGCACTCACAGACTTTGCTTAGAGAAATAGGACACCGAAAAAGACCATTACAAAACATGATAATCCTATTTTAAATAAACTTGTAATATTTTCATTCAGAATTAAGTGTTCTTTTGGTATCTGAGAAAACATATCAGAGTGGGTTTGGCTCAGTTGGTAGCACACCAGGCTCATAATCTGCAGTTCCCAGGTTAGAGTCTCATCTAGGTTCATTGAGATTTATCTCCACTAAGTTCCCACCCTACCCTTGGTCAGAAAGGAGACACTCATGGGCTTGGAAAGGTTGCTGTTTGTTAGATGGGATGTTAAACTGTGTACTGTTAATTCAAGCCATAGTTAATTAGCCAAGAATAGTTAATTCAAGCCTGTTAATTCAAGCCATTCATTTGTTAGATGGGATGTTAAACTGTGTATAGTTAATTCAAGCCATATCTTGTGCACATTAAAAGACTGAACCAATCTCTGCCTCAGCACGTGGTAATTGCTGGGAAATTGCTTGCTTTGTACATTGATTAACACAGTACTTATTTCATTTCTTGCTCATATAATTGTTCCCCAGTGTATCTGTCCCCTTCCTCCAAACTTCTCTGAGCCCTTGGGGTCATTATGACCTAATCATCTAGCTCAATGTGGCAAAGGAGAGTGTCACACAGAGATAAAACAACCCAACAAAACATTTCATTTCATTAACTTTTTCAGGAAAAAATTTCAAAAATAAATCGCAGAAGTTTCAAATAAAAGACTTTTTTCGTTATTTAAAAAAAAAAAAGCTTTGAAATTAATACACTTCCAAATTCAATTAAATATTTTGCTTAATTGCTATATATAATTAAATATTCTTTTGGTATGTAATATTCATAACTTCTGTTCATTAGCTGTATTAAGATAAGACTCCAAAGTTTTTTGTTTTTTTTTTGCTGAAACCACTAAAAAATTAATTTGGACTACCAGCAAGAGTTCATTACCAAAAATATGCATTTTAAGGATTAATGATGTGTTGTTATGAAATAAATTAGTTTTGCTCTACTCCTATAAATAAACTTTTATAAGATATGACATGCTCCTAAATTTCTGTGTTCTCTGTATAAATAAAAAACTCTTATGTTATTTCATTAATGTTAAGTTTATTCCTGTGTTGAGAATGTTGACTTTTGATATGTGTCACATAGTGCACTACAGACAGCCAGTAATGATAGTCAGTATATAGAACACATAATTTAAAACACATCAAAGCATTTAGTTTATGTAAATACTGTGGTAGTGTAAAAATTAAACTAACATTCAGTCCCTTAAAATATATAAGATCACAGTAATCAGTTTTGGCCAAGAAAAATAAATTGATCATATCTTTATCCCTTTAGAACTATTTTCTCAATGCACACAAAAGCCTTAACTGGCATAGTGGTTAGGGAGCTAGCGATGTTCCAGCAAAGGCAAACTTTCTGTGCTGTGTTAGCTCTAATGAGGCAATGGTCAGCAATGACTTCAGTCTTAGTAGGGCATGTCCTTATGTGAGAAGGCCTGTAAAGGCTAGGAATAGCTTCTAGGATTCTTTCCTGTCCTATGTGTTGTAAATAAATAAATAAAAATGTAAGTGATGGTGATTTATAAACTATGGAGAAACATTCAGTCATTGCAGTTCCTACATTTGCAGCACTTTGTTTTTACAGAAATTTCTTTTCACTTGAGATTACTTTTGCTTTTTTGTATTCTCAAAAGAAAAAAATGTTTTGAATAAATTTTGATAAATTTATTATTAAGATAGTAAATGAAAGCATCTGAATCACATAAAGTCCATTTTTAAAGAATTAACATTCTTTAGCCATGCAATTTACATGAGTAAAAAATCCACACTTTAATTCATTACTTACATTTGTTAAAATTGCTATATTTTTAAATTTACTTGTTATGCCACTCTAAAAAATTATAATTATTGAATACATCAGCATGATCTTTTATATCAGGGGTGTTCAACTCTTTGATCCCACCCGTTTCATCAGCCATAATCCCCAGTTAACATGCTGCCATGATATGTTTATGGCAATGTGGTATAGGTATTGTAGTGACATGTATGACATCACTAAGAATAAGGGGGAGGGGATATCATCAGCAAATCAGAAGAGGGTAGAATGAAGAAGGCCAGGTTTTGAGTTCTTTACAGAGTGTTGTCATATTAGGGGTTTCCCCTTAGATCTGGAGATTTTTCTAGCTCCTGGTGGTAAATCTAGGATGACATTTTGTTTGGGGGGAAGTTTAGGATGATTTATATATTTGTTGGCTATAAGTTAGGGGTAAATTTAAAATGTGTCAATAATATAATAAAAAAGACATTTCATGGCTTAAAAATTGAAAAACTCGAAGACAAACTCTGATTTATGTTTACTTGATAAAAAAAAATCTGGTATATTGTGGGATTACAATAAAAAAGCTCACTGTACTAAAAAGGTTGAACACTGCTCTACATTAAAAGATACACTATATTTCATTGAAAATGTTTTAGTACAAACTGTATTGTGCTACAGAAGTGAATTGTTGCACCGCTTTAAGGTTGTTACTGTACTACTACTTATGTTACTGTAACAGCTTAAATCCTGGGGCAGAGGGTAGCTCAATTGGTAGCATTCTGCAATAGGCTTGTATTCTGCAGTTTCCAGCTTTGAGTCCCACCTGGGCCAGCATTGATATTTATCTCTGCAGAACTCACTGCCCTCCCCTCACTTAGAAATGCCATACCAATAGGCTTGGATAGTCCACTATACATTGTATAGGTCATTGAACCATGGCCCTGTATGAGGGAGAGCCGTACTCTGTGCATGTTTAAAGAATGTGCTGTTTGGTCATGATGGGAGGATACCATGCCTCCCATCATGGCTTCCATCTTAATGACAGCTGGTCTGCTAACAACTGTTTCCTAACAGTTATCCAGTGGTTACACTTACCCAAATCATCTCTAATCCCTTGGGGTCCCTTGTGACCTGGCCATTTAGCCCACTGTGTTAAAAAAAAGTGCCACTCGGAGATAACAGATTGAGTCCAGTTTCAAATACCCAGTAAAAGGGCATTAATGTTGGTGTTTTCTGCTGGACAGAATTATTACCCTCCTAGTGACCTTCATTCTGTGGCAATAAAGGTTATATTAGGCTTGATCTCAAGTTCCCTATGAGAAGACAAATTGTGACCTGGGCATAGAAAAACAGAAAAGAACAGAAATATGCATTTGCATGCAACAGAGATGGAAATACCTGCTCAAAATGGAAATCACAACACCAAGAAGGAATGGAAAGTAAAGATATGTAAATCGCAGGAAGCATTCAGTCATCAGAGATATACAAATGATCAAAGTTTCACAGCAAATGGCCGTGTGATACTCAGCTGAGAAATGGATAAATACCCAGTGCCTACGAGCTGGTATCATAGAGATGCGAGTGAGACCCTTTTGTGCAATTTATGCCTTCTGAAAGAAAGCAAAGCATCAATATGCGAAAGCTCAGATTGAGCCTTCCAGCGATCATGACATGCATGGGGCACAATGGTGCGTCTCATGCAACATCATGGAGCACCAAAATTAAGGTATGGGACTATGCTGCAGGGTGATTTGCAGATTGCTATGTGTACCGTGGTCACCATGCAATCTTTAGACAATGTTTGCATGATGCAGGAATGAGATGAGATGTCCAGTATCTGCTGTTGCAGAAACATCACTGGTTATGCCATTTCCACTGGTGTCGAGTGAAGCAACATTGCACTATGGAATGGAGGAGAGTAGTTCACAGACTAATTCTGAATCTGTTTCAACATGCCAGATGGTCATTTGTCTGCATGGCATCAATGTCATTAATGACATGAGGAATCCTATTCCTCATGTCATTGATAACGCCATTCCATTAACCCACTATACTGCTTCCCACCGTGATACAAGGTTCAAGGTATTGTAAGTTTTGGTGAAATTAGTGTCCAATAAGGGGCTCCCTACACCAGTCACAACAGAAGGGCGAGATAGCAGATGCAGAAGAAACTGCCTCTCGGCTATCTCTTGAAGGTAATAAGAGTATTAATCAGGAGAAGGAAAACATCAGACCTTGTAGAAGAGGCCAATGTTCTGAAAGAAATCAGTGACCGTTCGGAATTACGTTCGCTGCAACTTCACATTGTGGTGAATACCAAGAAGGGAGGTGATGGAGTAGTTGGTGGTTCTGATAGCATGAAGCTCCCGGAACAAAAAAATGTAAAGTAAATTGTATTCTCTCGACATTGTAGTGGGAACAGTTGAGCAGAACATGGGATACAGTCTCAGGTTTGTTGCAAGTGGCACAATTTGAACTGTAAGCTCTGCCAAGAGTGTGAAGCATAGAGTTGCTGTAGATGACACCAACTCAAGACAATGAAGGAGGGTCTCCTCAGATCTGTGGAGTTGGGTTGGGTTGTTTTACCTCTGAGCGGCACTTTTTTGCACACCATGGGCTAAATGGCCAGGTCACATGGACCCCGAAGGCTCAGAGAAGGTTGGGGGAGGGGACCCACTGGAACAGCTGTTGGGAGACAGATGGTAGCCTCCCGTCAAGGCCAACCAGCGTGTTCTTTAACGTGCACAGGGTATGGCTCTCCCGCACACGGGGCCACGGCTTAACGTCCCATCCGACGGACGGCGGCCTTTCCAACCCCATCGGTGTCCCCTACTGACCGTGGGGAGGGCGGGGAATTTTGCGGAGATAAATCTCAACGCTGACCCAGCTGGGACTCGAACCTGGGAACTACAGATTACGAGCCTGGCGCGCTACCGACTGAGCCACCCCCGCCCCAGATCTGTGGAGATTACAGAGGTTAGGAGCAGTGAGAGAAAGGTTAACCAGGTACCTGAATGAGGAGCAGCTGCTGTCCTGCCATTGGGCAAGACGATACTGGCTCATCAGTTGAGAGACAGAACTCTTGCAGTCGCTGAGAGAGAGAAGGTAATTAGTTACACACCTCTGACTCTCCAGCGCCTCCTTCACAGTGTGATCAGTGAGTTCATTGCCAAGTATCCCTACATGGGAAGGGATCCGCTGGAAATGAACCGTGATTCCAGCAGAAGTGACCTTGGAGCAAGTCTCCATGATCCTCTGGATGAGGAAAGGGTTGCAGCTCTTGCTGTCTCGCTTCTGGAGAGCTTCAAAGGCTGACTTCGAGTCACAGAGGATGACAAAGTTGCCACTCTCGAGGCTGAGGATGAAGAGTACAGCTTCAAGGATAGCATGAAGTTCTGCATAGGTGGAGGAAACGAGATGCAGGAGATGGAAACCTCTGGCAATGCTCGTATCGGAGATGGCAAAGTGTGAGGGGAAAATGCAGTGCCTGATGATAGGCTCGCATTGAAAACTGTAAAAGCCTGTTGTTTACCTTCTGCCTGGTAGGTATTCTATGTGTTACCTGTTGCCAGTCTCTTTGCAGTTGCATTGTAGTCACGAATCTGTCACTCAATGCTATGCATCGCAAATGACAGTCCTTGAACCCACTGGTGCCATATGTGTATGATGGTGCTGGGATTGCGGCCAACGAGGTTGACCATATCTCTGTATGACAAATCAGCTTTTCTAAGGCCGATGATTCGTCTACGCTCAAAGTCTGTTAACTGTTGGAACAGCTGTCAACATCTGCATAAGAGCAGATTTAGCGGTTTAGAACAATTTCCACAATATTTTGTCAACTAGAGAGCTTTGGTTGCCTTTATCTGTGTTTGACTGCTCTGCACCTGTGATGTCAGCTTGCATCTGTCCAATTGTTTCGATCGTCCTGCAAACCTAATCATTTCCATATACTACCACCTCCCTAAATTTCATCACATTTGCATAACTTCTTGCAAGCATTGCATTTTTTATTTCCTGTAACATATAAGAGATAACATCAACTTAATAGGAATGAATTTTGCAGGACATTGGAAGGTTGGTAAGGACAAAAGACAAATTAATGCTCTTCAGGACAGTCCTACAGATTCCATGATGTCTGGCATCCCTGTCTGAGACCTGGCTACTATTTACATATCCTGTGTTATTGCCTGGAAACTGTTTAGGCTGCTAGCATTTAATAGTCATATACAGTACTTTAAAGATTAGTATATTTTATATTTACTTAATGCACCACTATAAATGGAAAGGAAATCATGAATAGTGATTGAATCATCTATATATATATACCATATTTCATTCCATATTTCCATATTTCATTCAAGATACATTTTTAAGTTTATGCTATATTTAAAGTGCAGTTACTTCACTATTGCTATAATAGCTAGAGTTGTTTCAAATTCAGGGCAGGGATGGCTCAGCCAGTAGCTCACCAGGCTCATAATCTGCAGTTTCCAGGTTCGAGTTCCAGCTCGGCCAGTATTGAGATTTATCTCGTCAAACTTTCACCCTGCTCACAGTCACTATGGGACACCAATGGGCTTGGAAAGTCCACTATCCATCGGATGGGATGTTAAGTCATGGCC
Source organism: Ryuthela nishihirai (assembly GCA_038380435.1). NCBI lineage: Eukaryota > Metazoa > Arthropoda > Arachnida > Araneae > Heptathelidae > Ryuthela > Ryuthela nishihirai. The sequence goes on along the minus strand of JAWZYU010000008.1, from coordinate 71,041,022 downwards.
CCAAGTGCTGGAGAGCCATACACTGTGCACATTAAAGAATACACTGGATAGCCTTGGCAGGAGGCTTCTATCTGTCTGCTGACATCTGTCCAGTGTTTCTCCTTCACTCAAACTTCTCTGAGCCCTCAGGGTCCTTGTGACCTGGCCATTTATCCCATTTATGTACAAAGTGCCATGTGTTGCCAAGTGCCAAAAGTGCCATTTATGTACAAAGTGCCAAAGTGTTGGGTAAAAACAACCCAACACCAAATTCAAGCTGGGTTTCATTAAAGTGATGTTTTCTGCTTAATAGATCACTGTCTTCATAACTTATTTTTTATTTACATCCATAGGGCATTCATATTCATGTCGAAATCTAATACATAAAGAAGAAAGTTTGTTTGTGTATTTTTCTCTCAGCTTATGCACTAAACCTCCAGAAAAGCTAGAGGTATTAAATTTTGTGTTAATGTTCCCTTCACCCAGGGGAAGAATATAGGCTATGTGCAAATCTGCTGGGGTCAACCAAAATTGGGGTGGGCAGGTTTGAATTTCTCAAAATCCCCATAGACTTAACATTAATGGTTGAAAATTATTCAAAATAGCTGTTTCACCAATAAATTTGAAATAAGGAATGCATCAAACTAATTCGTGTGATAAAGTCATTGTTCATTTTGTTGGATCAAAAGAACGAGTGTCCATGGATATTCAGGTTGTTCTAATACAGCACAAGTGGAACGCGAGATTCTTTGTTGAAATCAAAGCTTCGAAATCTGAGAATTTGTATATCAGAAATTAAAATCATTTACTTAATTCGAAAAATATGTAAAAGTTAATAAATGTAATATGTTTATTAATAAAGGTTTTAATATGTTTAGTAATAAATAATGTTTTTCTATAATAATAATAATAATTTTTTTGTAGTACCTATACATTTTTGGGACAACTCAGACCATATTTAATTTTCTTTTTCTATACAGTTGCATATGCTGGCAAACTGGATGGGAGGGACTCTGGTTGGTACAAAGTGATTTGAAAAGTTCTATTTTCTGAGCAAGACAATTCCGTTTTTTGGTTTAGAAACCTCTGATATGGGGAGGATTATATGGTACCTCAAAACATGTACATTTCTTTCTTTCCGTAAAAGAGAGGGAGAAAATTTAACCAGAGGGGAAATGATTGTATGATTTTTGTGCCAAATGAAAGCTTGTGACATGGGGAGTGCTTTCTACTCTACGTTTTTGAAAGTTTCAGATCCAAGCAACACTAGGTCTGGGTAAATCTACTAGTGTTGAATAAAAAAAGTCAGTTTTGATTAAATTTGGATATGTTTACCATGTATGTTATTTCCTAACTACAAAGAATTAAATATGTTATAAATAAATCATAATTTGAAAAGTTAAATTTCAAATATAGAATGCTTATTATATCTAGTAATGTGGTGTAATATTAAATATAGGATGCTTATTATATCTAGTAATGTCGTGTAATATGACTTTTACAATAATAGCTAACATTATTATTTCTTTCGAATTATTAAAAGATAATTACATTACATTTCAGGCTATAGTAAGAGAATCTCTTCGTAACGGCAATACTTTAATGGCTGCAAGCTATTTGGTCTATTTCCGTAAGAATGATTTTAGAAGTAATCAAAATGTTCTTGAAATTTTTCAAAAGATCGGTTTGGATTTCATTGTTGAATGTTTAAAGCAAGGCCAGCTGCACAGTACTTTGGAAATACTCTCTCACATGGTAAGAATTTTTTCGTTTTATACCCAAAATTTATTAATAACATACATTGAATAAATTTTTCAGTTTTTGAAATAGGGATGAACATGCAAAATGCTGTCACACTTAATAGTTTTTTTTTAACTATACTGATTTCTTAGTTCCTTTTAAACACGTTATTAAAATTAAATGTAATTTTGCTATAAATTACCATCATTGAGATAAACTTTGCCTATACAGATTTATAGAAACATCCATCCACCACTGCACACATACACAAAACAACTTTGCTAAAGATAATAATTAAAAATGGACAATATGGAAATCTATTAGAAAAGATTATAACAAAGAAGCAATAATAGTTATTAGTGTTCAAGATACTAATGATTTTGGGAAAAGGTAAATGATCAGCTTATTTCCAATGATACTTATTTCTTAGACAAGTACAGAGGAAAAATTGCCATTTACTGGGTGAGATCCCACTTACAGTCTCCTGATAACATGTCAGTTGCTCTGTCCTATGAGCTATCTGCCACTGATCAAGATCTTGATTGTTGGTTTCAAGCATTATACTATAGAAGTCATTCAGATATATCTGACTTTAATGGAAGATTCGGGTCTATAAAACATGACCTGCTGATAACATGTCAGGTCTCTGCCCGCTTATTTCTTTTTATATATATACACACAGTCATATCAGAATAATACGACCACCTACCATAGTATATGTATGGTTAGTGGTCATATTATTCTGATACGACTGTGTATATACAATATCTGGTCAAAAGTATCCAGACACCCTTTCTATGGTGGGCAGTGGTAAGGAATGACAGATTCTTATTTCATCAGATTAATATATACTGATTTCTTAGTTACTTTTAAATTTATAATTACATTTCAGCAGCATACATAAACTAAACACGTATGCTGCTGAATTGTGCCAAATGTCATGTTGGGCCAGATGACAAATGACTAACCACTCTATATTAGAGGACGATCAATTAGTCCCTTAATTACATTCACCATTACTTGGGTGAAATCATAAATTCGCAGGTTTTTACACCCTTATTGACATATGCCTCAGACTTGCTGTGCCAAGTGATGTGTAGAAAGGTGTCCAACAATTCAAGCATGAAAGTAGTATATGGACGACAGTTTATTTACATTTATATACAATTACATGCTGTGAATGCACTCGATTCTGTGGGCTTTTGCTGCTTTGCTGCTGCAAACATTTATGCAACGAGGTGGAGATATGCGCTTTGCAGATTCTTGCTTTACTGACTCACACTCGGCAAGAGGATGTTTAATCCTTGCCTGCTACCAGGTTCACACAGAAACACACCTCAGTATGTCAGTTCACACAGAATTGAACCCTGGTTCACACAGAACTGAATCTTGGTTCACACAGAATCGAACCCTCTCCTCAAAGGTTTTGTTTTCGAGCAAGAGTGGCATCCCTTGATGTGTGTTCAAACATCCTTCCAGTTTGACAGCAATGCTCAGACTCCTTTATTATTGCCGCACTTGTCTCCATGCTAGCACTCGCACCAGAGGCTAGTTGTAAAAGTGCTTTTAGTTCACTGAGCATATGCAAGTCGATCATCTCAGACCCAAACAACAGCTCATGAGTCATATCCCCACATCAGCACTTCCACAAATACACTTAATACATATATCTATTTCCAACAATAAAAATAATAACAAAAATACAATAATAAATAAAAATAAAAAAATTAGAGGGACATAATACATCCCTCCGTTAAAAAGTTTTTGCCCTGTCTATCACCTAGATGGCAAAAACTATGCTTTTGTGTCACTCTAATGCTAATTATACTCAGTTTGACTGGTGAACAATGTCCTCAACCAAAGACTTAGGGTTAATTTACTTGTAGTGCACCAACTGTCACTGTCACCCAGAAGTAATTGGCTGCAGTTAACTTCTTTGAGTGTTTGCAAACTTGATGACCTTCATTGTTCGAATAGAGCATCTCCCTACAAGTGAGTCGGGTGAATTCCATCCCTTCTCATTTTCATGCCTGTTCTGAGTTGCCTCTATATGTCTTTCATTTCATCCCTAACCTAACTACCCCCCCACCCCCCCACCCAGGAATTTCCTTAACAACAGAGTGCTATTGGATAGAGGTCAGCTCCGATCGGTTAAAGACACTGTAAGCTTGTCTTGCCCCCTTGACCTTCACTCGATGTCCTCTACTGAGGACAATGATGCATCTGAAAACTTCCCTCTCTGTTTTATGGGCATCTGTAAATCGGTTACTTCTGGAATAATTATATGCCATGTCTCATACTTTATCTTTCATCTTGCAATTCTTTCTTTTTATTATGAATTCAAAATTCCTTTTCCTTTTCACTTTCCTTAGCGCCTGTTTTCTTCCGGACTTGTTTCATGTGTCTTCCTATATTTTCCTAATAAATCTCTGTTTCTTCTACCTCTACTTCTTACTAAGATTCTGTGTTTTATTAAGACATTCTTTTCAAACAAGATACCCTCCTTCACTCCAGAAACAAATTTTTTTGCCTCGTTCATGTTAATACCGAATTTACGACTACTATTAATACTCTCTTCATTAATAGGTAACGACCACTTAGGTCTCCTTCTGTATTTTCTTCTACCTTTAACAAATTTTTCTCCAATGACTGTATGAATATCAGAACCTTTTTCTGCTAGATTAGCACTTCAGCTAAATCCTCTTCTAATCTTATTGTCATTACTTCAGTCATTTAGACAAAATCACCTCTCCCTTCTTCCCATACCCTCAACAGCACTAACAGAATTTTTAACACTTCCTCTCTATCATTAATTGTAGAACCTGCTTCCTTAAGATCATTCCTGCTTAAAAATCTCTCATCTATCTCCTTTAGCATTTTCTCCTTCTCACTACTATTTATATAATCCTCAATACTAATTTAAAACCTGCTTCCTTAATATTTACATTTCTGACCTTACATAAGTTCTCAGATTCTCACTTTTCATTAACTCTGTAACTTCCTCTGATTTATCCTTATCCAATATCTCTATACTATCTGATACCTCAGAATTATATATATATATGTATATCACCTATTTGGTTCTTATCTGGGATTACTTGGCTAATGTCTTCCATCTTTTCAATACAAACATTAACCTTTATTTTAGAATTAGGATCCTTGTGTGACTGATAATTATTTTTAACATTCCATTCAGACACTTTATCTAACTGAAATTTACTCCTACTTTCCAAATTATATTTCCTTTTTATTGGAAGATTGCACTTTACATCAGGATCATTTATTCTAATTACTTGACCATGCTTTTTTACCACAGAATTTGTCACCTTATTAAACTGCAGTCTATCCTTAACCTCAGATTGACACAATGCGTTTATCTTAAAATTATTGTGAGATTCAGATTTAATCAACTTTCCTACTAGATAGTCAACCATAGTTGCAACACTATCCTTATTATTTACAAACATCTCATCCTGACTTCTAGTTATCATTTCTACTTTACTACGAACACTGTTTTCTCCATGAATCTCATCTTTATAACATATGTTTCTACTTGCTAATACATTAATTGTGCTCTCTTCAGAATTAATTTTATCATGCTTGTTAATTAGGATACAATAATCAACAACTCTACTAGATAAATCCTTGTTTAAATCTATCTTATCCTCATCCTCACATTTAATTTTATCACTATCTACATTATTATTTACTTTGCTTTCATACAAATTGCTATCCCTATTTCTCTTTCTCTGAAATTAATACTCTTATTATCTTCTTATCAGGTACCTTACATAATATTTCACACTTATCTAAAGAAATATTTTCTTCACTAAATTTAGCCACATTCTTCTCCACCTTAAATTTTCCACCTTAAATTTAATTGCACTTTGTGCATCACTGTTATACCTTTTCTTGTTATGTATCTTAAATTTAGCCTTATTCTCACCAATGTTACTTAATGTCCCATTTGTCTCATTTATCTTATCATCAAGGACTTTGGTGTCAACATGGAAACTCCTTAACAGAAAATTACTCTTATCTTTCCAGTTAGCCTTAGGTTTGTTAGTTGCTTTACCAGCTGCATTAGACATAAACATGATTTCACCATAAACCTTCTTACCTACTGGCTTCTCAGCATTATCATACTTAAAAATCTTCTGGCATTTGCCAAACTTCAACATAGCCTCATCACTAACTTTTCTGCTGGTTTGTACATTGCCACATTCATTACTCTTCAAGTTACTGACATCATGACTCTTAATAATATATACAGTATTATCTAATACTTTTCTTGTAATACCTTTATATTTATTAAGCCATTTGCCTTTCTCATGCATATAATTCCTTTCATCAAAACAAAATATACCACTCTTAACAAACACTTTACTTATATTACTCTTATTATTTACATCGTTAAATTTACCCTCACTATCAGAGTTATTATTATCTCCTACATTATCTGCATTAAACTTTTGAAACTCATTCAATTTTATCAGACTCTCCTGACAATCATTTACACAGCCAAATTTTAACTTCTGCCAGAAATTATCTCTACTGACCTTTACATTTTTAGCAGAACTATCACGTTATTTTCCACTTTTACCTTACCTTCAACACTACTCATATATTCTTCCTCTTGCCAAGCTAATTCCCTAGCTTCCCTTTCCTTTTCTAGCCTCTTCTGTACAATCCAAGCCCATTTCTTTTCTTCAAGAGCTGATTGTCTAAGTTCTATCTCCCTATTTTTTTTTCTTTTTCCTCTCTTCTAGAGGCAGGGGTGGCTCAGTTGGTAGCGTGCCAGGCTCGTAATCTACATTTCCTAGGTTTGAGTCCCAGCTGGGTCAGTGTTGAGATTTATCTCTACAAAACTCCCTGCCCTGCCCATGGTCAGTAGGGGGACACTGATGGGCTTGGAAAGGCTGTTGTCCGTCAGATGAGATCTTAATCCGTGTCCCCATGTGCAGGAGAACCATACCCTGTGCACGTTAAAGAACACACTGGATGGCCTTTACGGGAGGATACCATCTGTCTCCTAACAGTTGTTTCAGTGGGTCCCCTCCCCCAACCTTCTCTGAGCCTTCGGAGTCCTTGTGATCTGGCCATTTAGCCCATTGTGTGCAGAAAAGTGGTGCTCAGAGGTAAAACAACCCAACCCAAATTCTCTTTTCTATGTGCCATTTCTAATCTTCTTTCTTCCCTATCTCTTTCTTCCTTTTATCTTCTATATTCCATTTCCAATCTCTTTCTTACCTACTCTTTCTTCCTTCTCTCTTCTATATTCCATTTCCAATCTTCTTTCTTTCCTACTCATTCTTCCTTCTCCCTTTTATATTCCGCTTCCAATCTTATTTCCTATCCGTTTCCTCTTTCTCTCTTTGCCATATCATCATCTCATATTCCATCTCTGAGACTGATTTTGGACCTGAATCACTCCTTTTGCCCAGATTCAAACCACATCCACTAGTACCCTGTTCTACCCAAACATCACTATCCATCCTATCAATTTCGCTAACTTCCCCACTTTCCCCAGCCTCAATGTGTCTGGTTAAATCAATGCTCCCATCCTGCTCAGTTCCATCCTTAGTTTTATCATGACTCCTGAGCATCATTTACAACTCAAATTAATATAAAACTGAAAAAGACATAAAAACCACAGACCTTTTCTTTCCATGAAAATGGGCTTCTGCTCACTTGTCTGCTGTACCTGGAGGCACCTTCCGAAATGAGGAACCTTTTCCACAATAACGAACCTTGGCACATGGAACCTCAGTGAAGATCTTGATGACGTACTTCTCAGGGAAATTGCGGTCTGTAGAACATTGAACTGGATGTGGCTTAGCCCACTGAATTGCTTGCAGCTTCCTCATTTTCATGGAATCACTGACACAGAATCACAAATTTTTCTAAATTTCTTGCACTTTTCTTTTTCCTTTCAGTGGAAATTTTCTTGCACTTTTTCTTTTAGAACAAAACAACATTTTCTTTGGCATATGAATGGTAATACTGTTGTGGCTGTGCCAAATGTGGTGGGCAGTGGTAAAGAATGATGCAGGTTCTTTCTTCAGATTATGTGTGATTACATATGCAGACAACTGCTCCAAATGTTGTGTTGCGATTCTGGTGACATAAATATTGCTCTTTAGCAGAGGAGATTGCTTAGTTCCTTAATTACCTTCACCATTTTTTAGGTGAAATCACAGGTTTACGGGTTGTTACACCCATACCAACATATGCCTTAGACTTGCTACGCCAAGTGATATGTAGAAAGATGTTCAACAACTCAAGCACGAGAGTAGTATATGGACAACACAGTTTATTTACATTTATATACAATTATGAGCTGGGGATGCACTCAATTCTGTGGGCCTTTGCTGCTTTGCTACTGCAAACAATCGTACAATGAGGTGGAGATCCGCAATTTGCAGATTATCGCTTTACCGACCTCACACTCAGCAAGAGGATATTTAATCCTCGCCTACTACCAGAGTCATGCAGAACCGTACTTCAGTTTATGCAGAACCGAATCTTGGTTCACATAGAACTGAACCTTCTCCTTAAGGATTTTGTTTTTGAGCAAGAGTGGCATCCCTTGACGTGTTCAAACGTCCTTCCAAATTAACAGCGATGCTCATACTCCTCTTTATTATTGCCGCACTTGCCTCTGTGCTAGCACTCATGCCAGAGGCTAATCGTAAATAGTCGTAAAAGTGCTTTTTGCTCGCTGAGCATATGCAAGTCAGCCAGCTCAGACCCAAACAACAGCTCATGAGTCACATTCCCACAACAGCACTTCCACCAATACACTATATATATATCTATTAAAATAGCAACAAAAATACAATAATAAATAAAAATAAATAAATTAGAGGGGAATGACACTTTCTGAGTAGTGGATTTGCCCATATATGCCATAGCCATGGCCTGAACAGGTATAAAAGGATGCACGTTGCCTGGCAAACTTCAGACATGCATGAATAGGAGAATGTGCCTTATAGCAGAGCTCAGTAACTTTCAATGTGGCACAATCATAGGATGCCATCTGAGCAACAAGTCAGTTTGGAACATTTCAATCAACTGCTGCCCTGATCAACTGTAAGTGATGTTATTGTGAAGTGGAAATGCTTAGGAGTAACAACAGCACAATCACAATCTGGTAGGCCATGTAAAATGACAGAGTGAGACCGCCAAGTGCTAAAGCAGATGGTGCGATAAAATCGCCTGTCCTGGATTGCAACACTCACCACCGAATTCCAAAATGTCTGGAAGCAACGCTAGCACCATAACGGTTAGTTGTGAGCTGCAGGGAATGGGTTTCCATGGCCAAGCAGCCACACACAATCCTAACATCAACAAGATCAGTGCCAAGCTTTGGTTGGAGTGGTTTAAAGCACGGCAGTAGACTCTTCTCTGGGCAGTGGAACCCCATTCTCTGGAGTGATAAAACACGCTTTGCCATCTGGCAGTCTGACAGATGAGTCTGGGTGTGGAGGATGTCAGATGAATGGTACCTGCCTGACTGTGTTCTAGCTGTGAAGTTTGGAGCATCTAGCTGAGGAAGCATCGTATTTTGGGCTTGTTTTCCACGGTTTGAGCTGGGTTTCCTAGTTCCAGTGAATGGGACTTTGAATGCCATGGTCTATAATGACATTCTTGACAATTTTGTGCTTCCAACTTTATGGCAACAGTTCGGTGAAGACCCTTTCCTGTACCAACATGACAAATGTCCTCGTCTACAAAGTTAGGACCATGCAGAAATGGTTTGGTGAGATGGGTGTGGAAGAATTTGACTGGCTTGCACAGAGTCCTGATCTCAACCCCATGTAATACCTTTGGGATGAATTGAAATGGCGACTGCAAACCACCCGACATCAGTGACCAGCCTCACTAATGCTCTTGTGGCAGAATGGCAAGCAATTCCCACAGCAATGTACCAAAATCTAGTGGAAAGCCTTTCCTGCAGAGTGGAGCTGTGATAGAGCAAAGGGTGAACCAATACAATTAATTCCTTTCCTATTACTGGGAGATTGTGGATGAGCAAGTGTCTGGATACTTTTGATCATATACTATATATCAGTAATGTGTAAATTCGATAATGATTGTTTTGATGGTCTTGAAAATGATTTACATTGTAATGATACTAAGAATTTAAATTAATGGGTTCATTTGGCATATATTTAAAAATAAAATATATGATCTTTAAAGAAATATTTTGGATAACAGCTACTTAATATACAGTTAGATTTAGTTATGTTTGTTGAAACATAAGCATAACTTATTTTATACTATTTAAAAATATGTTCAAATGTAATGTATAAATCAAACTACATAAAATACTAAACAGCATAAAATAGAAATAAAAAAAAAAACTGCCAAATAAGTTTAGAATGATTTTAGAAAATATTTTTCGATTATCATTGTTAATTGCAGTTTAGTGATAGGAATTATGATACTAAAAATGTTTCTGAATAATGCCATATTTTTGAATTTTGTGTTTTTCCTTCAGGCCACTAAAAAGATGTTAAAATGATATCTTCACCAGTTTACAATAACCTTAAACTAATCTATATGAACTGTACAGAAAATATGTTGATATCTTTACATTTCTTATTAATTTGACATTTAAGAGGATATATATATATATACACATTCGTATCAGAATAATATGACCGCACACAGAATCAGTGTACCCGCCCAGGCACATCACAGAGTGCACACGACAAGGTCGACCACACGGAGATATAAGTGGCCGGCCAGGACAGATAAGCCATAGTGTGTAATGTGAGCACAATGGGCAGAGGTATTGATTTGATGGACATTCAAAAAGAAATGACATCGGCAACCACACCAAGGGTGGAAGCATCTTAGAAACAGACTTTGTGGGCTGTTCGTGAGATGCTGTAGTAAGGTTGTACCGAGAATGAACCGTTGGCACACCGAGTGCCTCCAGATGTCATAACTGTGGAGCCCCAAAGGCCATCTACCCCAGAGGAGAACGTTGCCTCTGTCGACATTCGACATGCAACAGTGCAGCAATTGACCACTCGAATGCTGGGGCACCCAGGTATGTGTCCCCGATAACAGTAAAGCGAACCCTGTTATGCATGGGTCTCCGGAGTCAACGTTGTGTAAAGGCACCCATGTTAACCAAGGTCCATCGGCAACGACTTTTGCAGTTCGCACGGGACTACCATCATTGGACAGTGGAAGAGTGGAAAAACGGTGCCTTCTCCGATGAATTGAGGTTTTTACTCCACAGAACTGATGGGTGGTGACGGATACGGCATCAGACACACGACAACCAACACCTGGACAAGCATGTCAGTCAAGTACAGGCCGGCGGTGGCAGTGTGCATATCTGGTGGATGTTTTCCTGGTATGACCTGGAACTGCTGGTACCACTGGATGGGTTCCTGAATGCCAATGGCTACCTGTCCATCCTCGCTGACCACATACATCCCTTCATGTTAGACGTTTACCCTGGTGGTGGTGTCTACCAACAGCATAATGTGCTCTACCATATCGCTAAGGTGGTGCGTGACTGGTTCCAGGAACACTACAGTGATGTCTCTGTTCTCCCTTGGCCAGTGAAATCACCTGACCTCAATCCCATAGAGCACTTGTGGGACCATTTGGAACAACAGGTTCCACTTACGGACCCACAACCACATCATCTCCAGAACCTCCATGCTCTGCTGGAGTCCGAATGGGCATGTGGCCTCTGGCAACCTTTCAGGGCCTCATTTCATCCATGCCATGCCATCTCGTTGCTGTCATCCGGCCAAGGGTGGTTATTCCCATTATTAGGTAGGTGGTCATATAATTCTGATACAATTGTGTATATATATCTTATTCAGTTAAAATTGAAATTGTTTGGCCAGTTAATAAAATGGTTCTAAAGAAAGTTTTGTTAAGTATATACTTATCGCACTGAAATATTTTTGGGCTATGTGGGGAAAATTGGATATGATTTGTGTCAACAATTTGATTTCTGGTAAGAAGTTAGCACTAAGATTTTATTAATAATATTAATGTTAAATTCAACAAAAAAGTGCTATTATATTTTAAGGATTTAAATAAAATATTTATCTCATTCTAATACTGAAATGTTATTAAGGAAGCTATATTTAATTTATAGCTTAAATCAATAGCTCAATTGGGTTTAACTGAATTATATAACATTTTAAAATATAGAAATAACAGATAAGTTACAGAACTATGAAAACCTACACAAGCAGCAAAGGATATCAATATGAAGATATATTATTGATTATCATTCAGCCTAACAGCATAGCAAATGAAAGAAATTTGTGAATAGATCATTGATACTATGATTATAAATTTCTACATTTCATAATTTTTTAATCGAATTCCAAATGCAGAATTCATACTAAATGTAATTGTTCTATACATAGGCACTCCTCACAATATGCATGGAGCTTTGTACTTATTTCTGTTGGGGCAGAGTTTGGCTCAGTTAATAGCCTGTTAGGCTCATAATCTGCAGTTCCTATGGTTTAGTCCCAATCAACTAAACCTTCTCCATACTCTCGGTCAGAAAAGGAACACTGATGGGCTTGGAAAGGGCATTGGATAGGCTCCCTGATAGGAGCTTCCATCTGTTTCCTAACAACTATGTGATGGGTACCTGTCCTCAGTAAGAAAAGGGACACCCTGCACTTGGAAAGCCATCGGCTATCTGATGGGATATAAAGCTGTGGTCTTGTGTACAGGAGAGCCATACCCACATTAAACATGTTGGATGGCCCTGAGAGCTTCCATCTGCCTCCTACAGTTCTCCAGTGAGCACCCTTCTCCAACCTTCTCTAAGCTCTTGTGACTTGGTCATTTAGACCATTGTGTACACACAATACTGCTCAAAGGTAAAACAACTCAACCCAACTCTTACATCTGTCATTCTTCAGCTCAAAATGGGCAGTTCTGTGGACTTTGCATGGTGGTACTACTTTCCGTCTCGTAGAGTTTTGTGCCTTTTCCTGTCCTTGATCTGTGTTTATAAACATTTAAAAATTGTTACTTATTACTCTTGGCCCTCATGTTCAGAAGATATAGTGCAGCCATGGGCAACCCATTGGGTCACATCTAGTCCATAAAATCTTTTTAAATGGCCCACAAATATTGCTGCTTAAATTATTAAATATTTTATCCCTTTTTCTTTTCCAAAGTAAAATTAAGTATTTTTGTGGAATACCAATTTTTCTTTCTTTCCCATTTTATCTTTATGTTGTTTTTGAAAGTGTTCTTTAGTAGCATAAATTGGCTTTACAACAACATTGACTCATATGACAAACTTTGTGCATAGGGGTAGATCAGGTTTTCTAAATGTACTGTTTAGTTTCTGATTAAAGAGTTCAGCTCTCACTCTAATAAACACTACATTAGTAAACTTCTAATTATGAAAGTTATCAAAGCTAACATAAAAAAAGAAATATTTGAGAAATTTATGGTTGTATTAAACACAAAAAAATTATTTATCCCAAGGTTTCAAAACTGATGCTATTGTGCGTGCAAGTTTAGTTATTAGTAAGAATATTACAAAATATTACAAAAATTATTCTGATGGCAAGTTTTTAAAGAAGTCTCTGCAAACAGTTTTTGGCATATTGTGTCCAGAGACAAAAAACCATAACCTATATTTACCTCACTGATGTGTAATCAGGTGGATGATGAACCTGGAGACAATATAGAAAAATACTTTTGCAGAGTTTGCATCAAAATTTGGTTATTTTTCTTTGGCTCTTGATGAAAGTACCGATATTTCTAAATATGGCTTAATTAGTGGCATTTGTATGTGGAGTCAATGTTAATTTCTATTAAAATGAGTTTCATTTTTATCTAATTATGCTGTTTACTTTCAATTTCTTTTATAGTTAATCCTAATTTTAATTAAAAAATAATGGTTTTTATTTCATTAAAATGATAAAAGCACATGTTCCTTTTTGAAATAAATAGGTATATGTGAAAATTTAATTGGTTATGCATATTGTCTGCTCAGGACATTGTATGTGGGGGAGGGGGGGGGGTTAGAGAGTTTAAATGCAATAAAGTAGGTTCTGTCCTGCAGCACTCTGGAAAAAAAAAATCCACATCCAGCCTGCTGATAAGAAAAGATTACCCATCCCTGATATAGTGGAACAATAATTTTCATGTTCCTCAATTTTAGGAGAAAAGAAAACTTTGGGGGGGTTATATTCCTAGTGATACTCACAACATCACAAACTTTTCACACATAACTCATAGTGATTGACCAATTTGTTGGGAAGGTAAGGTGGAACAACTGTTTTGTCAAACTAACAAACTAAAAAGGATGAGCAAGAAGCAATAGGCAGATAGGTTAAAAGAAGTTGTATACAGTTACCCCCCCCCCCCCCCCCATGATATCTTCTAAATATGAGGGCCAAGAATAATGATGTCATCAAAACTTGTGATGCGGACAGTGTCACCTGTTATAAAAAAAACTTACCATTCTCTTCTTTCATAAATAAATGAAAGGATGAAATATGTAATCCAGGCATCCACAAACTCCAGCCCACAAAATATTAGAAATCTATTTTTTTTTTCATTAATCTGGCTCTTCTAAAGTGAATGGTGTCTTAATAAGACAAAAGATGAAAAAACTGAATAACATTGTACAACTAACTGCAATGTCATTGAAGATCAATGTTCAGCCAATCATTTCTTGGATCTAATTCCATCTTTTGCATACTGCTTCAACAAGCCAACTTCAGTTTTGATGCCAAAATAAACTTTATATTAATATTTAATTGTTTTATATTTCGTTCGTTGGCCCAATGTCAAAAATGTTCCTTCACTTACGGTGTAAACACAATCATTAGAAGCCAAAGGCTGAACATAACTAGCAATGTGGCATATGAATCCGACAGATGATGGCCTTTCCAAGCCCATCGGTGTCCCCTACTGACCATGGGCAGGCCAGGAAGTTTTGCAGAGTGCTGGGCCAATTGGGACTCAAAACTGGGAACTGCAGATTACAAGACTGGCGCTCTACCGACTGAGCTACCCTACCCCACTTTGATAGCTCTTTAAATATAGTAAACCCTCCGTGTGCACATTTCATTTGCATGAATTGGAATCTATGTGAACTATATTTAATGCCTTCTTTTTTGTGCACGAACCCAAATTTAAATATACACTAGTTAAACATCATGGTCAACGTTTAGTACTGCTGTCATTATAATAATAATAATGAAATTTGGCTGCTGTCCTGATGATTCCTTTGAATCTTGACTCTTTGTTAGCATGAAGATGTTTTCAATTTCCCAGGGGCACATTGCACTCTTGGAAAATCTGTTGTGGTGGCTGTAAGTCCACTCCAACTATGCCAAGTTGAGTTTGTTAATCTTTAACAATTGTTCCACAATGTCTTTTGATGTAATGAGTTATATGTATGTCAAATTAGAACTTGTGACATGGGGAATGTTATTTAGTAATTGGTTTTGCTTCATATTACTCAGCAGATACTTGATTTAAAAAAAAAACTTGTACTAAGCATTGTCATGCAATAGATTAGTAGAGTAAAATGTAGAAAATTAAAACTATTTATTTAGAAGCATTTTAGCTTTAAGCTCCCACTGTGCCAAATCATCTTATTTGCATTTTAACTATTATTAATAATTGGTTTTCACATTTCAAATTCATTCTGCTTTTGCTTCTAGCCTTATATATGAACTTTGGCCTCTACTTCCTATAAATGAGCAATATATGTCAATCAAATATGGATAACAGAAAGATAACACAAATGCTACTGTAAGACCTCTGTGGTTGCAAACAGCTGCTTGAAGTTTAATTTTTTTTTGTTCATATAGGACAATTTCAGTTTGTATTTTTTTTTGTGTTGAATTCCTATAAATGAGTGACACTTAAGTCCATTTTATTATGAGGAATGCATATTCATTACATTCTAAACTACTATTTAATTTTTTAAATAATTATTGAGCAATTTTTATAGCATAATAATTTGTTACTTTTTTTAGGGTTTCCACATTAATGAGAAACTTATGGAAATCTTTAGAACAACAGCTGAAAAAGATATAAGAAAGCTTCTTTTGAGTGAGCTTATTAAAAGAAATGCATTAGCCACAGAAGACGATAATCTTCTACCTTACATGTCAATTTTAGAAAATCTTTACCCTTGTACATCTTTTGAGCAAGCAAAGCAGCTATTAATGGATAAGAAGTATGCTTATGTTTTAGTTTTATTGTAATGCCATCTTTCTACTCTAAATACATTCCATCTTTATGTTATACAGATATCAGCTGAGTGGGATTAAATGTTCATATGACCTTAGAAAAACAAAGTGAGCTAAGTATCAGTTTTCAAAAAGAGTTACATTCTCATCTGAGTCACCACTGTCAGAAGTATTAACAGAAGAAAAAATTGAAAGTTATTAAAATTAGTAGATTTAAAATTTCATAGTGTTTTTTTAAAAGTTAGTTTCAAACCAAATTGCATAAAAGTTTGAATTTAAATTTCCTTAAAACATGAAATTTAACACTTAATCTACTTTGCTTTTATTGGGATCATATGTAATAAAACTCTGATTTTGTGTACCAATTAAAGTTTAAAAATTTCATTTAACATATGCTTTGTTACTGTGAAGTTATTTTTGAAGCCTCTATAATTTTAATTATATTATCAATAGTATATACACAGTTGTATCAGAATAATATGACCATATACCATAGTATATGCATGGTAGGTGGTCATATTATTCTGATACGACTTGTATATATATATGTATATATAATCAATAATAAGTAGAAGTACATAAATTTTATATTTGTAGCTTTCCAAAAATTAATACTGAATTTCAGTGTTTTCATGACTGATATACATTAACAAAAAACTTGCAGAAAATAATATAAAAATATGTTTCTGGTAATCACAGTGTGCTAAAAAAGGTCTTTAATTTCTGCTGAAGGCATATCCAAATTTGAAATGAAGATTTTCCTCTTTCAAGTTGTGTTATTTAGCAAGCAACATTCATTGTTTTTCTTCACCTATTTTGCACTTTAGACAGATGTCAGGTTCAGAGATTGGTATAACCTTCTCCCAGCTGGTTTTTTGACCAAGCAGAATAAGACATAAGTATAACTTGTTAGCTGACCTTATTTCTTAGAGCATGCTGTAAAATGTTTGACAAGTCTATAAAAATTTGCTTATAATTAATGGATTTTTATATCAATGGTACTCTTGAAACTCTTTTATACTCTACTAAAAACCTCTCTCTCTTCATGCTCTGAATTGATATTATTAAAATGAACTATGTACAGCAATTTGCTTCATTTAGTATTTGCCTGAGAACTGTGTTGTTTGTGTTTGTTTTAGAGCACATGTTTGTTATTTCCAGTGTTGAAGATATGTGATTGGTGAAAGTTGTCAGCCTAACTTTTAAGTACATGTGGTAGGCAAAGGAGTTTGCAACCTCCTTTAAGCAGCATATTGTGCAGAGAGAGAGACTCAGTTGGTTTGGCCATGTTGCCCGTATGAATAATTATAGATTGGTGAATAGGGTTATGAACAGTGTACCTAAAGGCCTCAGAAAGAGGGGGAGATCTAGGATGCGGTGGGCAGACAATGTCAAACAGGACCTTATTAGAATTGGTGTGCAGTGGCCAGATGCAGTAGATGTAGCTCAGGACAGACTTGCTTGGAGAACTAAATTGCATGGTCTGGTTGGACCTCCATAGCCCTTGGCTGCTTGAGGATGATGATGATGATGTCCAAAAACAGAAAGTCGAAGAAAACCCCATAACTTCAGAAAATTGAAATATAAGGCAGAAGTGCTTCTCTTGCTGATTTGTGCTTGATTGTGTATTGTTGTGTGCTGACTGCTATTATGAGTGGGCAAATTTCTTGCATTTAGTATTTTAGAATGTGATATACAATAGTTATTATGGCAGAATTTATTTTTATATTGTGTATTAGAATTTTGTGTTCATCCAAGTAGTCATAATGGAATTAAAAATATAGCAATATGCATTAGTTTTCAAGAGTTTTGTATTAATTCTTTTGCTCCTCTAGGGGGGATTAAAAGAGGAACTTGATCCCTATCCTCCCATCCATTCATAAAATTTTTTGAATATACTAAAAATTACACTTTTGCTCTCCCACCATGAAAACATTTTTTATTTCCCTTTACCCCTTGGCCAAAAATTCTCTGGATTAGCTATGATTAATAACATTGGGATGTTAATTTGCAAGATTTAATGTGCATTTGGAGATCCAGAATGATTGACTTCATAATAAGACTTGAAGCTATTTTGTACATATGGAGCAGGAGGGGGGGGGGGGGGGGGGGCAAAATCAAAACCTTATTTCTATACTCGTATTATGGGGAAGAAAAGTAATTAAAGATAAATTTATTTGTTAAAGTACTCATTTAAAATTGTTTGATAATTTCTTAAAAGTCTAGGATAAATAGCTCTTTAACAGCAAATTAATTCTTCAATCATATATATATATATTGTATATTTACTTATTTTACTAATGTGAATATTGCAAATATTTCTTTGAGCAAATGACCCATCATAGTGCACTAACATTAAGTTAATTAGCTTAATTTCAACAGTAATACTGTGAAAGTAATGTGATTAAACACCAGCTAAAGTTGTATATGCTGTTAATCAGGTGTTTAAAGTTGCTTGTAAATTACACATTAAGTAGCTACTTTATTAGATACATGTCTTATTTGTATATGGAAAGTATCAACAGCAGCATGAGTCCTACTTGTGCTGCTGTTGAAACTTTCTATAAAAAATGTTTCCTACTGTAAAAAAATCTCAAAAGATCTAAGCATTGAAAAACCTAATCAACAAAATGCCTTTAAAACTGACAACAAAAAGAAATTAGCATGCTGGAATAACTAAAATTCAGCTCAAAAATTTCTAAATGACTGTAATGTTCTCAACAGATGCTGAAAAAGATATTTAAAAATCATAAAAACCATTATTTCATCAGAGATAATCAAAAGAAAAAGAATGATATGAATTAATCTCTTCATTAAAATATTTTGATGAAATTATCTATAGTGATAAAAGAAAAAAGAATTGGAAAAAAAACAAAATTTTCAAGTATATTATTGTTTATCACAAATAAAGCCTACAAATAGCTAGATCAAAGCAAACCAACTTTGCAAGCTCAGCTTTTGACCATTAAATGTCCTGAGCTAGACTTGATGTAGGGATTAGCATGCTTATTACCTGAAGACAATGCCAAGGCCAGATTATAATTATGTGGTACTCAATGAGCAACTTTGTTCTTGGCCATTTTAGAAGAGCTCAATTGGTATTGGGGACTGTTCACAAATAGAGAAACAAGAGTTAAAATAATCAGAAAAATTAATCAAATAATAACTAAACTGCAACTAAATAACAAAAATCAAAGCTCCCATAAAAAAAAATCTGTAGGATGAAGAAATGTAAGATAATATGATTAAGATAAAGCCTCAAAGTATAAAAAATTTAACATTAAAAAATATATACATGTATATATTGAATCAACCAAAAAATTCTAATAAAAAAGTGAGGAACTGGAAAATTAGCTGCATTGAAATAGGAGAATTTAACACCAATCTGCTTAGAACATACTGAATATTTAGAACCTGCTGAAGAGATGCGGGGCGGGGGTGGCTCAGTCGGTAGCGCACCAGGCTCGTAATCTGTAGTTCCCAGGTTCGAGTCCCAGCTGAGTCAGCGTTGAGATTTATCTCCGCAAAATTCCCCGCTTTGCCCACGGTCAGTAGCGGACACCGATGGGCTTGGAAAGCCCGCCGTCCGTTGGATGGGACGTTAAGCCGTGGCCCCGTGTGCGGGAGAGACATACCCTGTGCACGTTAAAGAACACACTGGATGGCCTTGACGGGAGGCTACCATCTGTCTCCCAACAGCTGTTCCAGTGGGTCCCCTCCCCCAACCTTCTCTGAGCCTTCGGGGTCCTTGTGGCCTGTCCATTTAGCCCATGGTATGCAAAAAAGTGCCGCTCAGAGGTAAAACAATCCAATCCAATCTGAAGAGATGCAGCATGAAGACAAATTCAGTGAAAATCTTCCATCTCTTTCTTGAACCATTTTCTATCTTCTTGAACTGGAATATTATGCTCAATTGGCTTAATCTTTTCAGTGAAGAAATGAGTAATGGAATAATTATTAGGTACAGTTCTTCTATGTTATGTCAATAGTACAGAACTCAATAACATCTTAAATAAGCTTTTTATGAAAAAATGTGACTGAAGATAATTTAAAGATCTCAATTAAATTTATTTAAATATCAATTTCCAGCAATATATATATATACATTCAGTATTTAAAGAGTTATGAAAGCTGAAACATTTAACAAATTAACTTGTTCTGCAAAACGTCATTAAAAAAAATTAACATTATTATGCAAGTTAATAAAAATAACATGTTAATAAAATTTAGTATAACTGTTATTGCTTTTGTTTTAACTTATTTTCATTAACTTTTCAAAGCAATTATTTAAACTGCCATTTTTGATGTTTAAATATTCCAATTTTCCTAGCTTTCAAAATGATGAATAAATATTGTTAAAAAAATCGAAATTAAAATAAATTTGATTGAGATATTTAAATTATCTTCAGTCACATTTTTTCATAAAAGGCTTATTTAACCCCTTTCACTACTAATTGCAAACATTGTATGCGACATTATCTCCCAATGGTAGTGAAAGGAGTTAATATGTTACTGAATTCTGTCGCCACTGACTGTATATTTCATTCTTAAATAAACTGAGGTACAAAATAAAACTATTTGCTACCTTTGGGAGCATTTAATTACATTCTCTTCCCCATATTTTAATCTCAATGAGTTAATCAAATTAATAATTAAATTAAATTTTCTAAATTAATTATCAATGTCATGTTTCAGAAATGAAACTATTAGATATGTACACATTCCACTGCAGTTTGATAAATGTAATTATAAACTAATATTTCATCATCATCCTCAAGCAGCCATGGGCTACAGAGGTCCAACCAGACCATGCAATTTAGTTCTCCAAGCAAGTCTGTCCTGAGCTACATCTACTGCATCTGGCAACTGCACACCAATTCTAACAAGGTCCTGTTTGACATTGTCTGCCTTTCTCCACACTCTCCATAGATTCTTAAAAGTCCCCTGCAGCAATCCCTATTCGTCTGTTAATCTCATGCAGCACATCACCAGTATCTGTTACATAGCTCCCAAGATAATTAAACTGTGACACCTGCTCAAGACTGCAACCATTCAGATGAACTGAATCACAGCCTGCCTGACCAATTTTCATCACTTTAGTTTTCTCTCTGTTTATAACCAAACCTACTCTACTACCAGTCTCATCAACAGTTCGAATGAAAGAGTTCATCTCATCAACATCATTTGCCAAAAGGTCTAAATCATCAGCATAATCTAAATCAGAAATTTTCGTATCTCCAGTCCATTTAAGGCCAAAATCTTTCCCTTGAAGTGAATTTCGCATAACATAATCAATAACCATACTAAAGAGAAAAGGAGACAAAATGCACCCTTGTCGAACACCAGAAGTAATGCTAAACCAATTGCTACAAGCCTTACCAATTATCACACACGACTCAGTATTATTATAGAGAGCTATCATTATGTTAACTAACTTGTCTGGTATACCATACGATTTCACAATCAACCACAAATTATGATGATCAACAGAGTCGAAAGCCTTTTTTGAAATCAACAAAGCTAGCAACCACAGGTTTCTGAAACTCTAAACATTTCTCAAGAATCTGCCTAAGTGGAAATATCTGATCCATACATCCCCTACCATTTCTGAATCCACAATGCTCATGATGCAATTGACTGTCAACCAGATTCTTAATTCTATTAAGCACAATCATGGAAAGAACTTTACCTGGAACAGAGAGTAGACTGATACCCCTATAGTTATCACAAGGACCGCGATCACCTTTTTTGAAAATAGGGATAACAATAGCTCTGGTAAAATCCTTAGGAACCATGCCTTTATCATAAAAGATATTCAGAATTTCAGTCATCCAAGTGTAACAGAAACATTCCCAGCTCTAAGGATTTCCGTAGTAATTTCATCTACCCCTGGGGATTTATGAAGTTTAAGTTTAGAAATAGCCAAAATAATTTCAGATTGTGTTATAGGGCCAACATTAAAGCCACTAATGCATCTATCATCATTGCAAACAATGGGAGTAAAACTAACCACATTGTTTAGAACATCACTGAAATGCTCTGCCCACCTAGCAATGACAGAATCCTCACCTTCTATAACCTTACCTTGTTTATCCTTCAATCCCTGTATACCTGTTCGTTTTCTACCACACAAAACATTAACTATCTGGTACAGCTTTCTGCTGTTGTGCTGTCTAACTGCTTCCTCGGCTTTATCAACCAAGCTATCAAGCCAAAGATGCTTATCAGCAGCTAACTGATCTTTTACACATTTATTAAGTTCTCTGTAATGCTTTCTATTAGGAAGAGTAGGGTATTGATTAAGGACATTCCTGTAATTCTTTCTTTCCAAAATAAGCTCAAGTGCCTTATCACTCAGATAATTCTGTCTCCTCTGCTCCTTTTTTCCTAAAAGAGTACTGTTAGTGTCCAAAAAAGCCTCTTTAAAATGGCCCCATTCTTCCTCAACTTCAGTAGTAAGCATACCATGACTGTCATAATGACTAAGTAACCTATCATGGTAAGCTTTAGCTATAACTGGGTCTTTCAGAGCTTCAGTATTAAAGGTCAAGTTACAAGACACTTTTAACAAGGTAATGGTCAGATCCAATTTCAGCTCCCCTATATGTCCTGGTATTCCTAACAGAACTAGCCCATTTGCTGTTAATTAATATATAATGAATCATATTCTTATGCAGCCCATCAGGTGAAACCCATGTATGTCGTTTTGTTTGTAATAAGTGTTAGTTATTCTGAAATCATTGAGTTTACTTACCTGTAGGAGACGTTGCCCATTGCCATTACAGCTACCAATACCAAAAGGGCCTATTACTCCTCCCCACAGGTCAGGGTCAGTACCAACTTTGGCATTGAAGTCACCTGGAACAAGGGTAATATCTCCTTTCTTGACAGAATTCAAAATATCCTGAAGTTGTCTGTAAAAAACTATCCCTCTCATCCTCATTGGCATCCTCAGTGGGTGCATAACAGCAGATAACATTCAAGTCTCTAATGCTTGTCTGAAATTTTGCTGTAAGAAACCTTTCATTAATGCACTCGTATCCTAGAAGAGCATCACTAGCGTGTCTGCTGAGAAGCAGACCCACGCTATGGTGATGCTTATTGTCGTCCCTCCCTGAAAAGAGAAATTTAAGATTATTTTTAACAATCTGACCTTTATCTGTCCATCTGGTCTCTTGCAAGCTGAGAATATCTAAATTATAATGGTGGAATTCTTGTGTGAGGACATCAAGAGAAAAAGCTCTGTGCAGAATCCTCACATTCCAACTACCTATGGAGAGAAAATGGTTAGTGGGATGTTTAAAGAAACTATGTTTATTGAGAGAGGGAATGCCGACAATATCAAACAGCCCCCTAATCGCAGACATGAGGCAAAGACCCGTTTCCCCACCACTAAGGGACGGGGGTGGCTCAGTCGGTAGCGCGCCAGGCTCGTAATCTGTAGTTCCCAGGTTCGAGTCCCAGCTGGGTCAGCGTTGAGATTTATCTCTGCAAAAATTCCCCGCCCTGCCCACGTCAGTAGGGGACACCGATGGGCTTGGAAAAGCCGCCGTCCGTCGGATGGGACATTAAGCCGTGGCCCCATGTACGGAAGAGCCATACCCTGTGCACATTAAAGAACACGCTGGATGGCCTTGACGGGAGGCTACCATCTGTCTCCCAACAGCTGTTCCAGTGGGTCCCCTCTCCCAACCTGTTAGCCTTCGGGGTCCATGTGACCTGGCCATTTAGCCCATGGTGTGCGAAAAAGTGCCGCTCAGAGGTAAAACAACCCAACCCAACCCCACCGCTAAAGCCATCTAAACTGGAAGACTTCCTCCAATGTAGAATTTGACGATGCCAGTAGAAGCAAAGAGTTCAGGTGCCTACGATGACCCCTGCTCAGGATTATTCACCAGCTGATAAACATATCCTGTGAATCTATTCACTTGGGGCTGTCAACCCACAAACAGAAAACAGCGTGGAAGATTTCCTTCCACAGAAGCCCACCAGTGCAGCAAAATCAGGATCCATAATCAAGCTCAGAGCCATAATTCCATTTAGGTGGGTATATATGGTCAGCACCATGACCCTGTGTGGTTGACCACTCCTCAGCATGGTAGAAAAAAAGAAAAGTAGCCATAGTTGTTTAGATTAGTATGTCACACAATCTGGCAGCCCTCCCCTTCCGTTCACTTCCCCAAGAGAGTATCTCTTTTGAAAGGTACTAACGGTCTGGGGCGGGGATGGCTCAATCACTGGTGCGCCAGGCTCGTAATCTGTAGTTCCCAGGTTCGAATCCCAGCTGGGTCATTGTTGACATTTATCGCCGCAAAATTCCCCCCGCTCTGTCCACGGTCAGTAGGGGACACCGATTTGCTTGGAAAGGCCACCGTCCGTCGGATGGGACGTTAAGCCGTGTCCCCATGTGCGGGAGAGCCATACCCTGTGCACGTTAAAGAACACGCTGGATGGCCTTGACGGGAGGCTACCATCTGTCTCCCAACAGCTGTTCCAGTGGGTCCCCTCCCCCAACCTTCTCTGAGCCTTCGGGGTCCATGTGACCTGGCCACTTAGCCCATGGTGTGCAAAAAAGTGCCGCTCAGAGGTAAAACAACCCAACTAACGGTCTGCATCACGAGAAGGTGGGGTCGGACATTAGGTGCTAGGCCTGGCCGGTTCTATGCATCATCACAGGGGATTGGTGCATAGCTCTCCTTCCAGTGACTATCTAGCTACCATTTCCAGACCAACTAATATTTAGATTTGGCCAAATGAAAATTTTTGAAACATTTTTACACTGTTCATTTATTTAAAAAAAATTTCAGGATATTTATTTTCAGGTCTAAATTTACAAATATTATTTATAATTTTTAAAATAAAAAAGAAGCTACTTCTCTACACAAAGGATGGAGATGGCCTAGAAACTCTATTAGGTTTGTCCTGGTTTCTCAAACAACATTCAAACACATACATAAGGACATACCTGCTGATATAGTGGTCAGGTACGCTAACTACTAGACCAGTTATATTTCTTGTTAGATTTGACCAATAGCAGTTTTATCTGCAACTTGCATAAGTGGATTTTTAAATGTAATATGTAAAAAAACTAAATTCAGATAGTTTGTTTATGTCCTTATTTTGAGGAATATAGTGTCAAACATTACTGTTATTACTTCAAAACATTACTGTCTTAAAATATATCTTTTCACACTCTCAGTGGACTCCTTTCCTACTGTATTTTTTAATGAATGCATTCCTTCATTATGCAAATCATTTCCACTAATTTATATAAATCTCTTTAAATACAAGTCAATAAATAAGCTGAATTTTAATTTTTTGCAGATATCTACCCATTATGTAATCTTTACTCATATTCTCATTACTGCATGTCTGAACATGTAGTTTATCATAGTTTCCTTATAAAGTTGGCAATATTTAACCAGACAGTCAATTGTTAAAATGGTGGCACCTCTATTGGATTGCACTACAGTTGAACAACAAAGTGTCATTCATTTGTTACTGTCAGGAGTCAAAACAAATGAAATTTACTGTAGAATGTGTGCACAATATACAGACAGTGTTTATCATCAAAAATGTGAAAAAGTGGTGCAACACCTGATATGGTGCAGTGTGTTAATGAACTTGTTCAGGAGAACTGACACATCACTTTGAAAGAATACTAAGGGAAAAAACTAAGAGGAGCACACAAGTTAAGGGATGAGACATTCACTTCATTTCACTTCATTGAACATTTTAGGGGTAAACTTCCTTTGTAAACTTCCATTCAAAATGTAGTACACAATTGGCTACACTCTTTACTAAAAGCCTTTTTTTTTTCTGATTAAATTAGAAAATTGTCAGCCATTGGACTAAGAAGAGAGGAGGTGATTACATTGAAAAATAGTGTTTGTACATATTTCTGGAATAAATTGTTTTGATGCGCACTTAAATTCACCTTATTTATTGGGAGGCGGATGGAGGGGGGGGGGGGTCTCAGTCAGTAGCGCTCCAGGCTCGTAATCTGCAGTTCCCAGGTTCGAGTCCCAGCTGGGTCAGCATTGAGATTATCTTTGCAAAACTCCCCGCCCTGCCCATGGTCAGTAGGGGACACCGCCATCCATCGGATGGAACATTAAGCAGTGGCCCCGTGTGCGGGAGAACCATACCTTGTGCACGTTAAAGAACACATTGGATGGCCTTGATGAGAGGCTACCATCTGTCTCCCAACAGCTGTTCCAGTGGGTCCCCTCCCCCAACCTTCTCTGAGCCTTCGGGGTCCTTGTGACCTGGCTATTTAGCCCATGGTGTGCAAAAAAATGCTGCTGAGAGGTAAAACAACCGAATTCAACCTTATTTATTGACTTAACCTTATAGAATCTGCTTATCTTGTAGAAGAAAAATAAATGCAGCCCACCTCTCCATGCTCTGAACATGCTCTTATGATTTATATTATAGATTTATCATTAACCTTTTGTACATGGGGCAGGGGTGGCTCAGTTGGTAGCATTCCAGGCTCGTAATCTGCAGTTCCCAGGTTCGAATCTCAGCTGGGTCAGCATTGAGATTTATCTCCGTAAAACTCTCCACCCTGTCCACTGTGAGTAGGGCCACCAATAGGCTTAAAAAGGCCACCATCTGTTGGATGGGATGTTAAGGCATGGCCTTATATGCAGGAGAGCTATGCTCTGTGTACGTTAAAGAGCACGTTGGATTGACAATGGGAGGCTATCATCTGTCTCCCAACAGCTGTTCCAGTGGATCCCCTTCCCCAACCTTCTTCGAGTCTTTGGGGTCCTTGTGACCTGGCCATTTAGACCACTGTGTGCAAAAAAGTGCCACTCAGAGGTAAAACAACCCAACACTTTTGTACATAATTCAAGTTTCAAAAGGTTCCAATGATTTGTATCCCCTTGCCCATGTCATAGTTCCTGTTAAGTAAACTACAATTAGTGCAACTGATTTTGTTTTGTAAACAAAAACACAATCAAGTCTGACACAAATCAAGTCTTGATATCCAGGATATACTACTGATAATATGCTATGCAGAATTCTGTATACGGGCTTTGTGAATAAAGATAAGCTGGTGTATGAACTTGGTTTCAGGTAGCATTTTGAATATATGCATACATCAAAATGAATATATATTTTGGAATAACTTTATGATTCCTATTTCTTAGTATGTCTAGTATTAAATGTTTTAATCAGTAAATTTTAATAAATCGTTATAATTTTCTTCCTTATTTACAGTTCGGCTTCAAATATATATTATAAATGTGCATTTTCAACACATTCACAAGTGAGAGGTTTTCAGGTAGGAGACCTCATAATATCTGATCAGAATAACTGTGAAACTGGAGCTTATTGCCGGATAGTGATAAAATGGGTTTCAGCATGGGATCAAGTAATGAAGGAGAGAATAATTGTTCCCCATTTTCTCAAAGGCACATGTAAGTTTTTATTTTTTTGTTTTTGTTTAAAAATGGCACTTTACTAAATTAAAGTAGTAACCTTATTTTTTTTAAACCAATAAAGTTTCTCAAACTCATCTGATGTGCTTTTTAAAATGTGCATATACTTACATTAAAATTTACTGGTTAATCAGTTATTCAAGATGATTAATTCATTAATAATGAGTTTTTCATCATAAATGAGTATTGATTAACTGGTTGATCAAAATCTTAAATTGTCACTAAATATTTGATATTTAATTAGCAGATACTGTGATAAGACTCATAATCTGTGTAAGACTCATAAGAGAATAAAATCCTCTTATATGGCTTACAGAGTCCAATTTTTATCACCAAAAACCAACTTTGTGAAGGACCAACTAATATCAGTCTTTAAGAGTTTTTGCAATTTTTCCATCTCCACAAATTCTTTAAAGTTCTGGAGCAATCCCAAGTTTTTGTTTCAAACTCTACATCATCATTATCTGCCATGTTATTACCAGTATGTTTAAGCTGAAGGTTTCTTTTAAGAATAACCATTCAAAGACCCACTCACTTTTCTGATTTTCATAGGACGGGGGTGGCTCAGTTGGTAGTGTGCCAGGCTTGTAATCTGCAGTTCCCAGGTTCGAGTCCCAGCTGGGCCAGCGTTGAGGTATACTCTTCAAAACTCCCACCCTGGCCACAGTCAATAGGGGATACTGATAAGCTTGAAAAGTCCACCATCTGTCGGATCGGATGTTAAGCTGTAATCCCATGGACAGGAAATCCATATCCTATGCACTTTAAAGCAATGCTCGATGGCCTTGACGGGAGGCTACCATCTGTCTCCATACAACTGTTCTAGTGGGTCCCCTCCCCCAACCTTCTGTGAGTCTTTGGGATCTTTGTAACCTGGCCATTTAGCCCATTGTATGCAGAAAAGTGCCATTCAGAGGTAAATCAACCCACAACCTTATTTTCATTACACACTAGAGATGAGTTTTGGCTCTAATTTTTGACATGAACTACTTCAATAATTACTAGGCTTGAACCCACCAGAATCAGGGTTAGAGAAAAAGAATTCTGACATGATCATAAAATATATGCAGAAATTCATTGTACTAAACAATTTTAATTGTTCTTATTACAGGCTATTGCAATTTTTTTTTTTTACCAAAATTGTTGTAAATGCTTAGGAGTGAGTTATGAAATCAGAGCAAGAATACCTGAAAAAGAAAGCTGAATAGTACTGATTAATTTTGATTATTAAATATTAATTGATGGATAGAAATCACAATTAAAGATGATTTCACTTTATTTCACATTTACAAACAAAATAGGAAATTTTATATTTAATAGCCCAAGTCTTCTTCACTCTAAACTGTCTGTACTGTTTTGAACACAAACTCTAACTTAGCTGAGCCCAAATTCACTTCTATTGGATACACATTGGTAGGAGAGCCCATTTCTCTGAGATTTTGCACAGAGCCAACAAAGCAATAATAGTAGTCCTGTAGTCCAATCCCATCTTCAAATGGTGTTGGCAGTTCAACACAAATATTTGTTCTTCTGAAGTGGGATGGAAAGGGAGGACTACAAAATCAGTTTCACTTATTGTCGTGTACTTCCATGACTGCTTTTATATTTTTTCACTATGCTGCAGAATGATCAACTTCAAAGCACTTCAGTGATGGTCATTTAAACCTGTGCTTCTTAAGCTTTCTGATGTGGTGGATGAGCAGAAAATTCTACTTCTGAGATGCCATCGGCCACACGTGCACCCGGAGCTTCTCGCCACATTTTGCCTTAAGAAATGCGGTATGCCTATATGATCCTTTCTTCACCCTAAATGATATGATGTTATTTTCTTGTCTGCCTGGAGATCTACCCACCCTCCAGGGTCAAGGTCAGTCCTTGTGGCTCAACTCTTTTCCCCCCATAGTGATGAAGTATTACTGTTCTACTTAGTTACAGATATCCTGCAGCTTTGTCCAAAGGAAGTTTATCCATAAATGTTCAATGAAGTGAAATAAAAATATGATCTATGGCACTATTGTATAACAATGTTATGCTTCCAAAATGTATTTCCTCCTTTTCTGGCATTTCACTGCATACCACCAACTGATGGCTTGTAGACCATTTGAGAAGCATTGATTTAAACTACCTAGACCACCTACTGACTCCAAGTATTATTAATGGATACTGAATATCAGGTGCCACATGTCTGTCATTAATTTATTAGATTGGCCTTAGTGGGAAGCTACCATCTGTCTCCCAACAGCTGTCCAGTGGATCCTCCCCCCCCCCCCCCAACATTCTCTGAACCTTCAGGGCCTGGTCATTTAGCCCATTGTGTGCAAAACAGTGCCGCTCACAGGTAAAAGAACCAACAACCAACCAAGCTGGAATGGGATGACCATAAATAAATTTTACTTTAGTATTCTTACTGAAGAATTCCAGAGTTCCAGAGATACAACCTGGACATCTAAATATTCTATTCCCCCTAATGTATTGGTGTTAATTGCTAAATATAAAATATGAGTGTTTGTGAAAATCTATTAGAGTGGGGTATGTGAATGTCCTACCTACCTTGTTGTTCCTTGTTGATGCCCATGAGTATGAGTTGGGTTGGGTTGTTTTACCTCTTAGCAGCACTTTTTTGCACACCATGGGCTAAATGGCCAAGTCACATGGACCCCAAAGGCTCAGAGAAGGTTGGGGGAGGGGACTCACTGGAACAGCTGTTGGGAGACAGATGGTAGCCTCCTGTCAAGACCATCCAGCATGTTCTTTAACATGCACAGGGTATGGCTCTTTAACATGCACAGGGTATTGTTTGGAAAACAAGGGGCCACGGCTTGATATCCAACGGATGGTGGCCTTTCCAAGCCCATTGGTGTCCCCTACTGACCATGGGCAGGGTGGGGAATTTTGTGGAGATAAATCTCAACACTGAACCAGCTGGGACTCAAACCTGGGAACTACAGATTACAAGCCTGGCCATGAATATGATGTTAGTGTTCTGGGCTGATACTAGATTTTTAAAAGAGCATGTCATTGGCATGTAATGTAATTGTACATGACAGAATTATAACTAGGTGACATCTTTTTTTTACATACCTTAGCAGATGTGTCATAAAGTGAATGTGCATTATAAGATAAGTAGAATAACTGGAATTGCTAAGAAATTTGCAATTTAAAGCCTACAGCTTTATAAAAGTTTAGACTTTTTCATCTTTATTATTATTATGTTGAGGAAATTTGGACCATGCATACAGGATAACAAGAGATTGATATTTTTGACTTCCTATTTATATGCATCCTCTTACAATTTAGATGGTGCATAATTACACATTATACATTTACACAGGATTCAGTGATGAAGTTAGGCTAAAAGGTCATCGACCTTTAAGCAAGATCATATATAAGGAGAAATTGCCTTCATTTGATCATGATGCATGCAAAATTAGAGATTAATGAATAGGATATTGGAAGTGCTCCTAAAAGCTTTATAGCAGGTTTATGAATTGATCAAGAATGAGATGGACTGAGTGTTAATCAGGACTCTTATTTGAATTGGTTCTTAACCCTTCCAGTGTTCAGCCTTAAAAACAGATTTCCATCCAGAGGCCATGCTATTTTCTCCCTATGCTCAGTCAAATAAAACTTTAAATTTAGAAGTTTTTTGCCAAATAACTAATGAAAAGGAATTATGGCATGTTGTATGCCAAATTAATCAGCATTTAATTCTGGATTTTCTGAGAATAAAGTATTTAACAAAAAAAAAGACAATATGTTTTATTTTAGTAGGACATTTATAGAGTCATGTAGTAAAAAAATGCATCTGGCAATGCAAATAAAAATTTATTTGAAAAAAACTAATAGACAGAAATGATTACAATGCACATGAATAAAATGGCTATATATTTCTGAATAACAAAAAAAGTTTTTTTTTGGTTTTAAGTAAATATTTTTCTTGGCCTGTAAATGGTAGCTAGGCATAAACTGGAAGGAGAGCTGTGTACCAATCCCTAGTGATGATGCACAGAACCGGCCAGGTCTAGCACCTAATGTCTGACCCCGCCTTCTCCTGTTGCAGGCCGTTAGTACCTTTCAAAAGAGATATTCTCTTTTGGAAGGGAACGGAAAGGGAATGCTGCCAGTTCAGTAAGGCCTACTGATCTGGTCATCTATGGCCACTTTTTTCTTTTTTTTTCAACCCTACTGAGGAGTGGTCAACTTCACAGGGTCCTGGTGCTGACCATTTATACCTACTAGACTGGACTTGTTTATGGATTTGAGCTTCATTATGGATCCTGTACTCACTGCACTGGTTGGCCTCTGTTGAGGGAGAATCTGACACTGTGTTTTCTGTTTGCTTCTGGGTTGCCAGCCCTAAGTGAACAGAGGCATGGGATACCTAATATCAGCTGGTGGATAATCCTGATCAGAGGCCATCACAGGTACCTGAACCTTACTTAGCTAGTTGGGCATCGTCAAGCCTAAAATGGAGTAATGTGTCTTAGGCAGGCCATATGGCTCTTGAAAAAGTCCACTTGAAAAGGTGGTGCCTGAAGTTCCTATCAGCATCGGTGACTTCAGCCTTTAGCGGAGGAGGAACAGGTCTTTGCCCCCATGCCTGCAATCAGGGGACTGTTTGATATTGTTGGCCCTACCAATCTCAATAAACCTAATTTCTTTAAAAATCCTACTAATCATTTTCTCTCTGCAGGAATGTGGAATGTGAGGACATTACATAGAGATTATTCTCTTGATCTCTTCACGCAGGAATTTCAGCACTATAACCTAGATATTCTGGGCTTGCAAGAGATCAGATGGACAGGTAAAGGTGAGATACTTAAAAATAACTTTAAATTTCTCTTTACTGGGAGGGAGGATGGAAAGCATCATCAAGGCATGAGTCTGCTGCTCAAGCAGACATGCTAGTGATGCTCTTCTAGGATATGAGTGCATTAATGAAAGGTTTCTTACAGCAAAATTTCAGACAAGCATTAAAGTCTTGAATGTTATCTGCTGTTATGCCCCCACTGAGGATGCCGATGAGGATGAGAAGGATAGGTTTTACGGACAACTTCAGGATGTTTTGAATTCTGTCAAGAAAGGAGATATTACCCTTATTCTAGGTGACTTCAATGCAAAGTTGGTACTGTCTCTAACCTTTGGGGAGGGGTGATAGGCCCTTTTGGTATTGGTAGCTGCAATGGCAATGGACAACATCTCCTACAGGTAAGTAAACTTAATTGTTTTCTGAATAACTAACACTTATTACAAACACTGCAACATATATAAGTACACATGGGTTTCACCTGATGGGCTGCATAAGAATATGATTGATTATATATTAATTAATAGCAAATGGGCTAGTTCTGTTAGGAATACCAGGTCATATAGAGGAGCTGAAATTGGATCTGACCATTACCTTGTTAAAAGTGTCTTGCAACTTAAACTTAAAAAGTGTTGAGCTAAGGTTTAAAAAATTACCTTCAATACTAAAGCCCTGAAAGACCCAGTTATTGCTAAAGCTTACCATGATAGGTTACTTAGTCATTATGGCAGTTATGGTTTACTTATTACTGAAGTTGAGGAAGAATGGGACCATTTTAAACAGGCTTTTTTGGATACTAACAGTACTCTTTTAGGGAAAAAGGAGCAGAGGAGGCAGAATTATTTAAGTGATAAGGCACTTGAGCTTATTTCAGAAAGAAGGAACTGCAGGAATGTCCTTAATCAGTACCCTACTAGTCCTAATAGAAAGGATTACAGAGAGCTTAATAAACGTGTAAAAGATCAGTTAGCTGCTGATAAGAATCTTTGACTTGATGGCTTGGCTGACAAAGCTGAGGAAGCAGTTAGACAGAACAACAGCAGAGAGCTGTACCAGATAGTTAATGTTTTATGTGGTAGAAAACGGACAGGCATACAATGATTGAAAGATAAACAAGGTATGGTTATAGAAGGGGAGGATTCTGTCATGGCTAGGTGGGCAGAGCATTTCAGTGATGTTCTAAACAATGTGGTTAGTTTTACTCCCATTGTTTGCAATGATGATAGATGCATTGGTGGCTTTAATGTTTGGCCCTATAACACAATCTGAAATTATTTTGGCTATTTCTAAACTTAAACTTCATAAATCCCCAGGGGTAGATGAAATTACTACGGAAATCCTTAGAGCTGGGAATGTTTCTGTTACCACTTGGATGACTGAAATTCTGAATATCTTTTATGATAAAGGCATGGTTCCTAAGGATTTTACCAGAGCTATTGTTATCCCTATTGACAAAAAAGGTGATCGCAGTCCTTGTGATAACTATAGGGATATCAGTCTACTCTCTGTTCCAGGTAAAGTTCTTTCCATGATTGTGCTTAATAGAATTAAGAATCTGGTTGACAGTCAATTGCGTGATGAGCATTGTGGATTCAGAAATGGTAGGGGATGTATGGATCAGATATTTTCACTTAGGCAGATTCTTGAGAAATGTTTAGACTTTCAGAAACCTTTGGTTGCTAGCTTTGTTGATTTCAAAAAGGCTTTCAACTCTGTTCATCGTCATAATTTGTGGTTGATTGTGAGATCATATGGTATACCTGACAAGTTAGTTAACATAATGAAAGCTCTCTATAATAATACTGAGTCATGTGTGAGAGTTGGTAAGTCTTATAGCAATTGGTTTAGCATTACTTCTGGTGTTCGACAAGGGAGCATTTCGTCTCCTTTTCTCTTTAGTTTGGTTATTGATTATGTTATGCGAAATTCACTTCAAGGGAAAGATTTTGGCCTTAAATGGTCTGGAGGTGCGAAAATTTCTGATTTAGATTATGCTGATGATTTAGCCCTTTTGGCAAATGATGTTGATGAGATGAACTCTTTAGGACTAGAGTAGGTTTGGTTATAAACAGAGAGAAAACTAAAGTGATGAAAATTGGTCAGGTAGGCTGTGGTTCTGTTAATCTGAATGGTTGCAGTCTTGAGCAGGTGTCAAAGTTTTAATTTTCTTGGGACATATGTAACAGATACTGGTGATGTGCGGCATGAGATTAACAGACGAATAGGGATTGCTGCCGGGACTTTTAAGAATCTATGGAGAGTGTGGAGAAATAGGCGTATACACCTAAAGACTAAAATTAGACTGTTGTATAATATATATGTATAATAGTTTGGTTCTTTCTAGGGTTAGTTATGGTAGTGAAACTTGGACGCTGTGTAAACACAATAACATGAAACTAGATGCTTTTGATTCTAGATGCTTATGCAGTATCTTGGGTATTAGGTGGTTCAACTTTGTAACTAATGATGAGGTTAGGCAAAGGAGTCAGCAACCTCCTTTAAGCAACATATTTGTACAGAGAGAGACTCTGCTGGTTTGGCCATGTTTCCCATGTGGATAATTATAGATTGGCAAATAGGGTTATGAACAGTGTGCTTAGAGGCCTCAGAAGGAAGGGGAGACTTAGGATGTGGTGGGCAGACAATGTCAAACAGGACCTTGTTAGAATTGGTGTGCAGTGATTGGATGCAGCAGATATAGCTCAGGACAGATATGCTTGGAGAATTAAACTGCACGGTCTGGTTGGACCTCTGTAGCCCATGGCTGCTTGAGGATGATGATGATGATATTTTAAACATGGCCAGTGTTATACAAAGTGACTTCGACTTCTCACATTCACGGGAATTTCTAAACTGGTTATGAAATAGAAGAAAACTTTTTTGGCTGCTTTTTTTGCTAAACATTATGAATTTTTTTTTGGGTGTTGAAGTTTGGCAATCTTTACTAAGTGCAGAAAGGTTTGTGCACCAAAGCAAAAAAAAAATAGTGTTAATATCGTTTATGTGGAACAGCCATAGTACTAAGGGGGAGGGGGTTGCCTTTAAAATCATTGAATATATATATAAAAACTCATAGTAAAAAAAAAATTCTCAGTGGGGGGGGGAACTTTCACTGTGAGTTTAGTGGAGGGGGGGGATACCTTTCCAAAATTGTCCTTCCATATGCCGACTGATTTCTGTAGTAAGGAAATCTATTTTGCTTCCATATCCAAGACATTCATTTTCAGAAAACAGTACAAACTCAAATTTTTTTTACAAGAAATAATAAGAAAAAAATTACCTATAGCTTAATGGGATGTTAAATAAAATATCTACAACAACTCTTAACCAGCCTCCGATCTAGCATAACTTGGAAAGATTGATAAATCAGCCGATCGAAAGATGCTAACTAATGGAAATAAATCTACAGAAATACGTTTGCTTCCATATCCAAGACCTCATTTATTTTCAGAAAATGATATCAAAGTTTTACTGGAAAAGTAATAAATAATAAAATAAAAATTAACATATAGCCTAATGGAATGTTAAAATATCCACAGCAACAAGTTTTAAGCTGGCCATATGATGTAGCATAACTATGAAAAATCAATACTTATCGATCTGCCAAAAGATCTAATTTATGAAAATAAATCTACTGAAATGAAAACTAATTTTAATATTAATAAGGTTTAAATCAGCCATCTGCATCTTGTTTGCCTCAGTGAAGCATAACTAATTAAATGCAACTGCAACCAGAATTTCTAAGAAAGATGTGTTTACTTCCAGTTTCGATTTTAAGAGTGGGAAACATGCATAGAATCCTGGGAAAAATGATAAAAATAATTTGGGAATACTGAAATAGGTTTATGACAGAAAAGAATGTGAAACAGAAAAAAAAAATGTGTTATGTGTTTTGTAATTTCTTCCAAAATCTGTCATTTTTAAAAATAGCAGTTTTTTTTTTGTTACTTTTTAGGAGATTTTTGAAAATTTAAGGAAAAATTTGTTGATAATAGTTCAAATCAAACTTGTGAGCTTAGATCAGAAGGTTGCTTCAGCAAATAGGAAATACCGTTTATGCTTTTAGAAATGGCAATCAGATGGCTTTATAAAATTATTTATATTATAGTTTAATAAAATATGCATCAAATTAAAAACAATTTTTTTCTGAAGCTTGAATTATATATTTTTATAAGATACAGATTTATATAAAAATTACAATGGCAATTTTTATTTAAAAAAAAAACGTTTTTTTTTTTACTAAAAATGAATACATATGTCCTTGGCCTGTCAATTCAGATTCTCTGAAGTTAAACAGATGACATGGACACTGGAAAGGTTAATGGTGTAATGCAGCAGATTTTACTCGTGTTTGGAGAACAAAATTACAGTCTAGTTTAATCTGTGTATCATTAGGTTACTTGAGCCTAAATATTCTATGTACACCTAATATGTACAATGTAAATTTCCCACTTTTCAAATAATACAGTGTGCACAATTTATTTTGCTATTTATTAAATTTTAATAAGATTGTGAAAAATCACAGTATTTTTGGATTTTTTTTTTTATGCTTTGAATATTTTATCAGTAATTAAAGCTATAAAAATGATTGTCAAAATTAAGATTATAATTTATTATTAACTACCTGATAGAAATGTAATAGAATATAAATAAAATAAGTTATTTCACATTTGTTGTGAATTAATACTGCAAGAGTTACCATAACATTTGGACTCTTTGAACTCTTTATTTTATCCATCACTTTAATCTAACATTGATATAGTGAAATTTGTTTATAAAAAAAATAAATAAATAAATACCCCCTCAAGCAGCTGCTTGCCACAGAGGTCTGACAGGAGCCTGTCAGTTTATATGCCATAGTAAGAGATCTGAGAGGATGGCAGGACCTCAGCAGAATTACTTTCTATTTATTGTACTGACACTTTTTTCACCTTTGATTCTTAACCACTTGAATGGGTAGTTTTTAATTCTGGCTGATTCCACTCCCAGAAAGTCTAGTTAACTGAATAAGAAATTTCTTAAAACATTATGTAAGATTTAATATAGTTTACTAAATAATAGTAAAAAAAGCTACAGTGGAAAAAAATAAATAAAGTAAAAAGTTGGAGAATAATTTTAAATTTTATGGATCATTTTCACATTTTAATTATTAGTCCATTGTTAATACTTACTTAGTCTTTAATGGCAACAACAATTTTCCATTACATTGATACAGCTAAAATTTTAGAGGTTAACTTTAATTTGATGAGCAAAATTTGAATCAATTATTTCTACAGCTTCTTATATTTAAAATAATAATTTTCTACTCATTACATGTTGTACTTCTCTGTGGGAATGAAATCAGAGTTTCTGTCAGTATAGCATTTGGATTTTAGTTTTTACCTGAAGATTAGGAAATTATAGTTTCATATTTAAAAACAAAATAAAGCAATCTCTTTCTCTGTAGTGCATATCAAAAATGTGATTGAAGTTATCAAAGTTTCTCAAGATAACTGTCCAAATCTCTCTCTTTCAATGCTTCTTTATATCCAGGTGTAATTCTCTTCACTTACTGGAAGCTGTAGTATCAAACAGTAACAAAATACACACAATACTTATTCATTCTAAGTCCACTCCTGACTTGTAATATCTTTTGTATGAAGGGAAGAGACTTGAGGTGCTGCTTGCAAGTGACCATTATGTTTGGTTTCTCTATTTGGTGAGGGAAAGACAAGTATAACAAATGCTAACTGGGGGAGATAAAACATTAGTGAGCATGATACTTTGTATGATTGTGACAACTGAGATGAAATATGATCAAATCACTTCATTTTAACCCTTAGCAGAATTAATCATCACATTGATTAAAAATTCTAATATAAGCTGAATTTGGCTTTTGGTTTTTGAAAATAGTAATATAGATATGATTACCCTACATTAATTGGATGTAACAATTATTCAAGTTTCATTACTGATGTTACATAAATTTCCTCATGATGCCAATTCAAAATTTGACTGCCATGAAAATAAAATTTCAACTTTTCAAGCATATTTGATTGAATATGGTATTTGTTTTAGTGTATGAAAATATGTAAGTATTTTTAAAAAAATGTATAAAATTAAATATTAAAGAAAATATATAAAATTAAATATGAAATCAATAACAATTTTAATAATATGTCAAGATTTATATCATTATGTTTTTACTTGAATTTCTCAACTAGCTTTAAAATTTCAGTGGTGCTATGTTTATTTTACAGATAGTTCAACTTTAGAGGTTTCTCCTCAAGCAGTATGGCACTACCTTCTTGAATATGGTAATCTTACCTTTCTGGGAAAATGGATACATAGCTGGCTGGGGCTTCTTCCTAATCGTTCACATGAAGAATTTCCTTTTAAATGGTCCTTGAGTGAAACAATGATAAATTCTATTAAAGAAATGGCTCCTGTCCATGTGGCTGAAGTTGCACTTAATGAGTTAGCTAGGTATGTGTAAATAAGGCCATACTTATTAGTATTTTAAATTCTCAAACTGAGTAAAATTCTAAAATAAACTTTTTATATAAAAATGTGACTGGAGATAAATGAAAGATTTTATTCATATACACCCAATTCTGTTTTAACACGGTAGATAAGTTCCCGAAAAAAACGTAAAGAAAATACAGTGCATATGAAAAAATAGAAGATTGGTTCCAGATGTGAAAACCAAGTACAAATAATAAGTTGTTTTCAAACAAATCATATCAAAAGCTTTAATTAAATCTTTATTTGATTTTTATTCATTTAAACACATTTTTTATTTTATAAACTTATAAAAATAATTATATGTACATATATATAAAGTAAATTATCCTTCATAAAGAAAATATGTCACTAATTCAAGAAATGAAAGTACAAAGAAATATGACTTGCATATGCTTATTTAACTAGATTTTATTCGTTGTCACTTTCTGATAATAGATGCATTTGTTTGCGTAAGACTGGAATTAAATCACTTTCATCGTTTGAAACATTTTGGCCTTCGTGTTCATCCTCCAATGGTGAAATGCTCTCATGCTCATCCTCCAATGGTGAAATGCTCTCATGTTCATCCTCCAATGGTGAAATGCTCTCATGTTCATCCTCCAATGGTGAAATGCTCTCATGTTCTTACTCCAATGGTGTATCTATAGTACATTTTCAAAGTTAAAACTACTTAAAAAACTGTGACCATTAAAGCGACATCTTTGTTACAAATGTAAATTCTAGGAATTTTTTCTTGAACAGGAATATTTTTTCAGAATTAAATTCAAATGGAGATTTTTAAAAAGGTGCCGTTTGAATCATGTTAGATCAAAATAAATCATGTAAAAGGAGAATTGGAATTTTTTTCTAAACCATGTTAAATCAAAATCATGTAAAAAAAAATCTGTGTAAAAATAGAAGTGGGTACATATCAAAATTTGATTTTCATTAATTGTATCTGTGAATATCATTATTTAGAATTTTTAAATGATGTAATTTTTTTTTTCAAGTACTAAAATATACATTTATTCTGCATAATATTGTTCATTGTAGAAATTTTCCATGTTTTTGACTAAATTGGTAAGCTATTTAGATTTTGTTTAGGTATTTAAGGTAGTTCAAGTACTGAAGTACTAAAGATGGGGAAGTACTCCCCTACTTTATAGAGATATATTTCTACTTGATAGAGAAATCCTATTAGTGAGAGATGTTAGTGTCTAACTCACACTGATCACTATTCCAGAAGCCTGCAACTTGTGACCTTGAGCAGTTTTATCTAGCCTACTGAGTGAATGTAGATGGGTATTGATACTGGATGGAAACAGGCATTCAGTTTCAAATACTTTATATTATACCTAAAGAGAAAGATTGTTTTTGAATACGGTCAACACTTTTTTGTTGTAGTGGACTTTGCTTCTACTTCATGATATAATTATATCTAAAAGAAGCATCCTGACCAGTGGAATAACTCCTGACACTTCCTAATTAAATTAACCTCCTTAGCAAACAGACAAATGATAAAGTAATTATTACCTCTAGAACAAAGTAATGGTACAATGCTATAATCTATTACAAAGAAGAGTGGGTTGTTTTACCTCTGATCAGCACTTTTATGCATACAATGACTAAATAGCTAGATCACAATATTCCAAAGGCCCAGAGAAAATTTTGAAGGAGATCTACTGGGCAGGAAATGAAAGTCTCCCATCAAGTCGCCTTGTATCAAGACCACCCAGTGTGTTCTTTAAACGTGCATAGGGTATGACTCTCCTGAACATTAGGCCATAATTTAACATCCAATCCGATGGATGGCAGCCCTTTCAAGCACATTGGTTTTAGGACTAGTATGGATAAATCTCAACACAGACACATTTGGATTACAAATTAGGAGCCCTATGGTAGAATTCATATGCTAGTAAAATACATCTGAAATCTCTTACCATTGAATAAGTCAGCAAAGGTTAGAAATAACTTCTTCCTTCGCTACATGCAATTTAGGATGTAGTAATCACTTCATGTTTCATTAATTATGGTAAGATGTTCAAATTGAATTCCATCCGTGCATTTTTTCATCTTTCATTGTGACCTTCATTAATGGTGCAGATGTATTCAAGAAATCTTTTGAGTTAATGTAAAGAACTCAAAAAAAAAAATATAGTATTGATACTATTGAAATCTTTATGTAAGTTGAATATAGTATTGATACTATTGAAAATATAGAAAATATACTATTGATATCTTTATGTAAGTTGAGTAAT
This sequence comes from Ryuthela nishihirai, assembly GCA_038380435.1. Lineage (NCBI taxonomy): Eukaryota > Metazoa > Arthropoda > Arachnida > Araneae > Heptathelidae > Ryuthela > Ryuthela nishihirai. The sequence goes on along the minus strand of JAWZYU010000008.1, from coordinate 71,000,077 downwards.
AAGTATAAAACATAATAAAGTGATAAGAGATAAATCTTGATCTATTGTTAAAAATTAAATTGTTATAGATTTCATGTTTAATTTTATACTTTTTCATACCCTAAAACAAATACTGATATTTAGCCAAATATGCTTCAAACTTTGATACTTCTTTTTGAGGCAATCAAATTTTGAATTGGCATCATGAGGAAAATTATGTAACACCAGTAATGAAACATAGATAACTATTATATCTGATTAATGTGCAGGTTAATCATCAAATATATATTGGTAGTAATATTTTCAAAAAATGAAGGTTGTTATAAGGCAAGGACTATGCAGGTTGTATTTCCTTTTTGGTTTATGGTTTCAAGCTATGATTGCAGGTGCACAAAATATACCAAGCTAGTGGGCTGGTGCAATCTGTATTACTATGTAGGGTAAGTGAACAGTGATAAATATTGTATATCTGCTTGTCTAGAATATATATATTGTAATCAATAACGTAAGGGGAATTTTAATGCTCAAAACTTTTAGAAGAGCTTAAAAATTTTACCATTCATAAATAGAGAAGCTATTGATATGTTTAGTAAATGCAGTATAAAGTTAAGAGCTTTGGGTAATATATAGCTATTTTTACCCATAATTATAGTTTATAAAATTATAGTTTATTGTGTATTGTTAGAGTTAAAAAGTTTTCCATGAAAAATCCACCTTATGTATAATTAATTAATTTTTCAGGCATGGTGTATTTTGTGAAGATGAACTAGAAGATATTTCTGTGTTTCTGCAGCGTTTAGGACATGGGTACTGTAATTTAAATGAGCCATCAACTTTCCTTTCAAATTCTTCATGTGTGTCTTTCTCTGATCTATGTCACAGAATTGTCCATTTTTGCCTCCGTTTTAACCTGATACATTTTCTATATCAGTTTTTATCAAGCAGCTATCATAGGTATGTTTATGAAACCTTTGATATAAATATAATAATCTTTTAGAAAAAAATGTTTTTATTACTAAATTTAGAAAAACTTTGAAATATAAAAAAGATGTATGTTATTTATGAGAAGCTTGTTAATTTGAAGAATATTGAATTCAGTTTATGTGGGATTAATTAAAAATGTTAAGATTAAAGTTACTTTCTTTACCAGAAGTAAAATGTTATTAATGTAAGTTAAAATTCAATATTCAGTAAGTGGGTTGGGTTGTTTTACCTCTGAGTGGCACTTTTTTTTGCACATAATGGGGGCTAAATGGACAGGTCACAATGACCCCTGACAGCTCTGAGAAGGTTAGGGGGAGGAGACCCAATGGACAGCTGTTGTGAGACATATGCTAGCCTCCTATCAAGGTCATCCAGTGTATTCTTTAATATGCACAGGTATGGCACACCAGACCATGGCTTAACATCCCATCTGACAGATGGCAGTCTTCCCAAGCCCATTGGTGTCCCCTACTAACCGAGGGCAGAGCAGGAAGTTTTGCAGAGATAAATCTCAACATCAGCTCAGGCAAGACTCAAACTTAGGAACCACAGATTATGAACATGGTGCTCTACCAACTGAGCCACTCCCCACTCCATTTTTAGTCAGTGAGAAGATATGAATTCTCTAACTTTTAAAATAAGCTTTTTATGGAAAAATATAGCTAACATGAATTAAAAATCTCTATCAAATCTATGTAAATCTCAGGTTTCAGTGATACTTGTTTGATATTTTAAGAGATATGGAAGGCAGAATTTTAATAGCAGCAGAAACAAAATTGACAAGCATTTAATAAAGAGTTATTTAAAGAAACTTCTGAATTATTGGGTTTATTAAATAGTTTAAGATAATACTTATTGAAACTTGCTTATGAAGTAAATTCTTATCACTGGCATTGCCGGTTCAACTTCTCTATCTCTTTGAATACTGAATAAATATTGTTGAAAATTAATACTGATTTGATTGCGATATTTATCTTCCATCATACTTTTACATGTAAAGCTCATTTTAGGGCTTTGAAGTGTGTTTTTCATGATGCAACATTTGGTTGTAACTTTTAAACACCAGTGCATGTACAAAGGATTCAGAAGTCACCCATTATTGGTAGATCAGAATTAGCACAGACAAACAAAGTGCAAATGCATAAGTAAAAACAGTCTCTTTGACCTTCATTACCAACATATTTGCATTGTGGAAATATATACAAGGTGATTCAGTTAAATGTGTACAAACTTCTGGGAGGGGTAGGTTGCACAAAGACGAATCTTCACGCTGTAGATGGCATTGTACAACTGCGGGACTGCACAATGTCCTCGCAGGTAACCATCATTCTTAAACCACTCGCAGAGGTAGTAGGATGGCTGATTGCACAAACACGGAGTTGGCAAATATGCATCTCGCATATGGGGCTGTGGACTGCAATGGGTGAGTCGCTGTGCGTGTGTACCAGGAATGGTACCCGATGACGCATACTCCCAACCACCAGATGTTTGCATGGCTGCATCAGAGGTTATGTGACACTGGTTTCTTCCAGAGACCTGCCAGGAGTCGGAAACGATGGGCACAAACCCCCTGACATGGAGGAGAATGTGCTACGTCATACAGAAGACACTCCAAGTGCCAGTACTCGAGCAATCGCCCACTGGGTCGGTCTTTCCCAATCCACCGTATGGAGGATTATGCACGATAACCAATTGCATCTAGACACTGAAGCCTGAGGATTACCCACAGCACATTGCATTTGAAAATAGAAAATAATGTTTTTTGAAAATAGGGATAATAATAGCTCTGGTAAAATCCTTAGGAACCATGCCTTTATCATAAAAGATATTCAGAATTTCAGTCATCCAAGTGGTAACCGAAACATTCCCAGCTCTAAGCATTTTGGTAGTAATTTCATCTACCCCTGGGGATTTATGAAGTTTAAGTTTAGAAACAGCCAAAATAATTTCAGATTGTGTTATAGGGCCAACATTAAAGCCACCAATGCATCTATCATCATTGCAAACAATGGGAGTAGAAATAACTACATTGTTTAGAACATCACTGAAATGCTCTGCCCACCTAGCCATGACAGAATCCTCACCTTCTATAACCTTACCTTGTTTATCCTTCAATCCCTGTATACCTGTTCGTTTTCTACCACATAAAACATTAACTATCTGGTGTAGCTCTCTGCTGTTGTGATGTCTTAACTGCTTCCTCGGCTTTGTCAGCCAAGCCATCAAGCCAAAGATTCTTATCAGTAACTAACTGATCCTTTACATGTTTATTAAGCTCTCTGTAATCCTTTCTATTAGGACTAGTAGGGTACTGATTAAGGACATTCCTGCAATTCCTTCTTTCTGAAATAAGCTCAACTGCCTTATCACTTAAATAATTCTGCCTCCTCTGCTCCTTTTTTCCTAAAAGAGTACTGTTAGTTTCCAAAAAAGCCCATGGCTGCCTGAGGATGATGATGAATGTTATTAAGATATGCAACCCAAAACAGCATTAATAAGTACAATAATTGAAAATACCTTCCTTAAAAATTATTGCAATTAACATATTAGCAGCACCCGATACCTGTTTTCAAAGGAATTATATGGAGAATGTTATTAATACCCTGCTCAACACTGAATTTGCTTCAACCAGCAGGAGTTGTCACATTTGCATACAAATCAACATATGAGTGCAAGTCAGTGATGCATGCAAATGATTAAGTTTTCGTAACAAACATACTTCTGTGGGTGATCACAGAATGAACACTTAGCATCTAAGCCAAATGCTTCAGGTTCTTTAGCAGTCTGCAATAAGCTGTGAAGAAATGTTGATAGCAGATTTTGAGGATGAAGTGTAAAGATGTCACAACCCTTTTGCCAACCATATCAGCAGCAAGACACATTTGAATATTAAAAACTTAATCACTATCCGAGGTGTTTTAATATTGTTTTAATAAGTAAAATAGCATTTCGATTGGTGAATACAGGATAGTAGGGATGTTATCACTTCTTGCAGTAATATGTGAAGTAAGTCCTTTCCTGTTGCACAGATCACACAATGATATTTAGACCACCATAACTTGACATGTTTCAACTATTAACATCTTCTTCAGAAATTAGGTAAATAGTTCTACTTCAGGGAGTATATTCATGTGTGTTGTGCTGCTGCGCCATATGGTTTGCAGCAGGTGACGCTGTTGCGGTTTTGTGGTACTGCCCATGTGCCTTGGGTAGGGGTAGGGGTGTAGATGCTTTAGCAGCACCTCACTGATTGGGGAGCAGTTTCCATGGGTGGAGTAGGTGGTAAATTTCTCTGTTGCAGAAAAAATTTACAACTACAAAAATTACTGCAGCGAAGAAATTTACCACCCACCCAGCCATGGAAATTGCTCCTTGATCAGTGCAGCACTACTAAAGCATCCACACCCCTACCTGAGGCACATGGGCAGGACCACGAAACTGTAACAACATCACCCTCTGTAAACCATACAGCACAGCCGCACAACACACACACAAATATAATATCCAAAGTAGAACTATTTACCCAACTTCTGAAGAAGACATTAATAGTCGAATCATGTCAAGTTACAGTGGTCTAAACATCATTATATGATCCATAAAACAGGAAAGGACTTACTTCACATATTACTACAAGAAGTGACTAACGTCTCTACTATCCCGTATTCACTGATTTTTGATTTACTGAAATAATAATAAAACAGCTCGGATAGTGATTAAGTTTTTAATTTAACTCAGCTGTGGTAAATTTATTATACATTTGAATATGGTTGGATTGTAGTGTTGTGTAAAGTCCAGTTGTCTACTACTGGTGGCTATTGTTGTCACCATTGGTCTCAAAAAAGGTACTCAAAGTTATTACAGGTCAGTCACAACAGCATGGATGGATCACCAAATTTGTCAGCAAGTAGTAGCAGGCCCAAATGCAACTGTAGCTACCATTCAGCAAACAGTGACTGCTTGGAATTCCCATTATGACCAGAACCATTGCCAGGAGACTTGCAGAAATAGGGCTGCAGGTCCCAGCATATGTTGTATAGACTGCTCTTGACCATGCACCACTGTCAAGCAAGGCTGGATTGGTGTCAGGTTAGTACTACCTGCAATGAGGAATGGAAATGCATCGTCAGTGATGAGTCCCAGTTTTGCATGTGTGCTGATGATTGTCATAGCCACATCTAGATGTAATGTGGGTAGAGGGAGTATCCGACAATCATCCATAATACTCACCCACATGTGTCAACATTTAGTGAGTCATCAGTTATGACAACAGGCCACCTCTAGTACTTGTATTTGGTAATGTAAATACAGAAAAATACACCTTTAACATCCTACATCCAATCATACTACAATTTCTGGCAAACATCCTTAATGCCATCTTCCAAGCAATAATTCCAATTCCATAATCCAGCAAGATAATGCTTACCCACATACCACTGCAACCTCCAGAACATGTGTACAAAGTGCTCAGGCTATTCCATGGCCAGCCAAGTACCTAGACCTATCACCCATCAACTATATTAGGAATATGATTGGATGCTGTCTGCAAGCCCACTCTACACTGGCCCAAAATACAGCTTCAACCATAAGCACATGGCACAAAAAATCCTTATGCCATGATATGTCACTGAATGTATTGCAAATCACAGCTGTTTCATTACATACTAAAGGATGTACATTTTATTGTATGTTATTTGTTTAATTTGTTGCATTCAGCTGTAAATGAAATCATGTCATCTAATCATTTTGTGTCTGTCACAAATTTCAGAAATTTCCATTCACTTCTCCTTGGTGGGACAATTTAACATCAAGTAGTGTAAAATATTGAGAACAATAATGTTTACAACCAATTGATAGTAACACAGAATTACTGTTGACACAGAAATCAATAAATATTTAAGTGGAAAAACTGATTTTGTTGATGCACAGAACTCATACCCACATCTCTCCAAATTCATGCCAGAGTGTTCTAACCACCAAACTAGCACTCGTTCGATTATTTATTTACTAATGTGACTTATGAATCTTCCTAAACTTATCATCCATGGTGATAAGTATGATCAAGGAAGGCAACTTCATTTTCCAGTGTTACGCTGAATAAGATGTAAAAAAGAAAGTCACATGCTAAATCATTATCAATGAAATGATCAATCAATAGTAATACACAGAATTACCTGTTGACTTAGAGGTCAATAAATATTTTTGTATAACATACATTTCCAACAGTGCAAAATGAAGTTTTCTTCCTCCATCATTGATGGTGCCATGGGCAACAAGTTCAGGAAGATTCATGTCACCTTGGTGGATAAATGATGGAGTCTGTGCTAATTTAGTAGTTAGAACACTCTGGCATTTTGTGGAGAAACTTGGGTTTGAGTTACATGCATCAGCAAAAAAAATTTTTCCACATAAATATTTCATGTTTGCAACATTGAAATAATTCCTTTACTTCCTGAAAAAAAACTTATATATTAAACAAATGCTCATAAAATTTGCCTACAAATGATGTTGGAGCATATTGCTATAAAATCTTTCTGCTGCTTTTTGTCACATGAAATATGGCAAACTACTCTACTGCAAAACATATTGCAACACCAAACTGGTAAAGATTTTACCTTGTAGCTAAGTTCATTAATGTGTAACAAAATATTTTAAATTTCCATTAGTATCACAATACAGATGAATTACTAGAATGCTATTTATATGTGATATGTGAATCAGTTCTACTCTTAACAACAAGGTTGGCAACCTTAATTGTTGACTTTAATGCATCATCTACTAGTTCTGATTATTGCTCTAGCTATTATTGAATTGAACTGTAGTATATACTCCAGCTGTATTTGCTGTCTAATCTTTGCAGTGAACACTGAACTGCTATTCAGTTAACCTTCTGGTGCAAGTTGCTGACTTTCCAAGCAACTAACATTATTTGCTTATTTGTGATACATCATTGATTAATTTCTATTACAACTCTTCAACCTAGAACTCTGATATGCTGGATGAAGCTATTTCATCTACTAAATAGAAGTGAGCAGCCACTGTTACTTACCTACCAGTTAATCTATGGAAAAGGATATTGGCACCAGCACTGACTGATTTGTTACCAATTTAACTTGTATGAGAAAAAAAAAATCAATTTATTTAAGACATTCAACATTAAGTCAAGGTAAGGTATGGATGCCTACCTTTGACTTGTTGAAAGGACAGTATCATATCTTTTCATATAAGTGACATTTATATTTGATACAATTACAGCATGATAGGTTAAATATCATTAAGTTTGGATTTACAAACATAAAGTTGTGGATTGATTCTTCACAATAATGTGATTTTTGTTCAATTTTTAAATAGAAAATATTGATTAATTACAAAGAAACTAGTTTCTTTACAGCTTCAAATATTTATAACAATTTTATATGTCAAAGGATTCATGATGCTCAATTTGGGCTCTCAGTGGTAGATATCACATTAAGATTAGTTTCATCCCATATTCAATGGAGCATTGATATCTCTTGGGTAAAAATAATCCTATCCTTCAGTTCATTTATGGATTGTGGTAATGGTGGGTGATAAACTGTATCTTTGATGATATGCCAAAGAATGAATCAAGTGAAATTTATGACTTGATTGTTTACCAAAGAAATAATCAATTGAGATCCAAATGAACAAGGAAAATTCAACTGATCCAATGGCTTGGGAATTTCTATTTATACCATCTCTCACTTGCTGCAGACAATGAAAAAGTAAGCCATTTGAAGAAAAATTATTTTTTCTTCCAGGTTGTTATCATTGATTTGTAATAACAAAAAGTTTCAAACACATCTAGATAGATTTTTATCTGACTGTGGTTTTCACTGAAAGTGAGAGGCCATAAACTTTTGTAAATGGATGGGAAAAAAAAATTGTATTTCACTTCATTTTTCATGACATTTATTTTCCTTGTATATGACAAATAAAGTAATTATATATGTTTGAATTGGTAAAGTTACTTTGTAATTACCCTGTATTTATCAGTCAAAACCGTAACATATGGTCTCTTTATATATTCACCACTTGATTTCTCACTTGTTAATCAGTTTAGTATTTTAGTCCCATTATTGTTTTCTGCATTTTAGTAATTTGGTTTTATTTTCTTATAATTATGTTTATTTTTCAGATTTACAACTTGGCTGACTTGTCACCTTTGTTTTATACCAGTTTTCAGAATGATAATGTCATTTTGTAGTTGGTCTCAAAGTCATAAAGGTAAAAAGTGTTGAAATTTCAGTATGTTTCATTTAATCTTAATGCTCTTTCACTGCAGTTAAATACATTTATAGACTCAAACATTTGTTATCCTCTTAAATTTGCATGGAATTTGTCATAGATGTAAAGTGTACTAAATCTCTTGTAAACATAATATCTTATTCATTATTCTGTTGAATCATTTCCCATTGAAATCTGTTGAAGGCAACACTGTCAGAGGTTCTGTATGAGGCCTTAGCATTATCATTCTGCAAGATCATTTCATGAGTTAAGAAGGCACTATTCTTGTTTTTGACAGGCTTGTCATATATTTCAATCATGGGCATAAGCAGAAATTTTTTGTGGGGGAGGGGGCATAGAATTGTACCAACAAATGCCTATCCTTTTCTGTCAGAGCCCTTTCCACCCATATTTGCCACAATTGGCAGATATGTTTGACACCACTGCCATTTTCTATACACTTCAGATATTATGTCCTGTGATTTTTATTTTTCTACTGGCTTCCATCACCTCTATTATGGATGCTCTTGCCCATCATGCTCCAACAATGAGCCACTTTTGAAATCAGTTAGTCATCAGCCTTTTAACTCATGTTGCACTTGACTTTGCTTTTCACCATGCCTTTGCATTTTTATAGGACTTGATAGTGACATAGAATACTTAGATCAGAAAGAAATTTTTCATATAATTGTATGATTCATGGTTCTGCATACATGATGTTTCTTCCTACTTCATTCATAATAATTTAGCCAGGCAGTGTATATCGACCATGTAACATTCTAAATAAAAGAGCATTTCATTCTAAATAATAAAACAGAAATTAAAATTAAAATAAAGTTTACTTAAACCTAATTAAATAAAAAGCTAACTTTGGACACTTTAAGTGTTAATGATGTGCACTGTTCCCATAAATTACACTTGGGAAAATAATGTTGAATTTCTTGTGCTCTCCAACAAAAGAACTCCTTTTTGTTTCCGTATCCAAGACCTCATTCATTTTCAGGAATTTCAGGAAACGATATAAGATCAAAGTTTTTTACTGGAAAACAAAAAAATAATAAAAGTTAATATTGAACTTAATGCGATGTTAAATAAAATATCCATAGCAACAAGTTGTAAGCTGACCATTCGATATAGCATGACTCCGAAAAATTGATCGATAGATAAACCAACCAAAAGATGTGTAATTTGGGGAAATAAAATAAATCTACTGAAATGACAAACTAAGTTTTAACTCTTTCACTACCATAATAGCCCAAAACATCTGAGATTTAAAATGGACTCGCCCAATAAATGTTATTCCTTTCTCTTCACTAACTCCTATCTGCAGCTTGGGCAATTTTGGACCGTTATGGTAATGAAAAGGTTAAATATAAAAAAGTAAATACGAACTTTACAAAGAGTATCCAATATAATGGAATGAAACTGTAAACAATCAATTAAGGAGCCACAACACACAATGCAGAGACAGCATGTGCGAATCACCTGCCTTCTCTTGTGCAGTGAGCCATAGCATAATTAGTGCAACTGCACCCAGTCTTAAAGCCTAAGAGAGATGTTTTTACTTATAGTTTCGATTTGAAGAGGGGAAAGATGCATAGAATGATGGGATAAATGATATAAATGATATAAATAATTGTAGGAATACTGAAATAGGTTTAAGACAGAAGAGTGTAAAATGGGGAAAAAACTGGAGGTATGTATTTTATAATTATTTCTGTAATCTTCCATTTTTAAAAATAGTTTTTTTTTTAATTTTCAAAAGAATTTCAAAACTTTAAGGAAAAATTTGTTGATAATAGTTCAAATCAAACTTGTGAGCTTAAACCAGACAGTTGTTTCAATACATAGGACAAATTAACAAATTGGCAATACTGTATAGTGCTTCTAAAGTATTGCAATCATATGGCTTTATCAAATTATTTATATTGTAGTTTAATAAAATATGCATCAAATGAAAAAAGAAAATATTATTTTTTAAGCTTGAATTACGTATTTTTAAAGGATATATGTAAAATATTTTAAAACTGCAATTTTGATTTAAAAAAAAAAATCTAAGTTTCATATGTTGTACAAAAGATGTCTATTGATGTTTTTTTAACTCTCATTATGGATTCTGTTAACATTTACACAGTCATATCAGAATAATATGACTACCCACAGAATCACAGTGTATCTGCCCAGGCGTGTCACAGAGTGCACATGACAAGGTCGAGCACATGGAGCCAGCCAGGACAGATGAGCCATAGTGCGTAACATGAGCACAATGGGCAGAGGTATTGATTTGATGGACATTCAAAAAGGAATGACATCGGCAACCACACCAAGGGTGGAAGCATCTTAGAAACAGCAGACTTTGTGGACTGTTTGTAGTAAGGGTGTACCAAGAATGGACCACTGGCACACCGAGTACCTCCAGACATCATAACTATAGAGCCCTAAAGGCCATCGACCCCAGAGGAGAACGGGGGCAGGGGTGGCTCAGTCGGTAGCGCGCCAGGCTCGTAATCTGTAGTTCCGGGGTTCGAGTCCCAGCTGGGTCAGCGTTGAGATTTATCTCCGCAAAATTTCCCCTCCCTGCCCACGGTCAGTAGGGGACACCGATTAGTCAGTAGGGGTTTGGAAAGGCCGCCGTCCGTCGGATGGGACGTTAAGCCGTGGCCCCGTGTGCGGGAGAGCCATACCCTGTGCACGTTAAAGAACACACTGGATGGCCTTGACGGGAGGCTACCATCTGTCTCCCAACAGCTGTTCCAGTGGGTCCCCTCCCCCAACCTTCTCTGAGCCTTCGGGGTCCATGTGACCTGGCCATTTAGCCCATGGTGTGCAAAAAAGTGCCGCTCAGAGGTAAAACAACCCAACCCAGAGGAGAACGTTGCCTCCGTCAACTGGTAAAGGGCAATCAACGCACAACAGTGCAGCAATTGACCACTCAAAAGAACATTGGGGCACCCAGGTATGTGCCCCCAATAACAGTAGAGCAAACCCTGTTACGCATGGGTCTCCAGAGTCGACGCTGTGTAAAGGCCCCATATTAGCCAAGGTCCATCAGCAACGATGCCTGCAGTTCACACAGGACTACCGTCATTGGACAGTGGAAGAGTGTAAAAAGGTTGCCTTCTCCAACGAATCTAGGTTTCTACTCCACAGAAGTGACGGGTGGTGGCGAATACGCCATCAGACTATGATGTCTGGAGGTACTCGGTGTGCCAGTGATCCACTTGTCAGTGAAGTACAGACTGGCAGTGGCAGTGTGCATGTCTAGGGGTTTGTTTTCCTGGTATGACCTGGGACCACTGGATGGGTTCCTGAATGTCAATGGCTACCTGTCCATCCTCACTGCCTACATGCATCCCTTCATGTTGGACATTTACCCTGGTGGTGATGGTGTCTACCAACAGGACAATATGCCCTTCCATGTCGCTAAGGTGGTGTGTGACTGGTTCTAGGAACATGCAGCTGTGTCTCCGTTCTCCTTTGGCCTGCAAAATTGGCCAACCTCAATCCCATAGAGCACTCATGGGACCATTTGGATCAACAGGTTCGGCATGTGGACCCACAACCACGTCATCTTCGGAACCTCCGTGCTCTGCTGGAGTCCAAATGGGCACTTGTGCCTCTGGCAACCTTCCAGGGCCTCATTGCATCCATGCCGTCTCACCACTGTCATCCGGGCTAAGGGTGGTTATTCCCATTATTAAGTAGTGGTTATATTATTCTGAACGACTGTGTATGTTCAACAGTAATCCTGGAAAGGTGTAATCTTGCATTTATTTAGTTTTCTAATGATTTATGCAAATAGGGCATAAATTATAATGGCTTAACTTTCTATGGTTAATATCTGTAAAGCAAATGAAATCTGCCATAAAAATTGTTTTGCTATGAAAACAAGGTAATTTGAAAAAAAAAACTGAAAAACAAGTAAAAAGATTTTAAAAAATTTCAGCATATATAAAATTTAAATAAAACATTGAAGCATCACTTCCAGATCAACAATAAATTACTGCTACAGAAAAGTCTAATTTCAAAACAATAGCAAAAATTATGTTTAAAAATCTCATGTTCTTAATGCGTGTGTTAACCTCAAAAATCAGATGAATCCATACGTCCAGCAATTTTTTCACTGTGGTCAGCTGAAAAAAATTTAACTTTAGAATGTTCTGCTAATTAATGAACAGAGATAAGTCGTATTATATATTAAACAGCATTTAGTTATGAATTTTAGGAAAATAGCAAGTTTAGCAAAAATGGGAAACATATTTAAATGAGCTTTTTTTCAAGGTGATGTAGGGGCAGTAAAAGAAAGGATCTATCAAGGCAATTGAAGCTTAATTCTTGTAAATGGGATGAATAAAAATAGTTATATATCAGGGAAAGGAATATTTTTTGCTGAATAATATAATAAAACATTCACATGAAATGGAACTGTTATTTCTTAAAACATTTTTTTTCTCCATGATATACTTTAAAACATTGACCAGAATTGCACAAAGTAACTTTGAACTGTTTACACTCATGAGAGTATTCTTTATGGCAATGGAGCAGCACTTTCTTCTTCACATATATTTTTTGTAATTCACACCATGCATTTTAACTTTGTGTGCTTGGAGAACTAAATTGCATGGTCTGGTTGGACCTCCATAGCCCATGGCTGCTTGAGAATGATAATGATGATGTTTCCATTTCTGGGGATCTTGGTGAAGTGCTTACAAGTTAATGCACTAAAGCTAAAAAATTTGGATACCTTCAGAGTGGCATCAAAACTTTTTTGAGTGGGATAAGGTTAAACTTTAATCAATGTAAATTAATGAATTAATTATTTAAAAAAATAAGATGTTGACAAGTGGGAGTAAATCCTTCATCATAACAGTGTAAAAAAGGGGAGGGGAGAGTTAAAATTGTTCTCTTGATGAAATTGCATTGTCATTCCTCCTTCCAACTGTAGGGGGACTGACTGAGTTTCAAATGGAACCCAGTCCCTGGAATTAAGAAAATCGTCTTTACTTTTGTATTAGAGACTGTTTGTACAGTATGTATGTAACATTACTTTTTGCGGCATTTGCCAGATGTGTAGCCATCCACTGTGTGGTGCAAAGTAAGTGCAATTCATTAGACTAGCAGACCTTTATGCAATTTATGGTCCATACTTCACATTCCTTGCAATGCACAAGTTTCATTTTCAGTGTCATGGAGTTATGAGCAGATGCTGTTGGGAGACACATTATAACAGACAAAACAAACCTTACAAAAACAACTTTTTTTTAACAAGACAGACCTTACACCTCAAATGATGGAGAGTTTTTAACATTTTTCTACTGGAAATCTGTTGTGATTGTCCAGCATTGTATTTGCAGGTGTCTCAGTTGTTGTTGCCTACCCATCAGTACAGATGATGTTGGACTCTAGCCTCATTCACTCCTCGTGTTATCCATTACAGTTCTTGTGGTTAGTAGTGTTTTGTCTTTATTGTTCCAATGCTCCTACATCTTTACAACAGCTGCTCTGGAACAACCAACAGGATGCATTGTTGAGATTTATTTTATTTCTGCTGTATGAGCAGTGAAAAGATGAAAAAGGGCTCTTTCAAAGGAAAAATGATAAACTTGCTCTAATTTCAGAAATATGGAAACTTTTTATTGACCAATATCACAATAACTATCCCAATTTTGCACTATTGATAAAAGTGTGTCTTTTGGGGGCATTATTCATTTATCATGTACTTATCATTAAACAATGGAAAATATGGCATCAGAAAATTTTCCCTCATATGTTCTCACATATACCCTTGTAATACACATACTCTTGTAACACAAGTATCGTATGCTGGTAAGGAAGGAAACAAGGCAACTCAAGATTTATCCATGAATACAAAAAAAATACTTTCTGTACCATTGCACAATACTAGTAGGGACAGAATCATGGTCAGTTGTTCCACTTGTATTAGTTTAGCCAGTAAATTGGTAGAAAAGATCTCAATTGCATTGGAATTGTAAAAGTAACAAATCTGATATCCTTGGAACCTTTCAAGAAATCTCATTGTGAAAGAAAAAAATTCTTAGTATGTTTTTAAATTTGTATACATTTTTTGAAAAGCCACTTAGTGTGGTAAAGAAAGTATTTTTTTTGTATTCATGGATAAATCTTGAGTTGCCTTGTTTCCTTCCTTACCAACATGCGATAATTGTGCTACAAGAGTATATGTATTACAAGGGTATATGTGAGAACATATGAGAGAAAATTTTCTGATGCCAATTTTGTAATTTTTGATAAATAAATTTTAGAGTTCTGTCCTTGTTTTTGAAAAGCCGCTTAGTGTTGGTTTTGAATTGAAATATTCTTATCAGAGAATTTGCCTTAGTATGCACACCCAGCAATCATCTCATGGGAAGTAATGCGAGCTCTGATATCAATAATAAGACTAAACCACTTTTCAAGACACCATCTCTTGGTGAACACTCCTTTTAAATTATCATTTAGGTGAAACAAACCATGTTACAAAATTTAAATTGTATCTTTAATTTTTATAATTTGGCACTAAATTGTGAATAAAGTACCTTATTTAAATGTATTATTATTATTTGCTTTGTTTTTACTTTAAAAAATTATGTCTCATGAATATTTTCTTAATTAAGTTCTAAAATTATTTTTTTTTCTCATATTTGTAATTGAAATATCTGTAATAGAAAATAGGCTGTAAAATAATTATTTAATGTATTTTTTGTTTTAGATTCAACATTAGCTTTCAATGCAATATTATCATCTTCCCAGCAATTATATAGCTTAGAACAACCATCTTTACAATCTGTTGTTAATGAACTCCCTGTGACTCTTGCTATTGCAGTGCTTTTGTTTGCACCACAGCCATTGTCAGATATAATTAATGGTGAAATTGAAATTAACAGTGATACTCTTCATGGTTTTTTACAAGCTTTTCCTCTGCTATGTGAGAAACTGTTTAAACAAGAAAGATTGCAAACAGATGTATCACTTTATCAGTTACTACAGGTAAGCATAACAGTTTATCAGTTCAAATACTTAAACTGCAATAATTTCTCACCTATATATAATAAATATATAGCTATCTATTGATGACATTACCTTGGTATAATAATTATGATGGATGCTTAACAGTCCTATAGAATTCAAAGTACTATTGACACGTATTAAGGATAATGTATAGTGTTTTTTAAATATCCAATACCTTTGGCATACCAAGATTTTGTTGTCAGATTGAGATTGACCTTTATTTTTACTAAGGTCAGTATGTTGCTTTTAAACTGGAAATAAATTCAGATAAAAGTGTAGAGTGGAAGTGCTCATAATCTGCAGTTCACAGGTGTGTCTTTGCTGGTCCAGCTTTGAGATTCCATAAAACTCCCCGCTGTTAGTAGGGGACACTGATGGGCTTGGAAAGATTGCCATCCATCGAATGGGACATTAAACCATGGCCCCGTGTATAGAAAAGCCATACTCTCTGCATGTTAAAGCACATGCTGGATGGTCTTGACAGGAGGCTATCATCTGTCTTCCAATAGCTGTTCCAGTGGGTAAGCTCCCCCCAACCTTCCCTGAGCCCTTGGAGTCCTTTTGGCCTGGCCATTTAGCCCATTGCAAAAAAGGGCCACTCAGAGGTTAAACAACCCAACCACTTCTTAATATCTTAATACAATATTTTCTTATGAACCTTGAAACTATAGCATATTGCAAAAAATACTTTTACACCTAATATCATACCTGCAAATTCAGTCCATCTCAACAATTATAAACTGAAACTGTCAGGTTTTATTGCCTACTTTCATGAAGGATATTGCTTTTATAGCAGTCCTGAGTTATTTTGGAACATTTCCATACAGTTGGTACTTTCCTCTATATAAACCCAAATCAAATAGAATCCTTATAGACCAATTGACTTGGCATACTTAGAGACAATACTTTTACACATAGCATAACCAGATTTAGAACCCTTAGAAGTTCCATGGATTCAATCCTTGATTTAATTATGGATAAAAATCTCATTTATGATATGCTGTTTAAAGTAAAGCTTGGTAATATCCTTTCCCATAAACACTTAATAAATAGGCCTACAGAGGGGGGGGGGGGGGGAGTCTTGACTCTCCTATTATGTAATTTTTATCACTGATATCTCCCATATATTATCTAAACATATGAAGCAGCTATTTTCATCAATGATATAGCAATTTGGTTGAAAAAAATACTTTCATCAGGTTGAAGGAAGCGTATAATTATCATTTGACAAAGTGACAAAACCCTTAAATCAATAGGGCTTTGAAATAGTGTTTAACAAAACACTTGTGTTACCAGTTATCAGAGAAGAGACCCCTAACCTAAATTTTAAAATCAATAACCAGCAATTAAAAATAACATATCAGCATAAATTCCTGGCATCACAATAGACTCCAAACTTAACTGGCAACCACAAATTGATATTCTACAAACTAAAAGAAAAAACTTTATGAACTGAATTGAATTTATTAAACAATAATTGCTAATACATCAGTTAAAGAAATAAGCATAAGCCAAAACTTGTGTACTGGATTCACAGTGGTAATAACTTAATGTAATAAACAGATGACGCATATTTAGGCAGGAAGAAGCAAAAATATCTACACTATTTTGTTCAATCTATTTGTGTAGTTTTCTTTTGAAGATATGCAGTGGGCGAATAACCTTAAGTTCTGGAATATCGTATATTCTTGGTCTAATATAGCTAGTGTTAGTAATAGAACTTTTTTTGTAATTTACACATAGTACTAATCTTCATTTCACTGTATCACAAAGGAATATAGGATTTCTTTATTTGAAATCAATCCAACTGTCAAAATACAGCATTTATTAATTTAAATAAGTATAATTTTAAAAATAGAGACTCAAATAATTGAAAATTGATTGGGAATTTGCAGTTCTTGGTTCATTGCTTAAAATTAGCAATATATATTTTTGCAATACTATTAACCTATTTTTGAGAAGAAAAACAAGAAAAAATAAATATCTACTGCTTCCTATATCCAGTATTGATCATAATGCATATATCTAATCAAAAGCATCTTTAATCAAAACTGGTCTCCTATAAACAATGTTTTCTTATTCAAAATCCCAGTCACATTCAACCTAGAATATAATAACATTTAGGTTGATCAAATCTTGATATATCAAATCTCAAATCTTGGTATATCATTCTCAAAACATCAAATCTTGGTATATGTCATTATGCATACATTTATCTGCAAACACTCTGATGTATTGCCAAATTCCTCAGGATCAGCCACATTCCCCACTTTGGCTGAAGTGTGTCGTTGAACCAAAAATTCATTTGGATTTTTCCCAAGAGTTGCTACTGGATGTGATCTGCACAACCACATGTATTAGCAGCTGTAAATAGTGTGTGCTTGCAACAGGGGACAGTTGCTAGCATGTTCTGAAAACAAATCATGCCAATTGAGTGAGTGATTTTCACATAGGGTCAATTTGAAAATGGAAGATATGAAAGTGCATTTTCACCATTTATGCCCATTCTTTCTTTTTCTTTCAAAAAAAAAAAAGGAAAAAAAGATTTGTGCAGTGTATGGGGACAATGCTAAAAATGATCAAATGTGTCAGAAGTGGTTATCTGAAATAGGAATTTTTCTCTGGGAGATACCCTACATTCAGGAAGGCCCTTCATGGTTGGCAATGAGCAAATTGCCACATTAATCCAAACCAACCAGCCCAGCATCACAAGAGAGATTGCTGAGACATTAAAAATATTGCAAATGTCAGTTGTAAGGCATTTGTGGCAGCTTGGATATGTGAATGGTATGATATGTGGATGGTGCATTGATTGAGCAAAATATTTAATTTAGCATGTCTCTGCTTGTGATTCACTTCTGCAATGCAACCCATTTTTGAGACATTTAGTGATGGGTGATGGAAATGGATCCTTTGCAACAATGTCCAAATAAAAAGATCCTGCAGCAAGCAAGGTGAGCCTCCATATACCACAACCCAAGGCTAGCTTGCATCCAAAGAAGGTCATGCTCTGTTTATGGTGGGATTGGAAGGGAATCCTTCACTATGACAGAGCTGCCAACCTTGCATGACCAAAAAATACGATTTGGAAGGGTGAAAAATTGGAACAGGGTAGTTCTGCAGTTTACAGGGCTCAGGTGCAATTTTTTAGCGCAACACAATAATGCACTTGTCTGATGGAATGCTCGACTTCCAGACTCCTAGTGGTGACAAAAAAATTAATTTTTACAGAATTATACCAAATTTCTTAATATTACTTCTGTAAAAAAAATGCCACTAAATATGCAATTTAAACTAATCACAAAAACATCTCAATATCACATCAGAAAGAATATTCAACAAAGGTGCTGATCTGGCAATGGCTGCCATCTTTATTTTTTGAAACTGATGGTCCTCAGATCGTCATTTTGCTGGCACTTTTGCCAAATATTCAACTTCTTGGAAAGTTCTACAAATGATAACCTTAACAATCATATTACTAGCAGTAAAGAGGCCATACAACAAGAATATGCTGAGTAAAGAATACAATGATAATTTTTTATTCCTAAGCATAAAATTTTGTTTCCACTAGAAGTAACAGTATCTAGACATATTTTCCTAACTGCCCATATCGTTATATGGGAAATGTCAGTTAATACCATCCCAGGCTACTTGTTTCAACAGCCTATTGTCACTAACAAATGAATGTTCATTCTGTATTTAAAAAAAAAAACTTGCAAAAAAATCAGTAATTTCATCGGAGATGGCTATTCAATCAAGCGCATACCACTAAACAACGAATTGCCATTCTGCAATTTAAGAAAACCCCAGTGCAAAATTATCACAGGTATAACCTTAACATACTGCTAAACAATGAAGAACCACTCAAAACTTTTTACTGACCTAAAGCCTAAAAAAACAAAATTGTAAACAATTTACTGCTGATCTGCAGTAATAAAAAAGACCCCTGAACTAAATAATCCCATCAAAGATAACAATCCTGAAATATATGAATTATCCTAATAATGAACCACTGATCCACAGTATAAAAAATCCCTCCAAAACTGAATAATCTCATCAGAGAAAACAAGCCTAAAAAACATAATGGTCAACAATTTCACAGCCATTCGCATTATTAAAGCAAAATAATCTCAGAGATAACCATTTTAAAAGGAGTTTTTTTTAACACATTCTTTTAAATGGAGTTTTTAAACAAGAATTTAAATTGTTAAATTCAGCTAAAGATTAATTAAATATCATAAATCATCTACAACTTTCACTACTTACTTGAGGCAAAATTTATATCTTTATGCTACATATATAGGAATTAAATCCAAATTAAATAAAAATCAATAAATAAATACCCCCTCAAGTAGCTGCTTGCCACAGAGGTCTGACAGGGCCTGTCAGTTTATATGCAATAGTAGAAGGTCTGAGAGGATGGCAGGACCTCAGCAGAAAAACGACAAACAGCCATGTCTTGCCCGGGGCTCAAACCCAGGTCCCTTAGATCAGTAGCCAAGCGTGCTAACATTTAAAAAATGCAATTACATGTTAGTTAAAACTGCATTTATTAGGAAAGCTTAGGTTCTGAAAATAAACTCCTTTTATTCACTTTAGAAGGTTAGATCTGCAAAAAATAATCAAGAACCGAGGCCACAAAAGCATACTAATAGAGAAATGAATAAACCATTCACTTACGTTTTTTTTTAATATTACTGAAAACAAACTTTAGGGCTTTTAACCTTACTTTACACACCTTAAGGTTAGCACTTGTGGTACTGTCTAGTGAGTTGAGTGTCTTAAACTGCAAGGTTACTACCAAAACAGGCATGACTAGACCCATTCAAGTTGAAATGTCAATCGTGACCACAGATAGGGAAGTTCTCTAATCTGTATTATTACCTTCACTCTGAAGTTTCCGATGCTATAATCCAGTGAGCATTTAGTTGGCCAGAACAGGAAGAGTTGGGTATAGGTTCATAAACACACATTTAGATACACTCTATGACTTTGAACTCTGTAAAAGAATTTAGGTGTGGACTTTGCCATATATTCTGTCTAAAAATGATCATCTGCAGTTGTATAGATTTTCTCTATGCAGGTGTGGCCACAAGCAAGCACAGATTAAAAAGTGGAGATACAGTTGCATCTTTAGTACAGTAAAAGATAAAGGCAGATTTTCGTAAGTGTTAAACTGAAAAAAAACCCTAAAAATCGGATTTTCAAAGACAAAATTAAATTTTCGGATTTCAAACCAAAAATTGAGAAAAATCCTGTAAAATCAGAGTAGTTGGTGGCTCTGCTGTGAGTTTTTGCCAAGCAATCAAACAATTAATTCAAATCAGTATTGCTTGCAATTGGATTGGTTGAGAAGGTAGCAATCAACGAAAACTGTCCGGAATTGGCAAATCACAAGGAGTTGTGTTCCACCGTGATAACACGAGACTAAATGTGTCTTTGACCTGCTGGTAAAAATTGTTGTAGTTGGATTGGGATGGTGTGTGCCACCTGCCTTATTTGTCTAACATTGCACCCTCAGATTACCATTTATTCTAGTCACTACAAAACTGTTTGAATCAAAAAACGAAAGAAATTCCAAAGAAAAGAATTCCAATCTTTGGAGGCTATCAAAAACCATCTTGATTGTTTCGTCATCAAAAAACAACAAAGTTGTACACCAATGGAATAATAAAGCTGCGCAACGGTTTGGCTTAAGATAATCGAACAAAATTGTGAATACATTATTGATTAAAGGTATCTTTTACTATTTAATATTTGGATTTGAATGTTTTCCTAAAATCAGAACAAACTTGTGGTTCAACCCAATAGACTTCCTGTCCTTGGTCTCATATGACTTTATTCCATTTTCTCTGTCTTCATAACTTTCCACTCATTTTCCCAAACATACTGAGAAAAACCTTTTCCTCCAATAACAACAAAAAAATTGTAAAAATCATCACCTCCCCCCCCCCTGCACACACAATAGTAAATTCTACATAAATAAAAGACACTTAACTCATTTCTCAGAAACCATAGGGACTGACATCATGGCACACAGCAAACAATTGAAAACACCCATAACAGAATCAGGACACTATCAAACTAGAAACTATTCCAAAATGCAATCTAACAAAATTATAAAGATTGAATTGGAATCTGTACATATGGCTCCCTGAACCTTAAATGAAAGTTAGCAGCAGGAGCATACTATATTCCAGCATTAAACCTGGACAGGGGTTGACTCAGTTGATAGTATTCAAGGCTCATAATCTGCTATTCCCAGGTTTGAGTCTCAACTATGCCTGCATTTAGAATTTTCTCCACTAGCTCCTGTTCTGCTTTCATTGAGAAAAGGAACACCTTTGGACTTAGAAAAGCTACCATCTGTTGGATGGGATGTAAACCTGTGGCCCCATATCCTGTGCACATTAAAGAACACACTTGACAAGTCTTCCATCTGTCTTTTAACAGTTGTTCAGTGGATCTTCTTTCCCAACTGTCTCAGAGTCTTTGGGGTTCTTACCATTTAGTCCACTTAGTGCAAAAAAAAATGTTACTCAGAAATAAAGTAACAACAGCACTAAATCTAAAATATGCCTTAATCTTACAACAAGCAATAGTTTGGTATATGAATTGGAAACAGTCTTCCAAGCATTTGCTAGAATGTTTAACTTCTACCTAACGAAACTTAAACCAACAGACAGCAAGTAAGTCCTTCATTTAATTTCTGAATCATTCTCTACACAGCCCAAAAAAATTGTACAAAATACTGCAACTCATTACAAAAAACCAAAATTACAAAATGAAACATATATACTTAAAAAGAATAGCAAAAGAAGCACTCTATAAAATGTTTAACAATATTGTGAAACCTCCATAGAAATCAAGTTGGATCACCCTGAAAACATGACCCTGAACAACCACAACTCATTTGCACAAACAAAATTAAATAGCATTTTTAAAGAACAGGTCATACCCTATTAAATCACACAGCATTTAATATAATCTATAAGACCAATCTATGTGAAAAGTATTAAACTCCTGAAACTACTGGCTGTGCCTTTTTCAATTGTGGAAAGCAATAGACAAAGAAATTAATTTTTATTTTACTAAACTCAAAAGCAAAATATTACAGAATTTAACCTGCAACATTCTAAGCCAGCATAATGAAACAAAGGAGAAAAAAAAACTGTTGACATAGAATTAAAAAATTCAGAAATGATTTTGCTGAAAAAATTAATTTTGCTGTGAATGGGACTTGTACCCATGTCTCCCAGTTATGTGCTGAGTTTTCTGATCACTATCAATGAATGATTCATTCCACAGCCTATTGTGACTATGAATCTACCTGACCATATTGCTTGTGATGCTATGATTGAGAATGGTGGATCAGAAGCATGCATGACTATCCAATTTTTGCAGCACTTCTGAACAATATGAAAGGTTGCCATTCCCAATCACTGATAACATCATGAGGAACAAACAGGTAGATTTATAGTCACAAATAACTGAGGAATGAACTAGATGTTGATAGTTAGTGGTCAGAATACCCAATGCAATTGGGAGATGTGGATTCGAGTCCCACTCATGGCAAAACTGATTATTTCAGTAAAATAATTCCTTGAATTTTATGTCAACAGGTAATCTATATATTTATTATTGATTGATATTTTCATTGATACCACTTTAATGTGCATGAGTATCCAATTTACATCACTTCTGAGCAACATTGAAAGGTTGCCATTCCTGATCATAGATGGCATCATGATCAACAAGTGAGGAAGAATCATAGTCCCTGTTTTCTTAGGAATGAAGTAGCTGTAGATAATTAAATGGTCAGAATACCCAGCATGTAACTGAGAGATGTGGGTTTGTGCCACAAGTGAAGTTCCCAATCACAGTAAAATTCATTTTTGCAGCAAAATTATTCCTTACCAATATATATTTCATTGTTGTCCCATGGCCGAGTGGTTAGTGCGCTTGGCTACTGATCAAATGGGTCTGGTTTTGAGCCCCAGATAAGGCATGGTTGTTAGTGTCATCTTTCTGCTGAGGTCCTACCATCCTCACAGACCTTCTACTATGGCAGACTCCTGTCAGAGCTCTGTGGCAAGCAGCTGCTTGAGGGGGTATTTATTTATTTATTTATTTGTTTGTTTGTTTGTTTGTATTGATTCTAGCAATATTTTTAATCAAACAAATCACAATCATTTTATATTATAATCAGATTTCAATAACTTTATACTAAATACTGTTTGTATTATGTTAAAAGAAAGGAGTATTTTATTTTAAAACTAAAATGCTATATTATTTTGACATTGAATTTCTCAAGGGTTCTCTGCTGTTTGATCCATCAAAACTTTTCGTATGGCAGACATCTAATACAATTGAAAACGAAGGTATGTTTTTGAATTATTAAGTTTGAGATATTTTTTGTTTTCATGTAAGTTTTGTGTAGAGCAGTGTTTCTGAAATATATGTTTTAGGAAGTTATTGAACAGTTTTTTTTTATTGTTTGAGTTAATAAATTCATTAATTGTAGTGTTCTGAACCCTTAATTCTAGTGACATTGCTCATACTAAACTAGAGTAATGTATCTCAGCTTTTTGTGTTCAGAAAGATTCAGTGCTTTATGGTGATAAAGGCTTCTGTTTATCTCATGTTCTGAGCAGCATTGTGGGTTAAGTTAATGGATAGGAAACAGGGCTTTACCATTTTACCTGCTATTAGGGGCTATTGATATTATTCAGTCTACCACTCTCAATAAATCAAGTTTATGAAGAATTCAAGTAACTGTTTATTTTTCCACAGCTACCTGGAATGCGAGGATTCTAAATAGAGATTATTCTCTAGATGTCATCACACATTAATACCAGCAGTATAACTTTGCACTTTCTGAATTTCTAAGAGACCGGATGGATTAATGACATCACTGTTCTCATTAACATCTCTTTTGCCTCCCATTAAAAAAATTTACTGCAATGGTGTTCCATTGGGAAAATAAATAATGACAACTAATCTCATTAAGATCTCATTTGCTTTCCATTTTAAAAATAATAGTGCAATGGTGTTCAATCAGGGAGAAAAAAGAATCCAGCTGAAAAGAATTAGAGGAAAACTGCAGTTGGAACCAAATCACAGTCTTTTTAAAGTTTTAATCATTTTCAGCCTTTTAAAAAGGTAACTGGAGATTTTTGCACTCAGTGGCCATTGATTATGATCACCTGACCCTAGTCTGAAGAATGGAAAAATGACAGAATTTATCAGATTGTCCTGTCTGTATCTGGAAGTTAAAGGGATGCATATAGTAGCTTGATGCCATAGAGTCTGGCCTTTCTCTTTGAAGTATTTGGACTCTTTTGAAGTATTCTGGTCACAATTTAGACAGATACTTGCCTTCCTGTGACTCCAATGATGCTGTTGCTTTCCTGTTTCATTGGGGCAGTAGTCCAATATAGCAATCATCTTGAGGGGTTGTAAGTCTAGAATACCCTTGAACAGGTCTTCTAATAACTATTTGGATTGTTTCGAACTGCTGCCATTGCTTTGAGATAACAGAATAGTGTAACCAAAGAATATGGCCACCTCCATGATTGTTTGGCCAGCCTTGCAAGCCCCCAACTGCTCTGTATTGTTTTGAGTTTAAACATTTTCTTTAAAAAAGCAATAAGCTATTGCAGACTTCCTACATAGTGTTTCAGTTTGAAATGATCGAGTGTCTACAGAAATACTCCTTTTACAGGGAAGCTGTTTTACATATTCTTTGATGTTGTATGGGATTAACCTGTTGATTTTTTTCAAACTGCACATTACATTACCTAGGCATAGTAAAAATCTTTTATTTATCTCTAATAATTATTGTTTTATTCACATTTTAGTGATCTATGGGTAACCTTTTGACAAGCGGTATAGATATATAAAAAATGTAAAAATTGTTATATGGATTGTTATATCTTTAAATAGTAATGTATTTTATAAACTTAAAAAAATTAAAAACTTCTGTGGATATATTTGTACATAAAATATTAGTCATCCATGTAAATTATTATATATTTTGCTATCACTGAATTAGGTAAAATATAAATGTTTTTAAATTTTTTACAGAAGAGCAGATGGAACTTCCTCATTTTTCATTGAGTACACTTTCACAACAGCATGGATTAAGAGAAAATCTTACTTATTTCTATTACCTAATGGAAGGCAGACCAGATTTCTCTTATCTGATGTTTGTAGCTCAGGAACTTAAAACAGGAAAAACTTTATCTCTATCAAGGTATTGAAATTCAACTTTCCTGTAGCAGTAATCCAGCTTGAGCTGGAAATAATTTGATTTCAATTTCAGTGTTTAAATTAAGCTTATATGCTTTAAAATATATAACTTTTTCATAATTCTTCACACTTTTTAGTTATATATTTTGCAGTTTTAAAAATTTTATCTTATTTAGAAGCAAAATGGCAAAAAATTTAAATTTTACTCTGGTTAATGCAAAGTAAAAGCAGCAAAATTTTGCATTTTTTGAAGAAAAAATGTATAAAAATTTCACTTACCCCCTTTTTATGTTATTAATCACATTTAAATGTCCTTTGTTATAAATTGATTTATTTCACTTTGCGTTTGTTACTTCAGGAAAAGGTTCAAGTTATTTATTTTCTGAAAACACTTCAAAATTGATTCATCCACCAGAGTGAGTTCAGTTTCAGAAGCCTGTCACCATAAGAGTTATATGCTTTACAAGCCCATTGGTGACTGCTTTATCACTGAGGGCAGTAAGTTAACAGAGAAAATTTCAGTTCAAGCACAATTGGGTTTCGAATCTGGGAATGAGTTGAGCTGTTTTACTTCTGAGAGGCATTTTTTGCACACAGTGGGCTAAATGGTAGGTCACAATGACCCCAAGTCTCAGGGAAGGTTGGGGACAGCTGTTAGGATTTAGATTCCCATCAAGACCATCCAGCATGCTCTTTAATGTTCTCTCCTTCACATGAGACCATGGCTTAGCATCCCATCAGATGGATGTCTTCCTTTCTAGGTTCATCAATGTCCCCTTTCTCATCGAGGTGGGGGGAGGGGTTAGCAGACAAACTGGGAATATCAGCTTATGGCCTTAGCAGGCTACTAACTGAATCATTCTCTGCACAATTGTTTTCAATTTATATATATATACTGACACCACTTGTTTTAGAAGCTCAAGTGCCACCACTGACAACAGATTACATTCTAGTTTTCAATCCCTGTTTGAAATTTAGATATAAGAAATATTTCATTATTGCAATCATATCATAGGAGAGTATCACTGGCAGATCTTCTGAGAATTAAACCTGCCCTCTGCAGACATTTGCTATCTTCTCATTGTAGAAAGAGAAATGTAAGATTATTTTTAATACATCTGACCTTTTCCTCACAATCTGATACTTTGTAAGCCCAGAATGCATAAGGTAAAATTCTGAAATTCCTATGTAAAAACATCAGTAATCTCTGTACTGATGAATTGTCACCCAGGAAATAGTAGGATTTAAAAAAACAACAACCAGTTTTATTGAAATAGGAAGGCTTACAATATGAAACAATCTCCTAATCACAAGTATTGGTGTAAACCCATTCCTCTACCACCAAAGGCTTAAGTTGCCAAAGCTGGTAGAACTCCAGGCATCACCTTTGTGAGTGGGCCAGAATCAAAAGAGAAGCTAACTGCCTGAAACACTTCACTCCAGTTTTGTTCCAGCAATTACCCCTACAGAAAAAGTTCTAAGTACCTGCAGTGGCCTCTGATCAGAATTATGCATCAGATGATATAAGGTATCCTCTGCATCTGTCTTCACTTAGGGCTGGCAAAACACAAACAGAAAACACAGCAATTGGTTTTCCCTTAACATAAGTCCACTAGTGTATTATATCCAGGATCTGTAATCATGCTCAAAGCCATTAGACAGTCCAATGAGTTTAAATGATCTGCACCAAAATTGTTTCTCCTCAACACAGTGAAAAAAAATAAAATATATAAGGATTTTTAAAAAATATTTAATTTTTCTTATTTGCACCCTGAAAAGTAAAACATATTAATGATTGAATCACTTACTGAAAAATCACATTAACTTCATAAGAAGATAGGGCCCAGGGAATTATTGCTCAGTTGGTAAGTGAAGTGAGATGGACATCTTATCTTCCTTTGAAGTTAATATGAATTCAATTAATAATTGCATTATTGGTATCTTTTGCTCTTAGTTTTAATTTTTTTAGGCACATATGGAAAGAGAGGTATTTTGTTTTAAAATTTTAATCATATATTTTTGTTTCTTAGTGGCAAAGCCATTAAACATTCTAGTGGGTTTAAATGTTAGTGCTAAAAGCCTGTTAAGTTGACTATTCAGCAGGATAAAAAAAAAAATAGCGACCGTAGATGACCAATCAAATAGGTCCCACTGATCTGGCAGTCCTTCTCTTCCATTCCTCTACAGATGAAAATGTCCTTTGAAAAACATTAACTGCTTGCACTGTAAAACAGGGAATATATCCTGTTTTATTTATAAGCAACTTATATTTCTAGCATCCTATTTAAAACTATTAATAATAATTGGACAGTAATTATTATTCGCCGTCCCATGGCCGAGTGGTCAGCACACTTGGCTACTGATCTAAGGGACCTGGGTTCAAGCCCCGGGTAAGGCATGGATGTGTGTATTGTTTTTCTGCTGAGGTCCTGCCATCCTCATAGACCTTCTACTATCGCATATAAACTGACAGGCTCCTGTCAGACCTCTGTGGCAAGCAGCTGCTTGAGGAGGTATTTATTTTATTTATTTAATTATTATTAATTTAAAAGAGAACCTCCAGAATTAATACTATACTATTTCAACGAAATTGAGTTTCTTTGCACATATGAAAGAAGGTAAGTTGAAAAAATTAATACAAAATACGTTAAATTTTTATTAGTATTGCAATTCATGAAAAAAATGTGCAAATGGTAGAAATATATTCTATGGCATTTGTGGTTTTTGACACATATCCATGATTTTCACAGTCTATTAGTGCTAGTTTTTAAAAGTACACTGTATAACTGTTTAAAATAAAATTAATCTTAGTCTAAAAATCCTCAAGAGTCCTACATGTATAATCAAACCTTTGTGTTGGATGGCAGGTCATGCTGGCAGTTCTTTTACCAGGTCTTGTGAAAAGTTGCATTCTGTGGGCACATTATCCTTCAAAGTTCAAAATTAAACTTTGCACTGTCTACCCAGAAGTGGTAATCATCATACTAAAACTGTTCTGTAGAAATGATCTAAAGTTTGTAAAAACTTTTGAAACCAAATAAAGCTTGAAGATATATCTTTCAACATGTTTCAGCATCAGTGATGGCTTCTTCAGAACATTTGCCATGGGTGAAAAAAAAAGAACTTTTGAGGATTTTTACAATAAGATGAATTTTATTTTAAACAATCTATGAAAAACTTTTCATCATAGATATTTTAAACTATCTATGATGTTGTTGCTCATAAATATTATGTTGCAATAATGTGGAGTGACTGCTAATATGGAGCCTGCTATATATGGAGTGCTGATGCCTGCTAATATGGAGTTATATGGAATCCTTTAAATCTATGGAATTCATTAAAAATATTTGAGATAGTATTATTTTTGTTGCTCCATAATCAAATTTAACTTATTTCATGGATATCCATTTAGATAGTAGTTTCTATTTCAGCTGCTGAAAATTATTTGGTAGACTTAGAATTAAATTTTGCCATTACCTGTTCTAAAAACATTAAAATCAAAGCATATTTCAAATATGTGAATTTTAATTTTGTTTACATTTTCTTGTTTACAGAATAAAAGCAGCATGTAAACAAGTATGCTGTTTTGCCTTATCTAATTATAGTAGAAAAAAGGCAACTACTGCATCAGTAATTTTCTTAGAGATGTTGGGATATGATTCTCTTCCTTTGCGTGTATGCTTGATTGCAGCGAACATAATCTACAGGACCAAGTGTGCTGAAGGGGGTAATCAGGAAAAAATAGCCCAAGAAATATGTTAGTGTTTAAAATAATCTATTATTTAAAAATTTTGTAAGAAAAATTCAATGTTATAATATTTATATTTAATTACATCCTTCTTGTTCTCTCTATTAGTATTGCACATTAGAATGCAAACAAAAGCACATCATAAAGCACTGTTATTCACTTCTTGTGTGCACCAAAGTTAACAATTTCCGACAAATGCTTATTAATCTGGTGCATTTGTTTATTCTGCCACACACTATTTTCAACAAATACCATTTTTAGTATCAATGAGTTATCTCCTAGGAATTTGCATCCAGACTCTGCAAGTATGGAATGCTTCTTTACTTATCCCTCTACATGAACCATTTTCAGTTTAGGTTAAAAAAAATATTCTGGATGCCCACCTGCAGTTAATAGGTGTTGAAAAGTTGATTTTCCCAACCTTATGCTCTAATATTTTTGAGAAACACTTTAGCCCATTATGCAGCAAACAGTTGCACCTAACATGTAAATAAAACCAAATCTAGATAATCTGTACTATCTTTTTTTCTTGGTGTATTACTCTATTAAAATATCCTAAAGCATGTTAACCCTTTTTTACTCATCATCATCATCCTCATGCAGCTATGGGCTACAGAGGTCCAACCAGATTGTGCAATTTAGTTCTCCAAACACCTGTCTTGAGCTACATCTGCTGCATCTGGCCACTGTAGACCATTTCTAAACAAGGTGTTTGACATTGTCTACCTACTGCATCCTAGGTCACCCCTTCTTTCTGAGGCCTTTAGGCACACTGTTCATAACCCTATTCACTGATCTATAGTTATGCATATGGGCAACATGGCAAAACATTGGTTTTGGAGTCTCTCTCATTGGAGTCTCTCTCTGCACAATATGCTGCTCAAAGGAGGTTGCTGACTTCTTTCCCTAACCTCATCATTATTACAATTTTTTGAGTGGCAACAACATATTGAATGTGGTGAATTGTATAATTCATCTGTTCATTTTGTTTTTAAGCTATTTTCTTTTTAACCCTTTAATGGCCAAATATCATTGTGGGAAATATTAGAAGTATGAGAAAAAATTTTGAACATTTTTCTTTGCTTTTAAATCTTAAAGATATTTATCCAGATATTATTGTATTAACTGAAATCTAAATAAAATGAAATACAATTGTATAAATTTCAGGGTTATAATATTTTTTATAAATGCCAATTAGGAAACAGAGCTGGAGGTGTCTTAGTGTACATAAAAGATGAGTTTGTTATTATTTCTTGTAACACTGCATTCATAAATGCAAACTTGGTACAAATGGAATTAAGTTTGGTAATATTATTTGTACTTTATTGGGATTTTATAGGTCACATATTCATTCAAAGTCAGATTTTATTGAAGAATTAGAATGCAAGTTTAATGCAATAAATAAAAGTTATGTTATTATAACTCGTGATATGAATACAGATATCAAAGCTAGGGATGAAAATCAGTAATGTAATCAGGTGTATTATGTGTTAAGGAAATAAATATTATTATTATAAAAAAAAATCGAAACTAATGCCCAAGATACTGCATAAGCATCTAGAATCAAATGCATCAAGTATCCTCTGCCTGTTTATCTCATGTTTATCAATATTGAGGAAGTGAAAAATATATAAATCTGATTAATCATGTAGAATTCTATGTTGGAAATAATTTTATAACTAGAGAAGCTGCAACAACCCTGCTGCTTTTTGTAAGAATACCAAACCCAAATAAACTAAATACTTACTTTATTCAAACACATATAACTGACCATTATTACCTAGGTATTCATTTAAAACTGGATTCAGATAAAATTCAAATGAATTGTAAAGGAATATATAAAATAGATTTAACTATATTAATAAATAAAATTTTAGATTACAATTGGGAAATTGTAAAAAAATTATGACGATTTAAATATTCCATTTGAATTATTTATAGGAAAATTATAGGAACTAATTAGAGTTTGAAGTATTAAATATAATCATCATATTAGAAAAAAATTAAAACCCTGGATTACAGGTGTATTATTAAATTTGATAGAAAAAAGGAACAAATTGTAAGGAACACTTGAGGTCTCTTACCTCAGTGGTCCAGAGCACCTGACATGTTATCAGGAGGTCGTGGGTTTGTATCCCACACGGCTCAAGACAATTTTTCGTCTAAAATTTAAATCGACGCTAAAGTGCCTATTTATTATGAGTTGAATATTATATTATTCAGGAGGAAATTTCCTTTCGATAAATATATAATTTAACTATTTTTACTCATCAGGTTTTCCAAAATGAAGCCGTAATTGTATAGTGTGATCCATTTTTTCACCATATCACAATGAAAAAGGCTTATTAAAATCAATATTATTTCATAAAATTTGTAATTAAATTCTGTTTAATTTGGTATATAACATGACCTATTTCCATTGATTGTTTTTTTTTTTTTGAAGAATTCTGAAGTTGACTTGTTTATCTTACTCGGCACAGTTGGCTAAAAGCCTGGAATTTTCTCAAAGTATGGTACCAAGAAAAAAATTACAAAACAACAAAAATATTTACTTAAAACCAAAAAAGTAATTTTTTTTGTTATTCAGAAATATATAGTCATTCTATTCATGTGCATTGTAATTATTTCTATTCTTTTTTTTTAAATTTTTATTTGTGTTGCCAGATGCATTTTTTTATTATGTGACTCTAAAAAAGTCCTATTAAAATGGAACATATTGCTTTTTTGTTAAATATTATAATTTCGGAAAATCCAGAATGAAATGCTGATTAATTTGGCATACAACATGCTATAATTCCTTTCACTAGCTATTTGGGAAAAAAGTTCTAAAGGTAAAGTTTTTTTTGGCTGAGCATAGGTAGAAAATGGCTTGACCCCTGGATGGAAACCTGTTTTTCAGGCTGGACACTGGAAGGGTTAAGGGAGGAATTATCCAATTGCCTATTCACCTCCGAAAACATATTAAAGTACTTCCAAGGTTCCGTATTTATTGTGGAACTTTTAGTGTCTTCTAATTTTTTTAGTTATTGTAATATGACCTAACATTGTATATAGAGGATTTATTTGGATTTAAGCTTATACAGTGATAAAATTATTTTTAATGTATATATAATATATATATATTTTTTACTCACTTTTCCTAATATGTACTCTGTCATACATTCTGTATTTAACATCCTTATAATATTTTCTTTCAGGTACTCTATTTAGACACTCGGAAGACCACAAAGAAACTGCTCTACATTTAATGGCAATACTTGAGACACATATAGTGCAAGAATGGCACATTTTAAAAACTAAGTAAGGCATGTTTTCTGTACTAGTACAATTGTTAGCAGTTTAAAACATAAGTTTAAAACATATAATTAGTTTTTCAAGTTTGTGGTATTTCCCAATATCATTTTAGTTCCAAATAAAAATTCACATAAATGTGCAAACAGGTATATACTATCTAGGAAGGTATCATTCTTAGTTTAATGTTAATATGAATTTTAAAATTGTCTTGAACTTTGTAGTATATGTGTGAACCCATGACCTCCTGATAATATGTCAGGTGCTCTGACTGCTGAGCTACCTGCCATTGATCAAGATCTCCTCTAATTGATTTATGAACTTTTTACCTACAGTATACAATTTTCTGTGTCTCATGAAGGCATTGTCCCAGTTGCTCAGACAGCCTCAAGAGGCATATGACAAGTATGTCATGAAGATGGCACTTATGTTACGAGTATACAATTGAATGAATTGAGAAAATTCTTGATGTTTTTTTTCAACTGTTAATAAAGGTATCACTCTTGGTTTAATGTCAGTATCAATTTTTGAGGAAAAATTGTCTAGTCAGGTGCAATATGAACCCACAATCTCCTGTATAACACAGGTATGTACTCTTTGCAGTGGAATTTAGAGTTGATCAAGAATTGGTGCTGCATTTCATGCAGAATTTATTCAATGAATCAATTTGTTCATTTACAATATACAGAAATGACCATTTACCTAGGATGTAGCTATTTACCAGATGTGCAATTTTGTAAAGTTTTTGAATTTCTTGATATTTCTGAAATTCTTTAAAAGTTATGGAATGTTGCAAATTTTGTGTTATGACTTAAACCTTCAAATTTTAAAATATTAGATTTCCAAATTTTATCCAGAGAATAATAATACAAAATAAAATTCTTCATTCACCTTTGAAGATGTTCCATTTACTATAATTAAACTACTTATGTCTGAAATGCCATTGAAATAATTGACAATCTGAGAGTTACCTGTTGAATTTTAAATGTCTATAAATCAATAAATGTTTCATGGAAAATATTTCGCCAACATACAGGACTCAAACCCACATCTCTCCAGAAACATGCCAGAGTATTCTAGCCATTGAATTAATGTCAGCTCTATATTTTTTTCACTAAGTATAGCTTTCAAAAAAAAAAAAGTTGCTAACTAAGATCATAGATGGTGCCAAATGCAGGTGCTGAAAATCATGGGACAAATGAAAGTCATACTTAGTAGGAAAAAGACAGAGCTGACATTATTTCAGTGGTTAGAATACTCTGCCGTGTTTCTGGAGATATGTGGGTTCGAGTCCCATATGTCAGCGAAATTTTTTCCACGAAACATTTATTGATTTATGGACATTTAAAAGCCAACAGGTGACTCTGAGATTGCCAGTTATTGATTAAATCATTAATAATGCTAAATAGCATGATGTGGCTTCCTTATTTATTTCCATGTCACTCAGTACGCTAAAAAGAAGAAATAGTTACCCGAGATCATAGATGTGCCAAATATAGTTGCTGAAAATCACATGAAAAATGAAAATAATGCCTAGTGGAAAAGAGACAGAACTGGCATTAGGTCAATGGTTAGAATACTCTGACATGTTTCTGGAGAGATGTGGGTTCAAATCCTGTATATCAGTGAATTTTTTTCCACAAAACATTTATTGATGTCATTGAAATTTGTCATGCCAGGATCATACCAGAAGTCAAAAGTGCAATTGGATTATACTCACTTATTCCAGTTTTTAAAGCTGGAATATAACTCAGTGATGAATACAGTGTGTAAGTGGTAGCTAGGTAGTCACTGGAAGGAGAGCTGTACACCAATCCTTTGTGGTGATGCACAGAACTGGCCAGCCTTAGCACCTTATGTCCTACCCCACCTTCTCATGGTACAGACCATTAGTACCTTTCAAAAGAGATACTATGTTGTAGAAGGGAACTGAAGGTGAGGGCTGCCAGATTTGTGTGGCCTATTGATCTGGACTACTATGGCTACTTTTTTTTTTCTACCCTGCTGAGTAGTGGTCAACATGCTGACCTGGTACTGACCATATATGCCAACCTGGATGGAATAATGAACCTGAGCTTGATTGTGGATCCTGAATTTGCTACATTGGTGGGTTTCTGTTGAGTGAGAATCTTCTGCTGTGTTTTATGTTTATTTCTGGGTGACAACCATAAGTGAATAGATTCATAGGATATGTTTTATCAGCTGGTGGATAATCCTGATCAGAGGCCATCACATGTACCTGAATTTTTGCTTCTATGGACATCGTCAAATCCTACGTAGGAGGAAGTCTTCCAGTGTAGATGGCTTCAGTCTTTAGTAGTGGGGAGTGGGTCTTTTCCCCATGCCTACAATTAGGGGGCTGTTTTATATTGTTGGCATTCCCTCTCTCATTAAACATAGTTTCTTTAAACATCCCACTAATCATTTTCTCCCCATAGATAGTTGAATGTGAGGATTCTGCACAGAACTTATTCTCTTGATGTTCTCACACAACAATTACATCATTATAATTTAGATATTATCAGCTTGCAAGGGACCAGATGGACAGATAAAGTTCAGATCCTAAAAACTAATTTTTTATTTCTGTTTACAGGGAGGGAAAGATAAAAAAGCATCTCCAAGGCATAGGTTTGCTTCTCATCAGACATGCTAGTGAGATGAGATATGAGTGCATTAATGAAAGTTTTATAGCTAAATTTCAGACAAGCATTAAAGACTTGAATGTTATCTGCTGCTATGCCCCACTGATGATGCCAATGAGGATGAGAAGGATAATTTTTATGGACAACTTCAGGGTATTTTGAATTCTGTCAAGAAAGGAAAAATTACCATTGTTCTAGGTGACTTCTATGCCAAAGTTGGTACTGACTCAGAATTTTGGGGAGTGGTGATAGGTCCTTTTGATATTGATAGCTACTAAGACAATGGGCAATGTCTCCTATAAGTAAGTAAACTTAATAGTTTGAGAATAGCTAACACTTATTACAAACACCGCAATATACATAAGTACACATGGATTTCATTAGATGGACTGCATAAGAATATGATTGATTATATATTAATTAACAGATCATATAGGGGATATGAAATTGAATCTGACCATTACCTTGTTAAAAGTGTCTTCCAACTTAAATTTAAGAAATGTTCTGCTAAGGTTAAAAACGTTACCTTTAACACTGAAGTTCTGAAAGATCCAGTTATAGCTAAAGCTTACCATGATAGGTTACTTAGTTATTATGACAGTTGTGGTTTCATTTACTACTCAATTGAGGAAGAATGGGATCGTTTTAAACAGGCTATTCTTGAAACTAACAGTACTCGTTTAGGATAAAAGGAGCAGAGTAGGAAAAATTATTTGAGTGATATGGCACTTGAGCTTATTTTGGAAACAAAGAATAGCAGGAATGTCCTTAAATCAATACCCTACTACTCCTAATAGAAAGCATTACAAAGAGCTTAATAAATGTGTAAAGGATCAGTTAGCAGCTGATAAGAATCTTTGGCTTTATGGCTTGGCTGATAAAGCAGTTAGACAGCACATCACAACAGCAGAGAGCTGTATTAGATAGATAATATTTTGTCTGGTACAAAACGGACAGGTGTATAGATATTGAAGGATAAACAAGGTAAAATTATAGAAGGTGAGGATTCTGTCATGGCTAGGTGGGCTGAGCATTTCAGCAAGTCCTATAAATAATCCAAAGCAATTGGCTCTAATTAGTGGCAAGTATTTTTTTTACCTTTTTTTAAATTAAAGAATACCTTTGTTTATCAGTAAACGTTTATTAGACATTTTTAGGGTGTATTTTTTATTTACTTGAATAAATATTTTTTTCTCATAAAAAAAAGTGTTTTTTAATTAAATTATATAAAAAAAAAGCTTACTTCAAATTTATTTATTATTTATTTATTATAGACTTTTGGAGAACATTTTTGCATAATCGGTCTGGAAGACCGACACCACCTTTTATTTCTATCATTCCACGCTGCTTCTGAAATGTTAAATGGTCTAGAGATCTGAAAATTTCTGATTTAGATTATGCTGATGATTTTGCTCTTTTAGCAAATGATGATGATGAGATGAACTCTTTCATTAGAGCTGTTGATGAGAGTGGTAGAAGAGTAGGTTTGGTGATAAACAGAGAGAAAACTAAAGTGATGAAAATTGGTCAGGCAGATGGTGCTTCAGTTGCTTTAAATGGCTGCACTCTTGAGCAAGTGTCTCAGTTTAATTACCTTGGAAGCTATTTAACAGATACTGGTGATATGTGACCTGAGATAAACATGAATAGGGATTGCTACTGCAACTTTTAAGAATCTTTGTGGAGAAATAGGCATATACACCTAAAGACTAAAATTAAACTGTATAATAGTTTGGTTCTTTCTAAAGTTATTTATGGTAGTGAAACTTCCTATGTAAACTGGTATGGTTATGGTAGTGAACTATCCTGTGTAAACTTGATGCTTTTGATTATAGATGCTTATGCAGTATCTTGGGCATTAGTTGGTTCAAATCTGTGAGTAATGATGAGGTTAGGCAAAGGAGTTGGCAACCTCCTTTGAGCAGCATATTGTGCAGAGAGGTTTGTTTATATTACCATTGGTTTGGCCATATTGCCTATATGCATAGCTATAGAGCATTGAATAGGGTTATGAACAGTGTGTCTAGGTCTCACAAAGAGGGGGATACTGATGATGTGGTGGGCAGACAACAACAAACAAGATCTTGTTAGAATTGGTGTACAGTGGCCAAATGCAGCAGATGTAGCTGAAGACAGATATGTTTGGAGAACGAAATTGCACAATTTGGTTGGACCTCTGTACCAATGGCTGCTTGATGTTGTTGATGATGATGATGAATATAATTGCATATAAGATCAATATGGCTATAAGCACTTTGCTGCTTTTTGTGGTTTAATATTTATGCAAAAGAAAATTATATCTGAAGGAATTTTCTTCTAGAGTCCTTTATTGCAGGGGGCGGGGGTGGCTCAGTCAGCAGCGCGCCAGGCTCGTAATCTGTAGTTCCCAGGTTCGAGTCCCAGCTGGGTCAGCATTGAGATTTATCTCCGCAAAATTCCCCGCCCTGCCCACGGTCAGTAGGGGACACCGATGGGCTTGGAAAGGCCGCCGTCCATCGGTTGGAGCGTTAAGCCGTGGCCCCATGTGCGGGAGAGCCATACCCTCTGCACGTTAAAGAACACGCTGGATGGCCTTGACGGGAGGCTACCATCTGTCTCCCAACAGCTGTTCCAGTGGGTCCCCTCCCCCAACCTTCTCTGAGCCTTCGGGGTCCATGTGACCTGGCCATTTAGCCCATGGTGTGCAAAAAAGTGCCGCTCAGAGGTAAAACAACCCAACCTTTATTGCAGAAAATTTTCTCATATGAAGCATGTGGATAAAAATGGTCATCAATAAGCATGGTTAGATTCAATCAGAATTGCAATTTTGGAGTTACACTTAAATCCATTGTTTGCTAAACTAGAGAAATCAAACAGAAGGTTATTACGAAAGAAAGTTGTTAAACATACATGTGATGTTATAAGACATGGCAACTGTTACTACTTTTTAATTTATTTTCTTATTACAATTATTTCAATGTATCTTTTAAAAAAATTTAATGATTCTAAAATTTGTGTATTTTTTTAAAAATTTTTACCAATATATCTGATAAATTTAGCTGTCAGCCTTTAATTTCCAGCTGTAAAGGAAATTGCATCTATGCAGCTTAATTGTTATTATTATTATAGTGAAAAAGTATTAAAGGTTTAGCAAGCAAATGTAGTCTGTAAGCTCATTTGAAATAATTAGCTGAAAAAAATTTGTTGCCCTGAGTTGGATTGAACCCACATCTCCCACAAGCATGCTGTCTTCATAACTGCTAGACCACTAGAAACTGTCTTCTTCAACAATATGAAATATAAGCAGTCTTGCATTTTTGTTGATTTGCCACTGGTGCCATCTATGTCACGAATTTGGCAGCCAAGCTGCTACACATTATTGCAGTAATATTTGCCACTCTTGTTCACAGTGTTATATAAACAATTCAGTAATAAATCACAGGAAAATATCCTGTAGACAAGAAACACTTGAAATAATTAACTGAAAAAAAATTGGTTGCCCTGAGTGGGATTCAAACTCATGTCTCCCAGAAACATGCCAGGTGTCATACTGCTAGAGACTAAATGTTTTCTTCAGTAATGCGACATATAAGCATTCCCACATTTTTGTTGATTTGCCAATGTGGGAATGCTTGTATGTCTCATTGTTGAAGAAAACTGTTAGTCTCTGGTGGTCTAGCAGTTATGATGCCTGGCATGCTTCTAGGAGACATGAGTTTGAATCCCACTCAAGGCAATCAATTTTTTTCAGCTAATTATTTCAAGTGTTTCTTGTCTACAGTACATTTTCCTGTGATACTTTTTACTATAAGCTCATTGTCTCTCAACTGAAGTAATAGCTTTTTTAAAGGCCACAAAAATAATAATCACATTTTTTTAAACTTGTTCACAGCATGGTTCCATACTATACATTTGGCCAGTTTAAATTGTGGTGAAAAATGCAACATGACTGTGAAGGGGTTAAAATTAAATAGAGATTAGAGCATCTGCCATATTATAGTTGGCTGAAGGTTCAGTTTTCCGACCTCTAAAACTCAAATTTTTCAACTATTTCATCACTTGAAAAGTATTTCAAGAATTTATCAAAGCCAGAGCTCCTCATTCTCCACTGCTTCTTAATTTCAAAAACTGAATAATCTGAACATTTGATAGAACTTCAATATTTAACTTCATACATACGTATAAAAACCTCATGCAGCCATGGGCTACGGACGTCCAACCAGACTGTGTAATTTTCCTCTCCAGACGTGTCTCTTTTGAGCTACAGCTGCTGCATTTGGCCACTCTAGGCCAATTCTAGCAAGGTCCTGTTTGACATTGTCTGCCCATCACATCCTAGGTCTCCCCCTTTTTCTGATACCCTTAGGTACATTGTTCATAATCCTGTTTGCCAATCTGCAGCTATGCATACAGGCAACATGGCCAAACAATGCAGTCTCTCTCTGCACAATATGCTGCTCAAAGGAGGTTGATGACTCCTTCTTCTAACCTCATCATTACTTACAAATCAAACCACCTAATGCCCAAGATACTGCATAAGCATCTAGAATCAAAGGCATTAAGTTTCTTGTTATCCTGCTTACAAAGCATCCATGTCTCACTACCATAACTAACCTTAGAAAGAACCAAACTATTATATAGCCTAATTTTAGTCTTTAGGTGTATATGCCTATTTTTCCATACTCTCCATAGATTCTTAAAAGTCCCAGTGGCAATCCCTATTATTCTATTTATCTCGTGCCGCACATCACCAGTATCTGTTACATAACTCCCAAGGTAATTAAACTGAGACACTTGCTCAATAGTACAGCCATTCAAAGCAACTGAAGCACTATCTGCCTGACCAATTTTCATTACTTTAATTTTTTCTCTATTTATCACCAAACTTACTCTATTACCATTCTC
This sequence comes from Ryuthela nishihirai, assembly GCA_038380435.1. NCBI lineage: Eukaryota > Metazoa > Arthropoda > Arachnida > Araneae > Heptathelidae > Ryuthela > Ryuthela nishihirai. The sequence goes on along the minus strand of JAWZYU010000008.1, from coordinate 70,960,030 downwards.
ATGAACAGCCCTAATGAATGAATTCATCTCATCAACATCATTAGCCAACAATGCCAAATCATCTGCATAATCTAAATCATAAATTTTGAAATCTCTAGACCATTTAAGGCCAAAATCTTTCCCCTTCAAAGAATTTTGCATTACATAATCAATAACTAAACTAAGGAGAAAAGGAGACAAAATGCACCCTTCTCTAACTCCACTAGCAATGCTAAACCAATCGCTGCAAGATGTACTCTCTCACACATGACTCAGTGTTATTATAGAGAGCTCTCGTTACACTAACTAAATGTCAAGTATTCCATATGATCTAAAAATCAACCACAAATTATGTCAATCAACAGAGTCAAAAGACTTTTTGAAATCTATAAAGCTAGCAACCACAGGTTTCTGTGGATTTTTCAAAATTTTTTAAAGATTTTTCAAGAATCTGTCTAAGTGAAAATATCTGATCTACACATCCCTTACCACTTCTGAATCCACACTGTTCATCACACAGTTCTCCATCAACCAAATTCTTAATTCTATTAAATATAATCAGGCAAAGAACCTTATCTGGAACAGAAAGCAAACTAATTCCTCTATAATTATCACAAGAACTGTGATCACCTTTTTTTTAAAATAGGGACAATGATAGCTGTAGTAAAATCCTTAGGAACACCTTTATCATGAAAAATATTCAAAATTTCAATCAGCCATGTGACAACACAAATGTTTCCAGCTCTAAGCATTTCAGTGGTGATTTTGTCCACCCCTGGGGATTTATGCAGTTTTAATTTAGAGATAGCCAATGCGACTTTGGAATGTGATATAGGGTCATCATTAAAGCCAGTAATGCATCTATCCTCATTACAAACAGTGGGAGTAGAAATAATCACATTATTTAGAACATCTCTGAAAGGCTCAGCCCACCTAACCATCCACTTTGACATATTTATCCCTCAATTCCTGTGTAGTACCTGTCTGTTTCTTCCCACATAAAACATTAACAATCTGGTACAATCCCCTGCTGTTGTGCTAACTGCTTCCTTTGCTTTGTCAGCCAAGCTATCAAGCCAAAGATTCTTATCAGCTGTTAATTGATCCTTTAAACATTTATTAAGCTCTTTGTAATGCCTTCTGTTAGGAATTTTAGGGTATTGATTCATATTAATCCTGCACTTCCTTCTTTCAGAACTAAGTTCCATAGCCTTATCACTCAAATAATTTTGTTTCCTCTGTTCTTTTTTACCCAAAAGAGTACTGTTGGTTTCAAGAAAAGCCTGTTTAATCTGTTCCCATTCTTTCTCAACTTCAGCAGTAATCAAACCATGATTGTCATAATGACTAAGTAACCTATCATGGTATGCTTTGGCTATATCTGGATCTTTCAGACCTTCAGTGTTGAAGGTAATTTTCTTAACTTTAGCACAACATTTCTTGAGCTTCAGCTGCAAGACACTTTTGACAAGGTAATGGTTAGACCCAATTTCGGCTTCCCTGTACGATCTAGTATTCCTAACTGAACTGGCCCATTTGCTGTTAATTAAAATATAATCTATCGTCTTCCTGTGCAACCCATCAGGTGAAACCCACGTACACTTTATATCCTGATTTTAGTCCCGATGTTTGTGGTATGTGTTAGTTATTCATAAACCATTAAGTTTACTTACCTGTAGGAGACATTCTCCATTGCCATTGGAACTACCAATGCCAAAAACTCCTGCCCAAAGGTCAGAGTCAGTACCAACTTTAGCATTGAAGTCACCTAGCACAAGAGAAATATCTCCTTTCTTCACAGAATTCAAAATATCCTGAAGCTGGCTGTAAAAGTATCCTTCTCATTCTCATCAGAGTCCTCGTGGGGGCATAACAACAGACAACATTCAAGTCTTTCATTTTTGTTTTAAATTTTGCTCTAAGAAATCTTTCATTAATGCAGTCATATCCTAGAAGAGCATCACTGGCATGTCTGCTGAGAAGCAAACCTACACCTTGGAGATGCTTTCCATCCTCTCTCCCTGAAAAGAGAAATTTAAAGTTATTTTTAAGTATCTCACCTTTACCTATCCATCTGGTCTCTTGCAAGCCTAGAATATCTAGGTTATAGTGCTGGAATTCTTGCATGAGGACATCAAGAGAATAATCTCTATGTAATGTCCTCATATTCCATGTTCCTGCAGAGAGAAAATGATTAGTAGGATTTTTAAATAAACTAGGTTTATTGAGATAGGTAGGACCAACAACATCAAACAGCCCCCTGATCACAGGCATGGGGCAAAGACATGTTCCTCCTCCGCTAAAGGCTGAAGTCAACGATGCTGGTAGGTACTTCAGGCACCACCTTTTCAAGTGGACTTTTTCAAGAGCCATATGGCTTGCCTGAGACACATCACTCCAGTTTAGGCTTGACGATGCCCAACTAGCTAAGTAAAGTTCAGGTACCTGCGATGACCTCTGATTAGGATTATCCACCAGCTGATATAAGGTATCCCATGCCTCTGTTCACTTAGGCTGGCAACCCAGAAACAAACAGATAACACAGCGACAGACTCTCCCTCAACAGAGACCCACCAGTGCAGCAAGTCCAGGATCAATAATCAAGCTCAAATCCATAAACAAGTCCAGTCTAGTAGGTATAAATGGTCAGCACCAGGACCCTGTGAAGTTGAATACTCCTCAGCAGGGTTGAAAAAAAAAGAAAAAAGTGACCATATGTAACCAGATTAGTATGCCTTACTGAACTGGCAGCCCTCCCTTTCCGTTCCCTTCCAAAAGAGAATATCATTTTTGAAAGGTACTAACGGCCTGCAACAGGAGAAGGCGGGGTTGGACATTAGGCGCTAGACCTGGCCAGTTCTGTGCATCATCACTGGGGATTGGTACACAGCTCTCCTTCCAGTTTATGCCTAGCTACCATTTACAGACCAATTTAACTTCAGGAGACCTAAATTAATATGGCTGCACATTAATTTTTGACTTTGCTGCATATTTTGTGTATAGTAGAATAACATGTTTTAAGTTGGATTGTATTGCTTTACCTATGAGTAGCATTTTTTTGCACATATTGGGCTAAATGGCCAGGTCACCATGACCCCAAGAGTTCAGAGAAGGTTGGGGGAAGAGGACCCACTGGATAGCTGTTAGGAGACAGTAGCTCTTCATTGCCATCCAGTATGTTCTTTAACAAGCATGAGGTATAGCTCTATTGCACATGGGGCCAATGGCTTTATGTGTACCTGACAGATGGCAGCCTTTCCTAGCCCATTGGGGTCTCCTTTCTAATCAAGGACAGTGGAGATTATCAAGATACGTTGATCTAAGGGATCTGGGTTCGAGCCCCGGATAAGGCGTGGATGTTAGTGTTGTTTTTTTCTGCTGAGGTCCTGCCATCCTCACAGACCTTCTACTATGGCATATAAACTGACAGGCTCCTGTCAGACTTCTGTGGCAAGCAGCTGCTTGAGGGGGTATTTATTATTTTATTTTTTTAAAACAGCAGTGTACTACACTGTGTAAAGTTTTTTAGTGTGTATTTTTTTTCCCCATTATGTATTAACTTTAATTTGAAAGAGATATTAAGTTGCTTGAAATGTGTTCACTGTGCCACTTTGAAGTGAAAACATAATAATTTCATTATTTTTAAGGTGCATTAAATCAAGTATTGTATTATGGATGCCTCTAATGGCCTTATCTCATCTATATGAAATTGATGTATCTGAATCTTTTCTCACTGAATGTGCAGTAAATGATGACTGGCTACGATTCCTTCTGTTTGCTCAGATTTTCCAAGTTCATAAAAAGCAGGTAAGAATTTTTATGAATATGTGAGTACGATGTACTCTTTATTTTCACCACCATTTAACTAGCAATTTCTGACAATACTCAAAGTTGTGGTTTAGCATCAAATTTGAGTAGTCTCTTTAGTTTTAGTTGCAAGGAACAATCCATTGTTGTCTATAGCTCCAGAAGGACAACCAATCAGCTGCTCATTTGTTTTCACATTGAGAGAATAGTGTGCATTGCTACTAGACCACAGCCTTAGATGCAGCATTTGCTAACATTAAAGGTTCAAAAAGTCTTATATGTATGCGTCGTTTTGTCAGTGTCTTATTATGCACCTCTTCAAGTGTGTTAAAATACAGTGTCTGCTTCGATACCAAATCTGGTTACCATTCCTGTTCAAAGCTTTCCTCTTCCACCTCTAGGAGGACTTATTTCTGGACTGCAAGACCTTCCAAACCACCAAGACAACAGAAACAGATTGATCTTCCTCTTATGGTAATCTCTGATCCATCAGACCACCCTAAAATTTCTAAAATGTTGTTAGCAGTGGTTAGTTTAACAACCTTGACATTAAGTTTTTTTCAATCTCAGTATTAAGCTGCCTCAAGACAGTCTTGGAGTAAATTCCAAGGTATTAAAGTAAGAAACAATCCACCAATCCTCAAAGACCTAAGGTTCCTACAGTGTAATTGTCATAGATTCCACACAAATTCGTAAGACATTAAGGTCCTGCTTGGGAACAGGAACTCATCTGCATATGACTACAGGAGACTTATTTGCAGGCAGACAACAATTGCATAATCTAGCATTTTCTCTTATTTATATGCAGGGATGCAATGATCCAACTCACAGGGATACCATCATTTATGTGAGCCACCATTCTCCCTTCCAGATCATACACCACACTGCCATCTTAATGGCAGTTGGACAGAGTGGAATTCTCCTCTGTGGAATACAAATTGACTATTTGCTCTCTCTATCTTAAAATGAAAGCATAGAAATACATCTTCTAGACTGAACTAGATGATCTTGCCTTGCAGTTGCCTTCCACCACACCCTGCTCATGTGAGACTTCAATGGACACAGTCATCTTTAGTACTAACACCACTGGGGAGCAGGGGTTGCTTCAATTGATAGTGCATCAAACTTTAATCTGCAGTTCCCAGGTTCTAGTCCCAACTGTACCAGTGTTGAAATTTATCTCCACTAACCCTCAACCTTCCCTCAGTCAAAAAGGGGACATTGATGAGCAAACATACCCTTTATACGCTAAAGAACATGCTGGATGACCTTGTTAGGAGGCTAGCATATGTCCAGGGTTCCCCTTACCCCTTCTTTCTCAGAACCCTTGGGGTCCTTGTGGCCTGACCATTTAGCCCATTGTGTGCAAAAAAAAGGTTCTCAGAGGTAAAACAATCCCAAACCAATGGGATAGTTGTTACCTCAAGCATGGGCTCGAGAATCTGTCACTCTCCATGTTGAATACCAGTGTTGATATGTATTTTCACTCTTCCCAAGTGACAAGTGACAAGTTATGTCTTCACAACCCAAGTGACAAGTTATGTCTTCACAACCCAAGTGACAAATTATGTGTACAGAGTGTTGGAAAGAACAGTCAAAAACCACTCATTTGATATTTGTGACTAGTGACTTTCTTTCCAATATCCAATATGTCTTTCATGGGTAATTCCCCCCCTCCCCAAGAACCACCTCATCTGCCCTTGAAATGTCAATCAAGAATTCATTTCTACAGAGAGAGTACCTGTTGAGAGTTTTCTTGATATTTAAAAAACATACACCATGTTTGGGAGATTTGTATTTTTCTTGAATTCCATGCATTTGACTTGCCAGATCACATGCCACTCTTCATCACAAATTTTCTTTTCATTATTTTTGTGTTAATGCAGTGGTCTGTGACAGACTTTCCCTCAAGAACCTCTAAATAAATTCCTCAAATGCTGCATCTTGAGTGTTATACTTTTCACTGTCAATATCAATTCTACCACACAACTTCCTCTGACAGTAGCAATGATTCCTGTATTGATTTTAGCAGTTTTTCTTCTTCCAGCTGAGGGTCATGAAATGACAACTGCCCTGAACAATCTCTGTGTGTCTGTGAAAAGTGGGGCGGGGGTGGCTCAGTCGGTAGCGCGCCAGGCTCATAATCTGTAGTTCCCAGGTTCGAGTCCCAGCTGGGTCAGCATTGAGATTTATCTCCGCAAAATTCCCCGCCCTGCCCACGGTCAGAAGGGGACACCGTTGGGCTTGGAAAGGCCGCCGTCCGTCGGATGGGACGTTAAGCCGTGGCCCCGTGTGCGGGAGAGACATACCCTGTGCACGTTAAAGAACACGCTGGATGGCCTTGACGGGAGGCTACCATCTGTCTCCCAACAGCTGTTCCAGTGGGTCCCCTCCCCCAACCTTCTCTGAGCCTTCGGGGTCCATGTGACCTGGCCATTTAGCCCATGGTGTGCAAAAAAGTGCCGCTCAGAGGTAAAACAACCCAACCCAACTGTGAAAAGTTTTAGTTCTCCTGACAGAACAATCTTCTGGCCACTTCCTTTTGGCACAATCTTCCAGCCACTTCCCAAGTTGTGGCTCAGGGATTTCATACTTCTATTGTGGCAATTTGGGGAACACTTCTTTCTATTGTGGCATCTCCAATTGGAAATTGGCCTTTTTACCATGTTATTTTAGGTCCAAGTGCATGCAGACACTGAATCATGAAGCTCCTATCCTCTTATCTCTCCTGTAGAGTGAACTGATGTTTGTTGCCCCACTTATACCATGTATATGTGTGTTAAAAACTGGAACAAAGATTTCAGGTCTATGTATTATGTCTGGATTTGATGGTGAGTTTGAAGCCCTCTGTGTGGTCATGGTGCTTCCTTACATTACTGGTCAAGAGTCTCTACAATGAGGCTGACAAACCAACTTTTTCTCTTCACCATCAACTGTTGTCCCTATAGTTGCTTAAGTCTACCTAAGGGGCATCAACAACAGTCTCAATAGTGTTGCCATTTGTCATCTGATCCACTTCCACCATGGTTTGCTGTCTCCCCTTCATGTGATTTTTCTCTGCATGATGAGGAGGTCATCCATGCCTGACAGTGTGTACCAGCAACTATTTCTATCCATTGTGTTGCATGCCCAACCCTATGCCTGTCTTCAAAGATGGCTTGAAGTCTTCTGTCGTGGTTAGATTGGCAATGGTCTGCTGTGATGCCATCATAGCAATGAGATTCCACCATAATGTTTCATCTTCATGGTTTCATACTATCATCTTAACTAGAACCACATAGTGGTTAAGTATCATCATTAGTGTGTAATTTTAACCTACTCACTTAGCTTGCTACAAGCTTTGATTTTGGTGTGGCCTCATTCTCATTCTGTTCATTTCAAGATCCACCAGCAGCTCCATGGCTGTCACATATACCATTTTGTTTGTTAAGTGCTGAGACTTGCTGCCATCAGGGAAAATGACTTAGCTTATGCTGCTGGCAGATTGGTCAGACTCTTCACTGCTGGTTCCATATATTAACTTCCATTAGTGCTTGACAATGTACATTTTCTGTTTTCCAAAATTATTTATGTACATGGCTTATGTTAATTATTTGCATTCTGTTGTAGAGAAAATAATTAATGATTTTATAATTATTGAGTTCTAGAATGTTATACTGATTGTGATTGAGAGTCTGTATAATCAAGCATTTTAATTAAGTAGTATATATATATATAATTATATTATGAAAATAATTGACTTTTGATGGAAAAATGATTAGTGCACACCAATTAATTGCATTTGCATTAATTAATTGCAATTATCTTTGCTTCTCAGGATACAGGAAAAATGGGAAAAAATTATTTATTATATACTGTATTTGCTTATATATTATTTTCTTATATAATATTCAAAAAAATATTAAGGATTTCTACCTTCCTCAAACTAATGTCTCAAATTTGATATTTTAGAATGTTATACTGATTGTGATTGAGAGTCTGTATAATCAAGCATTTTAATTAAGTAGTATATATATATAATTATTTATATTATAAAAATAATTGACTTTTGATGGACAAATGGTTAGTGCACACCAATCTTTTGCAGTGTGATGCCTTGGAAAGTATTTGTGATAGGAAACTTATTCTTGGATTATTAGTTTCACAATATTGCATATATTGGACCATTATTTTGAGCTTTTCAGAAAGCTCTCATGTTGGAGTCTTAGTAGTTTTTTTTATTTGGGAAAGTTATGGCTGAAACAGTTTTTCTTTTGAGCAGTGCATTGTGTTGTTTTACCTCTGAGTGGCAATTTTTTTTGCACATATGGGCTAAATATCTAGGTCACAAGGACCCCTAGAGCTCATAGAAGGTTGGGAAAAGGAACTCACTGAATGATGGTTAGGAGGCAGTATCCTCCCATCAAGGCCATCCAGCATGTTCTTTAACATGCCCAGGTATGGCTCCCCTGTACATGGAGCCACAGTTTAATGTCCCATCTGACTAAAAGTGGCTTTTCCAAGTTCATTGGTGTTCTCTTTATGACCAATGAGAGGGTGGGAGTTTAGCAGAAATTAATTTTGATCATGTTGCCAATAAATCTTATCCAAATAACACTGATTTAGGTGGGACTCAAACCTTGGAATTACAGATTAAGAGCCTGCCATGCTACCAACTGAGCCAACCTCTGCCCTCTGGGCAATGCCTCTAACAATGCATCTTAACATTGCTAAGTGATGTTCAAATTTCATTTCATTGGACTTTTAAGAGTTTCTGTCATTTTAACAGATTTAGATATCATATAATTTCCCAAATATTATATTCCTTGTGCCAACCCCATACTGCATTAAAGCTTAAAGTACCTATGTATAATAGAAACCAATTTGCAACCTTGAATAACTTTTTACCCACCTTTATAATTTATATCTGCACCTCCACTATTTTTTTTCCCATAAAAATTGTGAGAAACTAAGTCCAAATTTTGATATTCCATTGAAAGCATGAAATGTCTGAGTACTTTTGAGGATATAATATATGACATAGCTGTACATCCTGTCATTTTCTGAGTAAATATGATAGACCAGTTTTCATTCTTCTTTTTAAACAAATTAAAACATATATAAATTAAAAAAACCAGTTAAATGGTTTGAATTTAATGTGATAAAAATGCTTATTTTTTAATTCAATTTATTATTATTTCAATATCTTTCCTAGGTCATGAATCTGTTGTCCAAATTTTCAAATTTATGCATTGCCAATCACTTTCGTAATGCTATACAGAAAAAGTCATCTGTACCACTTAGTGCCTTATTTCAAAAAGATACACATCTTTCTTCTAACTCACAAAGAGATATTAGAACATCATTATACTCTCGCATTGGTGTTGCAAAGAATGCAACAGCAACTCCAGAAAATCGTGAGTAGCATTTATTAATCATTAATATTCTTGTTAGTTGTAGTTCACATGAGATATGTTTTTAATTGGTACTCTATAAGTAAAGCTTGATTGATTAAAAAAAAATAGCAATCTAACTAATAGCTGTGATAGTCCATGAATCAACCTAGGGCAATTTGCAAGTGAAAACAACCAAGACTGTTATTGGTTTCAGAACTTTCATTAGTGTTTCATTTGTATATGTATCAGATGATCTAAACCATTTTGTCCTAGAGTTTTTCCTTAGAATGTTTCCTCCCAATGTTTGCATTTTTGTAACATCTGATCTAATCAATAATTCTTAGTTTCAGTAATGTTTTTTTTTTGTTTATAAATTGGCTATTAACCTTAAAGTGTTAGGTTTTTCACAATTCATGCAATTGTAGCCAAGATAATTTTTAACTTTTTTCAGCAGTGAAGCAACTGAACTTTAGAACATTATCCTGTAGTGATTAACATATATTAATCATTCATTGATATGATTATATATTAACATATATATCATATCAATGAAAGAATATCTCATTCTCAATAATAAAATGACAGAAATTGAAATTAATGGTATTTAGGCAAAATTTCAAAAAACGGTTAACTGGTTTTGTACATTTGAAGGGTAAAGTATGCCATTTATACTTTTATGAAATTTGACCAAATATAATAGCCAGAAATTAATCACAACTTTTATAGTTCCATTGACTAGAAATAATATGTGAAATGCTGAATTAAAGAATTGAACAAAAATATTAATATGATAAGAAAATCTCATATTTTTGTAAGTAAATAACTCTTGTATTAATTGAAACCAGTAAGAATAAGCCCTGTTGCTTAATTAACCCTTCCAGTGTCCAGCCTGAAAAACAGGTTTCTATCCAGGGGCCAAGCTATTTTCTGCCTATGCTCAGCCAAAAAAAACTTTCACTTTAGAACTTTTTCCCCAAATAGCTAGTGAAAGGAATTATGGCATGTTGTATGCCAAATTAATCAGCATTTCATTCTGGATTTTCTGAAGTTATAATATTTAACAAAAAAGACAATATGTTTCATTTTAATAGGACTTTTTTAGAGTCATGTAGTAAAAAAATGCATCTGGCAACACAAATAAAAATTAAAAAAAAAAAACTAATAGAAATGATTATAATGCACATGAATAGAATGACTATGTATTTCTGAATAAGAAAAAAATTACTTTTTTGGTTTTAAGTAAATATTTTTGTCGTTTTGTAATTTTTTTCTTGGTACCATACTTTGAGAAAATTCCAGGCTTTTAGCCAACTGTGCCGAGTCAGATAAACAAGTCAACTTCAGAATTCTCCAAAAAAAAAACCAGTCAATGGAAATAGGTCATGTTATATACCAAATTAAACAAAATTTAATTACGAATTTTGTGAAAATAAATAATATGAGCTAATTTTCAAGCATATTGATTTTAATAAGCCTTTTTCATTGTGATATGGTGAAAAAAAGATCACACTATACAATTAAGGCTTTATTTTGGAAAACCTGATGAATAAAAATAGTTAAACTATATATTTATCAAAAGGGAATTTCCTCCTGAATAATATAATATTCAACCTGAAATATGATTTTTATTTCTTTTAATGATTCTTTTCAGTATCGTATTTCAAACATGGCCAGTGTTATGCAATGTGACTTGGACTTCTCACATTCATGGGATTTTCTGAATTGGTCATGAAATAGGGGAAAAAAAAAACTTCCTTGCCCACTTTTTTTTTAACTAAGCATGAATTTTTTTCTTTGGGTGTTGAAGTTTGGCGATCTTGGCTAAGTGCAGAAAGGTTTGTACACCAAGAACCAGCCCTTCCCAAAATTGCCCTCTCAAATGATGGCTGATTTTCTTAGCAAGGAAGTCTATTTTGCTTCTGTATCCAAGAAAATGGTACAAGTTAAAAGTTTTTTTATTAAGGAAAAAAGAAATAATAAAATAAAAATTACATATAACCTAATGGAATGTTAAATAAAATATCCGCAACAATTTTTAAGCTGGTCTCCGATCTAGCATAACTTGGAAAGATTGATAAATCAGCCCATTGAAGATTGCTAACTAACGGAAGTAAATATACAGAAATTAATTTGCTTTCGTATCCAAGACCTCATTTATTTTCAGAAAATGATACTATATCAAAATTTGTCTGGAAAAATAATAAATAATAAAATAAAAATTAACATATAGCCTAATGCGATGTTAAAATATCCACACCAACAAGTTGTAAGCCGGCCATACGATATAACATAACTATGAAAAAACTTTCAGTTTCAATTTGAAGGCAGGAAAGATGCATAGAATGCTGGAAAAAATTATAAAAATAACTTGGGAATACTGAAATAGGTTTATGACAGAAAAGAGTGTGAAACAGAAAAAAAAAAGGCAGTACGTATTTTGTAATTACTTCTAAAATCTATTGTTTTTAAAAATAGCATTTTTTTTGTTAATATTTAGGAGATTTTCAAAAATTTAAGGAAAAATTTGTTGATAATAGTTCAAATTTGTGAGCTTAAATCAGAAGGTTGCTTCAGCAAATAGGAATGTTAACAAGCAAATCGGCAATACTGTTTAGTGCTTCTAAGAAATGGCAGTCAGATGGCTTTATCAAATTATTTATATTGTAGTTTAATGAAATATGCATCAAATTAAAAAACAAAATATTATTTTTGAAGCCTGAATTATATATTTTTATAAGATATATGTATATAAATTACAATGGCAACTTTTATTTTAAAAAAAAACAATATTTTTTTGTTTTACTTAAAACATGTGCATACATCCTCTGCATATTTTTTTGGATTCTCTGAATGTGTGGGGCGGGGGTGGCTCAGTCGGTAGCGCGCCAGGCTCGTAATCTGTAGTTCCCAGGTTCGAGTCCCAGCTGGGTCAGCATTGAGATTTATCTCCGCAAAATTCCCCGCCTTGCCCACGGTCAGTAGGGGACACCGATGGGCTTGGAAAGGCTGCCGTCCGTCGGATGGGACGTTAAGCCGTGGCCCCGTGTGCGGGAGAGCCATACCCCGTGCACGTTAAAGAACATGCTGGATGGCCTTGACGGGAGGCTACCATCTGTCTCCCAACAGCTGTTCCAGTGGGTCCCCTCCCCCAACCTTCTCTGAGCCTTCAGGGTCCATGTGACCTGACCATTTAGCCCATGGTGTGCAAAAAAGTGCCGCTCAGAGGTAAAACAACCCAACAACAACTCTGAATGTGTACAGACGACGTGGACACTGGAAGGGTTAAGCAACAGTGCTCATTATTACTTTACTGAATAAATCAATAAATATTTTGCAGAAAAAATTTATTGATTTATCAAAGTTAAAAAGTCAACAAGTAGTGCTGTGATTGTCATCTATGTGTACTGAATAAATTTTGCAGTGGGCTAAATTTCAGTTGAAATGGGAACAGTCTCAAATATTTAGCTCACTTAGGAACTGGGTTGAAAATATTAAATTTAAAAATTTAATAACTTTTGTGTAATAGAAATATAGATTTTTCTTTTTCCTTTTTGATGTTGTAGAAGACACATATTTAAATGGAACCGAAATCAGTCTTGGTATATTAGTTTTTGCCTAAAGATCGCAAAATAGATTTCATAGCTACATTGTGCTGTTTTCCACCTAAACTACTGCATTAGAACATTGCAATATCATTGTATTAATATAAAAATAAATAAATAAATACCCCCTCAAGCAGCTGCTTGCCACAGAGGTCTGACAGGAGCCTGTCAGTTTATATGCCACAGTAGGAGATCTGAGAGGATGGCAGGACCTAAATATACTTAAAGTAAGAAATGTCGTGTTTTAAGAGCACAGAGTGTTTTTTATTTGGAGCATTTTGTAAGTGCTCTAAAAAAAAAGGTTAAAGTTTACTAGCTTGGGTATGGTAAGAAAGCAGGATAGCATAATGGATGATTTTGGATTTGCAATAATAAAAATTATAATTAACATTTTTGATGCATTTTTATTTGAAATCATACTGAAATATCATTTATATCATTAAGAGGCATGGTGTATTTTTGTTCGTTTTAAACTTTCTTGTACTGTTTCACCATTAAATTTGTAAACCTTAATATATGTTGTACATGTAAAGACTTACCTTTGTGTGATTCTGCCAATAATACTTATACCTGCTAAGTTCTGTGTTCATCTATCTTCCTACAATGTCAGTAAATATTCTTTCTATATGCTGGGTCCTCTGGAACTTCTGACAGTCATACAACAATAGCAGAGAACTTAGCATGTAGAAGGAATATCTGTTGACATAGTGGGAAGTCTGACAAACATAGAACCTAGCAGGTATAAATATCCTCAGTAGAATCACATAAAGATAAGACTTTAGGTGTGCAACATACATTAAGGTTTCCAAATTTAATGGTGAAATAGTGCAAGAAACTTTAAATCTAATGAAATATCATCCATCTGTCATCTACATATCTAAAATAAGAATTTCATGTTCCTTTTTTTTTATACAACCTCCTAAACATTGGATGGAAAGATGGACAAATTAATAATTAAGCCTCTGCTTCAAAAACAATGCTTAAAAAACATTAAAAGGAAAAAAGGTACAAAGTGTTTCCCAAGTCACCAAAAAGCTCAGCCTAGATCTACCCTTGGGTTTTGAGGGTGGGATGCTAATTGCATGGTTTTCCCAGGGCACCAGTAGATGGCAGCTAGATTAGGTCCACCACTGCTCAAACACATAAACAGCATTATCAATGAGGAGTCTACCAATTATGGGATCAAAATTTACAGTTGCCCATTAGTTGATGTTTATTTAGACTTGTATGGCTCAATAAAATGAACACCTGGCATATTAGCAGGATATGTTTAAATTCCACATAATCATTGTTACAATACCATGACAATGAATGAACTAATTCAAACTGCTGTTGAATCTTGCACTGTTATGCATGTTTTGTTTTCATTTCATCAAGCAGTGTGATCTTCCATGGTATTATATCTCAGTTATATAAGGATGTCCCCTAGCAGGTATTCAGCATTTTATCAGTGAAGTGGTTCAATAAGTTTCCATGTGGATGGTATCAGTTTTATATCCATGATGCAGAAATTGCTTTGATTTAGATTTATTATTAGAGTTTTCATGTAATTTAAAATGCATTTTTGTTCCTGGTGATTCAATAATTTTTGCTTTCAATGTATAATTATGTAAATTAGCTTACAGAATAGTCTGCATTAGTGCCATATTAGCTTGAATTAGATCATTGTCATGGTATTATAACAGTATTATGCAGAACTGAAATATAGTAAATATTCACTGTGTCTAAGTATATCTTTTTAATATTAACAGGATATTGTTGGGGGGGGGGGGGTTTCCCACACCAACTGCACTCAATTTTTTTCCAGCTAACTCTCTAATTGTTATTAGGCCACAGAGCTTTCCTGTGCTTTATTATTGGTGTGAGTATACAGAAGTGTAATCATTGCTTTTAAATTGAAATTTAATTATATGGAAATGGAAACAGGAATGAAAGGAAATATTTTTGTGAAATTGCATTTATTATAGCAGAGTAACTGTTTTTTTTTTAAGATGCAAAAGAAAAGTACTAGGAGCAACTTTTCCTGCTAGGTCTGGTCTCTTAGCACATGATGTATTAATCAGTCCCATAAGTGGTCCTAACAAAAGAGTTAATCTGGTCAGTATCATTTACCAGAAGAGCTAAATCGTCATTATGATCAAGTCAGATTTTTTTCATATCTCTAGACCATCTAAAGGCCTCATTCTTTCCCTTAACAATGAATTACTCATAACTTAATAACCAGACTAAAATTGAAGGTGACAAAATGCAGCCTTATTGAACTCCAGTAGTAATTCTAAACCAATCACTGCAAGTTTTTGGGATGGGGTTGACCCAGTCAATGGTTTGCCAGGCTCATAATCTGCAGGTCCCAGATTCGAGTCTCACCTGTGCCAGCATTAAGGTTTATCTCTGCAAAACTCTCTGCTCTGCCCTCAGTCAGAAGAGAACACCAAAGGGCTTGGATGGTCACCATCTGTCGATGGGATATAAAGCTGTGGCCCCATGCATGGGAGAGAGCCATACCTTGTGCACATTAAAGAACACATTGGATGGCCTTGATGGTAGGCTACCATCTGTCTCCTAATAGCTGTCCAGTGAGTCCTCTCCCCCAAACCTGGTCATTTTGCCCATTGTATGTGAAAAAGTGCTGCCCAAAAGTAAAACGCCCCAACTGCAAGCTTTATTAATTCTCATATTAATATGTAGACTATTTGCAACAATGCAAAGAACTTTTCCATGAACAGAGAGTAGGCTGATATCTCTATAATTAACAAAGAACAATGATCACCTGTCTCAGAAATAAAGATAATAATTCCTCTAATAAAATCTTTACAAACAAGCTTCTTATCATAGAAAATTTTTCAAAATTTCTGTCATCCACTTGACAATAAAATCATTCCCTGCTCTAAGCATACCAGTAATAATTTAATCTACTCCTGACAACTTATGTAGTTTTAATTTAGAATATATGTACTTGAATACCTGACTGTGCCAAGGTATTCAAGTGACCTCTGCTACTGTTTAGTTGGACACACAGAAGATGGTAAGTACTCATGTGTGGTGACATTGACAACTGTAATTTAGAAACAGTTGGTAAATAATAATATAGTGCATTGTTTGGATGCAAAATGTTAAGAAGAAATAATTCTTGAAGATGCACAACATACTGTTATGGTCATCTACTATTATTTTTATCTCTAATTTATTTAGTATCACTAAATTTGTTTCCTGTCCATTTCCTTCATGATTTAACATGTTCCCAAATTGTTTATATTTTTAAACTAAGTGACTAAGTAAAAATAAATACATCTATATTTTTGTTAATATGTGTTTTTTTTTTCTCCAGTTTCAGTACACGAATCAAGTGATGAAGAACATGCATCAATTTCTAGTGAAGAAACGGTATCAGAATTTGACACTAGTAAGGTTTTTTTTTATGTCCTTTGCAATTTTAATTCTGTTTATTTTATGTTTCTAGAAATTCTGTAATAATGCTGTGTGTTTCACGACTGATCTACCATATTTTGAGAGGTTATTCAAGAGGTAATTTTGAATAAAAAAGGTAATGCAATAATGATCCTATTTTCAACTTTTGAGGAGCTATAGATGATTGTTGGTGCATGCAGGAGAAAATATGTGCCAGTATTAATCCAGACTTTACTGGTAAATGTTTCAAGATGCATCTTGTGTTAATTGTTCAAAATGTTTACCACTGTTTTCAATACAGTTTTGCTTATATCAAATAAGAGTTTATTACCCATTAGATCATTTTATGGCTATCTTGTACACATGCTGAAGCATCTATAATATGACACAAGAATTTCTCTCTAATCTATACTTCGGCTTGTAGACCATCTCTTACATAAAATCCTCCTCCTCCCCCCCTCCCCCCCAAAAAAAATCATGCAGATTTGAAATTTGGAGAATTTAGTGGCCAAGGTATTGAACCAGTATAACCAATCCACCAAATCTCATCTCACAGATTCACGTAATCTGTAACTTGATGACCAAAAAGAAAGTGAAGGCAGCCCATCACGCTAAGAGAACATCTTGTGCCATGTCTCCAAAGGCACAGTGTCCATTAAAAGCAGCAATTTGTTCATCAGAAAGTTCAGTAAGTATGCAGCATTTAAAAGTTGTTCCTAAATAAATAGTTCAATCAACAAATGTTCAATTAGATTGCACCACACATTCACTGATAATCAATTATATAATGTTTGAAGTTGCTGTCACCAGTGTCTCATAAGAATTATCAGTGAGTGGGAATTTTGTGTATTGTTAATTCCATCCTGATTATAAATTGCACTTTATCACTGAATAGGGTATGGTTAAAACTCCAGCAATGCAACAGCACCCACTAGCAAACGTAAAACACAATTATCATAATCATTCAATTGAAGAGCTTGCAAATGATAAGGACCTTCATTATATATGGTTATATTGAGAGATATTAGAAAGGGTTAAGGTGGCAGTAGGTTCAAAAAGGTGGAAATTGCTATCCAAATGATACAAAGTGCTTTTTAACACATGGTCAGTTCATCATCTTCACTCGATCCTTGTGAAGCCATTGTCTACCATCTTGTAACAAACACTCCCAGATATATATTTCAGGTATCACTAAGGGAGAATATTAGTAACGATGGAAGCTAAAGAGAATTTCTGAAAAGAAGTTATATTTTATATCTTCAGTAGAAGTGGAAGAAAGCAATTATTATTTTGGTTGAGGAATTAATGTTGCAAGAACGTTTACTGCTTGTCAATGTTAGGTCTAGCAAGACTGCTATTAAGCAACATGTTTATATATCAGATTTTATTTTTTGTTTTAAAAAAAATTCCAGTTCACAACATTACTCTAAATGATGTCTTTGATATAAGCAAGGTTACTTTTGATTTATAAGGTTGAAGATATGCAGCTTTTACATTCACAAAGTTGTTGAGCAAAGTCCAATACACAAATATTCTTTTAGATATTATTTCAGCTGAGAATGATGGTTGTTCTCGATGAGAGGTGTCTGTTAAATAAATGGTAGATTGTAGGAGATTTTACAATCCTTAGAATGGCCAAAACTAAGACTAGGAGCGAAATAGATTTTTTTTTTTGTTTTGGTTATAATATTTGAGGTAGTGGTGTGCAAGTCCAAAATAGGAATGATGAAAGATAATATTTTTTCTAAATAGAATAAGCTGATTTTGAGGTTAAATAGATCTTTTTTCCCCTTTGAGTATTGAAGAGGCTCTAATGTTTCCACACCAGTTTTTTTAATATTATCATCTTTTTTTCTTACATGTTTATTCCATTTCTGAAGGTAGTTACAAGAGTTAGTTTAGTCCAGTAGCAAATATCATGTTTATTATTATTATGGTGTCAATTTCTTTATTTTGGTTTGTAGTTCATCTTTGAGACATTTCTCTTGTAGTCAGTATATCCAGTGGCTTGTTTCTCAGATTCTGTTGCATAAGTTTGTAGTTTGTAGGAAATTAAGTTTGTATATTTTACTTTATAGGTGGATAGAACTGTGTTTAGTAGGCTGCTTAATGTGAAGATCTGAATTTCATATTCTTTAATGCTTTCAAATAAGATATTTCTTTCTGTCTGATAGTGAGAGCAATTTATGAGCACATGTGTGACTGTAATAAAAAACTTTGCCTTCATAATGTGTACATTTGAAGGTGTCAGCTTTTTTTATTAAGTGCTTTTTGTTATTAAGTCTTGTGTGACCCATCCTGATGCATGTTATTTTTATCCAAGTCCTGTCTATTTTCCACAGTGGAGCATGTTTCCGATAGATGAGAAGAGATCAATCTTCTGTCGTTGATAGTGTTGGAAATTTGATCACAGAACAATTTCAGAAGTTTTTCTAAAGTTTGATGCTTGAAATCTGCCTTGAATTTGTTCAGATTGTGATAGAGATGGTGGATGTATTGGGATTGATGTCTTTGGTGAGGGAGTTAACAATTTCATTTCCAGTAAGTCCAATGTGACTAGGAACCCACTGGAAATGAATGTTCAAAATGTTGAAAGCTGGAATATAAATTTGCATTTAACCTTTAGAGAGTCTAAAGTCAGTTAAACATTTAATTTAATTAGGCTTAAATAGCCTTCATTTTAATTTTAATTCGTTTTTTAATATTGAAAATGAGATGCTGTTTCATTTGGTAACGTTACCTATTGTATCTGTTAATCCACTGCAGGATAAAGTTGTAATGTTCAGCTTAGTCTTTCAAGCAGAAAAAAAAGTTAGAACTTATCTTGGCCACAGTTTCATGCATTGCAAAATACGACAGGGGTTAAAATTGTAATATAATTTTTTTTCATGTTGATTTCACTTGAAAAAAATGCTGATGATGAGAATATTATTCCCTTTGTGGCTGTAGTTATCATACTTGAACGACCAGCTTTTGGGATGATTTCTACATTATAATGTACATGCTGAATGTCAGTGAAATGATGTTAAAAAATAATTTTTGTATATTCTTGCTCCTTTGGTAATAAGTGAAGCACAAAGAAAATTTTAATTGAAACTTCTTTTCATCTAAACACGAAAATTTGGGTGTGAAGGAGTTAATGTTAAGAAAAATTTATTTAATGGCTATTTTCAGTATCTGTACTTCGGCCAAACTCACAAATGATTGAGTTCTTGCAATCAGTGAGCCATGGCTCAAAACATTTTGCATCATTAGTGAGGTCCTACTGTGTTTAAAGAAAACGTTATTTTTATAAAACAGCTATTTTAGTTAGTAATATTAATTTTAGCAAACATTTTAATACATAATTTTTACCCATGGTTTTAGCAAAAGGATTGAAATGTGCTTTTTTAAAGTGCAATATTTAAAAAAAATTTAGAGTACTATCTTACATAATCACGACACTGAGACCTTATTTAACTGTCTTAAATCTTCCCTTGGAAATAATAGTTTCAAAAAAAATTATACTGAAATAAAACAGCAATTAGGGATAAGTTATTTTGGACAGAGCTGGAAATTTTTTGATGCAACACACAAAAGCAAATAACACTGAAACTGACTGCTATTGCTATTGCTCAGTACAAGTTAAATTGGGGGCGGGGGCTCAGTCAGTAGGCGCCAGGCTCGTAATCTGCTGTTCCCAGGTTCGAGTCCCAGCTGGGTCAGCATTGAGATTTATCTCCGCAAAACTCCCCGCCCTGCCCATGGTCAGTAGGGGGCACCAATGGGCTTGGAAAGGCCGCCATCCATTGGATGGGATGTTAAGCCGAGGCCCCGTGTGTGTGGGAGAGCCATACCCTGTGCACGTTAACGAACACGCTGGATGGCCTTGACGAAAGGCTACCATCTGTCTCCCAACAGCTGTTCCAGTGGGTCCCCTCCCCCAACCTTCTCTGAGCCTTCGGGGTCCATGTGACCTGGCTATTTACCCAATGGTGTACAAAAAAGTGCCGCTCAGAGGTAAAACAACCAACCAACCAACCAACAAGTAAAATTAAAAATTAATAAAAATATTGCTTTTCAATTCCCAAAACATAAAAGTGTAATATTTCATTTAGGTTTTTTATTAATTTTTGCTCTTTTATTTTTCATTAATCCTTTCTTCTAGTATATACAGGGCTGGCCTTAAGCTGATTGGGTTATAATTTCTGCAAAGAGAGGGAATAATGAAATGCAAAGAAAGGGGATATTGTCATGTGTTTTGAGAGCTACAGATTTTAGAGTTAGTAACATTGCAAGTGTAGATTTTTTAGTAAGTTTAATTTTGTTTAATTGTTGTTTGTGTTTAAGTGTATGGGACCCACATTTGCTAAAGCTGGGCCTGGATATATATAATATGACTAATTTGCATTTAATAATTTTTTGCAATAGTACAAAGTTTAAGTTCTTATCTTCAGGTGTTAAGAAAATCAGCCAGTCTGATTAGACTATTGTTAACTAAGTTAGTGTGCTACAGATTTAAGACAAGTATTTTTTTACACATAACATTGTAGCAAAATGTGACAAAAGAGTTTTCATTGCATTTTTAATTTTTAGGTGCTCTTGCCTTTTTAAAAGACATGTTTGGACAATTGTTGCATTCTCATAACACAGATGTTCCATGGAAAACTTTACTGCATGCTAGTTATGTATTCTCCAATCCTATATTGGCTCTTCTGGCTGCTGCTTATCCGGTTTGTTTGTGTTTTAATGTTGCATATTCAATTTAAAAAAGTATATATTTTTTTTTATTCTCTTTAAGTAAAATGTGTAAATTTCATGGTATATTAAGAAATAATCTCAATTTATAAATTATTTATGCCTTAACTGGCATAATGGATAGAAAGCTAGCGACTGTTCCAGCAAGGCAAACTTTGTGTACTGTATTAGCTATAACTAAGGCAATGGTCAGCAGTGACTTCGGTCTTAATAAGGCATGTCATTATATGAGAAGGACTGTAAAAGCTAGGAGTAGCTTCTAAGATTATTCTCTGTCCTATATGTCAAAATGAAAAAAAAAAATACAAATTTCACCAGTAATATTAATATCAGTTATCATTGTGCAAAAGATTATAAAGATGGGTTCAATATTATGTTAATAAATATGAAATCATGAGTCCAAAGTGGATAACAAAAACTGAATTGAAGAACAAGTTTAATTTTTAACCCTTCCAGTGTCCACGTCGTCTGTATATGTTCGGAGAATCTGAATTGAGAGATCAAGGACGTATGTATCTGTTTTTAGTACAACAAAAAATATATATTTTTTGAAAATAAAAATTGTCATTGTAATTATATATATATATCTTATGAAAATATATAATTCAGGATTCAAAAATAATATTTTGTTTTTTAATTTGATGCATATTTTATTAAGCTACAATATAAAAAATTAGATAAAGCCATCTGATTACATTTCTTAGAAACACTAAACGGCATTACCAATTTGCTTGTTAATGTCCCTATTTGCAGAAGCAGCCTTCTGATTTAAGCTCACAAGTTTGATTTGAACTATTATCAGCGAAGTTTTCTTTATATTTTCGAAAATCTCCTAAAAACTATTTTTAAAAACGATCAATTTTGAAAGTAATTACAAAATACGTACTGGCATTTTTTTTTTCGTTTACACTCTTTTCTGTCGTAAACCTTTTCCAATATTCCCAAATTATTTCTATCATTTTTCCCAGCATTCTATGCATGTTTCCCACTCTTAAAATCGAAACTGGAAGTAAACATCCTTCTTAGAAATTCTGGTTGCAGCTGCATTTAATTATGCTTCACTGAGGCAAACAAGACACAGATGGCTGGCATATGCAATCTCCATTGTGTGTGCTATAAGTGTTTTTTACAGTTTTGGTATAGCATATTGGATACCCTTTGTAAAGTTAGTATTTATTTTTTTTTATATTTAAACCTTAGTTTTCATTTCAGTAGTTTATTTTCGGAAATTATAATTTTTGGAACATCCCATTAGGTTTTCAGGAAAAGATCGCAGTATACAATTAAGGCTTCATTTTGGAAAACCTGATGAATAAAAATAGTTAAATTATATATTTATCAAAAGGAAATTTCCTCCTGAATAATATAATATTCAACCTGAAATATGATTTTTATTTCTTTTAATGATTGTTTTCAGTATCATATATTTTAAACCTGGCCAGTCTTTTTTTCATCTTTTGGCCAATCGATAAGTATTAATTTTTTTCATAGTTATGCTACATCATATGACTGACCTACAACTTGTTGCTGTGGATATTTTAACATTGCATTACACTACATGTTAATTTTCATTTTATTATTTATTTCTTTTCCAGTAAAACTTTGATCTAGTATCATTTTCTGAAAATAAATGAGGTCTTGGAAATGGAAGCAAATTAATTTCTGTAGATTTACTTCTGTTAGTGAACTTTCGATCAGCAGATTTATTACTCTTTCCGAGTTATGCTAGATTGAAGGCTGGCTTAAAAGTTGTTGCAAATATTTTATTTAACATCCCATTAGGTTATATGTAATTTTTCTTTTATTATTTCTTGTTTTTGGTAAAAAGAACTTTGAGCTTGTACCGTTTTCTGAAAATGAATGTCAGTAAGCAACTGAAAATGTACATACAGAAGCAAAATAGACTTCCTTGGTATGGAAATCAGCCGTCATGTGGGAGCGCAATTTCGGGAAGGCGTCTCCCTCTACTAAACTCGAGTAGAAAGTTTCACCCCCCCCCCCCCTCTCTAAAAAATTAAATTAAAATTTTTATAAAATTATGAGTTTTTATGTTAATATTGAATGATTTTAAAGGCAATCCCCCCCCCCCTCAGTACCTTGGCTGTGCCACGTAGACGATGTAACGTTTTCTTTTTTGCTTTGATGCACAAGCCTTTCTGCATGTAGCCAAGATCGCCAAACTTCAACACCCAAAGAAAAAAATTCATAATGTTTATCAAAAAAAGCAGCCAAGGAATTTATTTTTCCATTTCATGTTCAGTTCAGAAAATCCCATGAATGTCAGAACTCCAAGTCACATTGTATAACACTGCTAGTGCATGTTTAAAATATACGATACTGAAAAGAATCATTAAAAGAAATAAAAATCATATTTCAGGTTGAATATTATATTATTCAGGAGGAAATTTCCTTTTGATATATATATAATTTAACTATTTTTATTCATCAGGTTTTTTTAAATGAAACCTTAATTGTATACTGCGATGGATCCTGGACTTGCTGCACTGGTGGGCCTCTGTTAAGGGAGAATCTGCCGCTGTGTTTTCTGTTTGCTTCTGGGTTGCCAGTCCTAAGTGAACAGAGGCATGGGATACCTTATATCAGCTGGTGGATAATCCTAATCAGAGGTCATTGCAGGTACCTGAACCTACTTAGCTAGTTGGGCATCGTCAAGCCTAAACTGGAGTAATGTGTCTCAGGAAGGTCATGTGGCTCTTGAAAAGGTGGTGGCTGAAGTTCCTACCAGCATCGGTGACTTCAGCCTTTAGCGGAGGAGGAACAGGTCTTTGCCCCATGCCTGCAATCAGGGGGCTGTTTGCTATTGTTGGCTCTACCAATCTCAATAAACCTAGTTTCTTTAAAAACCTACTAATCATTTTCTCTCTGCAGGAATGTGGAACATGAGGACATTATATAGAGATTATTCTCTTGATGTCCTCATGCAGTAATTCCAGTGTTATAACCTAGATATTCTAGGCTTGCAAGAGACCAGATGGACAGGTAAAGGTGAGATATTTAAAAAATAACTTTAAATTTCTCTTTACAGGGAGGGAAGGTGGAAAGCATCACCAAGGCGTGGGTCTGCTTCTCAGCAGATACGTTAGTGATGCTCTTCTAGGGTATGAGTGCATTAATGAAAGGTTTCTTACAGCAAAATTTCAGACAAGCATTAAAGACTTGAATGTTATCTGCTGTTATGCCCCCACTGAGGATGCCGATGAGGATGAGAAGGATAGGTTTTACAGACAACTTCAGGATATTTTGAATTCTGTCAAGAAAGGAGATATTACCATTGTTCTAGGTGACTTCAATGCCAAAGTTGGTACTGATTCTGACCTTTGGGGAGGAGTGATAGGCCCTTTTGGTATTGGTAGCTGTAATGGCAATGGACAACGTCTCCTACAGGTAAGTAAACACAATGGTTTCAGAATAACTAACACTTATTACAAACACCGCGACATACATAAGTACACATGGGTTTCACCTGATGGGCTGCATAAGAATATGATTGATTATATATTAATTAACAGCGAATGGGCTAGTTCTGTTAGGAATACCAGGGCATATAGGGGAGCTGAAATTGGATCTGACCATTACCTTGTTAAAAGTGTTTTGCAACTTAACCTTTAATACTGAAGCTCTGAAAGACCCAGTTATAGCTAAAGCTTACCATGATAGGTTACTTAGTCATTATGACAGTCATGGTTTGCTTACTACTGAAGTTGAGGAAAAATGGGGCTGTTTTAAACAGGCTGTTTTGGAAACAAACAGTACACTTTTAGGAAAAAAAAGGAGCAGAGGAGGCAGAATTATATGAGTGATAAGGCACTTGAGCTTATTTCAGAAAGAAGGAACTGCAGGAATGTCCTTAATCAATACCCTACTAGTCCTAATAGAAAGGATTACAGAGAGCTTAATAAATGTGTAAAGGATCAGTTAGCTACTGATAAGAATCTTTGGCTTGATGGCTTGGCTGACAAAACTGAGGAAGCAGTTAGGCAGCACAACAGCAGATAGCTGTACCAGATAGTTAATGTTTTTTTATGGTAGAAAACGGACAGGTATACAGGGATTGAAGGATAAACAAGGTAAGGTTATAGAAGGGGAGTATTCTGTCATGGCTAGGTGGGCTGAGCATTTCAGTGATGTTCTAAACAATGTGGTTAGTTCTACTCCCATTGTTTGTAATGATGATAGATGCATTGGTGGCTTTAATGTTGGCCTTATAACACAATCTGAAGTTATTTTGGCTATTTCTAAACTTAAACTTCATAATTCCCCAGGGTGAGATGAAATTACTACAGAAATGCTTAGAGCTGGGAATATTTTTGTTACCACTTGGATGACTGAAAATTTGAATATCTTTTATGATAAAGGCATGGTTCCTAAAGATTTTACCAGAGCTATTATTATCCCTATTTTCAAAAAAGGTGATCGCAGTTATTGTGATAACTATAGGGGTATCAGCCTACTCTCTGTTCCAGGTAAAGTTCTTTCCATGATTGTGCTTAATAGAATTAAGAATCTGGTTGACAGTCAATTGCTTGATGAGCAATGTGGATTCAGAAGTGGTAGGGGATGTGTTGATCAGATATTTTCACTTAGGCAGATTCTTGAGAAATGTTTATAGTTTCAGAAACCTTTGGTTGCTAGCTTTGTTGATTTCAAAAATGCTTTTGACTCTGTTGATCGACATAATTTATGGTTGATTGTGAGATCATATGGTATACCAAACAAGTTAGTTAACCTTATGAAAGCTCTCTATAATAACACTGAGTCGTGTGTGGGAGTTGGTAAGGCTTGTAGCAATTGGTTTAGCATTACTTCTGGTGTTCGACAAGGGTGCATTTTGTCTCCTTTTCTCTTTAGTTTGGTTATTGATAATGTTATGCGAAATTCACTGCAAGGGAAAGATTTTGGCCTTAAATGGTTTGATGATATGAAAATTTCTGATTTAGATTATGCTGATGATTTAGCCCTTTTGGCAAATGATGTTGATGAGATGAACTCTTTCATTCAAGCTGTTGGCGAGACTGGTAGTACAGTAGGTTTGGTTATGAATAGAGAGAAAACTAAAGTGATGAAAATTGGTCAGGCAGGTTGTGATTCAGTTAATCTGAATGGTTGCAGTCTTGAGCAAGTGTCACAGTTTAATTACCTTGGGAGCTATGTAACAGATACTGGTGATATACGGCATGAGATTAACAGACGAATAGGGATTGCTGGCAGTACTTTTAAGAATCTGTGGAGAGTGTGGAGAAATAGGCGTATACACCTAAAGACAAAAATTAGACTGCATAATAGTTTGGTTCTTTCTAGGGTTAGTTATGGTAGTGAAACTTGGACGCTGTGTAAACAAGATAACAGGAAACTAGATGCTTACGTAATATCTTGGATATTAGGTGGTTTAACTTTGTAACTAATGATGAGGTTAGGCAAAGGAGTCTGCAACCTCCTTTAAGCAGCATATTGTGCACAGAGAGGTTTAGCCATGTTGCCCATATGGATAATTATAGATTGGTGAATAGGGTTATGAACAGTGTGCCTAGAGGGCTCAGAAGGAGGGGGAGACCTAGGATGCAGTGGGCAGACAATGTCAAACAGGACCTTGTTAGAATTGGTGTACAGTGGCCGGATGCAGCAGATGTAGCTCAGGACAGATATGCTTGGAGAATTAAACTGCATGGTCTGGTTGGACCTCCATATCCCATGGCTGCTTGAGGATGATGATGGTACCGAGAAAAAAATTATTAAATGAGAAATATTTACTTGAAACCAAAAAAATTTTTTTCATTATTCAGAAATAAATAGCTTTCTATCCATGTGCATTATAATTATTTCTGTCTATTAGTATTTTTTAAATAAATTTTTGTGTTGCCAGATGCATTTTTTGCTACATGACTAAAAAAGTCTTATTGAAATAAAACATATTTTCTTTTTTGTTAAATACGTTATTTTCAGAAAATCCAGAATTAAATGCCATAATTCCTTTCATTAGTTATTTGGCAAGAAAAAGTTCTAAAGTTAAAGTTTTTTTGGCGGAGCATAAGGAGAAAATAGCTTGGCCTCTGGATGGAAACCTGTTTTTCAGGCTGGACACTGGAAGGGTTAAATAAAAAAATTGATAGCAGAGGCACACTTACAGTTTTTTAGCAGATGCAGCACCAAAAGTAGACTGCTTGTTGTTAATGCAGAAACTTATGCAATATATTAAATTATATATTATATATATTAATGCACAATATATTGAACATGCGCACAAATCTGAATATATATGTGTGTATATCCAGATTTTGGATATACATTTATATCCTTGGTTATAAATGTATACTGATGGGCAAAGGTTAAGTTACAACCCTGTGTTATGTAAATATAAACTAATGTTGAAACTCTATAGCTTCTAAAATAAGTTTTTTTTTTAAAGTGTGAAGCAGATAAAGATCTCAATCAAATATATCAATATCTCAACTCTTAACAATATTTGTTCAGTATTTAATGAGTAACGGAAGTATTTGACAATAACACTGCCAATCATAAACATTTATCTCAGACTGAATAAGTGTTATTATTTCAAATGATTTAATTATTTATAATAAGTGTATATTTTAGAAGTTTGTGCAAATTAGTCACTCAGTATCTCAATTTTGTATAAATTTTTTTGTTATTGTTAAATATTCAAACTTTCATAACTCATTAATTACTAATGAATATTGTTGAAAATTGAGATATTGATATATTTGACTGAGATCTGTATCTGCTATCATATATTTTAAAAAAAAAAGCTTTATTTTAGAAGTTATAGAGCTTTGATGTTAGCTTCCCATTTACAAATCACAATGTTGTAACTTAACTTTTATACTTTTATTCACCAGTGTATATCCAAAATCTCGATTCTATATTTGTGTGAGTTTACTGATGTACATTTTTTTTACACATTTCTTATGTTATTGTGATATAATCAAATCATATTTACGCTATTTTACTTTCATATGTAAATTTCTGTAAGTTTCTGCATTAACAACAATATTTCACTTCTTGGTTTTATCTGCTAAAAATCTAAGTTTGTCTCTACTATTAAGATATTGATTAAAAATGAAACTTCTTCAGTTCAA
Organism: Ryuthela nishihirai; assembly: GCA_038380435.1. Taxonomy (NCBI): domain Eukaryota; kingdom Metazoa; phylum Arthropoda; class Arachnida; order Araneae; family Heptathelidae; genus Ryuthela; species Ryuthela nishihirai. The sequence goes on along the minus strand of JAWZYU010000008.1, from coordinate 70,932,010 downwards.
TCTTTGTCATTAACTTGCACTCATCATTTCATATTTGCTAATATCATATTTAAACTATCTTTGCCATCTTTTGCACAATGCTTATATCACTGCTGTTGGGGATATTTGCATTACTGATTACATGGTATATTATTTTAAATATGTTAATTGTTTATATTTTATTATTTAAGATTTCCTAAATAAAAATTCCATACTTTATATCTTATAAATAAGACTTCATAGTTTTATGCTTTAATTGCTTTTTTTTCCAAAAAAAAAAAAAATGAAAATGAAAATAGTAATTTAAAGAAAGTTTTTCTCAAAAAAAAATTAATAATAAAATAAAAAGCCATTAATGTGGGATGCAGTTTCCAAATATATTCAATACACCTTTGTGTTTGTGATTCTTTTACTTATTCTCAGTTGAGTACTTCTTTTTACATCCAGCTATACTGTTTGAGGAGAATATTAATTTTATTTTTGATATCAGTCACCTATGTCATCTGTCTGTAAATTTTTATGATTTTTCAAGTGATGCAGACATATGAATGCTATTACCTATCCTCCTATTGATTATTTGCTTCTTTGTCATTTGGTTGGTTTGAGGATTTGTAATATCAGTTGTTCTACTATATCTCACAAGTCCATTCTCCAATCATAATAAGTTACATGCCAAATGAAAGCTTGTAATATGGAATTTGCCATAGATAATAAGAAAATTGTATCCCTTCCCCACTCCCACCATTCACACATATTATTGCATAAATTAGAGGTTTTCAGTTTACAACTTATGAAGGAAGTTTGTTAGCCCACTGATTGAATGTAAATGAGTATTACTGGTTTCATCTAAACTGGCTTTGAATTAAAGCAGTTAATATTATTATTCCGGAGAAACTGTAGAAAAGCTTCTGAAATCAGCATGTATTAGATACAAGTGTCTTTACTCATGGTTCGTACTAATTGTGTCTAATAATGTGCTGAATGCTATATATATATATATATTTTGCCTTCATTACCCTTACTAGCATTCTGAAATGGGGGAAGGGCATGCCCCCTTGGCCTCCCCTACATCCAGCCTTGCTTGTATACCATAGTTAAATTAGACAGCATAGTTTGGTTTAATTATTTTGTTTCAGTAGAAGTGCTTCTAGAATTTTTTGTTGTGCTACAGATAATCTGTTTTATCTTCTGTATTGTACCTTGTGATTTTTAATATTTTTGTATTAGATAATATTCTTTTAATGAGGCATATCAAATGTATTATTTATTGCATGATCCAATAACTTTAGTTTGTGTATCTCTGCAGAATGCTAAAATCATGCTTTTAAAAATAAAGCGGTCGTAGATGTAATGTTTATTTTCAATGTTCGGTTAGTCATAGTTCTAGGAACATTTTATGAGGGTCGTAGTTGGATTAATGACATTGATATTTTTTTTTTTATTCTCATAAATTTTGTATGAAAGAGGGGCTTTAGTTTGCAAACTCAAATTTAAATTATTTTAGGACACATAAGACTAATGAAACCTCTGTTAATAAAAGTTAGGCTTTTAATAAAGGTAATTGTAAGCTTGATTTCTTTTGGCTCCATTATGTTTCTGCAATATTTTATGTTAGCTTGTTTTAAGTGGTAATATTTCATACCCATTTACAATTTAAAAAAAGCTGTTTAATTTAGTTTACTATTTGTTTTTTTAACTTTTGAATAGGATTCTTCACTTATAAGTTGTTTTATTTCCTGGTTGGCTACCACATTAGCAGAGAAAAAATCTTATCAGAAAAATCAGAGCATAGAGGATATTATTAATGCATCATCTGAAGTTGATGTAGAAAATTTTTTATTGCAAGCAGTGAGAGAGCGAAAAATTATGAATTTATGGTATGGAGTCTCATTGTTTTTACCAGTAAGTATATTTTTTCCATTGAGGTGGTAAGTAAAACTTTTACTGTAGCAATACACTCAAACTGGCACATATTTTATTGCCTTTACTTTTTTTATGTGCCTTTGATGCTAGGGGGGCTAATTATTTGACCACCCAGCACAAAAGCTTTTTGGTGTCCTCACAGAAAGTTAAACTGAACAAAAGGTATATTAATAAGACAAAAGAAACATTGATCTAATTGTATACATAATAATAAATAATTCATTCTTTCATTTGCTCATTCATTTTAAATTTAAAATCACAGTACAGTAAGTTTAAATAATATTTAATTTCAGCAATGCCACTGTTATGTTAAAAAATTAGGTAATTAAAACAATATACCAGCTAAAAGTTTAGGAATCTGTCTACAATTTATCAGTAGTAGCTAAATAAATCATGTTTGCCATAAGCAGTGGGAGAATTTGTACTCATGAGTTTAATAGTCCTTAACTTCTGTGGGGTCTTTAAAATCTTCAAAGTCTTTAGCTAAACATGACTGCAGTGCAAGTGGAAAAAATACTGCTATTCTGAGCAAAGTTTCAAAAGTTGCATTTGTGACTGGCTCAGTCTCTCATGTTGCAGCCTGATGATTTGTATTGTTGAGAGCAATGTATATATTCCTCCTTGATTGTAGCTTTGGTGCTTTTACTGTTGTGATGTCATGCATAAAGCCCATGTGACAGTAAATATGATGCCAGACAAGACAAAATCCCCTCCCCCTGCAAAACTTCCTTAATTATAAAAAAAATCGCTTGTCTATTAAAATTACATTATTTTTTAATTATAGTGTAAAAAATTTCGTATCTACTCTAAAAATATATTTTTAAATACATATATTTAATAAATGAAATGAGCTTGTTTGGTGTTCTGGCGATCACCTGTTTTGCCCACCCCAAACACCGGCCCTGGTCAAGTATGCAGAGAAACCAGTCCAAGAATATTACATTTCAGTTACTCTAGGTTGTTAAATGCTTAGTAATACTTCTGATAGATCAAATATCTACATGACAACATGTATACTCTAATGATGATAGATTAGCATAGCAGCAACATAAAGTAAGCAGGTTGTAAAATTAAAAAATTTTAAAAATTTAGTCATTTAAAATATATATAATAATTGAAAATATGTATGCAACCACAATAAAAAAAATGAAGACTATTCCTGTTGCTTAGTGTATTTTGTACTTCATTATGTAGAAAACCTGGATTGAATCTGAGATAAAGCATGGATATTTATATATTATCTGTTACATTAGTAAAATTTAAATCACAGCACTTCGTATTAACAATTTTTGAACAATATTATGTTGTATGTCACCATGGGCATAGAAGACAATTGTCTTGAGACTGGTGGAATCACACACAGCTCAAGACAAATCCCACCTGTGCTAGGGTAGAGATAAAATCTCAACACTAGCACAGGTGGGACTCCAACCTGGGAACAGCAGCCTGGACCTATCAACTAAGCCAACCCCTACACCCATATACGTTGGTTAATATTTAGTTTTAATGCTAACCAAAAGCTACATGCATACCAACTCTCACATACAGCTTTTTATTTATGATAGTTCATGCATGGCATTATTTATAGTAGTAGTAAGGTCCAAAAGTTTCCAGCCCAAGGGCATTAAAGAGGTAATAGAATCAAACAATAATTTTTATTTTTCAATATAATCACCCTTTATTTTAATACATTTTTTAGAATGGCTAATTAACTTTTCTATACCACTGAAAAAATAATCTGAATTTTTGTTCGTAAAATGGGCAAAAACTGCAGAAATGACTTCTTCATCACTTGTAAATTTTTTCCCATGCATATCCAACTTCAATTTTGAAAACAAAAAGTAGTCGCTAGGGCAGGGCTATACAGTGGGTGATTTAATTCCTGGAAATCACATTGCTGAATAGCAGCCTTGACAGCAACTGAAGTGTGCAGTGGTGCATTGTCATGCAATAACCTCACTCCCCAGGACAGCTTTCCTCGGTGTTTCTCTTTGATGGCATCCTTCAATTTGTACATTAATGACGCATAATATTCATCAGTAACAGTAGTATTTCGTTCCTTAAAGTCAACTAGCAGAATCCCCTGTTTTAAAATAAAACAAAATAATAAAAATAATAAAATTAAAAAAAAAATTTTAATCTAAACGTCTTTTAATTTCTGCTGGGCTTTCACATTCTTCGTCAAAAATTTAATGACCATGCAAAACTCAAGTTTAAACATTTGAAAATATTAGGCAGCAGCACTTCTATCTGCGATTGTAGCTGGAGTGCTACTGATTCTGGAGCTTCAAAATTTTAACTGCAGTGCAACAAAACATAGGGTGGAGTTAAACCTGTCAATTCTTGTTTTAACATGTTCGGGCCGGAAACTTTTGGACCTTACTACATATATATAATCTGAAGTTAATATTGTAACAAATTTTCGAAAATTGTGATTTTCTCCATAGTTTTCTGATGAAGCAAAAGTAGAAAAGGTAGATTTATTATTTCGTTTTTTGAAAGAACTATGAATAATAATTTTGATATGATTTCGTCGGGTTATTAAAAGAGAGTGCCCTACAATAAGTTCTATTGTGTGAGATGGAAGAAATATTATTCTTTATATATGAAATATAGTCTATAATAATAGTCGAAGTTGCTGTCTAGAGAGAAAAGATTAATAGGTTTTTTTATGGTTTTCATCGTAAAGTAGCAGATAAAGAGGAAATTTTTTTTAGCATTCTTTAGTTGAATGAATAATTAAGAAGTTTATCCAATGAATGATTTTCATTAATGATGAAGTTTGATCCTTGCATATTTTAAATGGCGTGGTAAAACACATTGTTTTAAAATATCTCACAATCAGAATAGGCTATAAATTAGCTTTCATTAGTATTTAATATCAAGAATCCAACATGCAATCCACCAAAATCACCACATCCATTTTCAAAGAGCTTTTTTTTTTCTATAAAAAACAAAGTTCCTATTTTTTATATAGTGTATTCATAATTGAAATGAATGAACATTTTTAATTCATAATACTTTGTGAAGCATTTAATTTTAGGATTAACTTTAACTATATATACATATAACACTGTCATTAATTAAGAAAATTTAGAATTATATGGAGTTTTTATGTCATCTAGCAATTATGAACTGTTTTTAGAATCTGAACTGTAACATTCATTTTAGGGTTAACTTTAACCATATGTAACATTGTTTTTCATTGAGAAAGTTTTGAATTATCTGGAGTTTTTATGTCTTGCAATTATAACTCTTTTTGGAATTTTCAGCCTCCTGGTTATTAAAGCATGGTACTTTTTTACTGCCTTTTTATGGAGGTTTAGTAAACTTATAGCCTTACATTCTTTTTCAGTATTTTGCTGTGTTTCATATTGCTTTAAAGCTTTATATGCAAAATTTTATTATCAGTTTTGTAATGATAGAGGAAAGGCAACAGAAATAATTAAGAAAGTGATAATGCATGTTTCAGCTATTATGCAAATTTAATTTTAAAATGTAATTGAAACCTGGATGCATAAACAGATCAAAGAATATAGGAAGAAAATGTGAACTCTTAAAATTGAAAGGTTTAATTCACAATAAATACTGTAGTAAATCAGCAGTAAGCACCATTTAAAAATTCTTATACAAAGTATCTGTTATTATAAATTATATGCAATATTATAGTTATATCGTTATGAAGTTGTAATCCTGTACGTAACTTGCCTTTTATTGGTGCTTACTGTTGATTTATTACTATGTTGATATTTGAACTTAACTTTTTAAATTTTAAAAGAAATCATTGCTTTTTTTTATAATATATAAAATTCAGTAATGCTAACAGAATTAGAGGAAGAATAATGCTATTTGCTTGGTGCAAGATCAAATCTGATATAGGTCTGCCATTGGAAAACTAAATCATAAAGGTTTAATCATTCACAAAAATATAATTTTGAAATTGAATTTTTTTTCCTTTTATTTTAAAATGTGGCATCTTGTTTTTTATGCCCAGGTCTCCATTACCTCATAATTAGCATATCTTATATTTTACATTGTTCATCTGACAATAATTAAAATATGAGGGTCATTCAGAGAGTAAAGAATGTTTGGTTATAAAAGCTGTATACTTTTAAATTTTTTAAGTATTTACAATTTTTAACTCGTAACTTAGCCTATTTTTCTACATAGTCACCCTGGACATTGAGGCACTTGTCATATCTTAGGATAAGTTTAAGTATCCCCTCCTCATAGAACTCTGCCACCTGTCCTTTCAACCAGTCCATAACCTCCTTTAGTGCATCATCATCATCAAAATGTTGTCCACAAAGGAACTGCTTTAAATTGGGCAACAAGTGGTAGTTCAATGGTGCCAAGTCCGAACTAAGGTCCAGGCTAAGGTGGTTCTGAATGACTTGCCATAGACGTTTCAAAGTTGCACAGTAGGCATCAGCATTTATGGTTGCACCTCTTTTCATGAAATCAACAAGTAAGACATCTTTCCGATCCCAGAAGACACTCACCATGATTTTCTTTGCAAACAAATTTCATTTGACTTTTTGCTGCTTTTTTGGTGTTTGAGGGCGATGCCACTCAAGTGATTGTCTTTTGTTCTCGAAGGTGTAGTGTGAAATCCACATTTCATCCCCTGTAACAATTTGGTCAATAAACTCATCGCCATCTTGGCAGTAATGTTCCAAGAATGCAGCTTCCAGTCGCTGAGTTCTGTGTTCATCTGTGAGCATCTGTGGGACCCATCTTACACAGATTTTGTTTTAAAGTTCAGATGTTCAGTCACAATTTGGTACACAAGTGTACGAGAAACTTCAGGACATTTTTCATACACTTCACTAATCCTAAAGGCTCAATTCTCTTTAATGATGTCATCAACCTTTCATTTGAGTTCGTCAGTGATGAGAGAGGAGTGCCCTTACTGCTCCTCATTTTACATTTTTAAACATTATACACCACTTTCTGACACTGGATTCATTCATAACACTTTCTCCATACATTTGAACAAGTCTCCAATGAATATCAATAGGCCTGGTGTTTCGACAGTCAGAAAACGGATAACTGATCGAACTTCATTCGGTGGGATTTTCAATCCGTGTGTTCTTTTTGAAAGATCATAACTATGGATAATACATGCCTGATAATGGTACCAGGAGATAGCCAACACCACACTGGGCCCAGCTGACCTCGATTGGGCCCTGGACAGAAAGCTGTGCAGATGCTAGGTGCAAACGTTCTTTACTTCCAGTCTTTCTAATCTTGAGATGCACAGGTTGGCTCAGTTGGTAGTGTGCCTGGCTCTGATGTTCACATTCTTTAGCTGTCCAACTGTGCCAACCTGAAAAATCATCTTTGCTAAATCTTCACCCTATTGTCCATGGGAATGAGGTTAGTGATTAAACCATGGTCTCATGTGCAGAAGAGCCATACCCTGTGTATGTTAAAGAACATAATAAATGGCCTTGATAAGAGATTTTCATCTGTTTCTTAACAGCTCTACATTACAATCCTTCTACCCAACTCTTAGCCCTTGGGTCCTTGTGACTACATCATTTATCTGATTGTTTGCACAAAAGTACCACTCAGAAGTAAAACAGCACAACTGCAAATTTGATTTATTCTGTGGCCATAGGAAGAAGTTTTGTATGTAAATTAACATTTTTCACTGACTGACTAACTCCATTTTATAATGCTTGTGTAAAAATGTATACACATTATTACCATCTGCCCCTCTTTTTTTTGCACCTTTCACATTTTACATTTATTACAAATGACACTCTTACAACTGCATAGTTATGCCTTGTATATGAGGGGCAGGAGTGACTCAGTCTGTAGCACTCCAGGCTTGTAATCTGCAGTTCTCAGGTTTGAGTCCCAACTGGGCCACCATTGAGATATATCTCCACAAAACTCCCACCCTGTTCTCAGTCAATAGGGAACATCGATGGGCTTGGAAAGGCCACTGTCCATCAGATGGGACATTAAGTCATGGCTCTGTGTGCAGGAGAGCCATACCCTGTTCACATCAAAGAACATGCAGGATGGCCTTGACAGGAGCCTACCATCTTCTAACAGCTGTCCTGTGGATCCTCTTTCCCCAATTTTCTCTGAGCCCTCAGGGTCCTTGTGATCTGGCCATATATCCCATTGTGGGCAAAAAAGCACTGCTCAGGAGAAAAACAGCCGAACCCTATGCTGTATATGATGAAATTTCAATCTATCAATAACTATTGTGTTGCAGTATCATAATGCAGATGTTAAAATTATTTTTTCATTTCTCTTTTAGCATTCACCTCTTGTACCATTGGCAAAGTTTTTATTATCCTTTGTTCTTCACAAAGAATTTGATTCCAGTACCGAAAACCTTAAAAAGTTTCAGAAGCAATTATGGAGTGTAAGTTTTGAGGATTATTTTATAATTTATACAAATATGATGAAGATTAAAATACTTTTATGCTAGCCAAGTAAAAAAATTTGTGAAAATATTAACTGTTTCATTATTTATTCACTGAAAAAAGTTGAAAGTAAAAATAAACACAAACAGGAGGCAAATGAAATGTGAACTTTGATTAGGTATATCATAAAGATTCTTCTTAAGTCAGCTCCTGCAGCAGAGCAAGCTACAAAATATGGTATGATCATAAACTGGGAGAAGAGCATTATGTTATCAATTGTATGCCAGTGTAGATTATGAAGAAGTGTAATTCCTACCTGCAGTTGAGATGTTGGAGTTGCTCTTTTCAGTGTACAAATAATTATTAAACTCAACTCATTAAGTATCCACGAATAATTTCCACTCTGTAAATTGATTCAAATATTTAGAGGAAATATTGTCTTGAGCCAGGTGGATACAAACCCATGACCTCCTGATAACATGAGGTGGAAATTATTAGTGGATACTTAATGAGTTGAGTTTGGTAATAATTATTTGTAACAATTTATGCATACTCGTAAGATATGCATTCCATCTAAGAAAAGGCATTAAAAAGCCACTTGAGGCGGGATTACCTGAATACTCCCTATAAATTAGGAACATAGGCTGAGAATGTTCATAACATCAGTTAGAGGAGATCTTGATCGGCGGCTGGTAGCTCAGTGGTCCAGAGCATCTGACATGTTATCAGGGGGTCGGGGGTTCGTGTCCCACCCGGCTCAAGACAATTTTTCCTCTAAATATTTGAATCAATTTACAGAGTGGAAATTATTAGTGAATATCTTTTCAGTGTGTAGGGAAGTGTTATAAAGTCTTCTGTTTTCTTCATTTATGATCTTACACTGATAATAAAGCATTGTTCTAACTGTGAAAATTTTGTTTTAATACCCCTTCAAGCAGCTGCTTGCCACAGAGTCCTAACAGGAGCCTGTCATTTTATACACCATAGTAGATGGTCTGTGAGGATGGTGGGACTTTTTACCAGATAATAATTTTAATAGTAAACCATTCTTTAAATAATAATCTTTTAATATTATTGCTAATTGACAGAGAATTTTATATTAATATTTTATTAATGTTATTCAACAAGAAGGATAGTTGTATTATAAACATTTCACAGTTAACCATGAAAGCTTCTCTTCAGTTTCCCAAATGGTTTGAAGAAAGGCAACCTACATAGTTTTTAAGCAATCTGATGTATAGTTGTCTTGTGTTCGTTCAATTTGTTGAATCATTTGCCTCAGAAAATTTTTACTGTAATGAATCTTTGTGATGTAGCCAAATTTAAGTCACATTTCTGTTGCCCCTGCTTGTCCTCAGCGATTAGTAAGCAATGAAGTTGATTCTTATCAAGTTGGTACTTACAATCATTAGTTTCATTTCCGTTGCTCTTATCATATGAGCTGCCATGTCTGATCAGTTCTCTTGCTTTAGTTTGGTTGTGGAAAAGCCTTCATATATATATTTTTTTTTTTGGTTTGCTGCGCATTTCAGTGATATTCTAAACAATGTGGTTAATTCTACTCCCATTGTTTGTAATGATTATAGATGGTTTGACATTACTTATGACTGGCTTTAATGTTGACCCTATGTTACAGTCTGTAGTTATTTTGGGTATTTTTAAACTTAAACTACATAAATTCCCAGGTGTAGATGAAATTATGACTGAAATGTTTAGAGCTGGAAATGTTTTGGTTTTCACGTGGCTGACTGAAATTTTGAATATCTTTTAAGATAAAGGCATTGTTTATAAAGATTTTACCAGAGCTATTAATATCCATAGTTTTAAAAAGGGTGATCATAGTTCTTGTGATAACTATAGGGGTATCAGCCTACTTTCTGTTCCAGGTAAAGTTCTTTGCATGATTGTGCTTAATAGAATTAAGAATCTAGTTGACAGAAAATTGTGTGATGAGCAGTGTGGTTTCAGAAGTTGTAGGGATAACTATAGGGGTATCAGCCTACTTTCTGTTCCAGGTAAAGTTCTTTGCATGATTATGCTTAATAGAATTAAGAATCTGGTTGACAGAAAATTGCATGATGAGCAGTGTGGTTTCAGAAGTTGTAGGGGATATGTAGATCATATTTTTTCACTTAGGCAGATTCTTGAGAAATGTTTAGAGCTCCAGAAATCTTTTATCACTAACTCTGTTGATTTTGAAAAGGCTTTTGACTCTGTTGATTGTCATAATTTGTGGTTGATCATAAGATTGTATAACATACCAGACAAGTTAGTTAGCATAATGAAAGTTCTCTATAATAACACTGAGTCGTGTGTGAGAGTTGGTAAGGCTTGTAGCAATTGGTTTATCATTGCTTGTCTCTTTTTCTCTTTAGTTTGGTTATTGATTATGCTATGTGTATTTCACTTCAAGAGAAAGATTTTGGCTTTAAATGGTCTGAGATCTGAAAATTTCCATTTTGATTGTGTTGATGATTGTCTTTTTGGCTGATGATGAGATGAATGCTTTCATTTGAGCTGTTGATGAAACTGGTAGTGAGTAGGTTTGGTGATAACCAGAGAGAAAACTAAAATGATGAAATTTGGTCAGGCAGGCTGTGGTTCAGTTAATCTGAATAGTTCCACTCTTAAGCAGGTGTCTCAGTTTAATTATCTTGGGAGCTATGTAACAGATACTGGTGATGTGCAGCATGAGATTAACAGATGAATAGGGATTGCTGCCAGGACTTTTAAGAATCTATGGGAGTGTGGAAAAATAGGCAGGTACACCTAAAGACTAAAATTAGACTATATAATAGTTTGGTTTTAGCATTAGTTATGATAGTGAAACTTGGATGCTTTATAAACAAAATAACAGGAAACTTGATGCTAGATGCTTACACAGTATCTTGGGTCTTAGGTGATTCAACTTTGTAAGTAATTATGAGTTTAGGCAAAGGAGCCAGCAACCTCCTTTCAGCAGCATATTGTGCAGAGAGAGACTCTGTTTGTTTGGCCATGTTGCCTGAATGGATAATTATAAATAAGTAAATAAGGTTATGAAGTGTGCCTAAAGGCCTCAGAAAGAAGGGGAGACCTATGATTGGTGGGCAGACAATGTCAAACAGGACCATGTTAGAATCATTGTACAGTGGCCAGATGTAGATCAGGACAGATATGCTTGGAGAACTAAATTGTACAATCTGGTTGGACCTCCCATGGCTGCTTGAGAATGATGATGATCATGACCTTTTTAAATTCAAATTAAGAAAAAAGTGTTTGTTAGAATTTTTTTATACCAGTAAGACAGTTTTTCTGATTTTTTTAAGTCAAATCTTAGTTGCAAAAAATTGATTACATCACTGTGTAAAATCTAAAATAATTATATAACAGTTAAATTTAAATGGGCCAAATATGGATTTCAGTCACCAAAACATGCTAAGATACTCAAATACTGCCCACATTACAGATCACATCTTAAGTAATATTTAATGTTACATCATAGGTTGTTCTTATTTAGGGAAATACTAGACATAATTATTAACATGTTAGTTTGTAGGAATTAACTAGTGGAGAACGCTTGGCAACAAGGATCTGAAAATTCTAGTGGCTATTGGGATTAAGAATTCTCTAGTATAGAGATTGTCTCTTATCATGCACTGAAGAGAATTTGTATGCAGTTGGATATATGAAAATGTGTTCAATCTACTGATGTTAAAAGCAGATCATACTTTTATAGATGTTTCACATTGTAACACCAGTGGGCCATCACAAGAAAAAGTTAAGAATGCGGAACACCAGTCAGTAACAGATGAAAAGGCATGACAAAAACTGATGAACCAAAATTCACTATTGAAGTTTTTGCGTATGTTAGTTGGAGCATTACAGTTAAAAGTTTGTGCATTTATCATGCAAAAAATATAAGAAACTGAAATTTTATATGTAAAAAATAATGTTTAATTATGCACTTATTAAAGTGTCATACCCATCTATAACACTGGTCTGAATGAAAATCGTCCCTCGAAAAAAAAAAAATGGGTGTACTTTATAGATTTGAGGATGCTGATCTGGCATCCAAATGTGTATATCAGGCCTGTTCCTTAAAGCCCTGTTCCATTTTCGTGGGAGGGCATTTTCTTCATATAGAGTATTAGGATGTAATATGTTGCTAAAACTGCATTTCTTACATTCACACCTGATTTTTTTTTCCCCACAAATGATGGGAGTGGTCTTGGATGAGCATGGAGAAAGGTTCCATCAAGATATGTTCAAAATGGAAAACCTATATAGCGGCGAATGGAAAACCAATATAGTGGCAAATGGAACTCAAGTATGCTGGCGAACTACTGTTGGGTCCTCCAGTGAGAGGCTCCAGAGATAAAATAATAGTGACAGAAGACAACAAAATAATTTTTGTGTAAATATTTACATATATCAGGATTTATTAGTGTCATCTTTAAACTTTAATTAAAAAACTTAAATAAATAAATATATTTATCTTCTCTGAGTAAAATAGTATTAAATTAAGCCCATATCCCTAGAAAACTGTAGATGATAAAACAAATTGGCTGTCAGATTCGAATTCAGCACCTTCAAAAAAATAAAAATCAAACAGATTTTTGGAAGGGAGGGAAAAAAAGTTGTTTTTTTGCAGACTAGTGTAATTATCAGAAATAATCAACATGTGAGTGTTGGTGTTGCACAGATGATGACAGTTGTGCATTGGTACTGAGTGCATAAAACATTTTGCACCATAATATTTTCTGTTTTCCTTCGAGCCTTTTTATTATTTTGTCAATATTTGCATCTCTACTGACAGATATTCCTCATGATTTTTACATACTAACCAAAAAAACCTTAAAGCCCTGTTTCTTTTTAAAATGAAAGCAACTCAGCTTTAAATTCTTATCTTGAAGTAACTAACAAAAGAAAGATCATTTAATTTTGAACAATAAAATATAAAAGACTTAAAGGATATAAAAAGGGTAAATAAGCATTTGAAACCTGTTGCAGGCTCTTTCATATGGTTTTTGAAAACTGAAAAATTGCCTTCTAGGTGGTACTTTAAGGATCAATAACATGCTGATGGTTTGGCAAATAATGGTGGTGAACTTTTTCATTAAAGTCATTCGTGGGACCAGTAATAGGACAAGGTTGGTGATAAAGAGAGAAAACTAAAGTAATGAAAATTGATCAGGTATTCCAGTTTATTTAACAGATGTGCTCTTGGGCAAGTTTCTCAGTTTATCTCGAGAGGTGTATGACAACTGGCTATGTCTAACATGAGATAAAGAGAAGAATATGCATTGCTTCTAGAACCTTTAAGAATCTGTGGAGATTGTGCAAAAATAGGTATGTAAGATCTGAAATTAGGCTATATGATAATTTAGCCCTTGCTATAGTAGCAAAACTTGGACCCTTTTTAAACAGGATAATAGGGAACTTGATGCTTTTGATTCTAGGTCATAATGCTGTATTTTGGGTATTAGGTGGTATAGCAAGTAAGCAATGATGAGTTTAGACAAAGGAGCATCAGCCACCTTTGAGTAGCATGTTATGCAAGGAAAAGCAGTATAGATAGACCATGTTTCCTGCATACAGCACTACAGACTAATGAACAGTGTATGTAAAGACCGCATAAAAAGAGGGAGACCTAAAATGTGATGGATGGACAATGTCAAATAGGACCTTTTTATAATTGGTCTGCAATGATCTAATGCAATAGCAGTAGCTCAAATAGATGTGTATAGAGAACTAAACTTGCATAGTCTAGTTGGACCTTCATTAGCCATGGCTGATAAGATTCAGTATGTTTTATGTAATTACACATATTGTTTCACTCAGTCAGAACAACCTAGGTGTTATTTTTTAGATTAACTGAGGTATGATTTGCAGTACTTCAGTATGGAGCAAAATCTGTATTTGCTATGTTTTGAATGTTTTACTTTTAGATGCTCTGTAGGGAAGCTATTCAAATGCCAGCCTGAGAAAGGAAATCTGGGTCCCACAGAGAATGTGTAAAATGTAAAAAAAAAGTAAAGCAATAAATGTATTTGTTTTTGAAAAGATATTTGAAAAAAAAAAAAGGATTAACAACATGAAGCTACTAGAGTAAAATGTTGATGTAATAAATGGCAAAGTAATGAAATATTTAGTATAACAAGTTTTTATTCTTTATCCAGCCAATTTATTTCCATCTCTATGTAAAATGTTTCATTTTAATGAATACCACTGTAATGAAAAGATCGGTTGAACATAATTAAAATTTATCCCGAAACAAAAAAAAAGGAAAAAGATCATTGTAATGAATTCTTTTAAAAGAAATCCATAAAGAATACCTACAACTTAAATTTATATACCTTTACTTGCTTTCGCTTTTTTTTATATTTGCCAATGCTGTGAAATGTTTATCCAGTCGGAGTACTGTGCATCACATGCGATTGTATATTATAGGGTACACATTTTTGCCAGTCTCACTGCATTTAGTATAGGCACTCTCTACACATGCCATCACAATGCTTTAAAGCAATATTACCATATTACCTTAGCATAAAAGGGGATTTTCAAACTTCAAGATATGTTTCTGAGTATATTTCATTTTAACTAACAGTAGCATCCAAGCAAAAGTTCTTTCAAAGCAGTTCCAGTGCACATATATTTTATCATTTGTTAAAATAATGTTATTGTTGTATTTGTCCATTATCATTTGTTAATTATTGTGCAACTATTTAATTAGTTACTGATCTTTTTTTGTTTTTTTTAAGAAATAACTAATGCAAAAAAATTTCTTTTGTTTGGACTATTTTGTACTATGTAACTATTATAGCAGTTTTTAGTGCATTTCATTGTAACAAATATATTTTGGTCACCTGCATGACTTTATTATATTGACATTTTTTGTCTAAAAATATAATTATGTGTTATTTTTCTCTCACCTCTGTCCATATGTATTTTTTGTCTTCAACTATGGCCCATGTAAGTCTTCTATTTTCATCTACCACCTGCAAGGAAAGTTGAAATTGAAAAAAATTATGGAATTTTGCCCACTTACAAATATAATTGAATTATCCTAGTCTGTGTGGTTTTACACTTTATTAATGTCTTTTAGATGTTGCTTAATTAATACCTTAATCATGAATTATGCAAGATTGTTGGTTGGAGTTTTATTTTTGCCAGTTTTGGTGATGATTTCTTTAACCCAAATTCCAAACAATTAAGTTGATATTTTATTTGAAAAATTAATCCCAATGTTAATTTCATTTTAGCATCCACAAGATCCAGATAGTGCACATTCTCTATATTGTTTACAATGGACAGAAAAGATTGCCATACAAATACTAACAGAAGCTGTTATCACTTGCTCTACTAGTTACGAAAGACAATTGATTCTTCGCCATCTGTTTATTAGTAGAATTGAAAACTCCTTCTCAGATAATGGTTAGTTTAATATAATTTTACCATACAAATTATGGTCATTTATATGTATTGTTATGTAATGTGTTTGTTATTGTAAGTCAATTAGCTTTTTGCATTTATTACTTTGAACCATTAAATACAAATAATACAGAGGGCATTCAAAAAGTTCTTGACACATGTCTGTAGATTTGTACTCATTCCTTCAAAGTTAACAAGCTATTACTTGTTTGAAGCTTGTCTAAACTTGTCATTATGTGTTCAAAACAAAGGTCATATCATTTCTCTCTTTGCTGGTGGTGCATGAATTTCGGTCTGTGAAAGTTTTGCTTTGCTGCTATGTAGCCTCCTAAAGATAGTGAAATATTTTGCATTTTCACAAGGATGCAGCTTGGGGACAATGCCAAAAATATTCATGCCAATTTGTCACAAGTATATGGGAATTATGCTTGCTCATATGGCACTGCTTTGGGATGGATGTGCAAACTCATAGGAAGATGGCAGAGCTTCAAAGACCTCACTCATGCAAGAAGACCAAAGGAAGCCATGAATGAGAGAATCATTGCTGCTGTTCATGAACTCATTAAGGAAAACCCACACATCACCATTCAGGTAATAAGTTTAGTTATCAGTGTATCAATTGGCAGTGTGGAAGCAATTATTCATCAATGTATAAAGTTCCAAAAAATATGGCAAATGGGTGCCCAATGAAAGATGTGCCAAATGACTGGCAAAACAGCAAAAAAAGGCTAGAGTTGACTCATGCAATGAGATGCTGACAGTGGTTGAATCTAGTGGCTCCAAATGGTTAACAGACATTGCCACAGGTAAATGATATGTGGTTTTATTATTGTACAAATCCCAAAAAGATCAACAATTATGTTTGGGTTGTGGAAGATGAATGACATCCTCGAATCATCTGACAAGACTTTCACTCAAGGAAGAGGATGTTCACAATTATTTTTTCCAGTTCCCTAGGAATGATAGCATTGGACACCCTACCTGAAAAAAAAAAGACTAAATGGCCAATACTACACCAACATTGTTTTACGCAGAATGGTTAAGGAGCTGAAAGAGCAGCATCTAACAATAGACGTATCTACGGTTCACCTTTTTCATGACAATGCCAGTTCTCCAAAACGTAGCAAGTTATGGCTTACCCAGAGCAGGAAAAAAACAAACAGCTACCCCATCCTCTATATTCACCTGATCTTGCACCATATGATTTTTGGTTGTTCACAAAAATTAAAAAGAAACTTGCTGGGAAGTCTTTTTAAAAGGTACAAGACCTTGTGTAATGTGTTCATTCAGAGTTAAGGAGTATTCCTCAACAGGAATGCCACCAAGTGTTTCAGAATTGTTGTATATATCTGCATTTTCAGAATTGGTGTATATGTTACACAGATGCTGGAGGGGAGTACTTTGAAGGAGAGTGAAAGTTTTGTTGAGGTTAAGTGCAGTGTTTTTCTTTTTTTGCAGATACATATCAAGAACTTTTTAAATACCCCTCATAATAACTGAAGGACAGCATAGATTGTTTCCAGTGTTGTTAACACCATGAGTGGGATAATGTGAGTTGGTTCTGTGAAGACTAGCCACTGAAAGCAAATGCTAGACATTAACATTTTGAACTATTCAACAAAACCATACATACAATCTATAAAGCATAAGTTTTACTTTTAACTTCATCATTAAATATATTCATATAATTCAAATTGAAAATATGTAATTTAAGCATATTAAATTAGCCATTAAAGCATATTCACCATTTAACCCTTCCAATGTCTATGTCATCTGTATATGTCCGGAGAATCTGAATTGAGGTTCCAAGGACATATGCATACGTTTTTAGTAAAACAAATCGATTTTTTAAAAATAAAAATTGCCATTGTAATTTATATATATATATATCTTAGAAAAATATATAATTCAGGCTTCAAAGATAGTATTTTGTTTTTTAATTTGATGCATATTTTATTAAATTACTATATAACTAAATTTATAAAGCCATCTGATTGCTGTTTCTTAGAAGCACTATATGGTATTGCCAATTTGCTTGTTAACATTCCTATTTGCTGAAGCAACCTTCTGATTTAACCTCATAAGTTTGAACTATTATCAACAAATATTTCCTTAAATTTTCTATTTTTCCTCTATTTCTTCTTTAATTTACTAAAATCTCCTAAAAATTAACAAAAAAAAACTGCTATTTTTAAAAACGATAGATTTTGGAAGTAATTACAAAATGCATACCGCTTTTTTTTCTGTTTTACACTCTTTTCTGTCATAAACCTATTTCAGTATTCCCAAGTTATTTTTATCATTTTTACTAGGTCTTCAATGCTTGTTTGAAATTTAGCTGTAAGAAACTTTTCATTTAATGCACTCTTATCCTTGAAGACCATCACTCATGTGTCTGCTGAGAAGCAAACCTATGCCTTGGAAATATGCTTGTTAACTTCCCTCCTTGAAAAGAGAAATTTAAGATTATTTTTAAGAATCTGACCTTTATATGTACATCCAGTACTTTGCAAGCTAAGAATATCTAAATTATTACAGTGGAATTCTTGTGTGAGGACATCAAGAGAATAATGTGTGCAGAGTCCTCACATTCCAACTACCTATGGAGAGAAAATGGTTAGTGGGATATTTAAAGAAACTATGTTTATTGAGAGAAGGAATGCCAACAATATCAAACAGCCCCTAATTGCAGTCATGGGGCAAAGATCTGTTCCTCCACTACTAAAAGTTGAAGCCATCTACACTGGAAGATTCCTCCAATGTAGAATTTGATGATGCCCGTAGAAGCAAAGAGTTCAGGTGCCTGCGATGACTTCTGCTCAGGATTATCCACCAAATGACAAACATATCCAGTGAATCTATTCACTGGGGGCTGTCAACCCAGAAACAAACAGAAAACACAATGACAGATTTTCCCTCCACAGAAGCCCACCAGTGCAACAGATTCAGGATCGATAATCAAGCTCAGAGCCTTAATCTAGTCCAGTAAGTTTATATGGTCACTACCAGGACCCTGTGTAGTTGACGACTCCTCAGCAGGGTAGAAGAAAAAACAAAGTAGCCATAGTTGTCCAGATCAGTAGGCCACACTGATCTGGCATCCTCACCTTCCATTCCCTTCCACAAGAGAGTATCTCTTTTGAAAGGTACTAACAGCCTGCACCATGAGAAGGCAGGGTCGAACATTAGATGCTAGGCCTGGCTGGTTCTACACATCATCACAGTGGATTGGTGCATAGGTCATGTTCCAGTGACTACCTAGTTGCCATTTACAGAGAGCAGTCCCATTCTGTCCTTTGCAATGGATTCCTCATAACATAACCAAACTATAGAGAAAAGGTGACAAAATGCAGCCTTGTTAATTTGAATATATAGATAGCAGAAAAAAAAAATTACCTCCCAAGCAGCCACTTTCCACAGATATCTAACAAGAGTTTGTCATGATAATACACCACCGAGGAGATCTCTGAGGAAGACTAAAAAAATTCAAACACTATTGTTACTAGGTTTGTAGGTTTCAAAAAGATATTTGATGGTTTCGATGGACATAATTTGGGATTGCTCACGAGTTCATGTAATAGCACTTAATTTTGTATAAGTGTTAGTAAAACTTGCAGTGATTTATTCAACATTGCTACTGGAGTTTGACAAGGCTGCATTTTGTCACCTTTTGTCTATAGTTTGTTTATGTTATGAAGAATCCATTGCAAGGGAGAGACTGGAACTTCAGATGGTTTAGGGATTTGAATATATGTGACTTAGTGCATGCTAATGATTTGGCTTTTGGACTGAGGTTACTGACAAGATAAATTATTTCATTTGAGCTGCTGAGACTGGTAATAAGTTGATTTGATGATAAATAGATAGAAAACTAATGTGATGAAAATATAGTTGAATCATGCAAATTGTGCTTCATTTCTTTCAAATGGTGTTGGCTTGCAAGTGTCTCAGTTTAAGAGATTATTAGTATATGTGTAACAGATACTGGCAATGCACAACTTTAGCTAAACAAATGCTGTTAGAATGGTCAGTAGGTCAGAGCACCTGACATGTTATTGGAAAGTCATCAATTCTTATCCTATCAAGCTCAAGACAATTTTTGCTCTAAATTTGATATTAATTTTAAGAGGGACTTCATACCTGTCAACTGAAGAAACATTGAAAAATTTATTAAGTAATTAATTGAATATACTTATAACATACATTGCCTTTTTCAGGATGCTGCTTGTAAGTGGTCTTGTAACTGTCTTCATGACACAGATATTTGAGTTGTATACTGCAGGTAGAATAGATCATTTCACTAAATAAAGGACATCTTGATTGGTGTCCAGTAGTTAAAGCACTTGACGTGTTGTGAGGAAGTCATGAGTTCGTATCCCACCTGATTCAAGACAATTTTCCTCCAAATTTGATACTGATTTTAAGAGTGATTTCATATCTTTTACTACCTGGAACTTTTAACAATCTGGGAGATATTGTGGAAAATGGATATATATAAGTTAAGATTAAATTTATTTTTTTAATAGTTTGATCCTGTCTATTAGTTTTTTAGGTAGCAAAAATGGACCCTTTGCAAGCAAAATAACAGGTGACTTGATACTTTGGTTATAGAATGATTGATACTTTGGTTATTATATTTGACATGCAGTCACTTAGCAGATGGCTCTCCACACACATGCAGGTGTGAGCAAGCGATTAGAACACCTGCTACTTCCTTCTGGTGTCCCATGATGCTGTGTTCTGTATTCATTCTTGAGACTGGCTATGAAAATTTCTTTTTTCATTTGCAGTTTCAATTTGAAGAGTGGAATACTGGAATAAATGATATAAATGATAAAAATAATTCTAAGTGTAAAATAGAAGTAAGAGTGTAAAATGGAGGGAAAGAACAGAGGTATGTACTTCGCAATTACTTCCAAAATCTTCAATTTTTAAAAATAGCAGTTTTTTGTTAATTTTCAGGAAATTTCTGAAACCTTAAGGAAAAATATGTTCTTAAAAGTTCAAATCAAACTTGTGAGCTTTTAAATAGAGTGGTTGCTTCAGCATAGAGTGAAACAAACAAATCGGCAGTACATATAGCATTTCTAAAATATGGCAATCAGATAGCTTTATCAAATTATTTATATTATAGTTTAATAAAATATACATCAAAAGAAAAAGGAAAATATTGTTTTTCAAGCTTGAATTGCATATTTTTGAAAGAGATGTAAGAAATTTTTCAAATGGCAATTTCTATTTCTAAAAAATTTATTTTTTTTATTGTATTAAAAATGACATTAGATGTCTTGGGCCTCTCATTTTGGATTCTGTCAACGTCTATGTTTGACAGGGACCTTGGAAGGTTAATGAAGAATGCTAATCAGGCACCAACTGACAAAAATATAACAATAGCTCTTATAATATTGTTGTTGGAATATTTGTGTACTTTATTTCTAAAAAATTTCTCATATTCTATATAATATGTTCAGATATTTTGCAGGAACAATTATTACTTTAACAACTTGATTTAGAGAACAAAAATGTAATTTTTTGATGATAAGGGAAATTTTTTGTGTTGAGAATAATAAGGTAGGGAAATAGGATACTATATTTCCAAAACAGTTTCAACCAGAAAGGTTTTAATAACAGACACTGATTAATAATTACAAATAAATATAATTTTATAATTTCAAAAGCAATTTCTTGTAATTATTAATAAATCAATATATATTGAGTAAATTGAATTGGAAATGCATTAAATACCATAATTCATGGAGGATACACCGCTGATTATAAGGATGCACCATTTGAAATGCAACCAAAAGAGTAGAACTGTTTAAATAATGTAAAAAAAAAAATATTTGTTATTAGGGGAAACTTAGTATTGTTACAAGTTATCCCTAAAAAAAACTGTGAATACAGTGGCTTTCTTGCAGAACTTCTTTATTGAGTGCATTATCAGAGTGCCCTTTAGCCATTATGATCCTCAGACCTCACACTACCTGACTTTTTTTATGTGAGGATATCTTGAAGAAGAGTCTATTACAATTACTCGCAAAGTTTGGAGAAACTTAAACATAACATTGAACAGACTCAATCTATATTAAATATACAGATTACCAGTAGATACAGAATTCAATAAATAATTATGTGGAAAAAATTATTTCTGACAGTGCTGGATTCAAACTCACGATCTCCAGATACATGCCAGAGTACTCTACATGTCTTGGTTTAATAGTAGAGTGCTCTGGCATGTATCTGGAGAGTCATGGGTTCGAATCCTTCACCATCGGCAATAATTTTTTCACATAATTTATTGAACAGACTGTTGTCAGAATTGACAACCAAACTCTTTGAATAATTGTAAGAATCACTAGTAAAAGGGTTTGATGTTTGCCTTCAAGAAGGTGGTGGGCATTTTCAGCATCTTCTGTAATTGTACTGAAACTTGTTTAGTACATTTATACTGGTGCACAAAGGTTAAGCAATAAACACAAATTATAAACAAGTCCTTCATTGGATTTTAATGAAATGTAAAGGTGAAGTTCATAATCATATATCCCACTGATTTTTGAAAAACAAACAAATTCTTGTGAATATTTAATGAGATATTCAAATTAGAAAATCATTACCTCAAAATGGCATGGAAAAGTTTAATGATAATATTCCTTTAATATGGTGTGTAATCACTTTGAACAGTGATACAGATTACACAACAACTCGTCAAGATATCAGTGTAGGTTTGAAGGTTGGTTGGTTGGTTTACCTCTGAACGTCACTTTTTTTTGCACACAATGGGCTAATGGCCAGGTCACAAGGACCCCGAAGGCTCACAGAAGGTTGGAGGAGGGGGCCCACTTGAATGGCTGTTGGGAGACAGATGGTAGCCTCCCGTTAAGGCCGCCCAGTGTGTTCTTTAACATGCATAGGGTATGGCTCTCTCGCACACAGGGCCACAGCTTAACATCCCATCCGATGGCTGGCAGCCTTTCCAAGCTCATCGGTGTCCCCTACTGATCGTGAGCAGGATGGGAAATTTTGCGGAGATGAATCTCAACGCTGACGCAGCTGGGACTCGAACCTGGTAGGTTTAAAGGAGTAATTGTCCTTCATGCATGAGTGCAGATCAGAGCTAACAAATTAAACATTTGTTAATAAATGAATTATTTATAGTTGTTTAGTCCTATTGAATAATTTAAATTTACTAAGTTTAGACTCTTTAATTTTAAAAATACCTTTATTGAATTTTTAATCTTTTTTATGCTAGATTTTTTAACATTTATGAAAGTTTAAAATTTAGAGTCTGTTGTATGTTTTTCAGTCATATTTGATTTCATCTCTTTATCCTATGTAGTTACTGTTCCAACATTCAACAGATTATATCAAATGATTCAGTATCTAGGTGACACAGAAGAATCAATAAATATAAAGCATCTTTTGGTACCAGAAAACAATTCAGAATACAATAAAGCATGCTGGGTTGCAGTACAGAAATTACAACTCCATCATCAGTTTAATGAAGCCATTATGTTTGCAAAAGTAGCAAATATTTCCCTTGAAGATGTTTTACTGATGCAGGTAGGAATTTTTTAAATTTAGCTTTAATTCTGATTTTTTATTTTTTATTTTTTTATTTAGAATTATTGCTCATTTTGAATGTAAAATATTTATTTATTAAAAACATGAAAATTAGAATTTAAAATTTTTTAAATTATTAAAAGTATTTAAAGTACAAATTTAAATATTCCTTTTTCCCAAAATGGATTTGATTTCTGGGGCATGGAAGTCCTTGTTTCTGCTGCTAAGACTGTATTGAATTTTAAGAAATTTTAAAAACTCAGAGGTTTTATATTGGAAAACAAGGAAATAAAATAATATAAG
This sequence comes from Ryuthela nishihirai, assembly GCA_038380435.1. Classification (NCBI taxonomy): domain Eukaryota; kingdom Metazoa; phylum Arthropoda; class Arachnida; order Araneae; family Heptathelidae; genus Ryuthela; species Ryuthela nishihirai. The sequence continues at coordinate 70,908,446 of JAWZYU010000008.1, read as the reverse complement.
AAATAACCTAAGTCAAAAAAAATCTGAAGCAACCAGTTATGAGACTTCATAAAAAAAAAAGGGCAAAGATGTAATCATGCATCAAACAGATTGATAAAGATAAATCTGTAGAAATAGAAAGTTATATTTTTTGTTAAAAGTCATCATTAATGGAGCAAACACAGCTCCGGTATCCATGGACTCGTTTACAACAGGCAGACCAGGGATGTACTTAATCAGTACCCTTCTACTCCTAATAGAAAGCATTACAGAGAGCTTAATAAACATGTAAAGGATCAGTTAGCTGCTGATAAGAATCTTTGACTTGATAGCTTAGCGGACAAAGCCGAGGAAGCAGTTAGACAGAACAACAGCAGAGAGCTGTACCAGATAGTTCATGTTTTGTGTGGTAGAAAACGGACAGGTATACAGGGATTGAAGGATAAACAAGGTAAGGTTATAGAAGGTGAGGATTCTGTCATATGGGCTGAGCATTTCAGTGATGTTTTAAACAATGTATTTAATTCTACTCCCATTATTTGTAATGATAAATAGATGCATTACTGGTTTTAATGTTGGCCCTAGAACACAGTCTGAAGTTATTTTGGCTATTTCTAAACTTAAACTTCATAAATCCCCAAATGGTAGATGAAATTACTATGGAAATGCTTAGAGCTAAGAATGATTCGGTTACCACATGGATGACTGAAATTTTGAATATCTTTTATGATGAAGCCTTAGTTCCCAAGGATTTTACCAGAGCTATTATAATTCCTATTTTTAAAAAAGGTGATCTGAATTCTTGTTATAACTATAGGGGTATCAGTCTACTTTCTCTTCCAGGCAAAGTTCTTTGCATGATTGTGCTTAATAGAATTGAGAATCTGGTTCATAGGCAATTGCATGATGAGCAATGTGGATTCAGAAATGGTAGGGGATGTGTAGATCAGATATTTTCACTCTGGCAGATTTTTGAGAAATAATAGTGTAACTGCTTTATTGATTTCGCAAAGGCTTTTGAACTGTTGATCATCATAATTTGTGGTTGATTGTGAGATCACATGGCATACTAGACAAGGTAGTTAACATAATGAAAGCTCTCTATAATAACACTGAGTCGGTGTGTGAGAATTGGAAAGGTTTGTAGCAATTGGTTTAGCATTGCTTCTGGTGTTTAACAAGGGTGCATTTTGTCTCATTTTCTCTTTAGTTTGGTTATTGATTATGTTATGCGAAATTCATTGCAAGGGAAAGATTTTGGCCTTAAATGGTCTGGAGATTTCAAAATTTCTGATTTAGATTATGCAGATAATTTGGCCCTGTTGGCTACTGATGCTGATGAGATGAATTAATTCATTAGGGCTGTTGATGAGATTTGTAATAGAGTCGGTTTGGTGATAAACAAAGAAAAAACTAAAGTGATGAAAATTGGTCAGGCAGGCTGTGATTCAGTTAATCTGAATGGTTGCAGTCTTGAGCAGGTGTCACAGTTTAATTATCTTGGGAGCTATGTAACAGATTCTGGTGATGTGCGACATGAGATTAACAGATGGATAGGGATTGCTACAGGGACTGTTAAGAATCTATGGAGAGTGGAGAAATAGGCGTATACACCTAAAGACTAAAATTAGACTGTATAATAGTTTGGTTCTTTCTAGGGTTAGTTATGGTAGTGAAACGTGGACACTTTGTAAAGAAGATAACAGGAAAATTGATGTTTTCAATTCTAGATGCTTACACAGTATATCGGGCATTAGGTTGTTCAACTTTGTAAGTAATCATGAGGTTAGGCAAAGGAGTTGGCAACCTCCTTGGAGCAGCATATTGTGCAGAGAGAGACTCCTTTGGTTTGGTCATGTTGTTCGTATGGATAATTTTAGATTAGCGAACAGAGTTATGAACAATGTGCCTAAATGCTGCAGAAAGAGGGAGAAGGCCTAGGATGCAGTGGGCAGATAGTATCAAACAGGACCTCGTTAGAATTGTGTACAGTGGCCAGATAGAGCAGATGTAGCTCAAGACAGATATGCTTGGGGAACTAAATTGTGTGGTCTGGTTGGATCTCTGTAGCCCATGGCTGCTTGAGGATGAGGATGAGTGCTCAAGTCACAAAATTATAAACTTCATTCTCTTTGAAAGCATTCAATATCGCTGAAGTATTTTGTGTTCTTCATAGTTAAGTAGAAGGCATTATACAAAAAAAAAAATCCTGCAAAGTAAAAGACTGACTAGAACCCATACATTTGGGGAATAAGATTACAAGTAATGCAGGTTAGAGTGCAAGTTGAGAAATTAATCTCCCATTTGTAAGTTTTATAGGAAGTTATTTTATAGTAAGGTTTATTCTCTTGTGTCGTAAAAACATTTCATTGATTAACCATATACCTGCACACTGGAAATATCTGAGTGATTTTAATTTGTAAAACTTTAGTTTCTCATAAGAATTATATATTAATTTATAAAGTACTTTTGTTTTTTGATATGTAACATATAACTAGGCCTGCCATAATTTTCATTTTTCGATTTTTTTTTTATTCTTGTTGATAGCACAATGTTGTAAAAATCAAATGAATTTTCTTTGTGAATGAAAAAACCATCAATATTCATAAAATTATATGTATTTAAGGTTTTACAATTTTCACCCATTTGCTTTTCATAGTTCGTTTTCGAAAATACATTTCTCTTTTTGCAAATATCAGAACTTTTCAAGAACCACAGACTATATTTCTTACCCGTAGCAGAGTGGTTAGCATGTTTAGCTGTTGATCAAAGAAACCCAGTTCAAGCTCCAGGTAAGGTAAGGATGTTTGTGTTATTTTTCTGCTGAGGTCCTCCATCTTCCTGTCTGACCTCTGTGGTAAGCAGCTGCTTGAGGGGGGAGGGAGGAAGAAAATTTTTTTAGACCGGGCCAAATTTACATCTTATGCAGGCACACCTTAATATTATTAATTATAACACAAAATCATTAGTAAACTATATAATTTTCCTCTTCCTAATTGGCAGTGAAACAACAATTCATCAAAGCTCACCATACCTGGAACCATTCACATAAAAGACACAAGCTAACTTGCGTGCCGAACTGTTCAGTCCTGAAACTGTTAGACCTGAAGGCAAAACTGATGTTTGTAGGGTCCTTAACAAAACTATAAAGCAGAATTTTGTGTTGCTTAGCTTTCTTCAGTATTCATAAATTTACATGTTGAGTGAACATATTGCAGGTCACAATAGGAATTCAACAATATTTTAAAACATATATGAAATGGGGGAGGGTCTGGATTATCCCAAATTTCTTATTCGAACAAGGTTTTCTTATATCAATGTTTCCTAGTGACACAACCCTCAACATAAGCCACATCGTATTTTGTTTTTTGTTGGGATTTATAAAAATTTAGATTTTAGAAAATATTAATTTATTATTTGAAAGAAATTGTCTTAAAAATTCAACTCTTTATTTGTAATAGAATATAGGTTCAAACTCGAAATTAGTTTAAACTATGATGCAAATTCTAAATGCAAACTGAGAAAGAACAGAAATATTGAAATGGAGAAAGTTTTCCACAAAAGTTCATATGAAAATTTTGGTATGTTTCGAAGTGATTGTTTAGAGGAAATTTCCAACAGCGATTCAACTAATATGATTCAAATTTGAAAAAAAGAAAATTAACAATATAGTTTAGTCGGGGATAGAGGCCTCATTGGCTATTACAGTGATGAATAAAGTATTGTGTGCCCTCATCTTGCGAACACAGGGAACAAATATTTATAATATATAAATTTTCAAACTAGTTTATGTCAAGGTAAAGCTACTAAAATAGCTGACTGCAGCCAGGCCCAGTTTTCTCATTAGGCAGTGTAGTGGCCAACAGTACACCAACATAACGGCACTATTTTTTAAATGCTACAATTTGTTTATTTAAGTAACAATAAATTTGTGTCTTTTCAATTTTAACTACCTGCAAGTATCCATGGAGAGTAAGTACTCTATTTTCAAAGTACTCTTTCTCTCAAAACCATATTCAAAGCTCTAACTTTGAAAATAAGCTTTATTTTACAGAAAAATGTGGCAGAAAATAAATTGTAACTCTCAATCAAATTTATAAAAATATAAATTTTAGAAAATATTAATTTATTATTTAAAAGAGTTGTTGAAGCTGAAATATTTGACAGCCAATACTGCTGTTGTATTCGTACTAAACACTGTTTCAAAACTGATGCAAAGTGAAAAACTTTACCCAAATTTTTAAGATTACATTTATTTCACTAAACAATTTGTTATAATATTAAGGTAAATTCTTGTGAGTATATTTTTTTTTAGATTTACTTTTAGATTTTAGATTTCTTGTAACATTTTGCTACAAAAGCTTAATTCAAAGTTTATGGAGATTCAAATGCAGTTTTTGCACAATATGAAAGAGTCTTAATATTTTTGATAATTAAGTGTAATCATTCTCAGACTGCTAAAGTGAGGAAGTATTTTTTTTAATTTAAATTGATGATTTGATTGTGTAATATTTTTCCATATTGAAAACATCAAGTTATATGTTATCAATAATATTAATTTATTACATTAATTTCACTATTTGTTAACAAAACTCTATTATTATTATTACAATTAACACATTCATTTATTTCGATACATTATTTCCATTATTTGTGGTTGTGAAAGAAAGAAAATATTTTTATACAAAATTAAAAGAGGTATTGTTGATAATGGCAGACTACCACTTCATATGCGTATAGACGCATTAAGTGTAAATTTGGCCTTTCTGAAAGAAAAAGGTCCCTTTTAACAATAACCAAGCACACTAACCACTAAAAAGCAAATGGGTGAAAATTGTAAAACATTAAATGCATATAATTTTATGAATAATGCTGGTTTTTCAATCACACAAAAATTGCTTTGGCTTTTTTACTATTTACATAATACAAGTTTATTCAACATTTTCCACATAATAATGCTTTTGCACAGTAGTTCAATGCATTGAATTTTTGAGATTTAATTTAGATAAAATTAAATGAGGATCAATTCTCTGTCAGTTCTTTTTTGGAAGCATGAGGTTCTTCAAAAATTTTGTTAACATTTTTATTCATACCAGTTAATGAACAAACAAATTACCCTTCAAACAGCTGTTTCTCCCAGAAATCTTATAGGAGCCTGTCAGTACACCATACCATAGAGAAGGGTTGTGAGAAAGGTGAAATCTCAGCAGAAAGAGAACATTCATGCATTTATAGACAGTGCTCGAAGGCTCCTAAGGTTAACCACCCAGCCATTGGAACACCGAGGAACAGTTTGTTAAAAATAATTTTCCTCAATGACAGGAGGAATCCAAGGAGAAAGTTGTACTTGGTCAGCCCCACTTAGGTCATTCATATATTACACATTCTTTTTTTTCTTCTGGCAGACAATGAACCTAAGTGCGAGTTTTGTGACACCATTTTTAACAATTAAGCACATTTTAATTGATTGTCCCACTTTTAACCTTGACAAACGTTTTATACTTTTTACAATTTTAGGTCCAAGCCCCTTACACTTGGACATCTTTTATCTGATGCCTCACTTTTAACTCCTGTTTTCAATTTTTTACATTTTACTCGTTTATGATATTTATACATTGTTTCCTAGATTTTTACTCTTGTTTCTGATTTTTAATGGGTCCTATACACCAATTGTTATTGTTGACTTATACACTTGTTGGTTCTTTTTATACTCATCTTTCTTGTATTGTTTTGTTTCTTTGGCATCGTTTAGCATTTTTATGTGTATTTTTCCTTTGGTTGTGGGTTGAAGATCTTTTATCTGTTTCTGTACTTTTGTTTGGCGCAATCTAGCCTAGCTGCTCTTGCACCATAAAACTTCAAACAACCAACCAACCTCAATGTGGAAAAATTGCTCCTTCAATCCCCACCCCTACTTTGCTACTAGACGGTATACACTGATCAGCCAATACATAAAACCAACTCTGCATTATGCAAAGAAGCATGCTTGCACCAATCAGTGTCACGTGCCAAGGTCGTGAATAATATATATAACACCTGGGTCGGAGTTCTCACAGGCTATTTTATTACGTCTCAACATAGGAAAAGCAAAGGATTTATCTGATTTCGACAAAGGCCAGATCGTTGCGTCAAGATGCTTTGGTAAGAGCATCTCCGAAACCGATGCTGGTAGGCTACTCACATTATGCAGTATTAGTTAATACCTATCAAAGATGGTCCCGAAACAGGTGACACTTCGAGCTGTCAACAAGGTGCGGGCCGGCCACACTTCATTGATGCCAGTGGTCAGCGCAGGCTATCTCATCTTGTCTGCAGCAACAGGAGAACTACTGTGGTTTACATTACCCATAATTTAAATTGTAGTAAAGGGCCCAATGTGTCCGAACACACAGTTCATCATAAGCTCTTGGATATGGGTCTCCACAGCCACAGACCCATTTGTGTGCCTATGCTCATAGCCATTCACTATTGTCAATGCTTTCATTGGGCACGTAATCATTAACATTGGACCATACAAGACTAGAAGAGGGTTGCATGGTCAGACGAATCCAGTTTTGTGTTACACCATCTGGACAGACGAGCTAGTGTGTGCCTTTTTACCCACAGAAGCCTTCTAACCTGGATGCACTGTGGGATGGATCCAGGTGGCTGGAGGGAGTATGATGGTCTGGGCAATATTTTCTTGGGAAACACTTGGACCAATTATCCCTGTAGAGCAAACTCTGACAACTGTCACATACCTAAATATCGTGACTGACCAATTACACCCTGTTTATGGTGACTGTATTCCCTGGCAGAGATGGCATCTTTCAACAAGACAATATCCCATGTCACACTGCGAAGAAGGTTCAGGAATGGTTCCTAGAACATGATGAGAAATTTCATTTATTGTCATGGCCCCCAAATTTGCCAGACATGAATCCTATTGAGCTTTTGTGGTTCGAGTTGGAGAAATGGGTACGAGCAGCATCACCTCAACCACATAATTTACAGGAATTGCAGGATCTTCTGTTGCAGTTATGGTACTAAATATCAAGCAACACATACCAACATCTCATTGAATCTATGCCTCGTCGGGTGAGAGCTCTTTTGGTGGAGAGAGGAGGACCTACATCATATTAGGTAAGTGGTTTTAATGCTTTGGCTGATCGGTATATATACTGCTAACGTTTCATTTGAAAAGTATAGAACTACTTTCACTCAATGATTTGAAAATATCAAATACTGGAACGTTGTTCTGGTTCAATGATTCAAAAATATCTAGTATCAGAATGGTGTTCAGTTTCAGTGATTCAGAAACATAGAGTAGTGGAACAGTGTTCCAGTTCAATGATTCAGAAGCAGGGAGTAGTGGCACAGTGTTCTGGTTCAATGATTCAGAAGCAGAGAGTAGCGGAACTGTATTCCATTTTGTTGCAGTAGTGCTTTTGCTAATCGCTTCCCCTATTCAAAATGTCATGCTTTGCCACTGCATTATTTCTAATCTTAATAACATACAAAGAATATGAAAAGCTATCCATAATCTCACTAACTCTACTATAAACCCTAAATCTGCTAAAGAAAAATCCTATTAGCTCTAATAGTTTAATCAAAGCATTGATTTTGTAAGTCGACACAATGGAGCATCGAAAAAAGATATATTTATCTTTAGTATCCAAAGCTAATGTTAACTATTTTCTGAAGTCAGAGAAATAGAAATTTTGCTAATTCTTACCTTTTTTCGTAAAATCCAGTAACCCCTTCTCTATAATCTCTTTCCTTATTTTTATCTGTATTAGTTTCAATCCTAATTTTTTTTCTCCTTATTGGCTCCTTGATCTATCATAAGTTACAAAAGTGCTCTTGTAGCCTATGTTTGTACAATTATAAAGGAATGGTACTCATAACCTACCACACCATTGTGAGGCTTGTATTTTTCTGAGAGATGATCACACACCTTATTAGCCTTCAATTTGTGTTTTAACTTGGATGTAATTTTTTACTCTTTTGACACTTTCAACATTAATTTAACCCATCTGCAGACAGTACCTCATCAATTTTTTAATAAATTGGTTGATCAATGTTTGTTTTGCAACTTTTTTCTGAAAATATACTTAAATTGCAAGGCTGTGTAGTAGTATGTAAAAATTAATGTATTAGTAGGACATAATGATACCAAGGAATTTATGCAGCTTTTATTGGTGCTATCAGAGAGTAAGCAGATGGATGTATGCAGGGTGTTCCATGATTTCTGATTTTAACTGCAGCAAAAGTTGTCAGGTTACCATGGTTGAGTGTGATCTTGCATTTCACTACATTTGGCTAGCTCATGACATCTCCATAATTTACTATTGACTATAAGCAATCAGAAAGTCACTGAAAATCTCCCTGTGTTTACCATGATGATTGTGTCAAATGATGTCTTCCACATGTTATACATTGTTTGCTGTTATTGCTAAGATTGGGGAACTTCAATTATGTATTTTTAAAACATATGTAAGAAAATTTTCAAACAGCAATTTCAATTTTTAAAAATCAAATTTTTTTGTTGTGCAAAAGACATCTGTGTTCATCTTGGGCCTCTCGTTTTTTATTCTGTCAACATCTATGTTTGCCAGGGACCTTGGAAGGGTTAAATAATATTTGGATATGGTCCCATATGAAGATTGACAATTATCGTTAAATGGAATGATTTTTCTACCCCCTGTAAATAGAAGTCAGTGTCCTGTTCTTTTAACATCTTTTCAATGCTTTTTCCACATTATGATCAGTCCAAAAACTTTGGCCTTCCAGACCATTCATTATTGCTTAAAACAAATGTTAATTGTTTAGTGCCATATCAGAGTAAGCAGGGTGTTCCATGATTTCTGATTTTAACTGCAACAAAAGTTGTCAGGTTGCAGTGGTTGAGTGTGATCTTGCATTTTACTACACTTGACTGGCTCATGACATTTCCATAAATTGCACATGTTAGAGGAATCTGTGTCAGTAGATCCGCAAAAATTCCCCGCCCTGCCCACGGTCAGTAGGGGACACCGATGGGCTTGGAAAGGCCGCCGTCCGTCGGATGGGACATTAAGCCGTGGCCCCGTGTGCGGGAGAGCCATACCCTGTGCACGTTAAAGAACATGCTGGATGGCCTTGACGGGAGGCTACCATCTGTCTCCCAACAGCTGTTCCAGTGGGTTCCCTCCCCCAACCTTCTCTGAGCCTTCGGGGTCCATGTGACCTGGCCATTTAGCCCATGGTGTGCAAAAAAGTACCGCTCAGAGGTAAAACAATCCAAACAATGTGTCAGTAGAGTACCAGGTTAGAAATTTGATTTTCTCAGGTTCAGTCTCTATTGTGCTTACACTGAGTTTTCGTCAGCTAACCCTTGATTATCTTTGGTGAGAAAGGAACACCAATAGTATTGGAGAGCTATTGTGTGAGAATAGAATGTTGTACTTTGATTCCATAGTTATACCATATACTTAAAAAATATGCTGAATAGTCATAATGGAAAACTTGCATCTATTACCTAATTTCTGTCTAATGGATCCCTTTCTTCTATTTAACTCTGAACCTTTAGAGTCCTTGTGACCTGTTTATTTAGCTCACTGTGCATAAAAGTGCCACTCCGAAATAAAACAGCCCAACTCATCTGCTGACAATGAATTTCCGTCATCAGCACATTTATCACTACCAAAACTTTCTTGTCTTTTTTTTCTCCTTTGATTTGTCAAGACTTCCTTCTTGAGCCACTTTTCCAGTCAGGTCTCATACAACTAAAGCTTGCTAGTTGGTACCCAGAACAAAGTACAGTGTTCCAACCATGATTACAGAATTCCCTTTATTATTTTTATTTTAGATAGTGTGATTTGCAAATTCTGTACCGTGCAAATCTTACTTTCTGCTTACTCTTTGTATTTTATGCGTTTCTTATCCCCCAAAACTCACAGTAGCTGCATGAATAGTACATAGCAATATTTTTGTCTTCAGCTAAGCAATCAGTAAAACAGTGACTGACATATCAAGGGATTATAACTCCCACACACACACACCTTGAGGGCTAAAATAAAATATATTTTATAAGCATTCACTTAAAGCCAATAATCAACATATTTCCCCCACTCTCCATCCACTTCATTAAGAACTTCTGGATACCCACTACAATGTGGGGTAGGGGTGGCACAGTCTATAGTGCACCAGGCTTGTAATCTACAGTTCCGGTTCAAGTCCCATCTGGGCCAGTATTGAGATTTATTTCTGCAAAACTCTGCCCTGCCCACGTTCAGTAAGAGACACCGATGGGCTTGGAAAGGCTGCTGTTCATCAGATGGGACATTAAGCTGTGGCCTGTGTGTGGGAGAGCCATACCCTGTGCACATTAAAAAACACACTGGATGGCCTAGATGGAAGGCTACCATCTGTCTCCCAACAACTGCCAAGCGAGTCCCCCTCCCCCAAGCTTTCAGGAGTCCTTTGAGCTTTCAGGGTCCTTTGGCCTGGCCATTTAGCCCATTATGTGCAAAAAAGGGCCACTCAGGGATAAAACAGCCCAACTCATTGCAATGTCAAAACAAAGTACAGTCCTAATATGGAAATTCTCAGTTGAGACAGAATTTGTGAAGTAACTGAGCTGAATACTGTGGTGATTGAAACCATTATCAAAACATTGCCTAAAATTTATAATACTTTGATTGCATATCTTCCCTGTAATGTGAACACAAACAAGAGCTGTGTGATTTCACACTGGTATCGCATGTCATATGTCATGTAAAAATTGTTTTAAAACTGTTTTATGCTGCTAAATATAATGCCATAAATTGATGACTAAAGTATTATTTTATATCAGTTGTAGTTCAAAAATGAGTTGTATTTATTAAAAAGATTGTTTATAACTTGCCCAGAATTTTCTATGTTAGAGACATACATTTCCTTAATACTATGAACACTATAGACCCTATCTTCCACTAAAGAAGTAGACTAAGTCTTGAAAATTATGTCTTATCTGTTTTTTATTATTTCCAGATCTTATATTCAGACGAAGAATAATTAAAAACTAACTTGAAATTTTTTTATTGTTTCATTTGAATGCATAGATGAAGCACGTAAAATATGCCAATAATTTTGAGTACTCTTTCCAAGTGAAACTGAAGTTGAAAAAATGGCAAAAATTTGTGTTTGATGTTTTTTATTATGCGTAAGACCATAATATACAGTACACATTTAGTATCATTATTAATAATCGAAAGCTCAACTTCCACAGATGCAGAAGCTGTTTAGATCATCTTCATATTCATCATCATTATCATCCTCAAGCAGCCATGGGCTACGGAGGTCCAACCAGACCACGCAGTTTAATTCTCCAAGCATATCTGTCCTGAGCTACACGTGCTGCATCCGGCCACTGCACACCAATTCTAACAAGGTCCTGTTTGACATTGTCTGCCCACCGCATCCTAGGTCTCCCCCTCCTTCTGAGGCCTCTAGGCACACTATTCATAACCCTATTCGCCAATCTATAATTATCCATACGGGCAACATGGCCAAACCAGCGGAGTCTCTCTCTGCACAATATGCTGCTTAAAGGAGGTTGCAGACTCCTTTGCCTAACCTCATCATTAGTTACAAAGTTAAACCACCTAATACCCAAGATACTGCATAAGCATCTAGAATCAAAAGCATCTAGTTTCCTGTTATCTTGTTTACACAGCGTCCAAGTTTCACTACCATAACTAACCCTAGAAAGAACCAAACTATTATACAGTCTAATTTTAGTCTTTAGGTGTATACGCCTATTTCTCCACAATCTCCATAGATTCTTAAAAGTCCCGGCAGTAGCAATACCTATTCGTCTGTTAATCTCATGCCGCACATCACCAGTATCAGTTACATAGCTCCCAAGGTAATTAAACTGTGACACCTGCTCAAGACTGCAACCATTCAGATTAACTGAATCACAACCTGCCTGACCAATTTTCATCACTTTAGTTTTCTCTCTGTTTATAACCAAACCTACTCTACTACCAGTCTCATCAACAGCTCGAATGAACGAGTTCATCTCATCAACATCATTTGCCAAAAGGGCTAAATCATCAGCATAATCTAAATCAGAAATTTTCGTATCTCCAGCCCATTTAAGGCCAAAATCTTTCCCTTGAAGTGAATTTCGCATAACATAATCAACAACCAAACTAAAGAGAAAAGGAGACAAAATGCGCCCTTGTCGAACACCAGACGTAATGCTAAACCAATTGCTATAAGACTTACCAACTCTCACACATGACTCAGTGTTATTATAGAGAGCTTTCATTATGTTAACTAACTTGTCTGGTATACCATATGATCTCACAATCAACCACAAATTATGATGATCAACAGAGTTGAAAGAATTTTTGAAATCAACAAAAGGTTTCTGAAACTCTAAACATTTCTCAAGAATCTGCCTAAGTGAAAATATCTGATCAACACATCCCCTACCACTTCTGAATCCACATTGCACATCACGCAATTGCCTGTCAACCATATTCTTAATTCTATTAAGCACAATCATGGAAAGAACTTTACCAGGAACAGAGAGTAGGCTGATACCCCTATAGTTATCACAAGAACTGCGATCACCTTTTTTGAAAATAGGAATAATAATAGCTCTGGTAAAATCTTTAGGAACCATGCCTTTATCATAAAAGTTATTCAAAATTTCAGTCATCCAAGTGGTAACCAAAACATTCCCAGCTCTGAGCATTTCTGTAGTAATTTCATCTACCCCTGGGGATTTATGAAGTTTAAGTTTAGAGATAGCCAAACTAACTTCAGACTGTGTTATAGGGCCAACATTAAAGCTGCCAATGCATCTATCATCATTACAAACAATGGGAGTAGAACTAACCACATTGTTTAGAACATCACTGAAATGCTCAGCCCACCTAGCCATGACAGAATCCTCCCCTTCTATAACCTTACCTTATTTATCCTTCAATCCCTGTATGCCTGTCCGTTTTCTGCCACATAAAACATTAACTATCTGGTACAGCTCTCTGCTGTTGTGCTGCCTAACTGCTTCCTCAGCTTTGTCAGCCAAGCTATCAAGCCAAAGATTTTTATCTGTAGCTAACTGATCCTTTACACGTTTATTAAGCTCTCTGTAATCTTTTCTATTAGGACTAGTAGGGTACTGATTAAGGACATTCCTGCAGTTCCTTCTTTCTGAAATAAGCTCAATTGCCTTATCACTTAAATAATTCTGCCTCCTCTGCTCCTTTTTTCCTAAAAGAGTACTGTTAGTTTCCATAAAAGCCTGTTTAAAATGGCCCCATTCTTCCTCAACTTCAGTATTAAGCAAACCATGACTGTCATAATGACTAAGTAACCTATCATGGTAAGCTTTAGCTATAACTGGGTCTTTCAGAGCTTCAGTATTAAAGGTAAATTTTTTAACCCTAGCACAACACTTTTTAAGTTTAAGTTGCAAGACACTTTTAACAAGGTAATGGTCAGATCCAATTTCAGCTCCCCTATATGCCCTGGTATTTCTAACAGAACTAGCCCATTTGCTGTTAATTAATATATAATCAATCATATTCCTATGCAGCCCATCAGGTGAAACCCATGTGTATTTATATGTCGCGGTGTTTGTAATATGTGTTAGTTATTCTGAAACCATTGAGTTTACTTACCTGTAGGAGACGTTGCCCATTGCCATTGCAGCTACCAATACCAAAAGGGCCTATCACCCCTCCCCAAAGATCAGAGTCAGTACCAACTTTGGCATTGAAGTCACCAAGAACAAGGGCAATATCTCCTTTCTTGACAGAATTCAAAATATCCTGAAGTTGTCCGTAAAACCTATCCTTCTCATCCTCATCAGCATCCTCAGTGGGGGCATAACAGCAGATAACATTCAAGTGTTTAATGCTTGTCTGAAATTTTGCTGTAAGAAACCTTTCATTAATGCACTCATATCCTAGAAGAGCATCACTAGCATGTCTGCTGAGCAGCAGACCCATGCCTTGGTGATGCTTTCCATCCTCCCTCCCTGTAAAGAGAAATTTGAAGTTATTTTTAAGTATCTCACCTTTACCTGTCCATCTGGTCTCTTGCAAGCCTAGAATATCTAGGTTATAGCGCTGGAATTCCTGCATGAGTACATCAAGAGAATAATCTCTATGTAATGTCCTCACGTTCCACGTTCCTGCAGAGAGAAAATGATTAGTAGGATTTTTAAAGAAATTAGGTTTATTGAGATTGGTAGGGCCAACAATATCAAACAGCCCCCTGATCGCAGGCATGGGACAAAGACCCATTCCTCCTCCGCTAAAGGCTGAAGTCACCGATGCTGGTAGGAACTTCAGGCACCACCTTTTCAAGTGGACTTTTTCAAGAGCCACATGGCCTGCCTGAGACGCATTACTCCAGTTTAGGCTTGACGATGCCCAACTAGCTAAGTAAGGTTCAGGTATCTGTGATGGCCTCTGATTAGGATTATCCACCAGCTGATATAAGGTATCCCATGTCTCTGTTCACTTAGAGCTGGCAACCCAGAAGCAAACAGAAAACACAGCGGCAGACTCTCCCTCAACAGAGGCCCACCAGTGCAGCAAGTCCAGGATCAATAATCAAGCTCAAATCCATAAACAAGTCCAGTCTAGTAGGTATAAATGGTCAGCACCAGGACCCTGTGAAGTTGACCACTCCTCAGCAGGGTTGAAAACAAAGAAAAAAAGTGGCCATAGATGACCAGATCAGCAGGTCATACTGAACTGGCAGCCCTCCCCTTCCGTTCCCTTCCAAAAGAGAATATCTCTTTTGAAAGGTACTAATGGCCTGCACCATGAGAAGGCGGGGTCGGACATTCTTTATATTAGTTATGCAAATAAAATTGTTTAAAAAAACTTAAAATTGGAAATTTTGGACCTCAATTTATTTTGAATAGGCCTAATATTTAAAATAACTTACTTATTACTATTATAGGTTTTCTTTTATGGGGAATGTAATGTACCACAAATATCATCAAAAACATAAATGATGTAACACTGGACCTTTTTTGAAAATTTGTCAAATTTTTTATGGAATGATACTGTCTTATGACTCTGTGATAGTTTGTAATGTATATTTTAACAGATATGTGTCGATCAGCAGAGTTTAAAGTGAAAGATTTTATTGCATAATCTGATAAAATTGCTAATTTCTCATTTTTAGCTAAATAAGGAATCTGAAGACATACAAAATACCGAAGTATGGAAAGATTTAAATAATCGTATTTCATTTTGGAAAAGTGTCATGATTAAAATGAAAGCTTCAACTATTCAGCCACAACTTGCTGCTCAGTTTTTCAAGGTAATGTATATGTTTTCAAAGTTCACATTATTAAAAGTATAAAAGCTTGTATAGTCAGTAAAAAGTTATGTCATAATTTTACCAAATGAAGCAATGAAGTCATCTATTTAAGAAGTACATATCTATATACTAAAAACAACAAAATATATGACTACCAAATTTCATTCATTATTAAAATATTCTTAACTGTAAGTAAGGATGTATATTAGAATTATGGAGCCAATATGACCTCATTCTGATTTTTTTACCTTTTATTATATTAAAGTCTAAACATCTTCAAAGAGTATTATTTAGGTTACTAAGGATTGTAATAATAAATATAAATAAAGCATTCAATATAAATTTTCTTTAAAATATTTCAACACTTTCAAAATCTTAATATTTTACACTTACAATTTTTGCATTCAATTTTTATACAAATGGATACACAGGATACAGAAACCTAGAAGCTACTTTCAGCTTGTATAGGTTCTCTCATAAAAAGACTTGTGTTTCTGAATTATCTTAATGGATTTTCATTTAAACAATGTAACTACCACAAAAAAATTACATAAAAATTTAATGATTCAAAAATAAATAAGACTTTTGCAAATACTAGTATATTTAAAAATACCAAATGAGTTTTACTGGTGGATTACATAGAAATATAATTGAACTATGTATTAATTAATTGTGGAGTTGATCGAATCAACTCCAATCAAGTAGAGTTGATTTGATCCTCTTCAAGCTAGAAGTCAGTACATGCAAACTGACCTACCCTATAATATTAGAGATTAATTACTGGCTTGAAGTGGGTGGGGGTGACTCAGTTGGTAGTGTGCCAGGCTCATAATCAGCAGTTCCCAGATTTGAGTCCTGCCCTTTGTCAGTAGAGGACACTGATGGGCTTGAAAAGGCCTCTGTCTGTTAGATTGGCCTTTGTCTGTTAAGCCATAGCCTTATGTGCAGGAGAGCCATATCCTATGCATGTTAAAGAACATGCCTGATGGCCTTGACGAGATATGTCTCCTAACGATATATGATGGCCTTGATGAGATATGTCTCCTGATGGCCTTGACTATATGTCTCCTAACAACTGTCCAGTGGTGTCCCCTCTCTCCAACCTTCTTTGAGCCCCTGGGGTCCTTGTGACCTTGCCATTTAGCCTATTGTATGAAAAAAAAAGTGTCACTCAGTGCTAAAACAACTCAAACAACTGGCCTGAGGTGTTGAACATAATTTTTTTATAGTTGGATCTGATCATTGTTAAAAGTTCTTCAGTTGTCTTCTCTACGAATGGCAGGTTTTTTCACACAATGTGCTTAATGGCCAGATCACAAAATCTCCATGGGCTTAGAGTTCAGTAGGGGAAGATGAGCCACTGGACAGCTGTTAGTAGACAAGCTTCCCATAAAAAAAATCTAATGTGTTCTTTAATGTACTTAGGGTATGGCTTTCATAGACATGGGGCCATGATACTGTCCCATCAATTTTTCCTTTCTTACCAAGGTCAGAGTAGGAGTATCTTAGCACAGATATAATAGGGACTTAGGCTATTATATCTGTGCTGAAAACATCAGATTACTAGCTTGGTGATACAAATGACCCACAATATGTGAATAAAAATCTCATAATTTTGAATTTGAAGTTTCTGGGTGGAATTTATTGTGCTCAGAAATTTAAAAAAGTCCAAAAAATTTGTTTAAAATTTCAGACCAGTGATTAAAATTTAATGCTGTAGGATAAGTTAGTATTCATGTACTACGCCCATCTATATTCATTACATGAAGATAGACGAATTACTATGAGTAGAATTAACCAGCGTTCAGAATGTCTCTGAAATCCTCACCTTCCTTGCCATGACAGAATTCTCACCTTCAATAACCTTACAATATTTATCTCTCAATCCCTGCATGCTTGTTCATTTTCTTCTAGACAAAACAATAGTATCTGGCAACTTCACATGGTCTTGGTATTAACTATTAACCCATCAGACTGTCTAATGGCTTTGAGCATGGTTATGAATCCTGAATCACTTACTTCTGAATGGCACTCTTTTTCTATCCAAAAACAGAGGTGCCTCTTGTTAAGGGAAACTGTACCACTGTGTTTTTTATTTGTATGTGAGTTGTCAATTCCAACTGAAGAGATGTACAAAATATACTGTTATTAAATATTATTTTTCATAAAGTTAAGCTATATGATCTTAATTTAAAGCACTGTTCTAAACTGTGTATCACTAAGGTATCTCAGTTTACATTAAAAAAAACATGCAACCTATTGTTCTGCTTTATGTGCATTGCATAAAGCAGAATAGAACCACCGGTAGGGAGTGAAAAGGTAGCCATCAAGACTACATCAAACCGACTACCAACAGCAAGAACTGAAGCAAAGGTCACAGAATTCAATGCAACGCATGAAGCAATAGGTTGTATGTTTTTTGTTGTTTTTTTTTTGTATGTGTGTTTTTAAATATAGATTGAAACTGTAGTGATACACAGTTTAGAACAGTGTTTTAAATTAAGGTTATATATTGCTAGCCTAACATTGCCATTATTAAATTATAAGTCTGATATGCAGTGATTCTAACAATAAGATGCCATTATTAGATTATCATTTGGCCTTCTTTTTTCTATCATTTCCATTATTAAATATTCAAACTTTCATAACTCTATATACTGATATATTGTTGAAAATTTATATTTAGAATTGATTGAGATAAATGCTGATTTTAAAAGTTATAGAACTTTGAAGTTAGCATCCCATTGACATAATGTGGGGTATGGTGGTCATAATTCAGTTATCACTCAATGTATATGGGTTCATGTGGCATACAAAATAAGAGTATTTCATTCTGAATAATAAAAGTAACAGAAATCTGATTTAAAACAAAGACTTGTTAAACTTAATTTCATAAGACAGTTAACTGGATTTGGACACTTCCAAAGAGTTAAATATTTGAATAAAATTTTTTCAAAAGACACAAAATTTTATTTTATTTCAAAAGACAGAGACAAGGATATCTGTAAAATATTGCAAGAAAGAATTGAAGAACATAAGAATAATACAGTTATAAAACAAAGTTCCAACTACTGCATTAGAATCTAAAGTTATCAATAATAAAACAACAGTACCTTTTTATTTATTTATTTTTATTAATGGAATGATACTGCTGTAAATTGTGGAGGATTAATTTAAAACTTTAGGATATATTAATAATGGGATTTTGAAAAATTTATTTTCAAAATATACTTCTGAGTGTATAATAATTCGCAAATTTTTAAAGTTTGGTAAATTGAGTGAAATTTAAGATTTATGTTTTCTTCTTTTAGACTCAGTGTGAAATATCAGAACATTATGGTGAGAAGTTCTATTTATTGAAACTAGCTGTTGACTGTCTCAATGATGTAGAGTCCAAAGGAGCAGGTTCTGAAATATTTTGTTTAAAATCAAAAATGTGGCAATATTGTGTTAAAGCAGAAGCTCAAGGAAAGGTATCAATTTTGTTTCATTTTTTCAGCTTAATAAACATAGACATAAATTACACAGTTGACTATTGTTCATTCTCAATCATTTGCATTATTAAGCTTAAAAACCATATGACTTGAGTTAAATCACTGTTTTAACTTTTTCCAAACCCTATCTAATGGCAGTTTGAAATATGAGGGATGTTCAAATGTAAACAAGAATTTGTTTCTAAAAAATTTATTCACAACAAAATGGAAAAGTCACACATACTGCCTTTCAGTGTAGTCCCCATTAACTGCAATGCATTTGTTCCAATGTTCTGCAAGCTTCTTAATTCCAGTTTCAAAGAAGGGTTTTGTGCTTGTCAATCCAACTTTGCATAGCTGCAATGACCTCATTATTGTCTTGGGATCTCTTGCCCCCTAAAAATTCGTTCAGTGGTCCAAACAAATGGAAATCAGATGGAGGCATGTTGGGACTATATGATGCATGAAGCAGTAAATCCCACTTTCCAGAGAGTCCCTATATTAAATTGGCAGTGTGAGTATGAGCATTGCCCTTGTGCTCTGGTGACAGAAATCATGGAACCCACCTTGCTCTCACTTTATTGAATTTCAGCTTATTGTGCACAATTTCTTCAACCCTCCCTACACTAATTCCAGTCTCTCGTGAGAGTTCACAACGTTAGCTAACAATTGTCAGGAGTGACAGAAGTTCTTGGTCCCCAAGTGTGAGGTTCATTTTCAACATGGTCTCATCCTTTTCTAAATGATTTGGTCAAAATATTGTATACCCTTGCTTGTGACAAACAATCTTCTCCAAATTGGGCTTGAAGCCTAGTAAAGATTTTGGAAGGAGTGACACCTTCCTTCATGAGAAATTTGATAATTATGCTTCACACAATACTGCTGGGTACTTCTTAGTCTGAATCTTGATTACAATTGACTGGTGATGTGGGGGGGAGGGAACTAGTGCTGTTCGCAAGTTTGAACATGTCTTGCCACTGAATGCCTATTCACACAAGTTGATTTGTGCTCGAATGGTAATTAAATTCTTATTTGTATCTGAATGCCCTACATATATATGCTTCTTCAAAGTAAAACATTTTTGGGATGTACATCAAGAGAATTTTTAGATTGAAACACATGACGCAGACCATAAAGAAAAATATCATAGCACTTCAATTGAAATTGTCATAAAATTCTCTGTATTATGTTCATCAATAGCAATGTAACTTGAAGCATTATCCACTGGGGAAAATGTGAAAGGTAATGTTAAAAGCAGTTATAGGGAATTACCACATTATATACTTATTATTCTACAGTATGATTCAAAAGTCTGGACAAGTTCACCAAAATAATGGAAAATTAGAATGCAAACATACAGTATATTGATATGTAGAATAAAAAAAAGTCAGTGGTTACCATGCAAAATAGTGAAGCCAACACACTGATACTACTTTATGAAATGAGTAGCTGAGTTGTAATTGTCCCTGCATTGCTCTCTGCTTGAATACAGTCCATAACTGCAGCTGCAGAAGAGGCATCAGACATTGGATACACATAATGTGCATTATGCAGATATATCCAAAAGATATTTATGTACAAATTATTTGCATGTTGAGCATAATTTAATAGTGACAAATGAGATTGCAAAAGTGATATTTTTCTTGTACAGAAGAATCAAGTCAGCAGTGAAGAAAATAATAAATGCTTTGAAAAAAGAGGAAAAAATGAACAATTGGTCAACGTCTTGTTGCCTGCTTTGGCAATAGCAATCTTCTACCATTACATTCATTGTCCATAACTCTTAAACTGGCACAGGAATATAAACAGCAGCCAAAATTTGGTACATCACGTTCTGAAGAAATACAGGTTTCAGCCATACAAACTCGGATTTGTCCAGGAACTCCATCCAAATGATTAAAACCACAGATTGAAATTCTGTGAACAGGCACTAACTCAGCAGAACGCTGACTATTATATCATTTTTTTCAAAGAGGCAATTTTTTCTCTGTTAAGTCATGTGAATTGTCACATCTTCAGGTACTGGTCTGAGACACACTGAATACAAGAACAACTTCAAGATACCCAGGCAATGATGGTCTAGTTTGGAATTCATTATGATGAAATCATTGTCCCATTTTTCTTTCAGAACAATGTAAATATTTTTTCCCATGAAAATGCCAAAAAGCATATTACCTCCTAAAAAAAAGTTACCTATTTATCTCATAATATATTTTTAGTTATACCAAAAAATGTATTATCATTAAAAGGCATTACTTGATGAACCAATTGCTTGAAATATGTGATAAAAATTGTTTTTTTTTTTAATGGAAATTCGAAGAGAATTCCAAATGGAAGAGTTAAGTAAGCTTTTTATGAAGAAATGAGACCAAGGAAAATGAAAAATCCAAATAAAATATATTGAAACCTCAATTTTTTCCAAAAAATTATTCAATATTTAAGGGTAATGGAAGCTGTAATAATTAACAATTAGTTCTGTTAAAAAAAAGTGCAGAATTGGAAAAAACAATTGAAGTAGTAAACAAATGCTGAAATATCTTTACATGTTTTAGTAAATTTAGTGTAATAATTATTTTCTGTAACATATTTAATTAATTCTCAGTGAAAGCACGGCTTATTACATAATATTAAGTACACAGGTATGCACTATTATTGCAGATATAAAAGTATAAAGATGTAATTACCAATATTTCATTTAATTAATTTAATTTAGTTAATCATGATAATGCTGTCAATATAAAAGTAGCAAGCCTTCATAACTCCTAGAAGTTTACTATATATTGCCATTTTGGCAAGCATATTAACTCATATTTGAATTTAATATTACTCCAAGATCTTTTTACCATATAAAAAGTTCTTGAGTTTTAGATATTACATTTTTTTTTGGCTTAGTGCATAATCATATGGAAATAATTCAATGCACAAGAGAAAACCTAATAAGTGGTATGAACCTTTTATTATTCCAATTTGAAATTGTAGCAACCTTCATTCAGCAATATCGCTATTGATTAGATGCACTAAGCTAAAAAAAGTAACGTTAAAACTCAAGAATTTTTTATACAGTAAACGCATCTTGGAGTAATAATAAATTCAAATATGAGTTACTATATTTGCCAAAAAAGCAATATTGTGATTAATTAAATTAATTTAAACTATTGCTATGTTTGTAATTTTAAGTGTAAGTTCATTTAATTAATTTTTCATATCAATTTTAAATCACATTGCTACTGTTAATTATACCCCACTATTAAATAGGACATCAGCAAAATAGATTTTGTTGGATTGTGATGGTCAATTAGTACTTAGTAAGGCACAAATTAACTTGTTTTTTTTTTTTAAACAAAATGAGCTAATGTTTTCACTTTATTGTCTGTCTACTTTTTAATCTGTTTATTTATTTTAGATAAAAATTCTTTTTTGTTTGGATAAGTATTGAAGAAATATTAGGATTCACACTTTCCAAATGCCCAATAGTTCAAATAATGCCATCTAGCACTGAAAACAGTTGAAAAATGGTCAGATTTTAAACAGATATTATGAACAATCTACTGAAGCTAGAAATTTGAAATTTTGATGATGGAGTGTGAGGATCAAGAGGTTTATACTGACAGCAATGATACCCTTAACCCCAAATGGGTTGGGGGACATAAAGTTTCCAACCTTTCACTTGTATAGGAACTAGATAGTTCAGCCTCATTTCAGAGGCAGGGGTGGCTCAGTCAGTAGCTTGTCAGGCTTGTAATCTACAGTTCCCAGGTTTCAGTTCCACATGGGGCAGTGTTGAGATTTATCTCCACAAAACTCCCTACCCTGCCCATTGGTTAGTAGGGGGCATTGATGGACGAAAAGGCTGCTTTCCATTGATGGGACATTAGGCTATTGCCCCTTGTGCAGGAAAGCCATACCCTGTGTGCATTAAATAACACACTGGATGGCTTGACATAACAGCTGTCCATTGAGTCACCTTCCCCCAACCTTCTCTGAGCCATTGGGATCTTTGTAACCTGGGCATTTAGCCCATTGTGTGCAAAAAAGCACTAGTCAAAGGTTGAACAATCTACCCTCATCTTCAACCAGAAACTGATCTTTCTACCTCATATTTGCCATCTCAGGTCCAGTTGCACATGGTCATTTAACTTGATCCAGGTCTTGCCCTTTGTCTTTTGAAGAGTTAACTGATGCTATCAGCTATATTTTACCATGAACTTCTCTCATTGAAACTGGACTATAGATCCTAGGTGCATTAAGATCTGAGTACCACCTAGAATTTTTTTTTGTGTGTGTGAGAGTGCTCTCTATTACTACCATTACCAAGCTCTTTGTGTCTCTGATTATGGACCTTCTGCACCTTACCAATTCCAAGACTTTTTTTCTGTGTACGGGAATTTACATTATGTGGTGAATCCTTCAAAGAAATTTCATACACTCTTCTATTAACTACATTCTTATTTCTCTTTCTCTGGCATCAAATACTGAATTTCAATTTATTTTACCAGAGCAGTTTTATATATAATAACAAGTGAATAATGTTATTAATGATATCACTGAGTCACTATTTACGTGGAGGTTACACTTCTACTACCATTGTGCTTTTCTATAAGCACAATGGTAGTAGATCTGTCATTTACTAGACAAGGCTACAGCTACTACTACTAGACAAGGCTACAGCTGTTATTTCACAGAATGACCCTAATTCATTGGTCTCTTATAACATAATATGCATCAAGACAGATAAATGAATGGCATGTTATGGTCATGCTATAAATACTCCATTGAAACTTTTCCACTTAAAATTTTCTTATATTTCTTAGATTCTGAATAAACCTCAAGAAGAGGCAAAGCACATAAATTTTCATAATTAGTCGTACAAAGTGTAAAATAACAGCTTACCTTATGAATTAAGAGACTTTTCCAGTAATTGTTTCATGTGCAGAAAAAAAGTTATTAAAGGTTTTCTTTATGGGGTGTTCAGATGTAGAATTTATGTATGATATAGTTAGGTAAATCATGTTGTCCACATTTTTATACTCAGAATTATTTTTTATTTGTATAATTATAATATTTAATGATTCAAATAATTGAAACACTTTTTTTTGTGTGTGTACAAGTTAATACTGTACATATAAATTTCTGTGCACATTTCTGTGTGATATGTCTATACAATGCAATATGTTTATAACAACCTGGAAAAGCACAATGGTCAGTAGTTTGCCAGGCTCATAATCTGAGGCAGTAATCTGAGCTCATAACTGCAGTTCTGAGGTTAGAGTCCCACCTGGTCCAGCATTGAGATTTATCTCCACAAAACTCTCCTCCCTGTTCTCGTTCAGTAGGGGATCCGCCGATGGGCTTGAACTCCATCAAATGGACATTAAGATGTGACCCATGTGTGGGAGAGCCATACCCTGTGCGCTTTAAATAATACACTGGATGGCCTTGACAAGAGGATACCATCTGTCTCTTAACCTTGCCCAAAGTTCATAGGGGAAGCTTATGGGCTTGATCCCCTCTCCCAAACTTCTCTGAGCCTTCAGGGTCCTTGTGACCTTGCCATTTAGCCCATTATATACAAAAAAGTGCTGCACAGAGGAAATTAACCCAACCTGGAAATGCTCAGCTTATGGGTTGTTTATAGGAAAAGATAATGTATATTTGTAAAGAATAAATAATAATAAAGTAAGAATAAAGAATAAAAGTAATTTAGAAGTTGTCTTGTTTATGATATTTTTACCAAATACTTCAAATATTCAATAATCTGGAAGTTATTTGTATGAGTTGGATTGCCAGATAGCATTCTGTCAGCAGTGGAAACTCTGAAGATTTGAATATGCTTTGAAGAACTTGTGGAAATCAATAACATCAGTGGTGAGAACTCAAATGACTCTGGGCACTGTTTAGCTGTCACGGGTGAAAAATATTTTTTTTTACTAGTTATTAGATACCCTAAATGCTAACAGTAATCATGTTACTGTATCAGTGAAGATGGTTAACTTTTAAGTAGGAGTAACAACTAATTGAATTGTACCTGATGACAGTTTTAAATGAAATAGCAATAGTACGTTTTTTTTATCATATGCAACAGAGGACAAAGAAGAATTTTAGTAGCCATTCATATCTTTCAAGATCTTCTCATACAAGGACATGCCCTATTAGGATTGAAGCCAAATTTAACTGATCATGGCCTCAATTAGAGCTAACATAACACACAAAGTATGGCTGTTGAAGCAATAGCTGTCCCTAACCATATGTCAGTTCATCATCATCGTCGTCGTCGTCGTCGTCGTCATCGTCGTCATCGTCGTCATCATCATCATCATCATCAAGCAGCCATGGGCTACAGAGGTCCAACCAGACCACACAGTTTAATTCTCCAAGCATATCTGTCCTGAGCTACATCTGCTGCATCCGGCCACTGTACACCAATTCTAACAAGGTCCTGTTTGACATTGTCTGCCCACCGCATCTAGGTCTCCCCCTCCTTCTGAGGCCTCTAGGCACATTGTTCATAACCCTATTCGCCAATCTATAATTATCCATACGGGCAACATGGCCAAACCAGCGGAGTCTCTCTCTGCACAATATGCTGCTTAAAGGAGGTTGCAGACTCCTTTGCCTAACCTCATCATTAGTTACAAAGTTAAACCACCTAATACCCAAGATACTGCCTAAGCATCTAGAATCAAAAACATCTAGTTTCCTGTTATCTTGTTTACACAGCGTCCAAGTTTCACTACCATAACTAACCCTAGATAGAACCAAACTATTATACAGTCTAATTTTAGTCTTTAGGTGTATACGCCTATCTCTCCACAATCTCCATAGATTCTTAAAAGTCCCAGCAGCAATACCTATTCGTCTGTTAATCTCATGCCGCACATCACCAGTATCAGTTACGTAGCTCCCAAGGTAATTAAAATGTGACACCTGCTCAAGACTGCAACCATTCAGATTAACTGAATCACAACTTGCCTGACCAATTTTCATCACTTTTGTTTTCTCTCTGTTTATAACCAAACCTACTGTACTACCAGTCTCATCAACAGCTCGAATGAAAGAGTTCATCTCATCAACATTATTTGCCAAAAGGGCAAAATCATCAGCATAATCTAAATCAGAAATTTTCGTATCTCCAGCCCAATTAAGGCCAAAATCTTTCCCTTGAAGTGAATTTCGCATAGCATAATCAACAACCAAACTAAAGAGAAAAGGAGACAAGATGCACCCTTGTCGAACACCAGAAGTAATGCTAAACCAATTGCTACAAGACTTACCAACTCTCACACATGACTCAGTGTTATTATAGAGAGCTTTCATTATGTTAACTAACTTGCCAGGTATACCATATGATCTAACAATCAACCACAAATTATGATGATCAACAGAGTCGAAAGCATTTTTGAAATCAACAAAGCTAGCAACCAAAGGTTTCTGAAACTCTAAACATTTCTCAAGAATCTGCCTAAGTGAAAATATCTGATCTACACATCCCCTACCACTTCTGAATCCACATTGCTCATCACGCAATTGCCTGTCAACCAGATTCTTAATTCTATTAAGCACAATCATGGAAAGAACTTTACCTGGAACAGAGAGTAGGCTGATACCCCTATAGTTATCACAAGAACTGCGATCACCTTTTTTGAAAATAGGGATAATAATAGTTCTGGTAAAATCTTTAGGAACCATGCCTTTATCATAAAAGTTATTCAGAATTTAAGTCATCCAAGTGGTAACCGAAATATTCCCAGCTTTAAGCATATCCGTTGTAATTTCATCTACCCCTGGGAATTTATGAAGTTTAAGTTTAGAAAAGCCAAAATAGCTTCAGATTGTGTTATAAGGCCAACATTAAAGTCACCAATGCATCTATCATCATTGCAAACAATGGGAGTAGAATTAACCACATTGTTTAGAACATCACTGAAATGCTCAGCCCACCTAACCATGACAGAATCCTCACCTTCTACCTTACCTTGTTTATCCTTCAATCCCTGTATACCTGTTCGTTTATGAGTGCATTAATGAAAGGTTTCTTACAGCAAAATTTCAGACAAGCATTAAAGACTTGAATGTTATCTGCTGTTATGCCCCCACTGAGGATGCCGATGAGGATGAGAAGGATAGGTTTTACAGACAACTTCAGGATGTTTTGAATTCTGTGAAGAAAGGAGATATTACCATTGTTCTAGGTGACTTCAATGCCAAAGTTGGTACTGACTCTGACCTTTGGGGAGGGGTGATAGGCCTTTTTGGTATTGGTAGCTGCAATGGGCAACATCTCCTACAGGTAAGTAAACTCAATGGTTTCAGAATAACTAACACTTATTACAAACACCGTGACATACATAAATACACATGGGTTTCACCTGATGGGCTGCATAATAATAGGATTGATTATGTATTAATTAACAGCAAATGGGCTAGTTATGTTAGGAATACCAGGGCATATAGGGGAGCTGAAATTGGATCTGACCATTACCTTGTTAAAAGTGTCTTGCAACTTAAACTTAAAAAGTGTTGTGCTAGGGTTAAAAAATTTACCTTTAATACTGAAGCTCTGAAAGACCCAGTTATAGCTAAAGCTTACCATGATAGGTTACTTAGTCATTATGACAGTCATGGTTTGCTTAATACTGAAGTTGAGGAAGAATGGGACCATTTTAAACAGGCTTTTTTGGAAACTAACAGTACTCTTTTAGGGAAAAAGGAGCAGAGGAGGCAGAATTATTTAAGTGATAAGGCACTTGAGCTTATTTCAGAAAGAAGGAACTGCAGGAATATCCTTAATCAGTACCCTACTAGTCCTAATAGAAAGCATTACAAAGAACTTAATAAACGTGTAAAGGATCAGTTAGCTACTGATAAGAATCTTTGGCTTGATGGCCTGGCTGACAAAGCTGAGGAAGCAGTTATACAGCACAACAGCAGAGAGCTGTACCAGATAGTTAATGTTTTGTGTGGTAGAAAACGAACAGGTATGCCAGTTAAGGCTAATTATTATATTTGTTGATTTTTGTTAGCATCTTTATCAAAATTTGATGAAGACTTTTGTCTTCTACTTTTGTTTTCAGTAGTGTTCATTATTATCAAGATGTACAACCAGTTCATCATAGAAGTCTTGTGTAAATGTAAAGTTATTTACTTATTTCAACATTGCATCTTAACTGAATATTGTACATATCCTCAGCTTTTATTGCACTTTCTTCAATGATGACTTTTGGACTTCTGCAATTTCATACTATTCATAATGAGCTACACTAGTGGATGTTCCCAAATTTAATGAAAATAACTTTATGAGACATTCATTTGTGTCTCAGTCTTACTATGCATATTTATTCATGATTGAACTATCAGTGCTTACAAAGAGACTATTCTTATACGAACTGAGCTTTAGATTTTAAAACCTTATTTGAATTGTAAAATGATTTTTAATCATATTAGGGCAAATGTTTAATCTATACTGATCACAGAGAACTATGCATTGTTCTTTTGTAATCCCTCAGTGAAGCTATTTTGATTACATTTCATAAAGAACTAATTATTTTTATTTTACATTTTTACAGCTACCAATTGAGGTGCTTGATGTGTTTCAAACAAAGTTGTCAGAAGCTAATGATTTAACAGTTGAAGATTTACAGCATCTTGATTCATGCATTTTAGAAAATGAAATAGTAAGTAATTATTACTAGATAATAAAAAGTGTTTCAAAGGTAGGTTTGGAACTTTGAGAGAATGTATAAATATAGTAGTATATGTAGAAATATAGCCAAACACATCAAGTTTTGTTAGGTGTATCAGAATTATGGTTTGATGTGACCAGATGTAATGCAACAAATATCCCACATTATGATGAATTTCTTCCCAGGTACTATATAGCATGTCTGTTGTGATTTAAGCAATTCTTTCAGCCCTTGGATCATCAACATTTGCAAGTAAAAGTAGAAAGTACACTTAATGAAATACCTGTAATAAAATGTGTGGTGTAGTTAAATTGGGGGATCAAAGTGGCCATGATATTGGGGGATTATAGTGATTTGTTAAAGGTAAAGTGCACTTTTACCTGAAAATGTTTATGATCTACAGGCAAGAATTATGGGCACCACTGCAGAAGTCATGACAGACATGCTACATAACACCTTGGAAGCAATTCATTATAGATGATGTATTTGTTGGGTTACACTGAACCCAACAAATACATACTGTAATATAACAAATACACAATAAAAATACAACAAATACACAATAATACTGTAAATCGCACTGAACTGTCATTCTGATATATCTGAGAGAACCTGATGTGTTTGGTTACATTTCTATGTATTTTATTTTTACCTACCATTTAATAGTAAATTTATACATCCTTTCAATGTTGTAAACCTACTTTAGAAATACATTTGCATATTGATTGTTAAAAATATATTTGCCTGTATATAATTTTAATAATCTTTATAAGTGCTCTTTTGCAAACATTTTCATACTGATTATGTCAGTTTTGATTATGAGAAAAACTACTAAAGAAATTTAACAATCAAACATTAAAAATGAGTCTGGCACACATAAGTGAAATATGGCTATAATTTTGTTGCCATTTGGGATTTGTAACAAAAAGCCAATTTCATAACCACTGTATTGTGCTTATTTGATATTACTGTTAATTATAACTCGGTGTCAAGGCCTTAGATGAGAGTATATAAGGGATCATGATTATCTGATCCCTTATATATTCTCATCTAAGGCCTTGATCTAAGGTTTGATATTGTTGGTTTGATATTTATATCTCATCTAAGATATAAATATCAAACCAACAAATTAACTCTTGATCTTAGGTTTGATATTTATATCTCATCTAAGGCCTATCATCTAAGGTTTGATATTGTTGGCCCTACCTCCCTCAATATATTATATTTTGACTTGTTTCCAATAAGTTTTTCTTGTAAGGTATCTTTGACAAGTATGATACACAAATACACTGTATTGCTTAAAATGTCCAGTACTTCATGTTATATGAATGAAATCCATACTCAAAGCTCCCTGTTTTTGAGAATAAGCTTTTCATCAAAGAATTCCACTGATGAAATGAAGATCTCATTTAAATTTCTCCAAATATCGATTTCCAACAATATTCATTAATACACTGCTTGACATTGAAAATGCCCCACCCAGAAGGACATGTCTTACAAACATACAAATAGAAGGGTGGGTATGCGCAGTTGAGATATGCAAATGATGATAATCTGGAGCCAGTGGCGTGTGTGGCTCAAGAGATAAAAGGTGCAAGAAGGAACAGGGATGGTGTGTTTATGTAGGTGGAAGTAATGTGAACAGTTGAGATTAGGTGGTTCTGCTTGGAAAATGTTTAGCGAAGGCTGAAAATGCCTGGTACATGCCATCAGCAGGTTTACCACCATTTGGATGCTTTTGAGAGAGGAAGAATTATAGGCCTATGTTAAGTGGGTGGACTACATGTCATGTTGCTGCCCGTAATCATTGGGATGCATGAACTGTTGGCAACAGTGACAAAATGAAGGTTCTAGCATGCGTCGCAGAGGGAGTGGTGCCGTCCGATAGACGTCAGCACGGCTTGATAGGCACGTTATTCTACATGCTCGTTCATCACCACAGAGCACTGCAGGCAATATTCAACAGGCTGTATCAGCAGCCATGGACATTCTCATAAACAACCAGAATGGTAAACCGAAGGCTGCATGAAGCACACCTGCATTCTAGGCAACCATTATGTCTACTGCCATTGACTGCAAACCATCGCAGCGCTCATCTGGCTTGGTGCCAAAGTCATGCGAACTGGGGTCATGAATGGAACACTGTTGTGGTTAGTGATGAATCCCATTTCTGTCTAGGTACTGACAACATCCAGACAAACTCTCCATGTATGACAACAACCTGGTGAGAGGACAGATCCAGCTTTTGTTGGTGACCAGCCCGTCAGCCAGGCATAATGGTATGGGATGCTATTGAATATGACAGCAAATCACCTCTTGTTCACATCACAGGAACACTGACAGCTGCACGTTATGTTAGCACAATTCTGCAGTCCATTTTGTTACCATTCCTGTGAGGTATGCAGCAGCCCATTTTCCAGCATGACAACACCCATATACACACTGCTAGGGTCTCCAGACAATGTTTGCAACATGTTCAAATATTGCCATGGCTAGCACGTTCTCCAGATTTATCCCCAATAGAAAATCTGTGGGGCCACATTGGACAATGTGTGCAATCCTCTCACTGGCCAGCATGGAATCTCAATAAATTATTGGAAACAAGTCAATGCTGCTTGGTGTGCAATTCCTCAGGATCATATCCGTTGAATGCATGACTCCATGCCACACCGTATTGCTGTTCACGGAGGTGCAACCACCTACTGAGGCAGTCACATGCTGCATTATCTCATCTTCTAACCACTGTAAGTGGCTGTAAATTAATCCATTTCACCCCTATCTCCTCACTCCTTCTGGGTGGGGCAATTTCAATGTTGTGCAGTTTATTTTAAGAGTTATTAAAGTTGGAACTTTTAATAATAGGGATTGCTGTTACAAATGTTCTAAACATTTTTCTTTAAAATTAATAAAAATTGAAGAATCGTTATACAAACTTCAGAAATTGCATTTATATCAATAGCCATTTTGTTGTAACTTATTTTTAATGTCTATAAATGGTAGCTAGACATAAACTGGAAGGAGAGTTGTGTACCAATCCCCAGTGATGATGCATAGAACCAGCCAGGTTTAGCGCCTAATGTCCGACCCCACCTTCTTGTGGTGCAGGCCATTAGTGCCTTTCAAAAGAGATATTCTCTTTTGGAAGGGGAGGGCTGCCAGCTCACTGTGCCCTTCTGATCTGATCATCTATGGACATTTTTTCTTTTCTTTTTTTAACCCTGCTAAGGAGTGGGCAACTTCACAGGGTCCTGGTACTGACCATTTATACCCACTAGATTGGACTGGTTTATGGATCCTGGACTTGCTGCACTGGTGGTCTCTAATGAGGTAGAATCTGCCGCTGTGTTTTCTGTTTGCTTACGGGTTACCAGCCCTAAGTGAACAGAGGCACGGGATACCATAATATCAGCTGGTGGATAATCCTGATCAGAGGCTGTCACAGGTACCTGAACCCTCACTTAGCTAATTGGGCATTGTCAATCCTAAACTGGAGTAATGTCTCAGACAAGCAATATGGCTCTTAAAAAGGTCCACTTGAAAAGGTGGTGCCTGAAGTTCCTATCAGCATCAGTGACTTCAGCCTTTAGCAGAGGAGGGACAGGTCTTTGCCCCATGCCTGCAATCAGGGGGTTGTTTGATATTGTTGGCCCTACCTCCCTCAATAAACCTAGTTTCTTTAAAAATCCTACTAATCATTTTCTCTCTGCAGGTATGTGGAATGTGAGAACAGCACATAGAGATTATTCTCTTGATTTTCTCACGCAGAATTTCAGCGTTATAACCTAGATATTCTAGGCTTGCAAGAGACCAGATGGATACGTAAAGGTAAGTACTTAAAAATAACTTTAAATTTCTCATTTCAGGCAGGGAGGATGGAAAGCATCTCCAAGGTGTAATTTTGCTTCTTAGCAGACATGCCACTGATGCTCTTCTAGGATATGGCTGCATTAATGAAAGATTTCTTACAGCAAAATTTGAAACAAAAATTAATGACTTGAATGTCATCTGTTATGCCCTCACAGAGAACTCAGATGAGAATGAGAAGGATACATTTTACAGCCAGCTTCAGGATATTTTGAATTCTGTGAAGAAAGGAGATATTTCTCTTGTGCTAGGTAACTTCAATGCTAAAGTTGGTACTGACTCTGACTTTTGGGCAGGAGTTTTAGGTCCCTTTGGCATTGGTAGTTCCAATGACAATGGGGAATGTCTCCTACAGGTAAGTAAACTTAATGGTTTATGAATAACTAACACATACTACAAACATCGGGACATTTATAAATATACATGGGTTGCATAGGAATATGATAGATTATATTTTAATTAACAGCAAATGGGATGGTTCAGCTAGGAATACCAGATCATACAGTGGAGCTGAAATTGGGTCTGGTCATTACCTGATCAAAAATATTTTGCAGCTGAAGCTTAAGAAATGTGCTAAGGTTAAAAAAAAAATAGCTATAACACTGAATGCCTGAAAGATCCAGATATAGCCAAAACATACCATGATAGGCTATTTAGTCATTATAAAAATTGTGGTTTGGTTACTGCTGAAGTTGAGAAAAAAGTTATATAGGCTCTTCTTGAAACTAACAGTACTCTTTTGGGTAAAAGTGAACAGAGGAAACCAAATTATTTGAGTGATAAGGCTATGGGACTTATTTCTGAAAGAAGAAGGTGCAGGATAAATATGAATTAACACCCTGCTAGTCGTAACAGAAGGCATTACAACGAGCTTAATAAACATGTAAAGGATCAGTTAACAGCTGATAATAATCTTTGGCTTGATAGCTTGGGTGACAAAGCTGAGGAGGCAGTTAGACAGCACAACAGCAGGGAGTTGTACCAGATTATTAATGTTTTATGCAAGAAGAAACAGACAAGTACACATGGATTAAAGGATAAACATGGCAAGGTGGTTGAAGGTAACGATTCTATGATGGCTAGGTGGCAGTGGCAGCCATAAGGAGGAGGCTAGGGGGCCATGGCCCCCTAGCCCCTCCTTATAGCCTGTGAGACCTACGAGTGTTTTTTTTTTTTTTTTCCAAAAGAATTTGGAATGCAAGGTTTGGTTGCATTTTTCCTTTTTAGGAAGAAAAACCCCTAATACCCTTAGAGATCAAATTAGACACTGTTAAAAAGAATCTAGATTACTAAATAATCCATTAGTAAAGTTCAAAGTGTCATTTCTGGACTGCAAAATCCTTCATATGCCCCTAAATGGGCCCCGACAGACTTGAGATTTATGACTACCCCTGCTAGGTGGGCTGAGCATTTCAGAGAAGTTCTAAATAATGTGATTATTTCTAATCCCATTGTTTGTAATAAGGATAGATGCATTACTGGCTTTAACCCTTCCAGTGTCAACGTCATCTGTATACTTTTGGTGGATCTGAATTGAGAGGTCTAGGACGTATGTATCAGTTCTTAGTACAACAAAAAAAAAGTCGATGTTTTAAAAATAAAAATTGCCATTGTAATTATATATATATATCTTATAAAAATATATAATTCAGGCTTGAAAAATAATATTTTGTTTTTTAATTTGATGCATATTTTATTAAACTATAATATGAATAATTTTATAAAGCCATCTGATTGCCATTTCTTAGAAGCACTAAATGGTATTGCCGATATGCTTGTTACCATTCCTATTTGCTGAAGCAACCTTCTGATTTAAGCTCACAAGTTTGATTTCAACTATTATCAACAAAATTTTCCTTAAATTTTCTAAAATCTCCTAAAAATTAAGAAAAAAATTGCTATTTTTAAAAATGATAAATTTTTTGAAATATTACAAAATATGTATCACTATTTTTTTTTTTCCATTTCACACTCTTTTCTGTCATAAACCTATTTCAGTATTCTCAAATAATTTCTATCATTTTTCCCAGCATTCTATGCATCTTTCCCACTCTTAAAATCGAAACTGGAAGTAAACATCCTTCTTAGAAATTCTGGTTTGCAACTATATATAATTAGTTATGCTTCACTGAGGCAAACAAGATGCAGATGTTGACGCATACTATCTCCATTCCGTGCGCTATATAGTGTTTTGAACCTGCATATTGGATACTCTTTGTAAAGTTAATATTTACTTTTTTATATTTAAACCTTACTTTTTATTTTAGTATATTTATTTTCAGAAATTAGCAATCTTTTGGCCAATCGATAAGCATTGATTTTTTTCGTAGTTATACTACATTGTATGGTCAGCCTACAACTTGTTGCTTTGGATATTTTAATATCGCATTAAGCTGTATGTTAATTTTTATTTTATTATTTATTACTTTTCCAGTAAAACTTTGATCTGGTATCATTTTCTGAAAATAAATGAGGTCTTGGTTATGGAAGCAAATTCATTTCTGTAGATTTACTTCCATTACTTAACAATTTTTCGATCAGCTGATTTATTGATTTTTCTGAGTTATGCTAGATTGGAGGCCACCTTAAAAGTTTTTGTGAATATTTAACTTCCCATTAGGTTATATGTAATTTTTCTTTTATTATTTCTTGTTTTTTTAGTAAAAAAACTTCGAGATTGTACCATTTTCAGAAAATGAATGTCCAGGATACAGAAGCAAAATAGAATTCCTTGCTATGAAAATCAGCTGTCATGTGGGAGGGCAATTTCGGGAAGGTGTCCCCTCCGCTAAACTTATGTAGATAGTTTCAACTCCCCCACCCCACCCCACCCCTCTAGAAAAATATAATTTTTTTTTAAATTACAAGTTTTTATGTTTATATTGAATGATTTTAAAGGTACCTTGGCTGTGCCACACAGATGATATAATGCTGTTTGTTTGCTTTTGCTTGGTGCACAAAACTTCTGCACTTAGCCAAGATCGCCAAACTTCAACACCCAAAGAAAAAATTCATAATGTTTAGCAAAAAAAGCAGCCAAAGAAGTGTTTTTCTATTTCATAACCAGTTCAGAAATTCCCATGAATGTGATAAGTCCAAGTCACTTTGTATAACACTGGCTGTGTTTAAAATATATGATACTGAAAAAAATCATTAAAGGAAATAAAAATCATATTTCAGGTTGAATATTATATTATTCAAGAGGAAGTTTCCATCCAACAAATATATAATTTAACTATTTTTATTCATCAGGTTTTCCAAGACGAAGCCTTAATTGTATAGTGCGATCTTTTTTTCACCATATCACATTGAAAAAGGCTTATTAAAATCAATATGTTTGTAAATTTGTTTATATTATTTATTTTCATAAAATTGGTAATTAAATTCTGTTTAATTTAGTATATAACATGACCTATTTCCGTGGATTGCTTTTTTTTTCAATAAAGTTCTAAATTTCAAGTTTTTTTTGGCTGAGCATAGGGAGAAAATAGCTTGGCCTCTGGATGGAAACCTGTTTTTCAGGCTGGATACTGGAAGGGTTAATGATGGCCCTATATCATATATAGGGCCATCATTTGGCTAGAATGGTGAAGTCACTTTGGCTATCTCTGAATTAAAACTGCATAAATCTCCAGGGGTGAATGAAATCACACTGAGATGCTTAGAACTGGGAACATTTGTGTTGTCACATGGCTGACTAAAATTTTAAATATTTTTTATGATAAAGGTGCTGTTTCTAAGGATTTTTACTAGAGCTATTATTGTCCCAATTTAAAAAAAAAAACGGCGATTGCAGTTCTTATGATAATTATAGGGGAATTAGTTTACTTTCTGTTCCAGGAAAGTTCTTTGCATGAGTATACTTAATAGAATTAAGAATTTGGTTGATGGGCAACTGTGATGAACAGCGTGGATTCAGAAGTGGTAGGGCTGCATTGATCAAATATTTTCACTTAGGCAGATTCTTGAGAAATGTTTAGAGTTTCAGAAACCTGTGCTTTCTAGCTTTATAGGTTTCAAAAAGGCTTTTGACTCTGTTGATCAACATAATTTGTGGTTGATTGTTAGATCATATGGAGTACCTGATAAGTTAGTTAGTATAATGAAAACTCTATAATAACACTGACTGATGTGTGAGAGTTGCTAAGGCTTGTAGCGATTGGTTTAGCATTGCTAGTGGAGTTAAACAAGGGTACATTTTGTCTCCTTTTCTCTTTTGTTTGGTTATTGATTATGTTAGGCAAAATTCTTTGCAAGGGAAAGATTTTGGCATTAAATGGTCTAGAGATTTCAAAATTTATGATTTAGATTATGCAGATGATTTGGCTTTGTTGGTTAATGATGTTAATGAGATGAATTCTTTTCATTAGGGCTGTTCATGAGAATGGTAATAGAGTAGGTTTGGTGATAAATAGAGAAAAAACTAAAGTCATGAAAATTGGTCAGGCAGATAGTGCTTCAGTTGCTTTGAATGGCTGCACTCTTGAGCAAGTGTCTCAGTTTAATTATCTTGGGAGCTATGTAACAGATATTGGTGATACGTGGCATGAGATAAATAGAAGAATAGGGATTGCCACTGGGAATTTTAAGAATCTATGGAGAGTGAGGAAAAATAGATGTGTACACGTAAAGACTAAAATTAGGCTGTATAGTAGTTTGGTTTTTTCTAAGGTTAGTTATGGTAGCGAAACACGGACCCCTGTAAGCAGGATAACAAGAAACTTGATGCCTTTGATTCTAGATGCTTACACAGTATCTTGGGCATTAGGTGGTTTGACTTTATAAGTAATGATGAGGTTAGAAGAAGGAGTCATCAACCTCCTTTGAGCAGCATATTGTGCAGAGAGAGACTGCATTGGTTTGGCCATGTTGCCCTTAAGCATAGCTGCAGATTAACCTATAAATTACCACTTTAATATCAATTTTAATTGCAGGTTAGCAGACAGGCCCTAGTGTACCTAAGGGTTTCAGAAAAAGGAGCAGACAATGTCAAACAGGACCTTGCTAGAAGTGACCTAGAGTGGCCAAATGCAACAGCAGTAATTCATTTTAAAAAAAGCAACAACAAGATAGTGTTTTCACTCAGGACAGATACGTCTGGAGGGGAAATTACACAGTCTGGTTGGACCTCCATAGCTCATGGTTGCATGAGGATTTTGTATGTGTGTGTGTTATTTTTAAAACTTTTTATGTAAATTCTTATGGCCAGCAACAGTGCTGCTAAGTATATCAGCCACCATAACTCATTAAATGTCAAACAGACATTGTTGAAAATTGATATTTAGAGAGTTTGAATGAGATCTTCAGTCTCTCTCCAGTGATATTTTTCCATAAGAACTTATTTTCAAAGTTAGGGAGCTCTGAATATTCCATTCTATTCAATAATGTGAAAATTAAACAGTATTTCATTTTAAAAAAAACAACAACAAGATAGTGTTTTCACTTTGTCATCTGTCTACCTGTTTGTCCATTTGTCCACCCAACATTTTTGTTTTTAGAGATAAATTAAAAATTCTTTTTCTGTGGTAATCCCACAGAAAAAGAATTTTTAATTTATGCTGATGAAATATCATGATTTGCACTTTCTGAATCCCAAAAGTTATAATTATGCTCTGTAACCCTTTTACTACCATACCAGGCCCAAATGGCTGAGATTTTAAATGGGCTTATCCAATCACTTCTATTCTTTCCTCTTCACTACCTCCTACCTACTGTTTGGGCCAGTATGATAGTGAAAGGGGTGAGAAAAGTTGGAATTTGTAAGTTTTTAGCAAATATTGCAAATAATATATTTACTCTAGAAATTCGAAATGTTGGAGATAGAATGTGAGGGTTATGAAATTTTCCATTGTCAACAACCTTTTACCCCCAGAGGGGATGGGAAAATACAACTTTTTTGTTCTGAGTGATAATTGTTTGTTTTTAGACAAATTATTTTTGTGTTGGATAGATAATAATGAAATAATACAATTCACACTTTTCAAATATCCTAAAAGTTAGAATTGTACCCTCTAATGATGGAAATTTTTGAAATTTGAAATTTTTTTAATAAATATAACATATTTATGCTAGAAATTTTGAATTTTGTTGATGGAATGTGAAGGTCATGAAGTTTCATTGGCAACAATCAGTTTGTCCCTTACCCACAGGGTATTACAAAATGCAAAATTTTTATGTAAGAAATAATTGGAAATTTTTTTTAGCTCATTTGGTACTAATCAAATGATATAACTGACATTTTTCAAATTCTTAGTTTTAATTTACATCCTTGTAAGTCACTAAATGTGGAAAAGACAAAGCTTTGAACTAATGATGCAAGTGATCTGTTTATGGTAGAAATTTTTAATTTTGGTGGTAGATTGCCAAGAGATATTCCATTGACAGTAACAATCTGTCCCCTTTTCTCATAGGAATGTGAGAAAAGACAACTTTTTATTTTGAGGAATAAAAGACAAACACTTTTTGTGTTGTAAAAGTACTAATAAAATAGTACTATTTGCATTTTTCCAATCATCGATTAGTTTGAAATTAAAACTTGGTAAAGTTGTGTAAAAGTAGGTAAATGAAAAACTTTATTCTCTTTGAAAATGATATTTCCATGTGCATAAGAGATTATATCCATTCTTCTAGTTTTACTATTATAGTATAGTTTGTATAATGATTGAACTAAAGCATTGGTCATTTTGAGTGTAAGATCCCCTAGAATATCAACTGTAAACATCACAGACACCTATTGCCACTAAGGTATTGTCTTGCATTTAAAACTTAGGATGCCAAAGATGCTGAGATGAAGTTCATAAACCTTCACCCTGTTTTTCTTATTTATTAATGGTCCAAGTTTCACCATTAAACTTTAAAATATCTTAGTTGTAGATGTATACTCCAGTATTTCAACATCAATAGTATATCTTTTAAAGTTCCATTAGCAATTCATATTTCACTATTTATGTTGTGTTTCTCATCCTCAGCATCTGACACATGACTGCTGAGGTTAAATTGAGAAACTTGCTTTAAAGCATAACCATC
The DNA here is from genome assembly GCA_038380435.1 of Ryuthela nishihirai. Lineage (NCBI taxonomy): Eukaryota > Metazoa > Arthropoda > Arachnida > Araneae > Heptathelidae > Ryuthela > Ryuthela nishihirai. The sequence continues at coordinate 70,869,124 of JAWZYU010000008.1, read as the reverse complement.
AAATGAACTGAAACTTCACCACTTTAGTTTTCTCTGTGTCTATTTTCTATACTCAACTACCAGCTTCATCAACAGCTGTAACCCTTTTGTGACTGAACTAAATAACATCTTCAGAACTGAGTGAGGTAGTTTTTGTACACCACTAAAAAAAGACAAATAATAATTTTAACACATGGAAATAATATCACAAAATACACAAACAAATATTTATTAAGAAAAAACACAATGTATTTCCTACAAAAACATTTTAAATTACTAATTCCCTATATCAGTGAGAACTTCTTCATAACTAGGAGAGTAATAATGCTTTATGTCACATCTGTTTAGACTGCAGATGTATTCTTTCATGTTGAACCTGAAAATCTGTTGTTGTTTTTTTTGTCTTTGTCTCTGGGACAGAAGGCTATACCTGCCAGTAGTGCTTGAAGATGATAATATCTCAGGAGGAAGCATAGGTGTATTTGGTGTTTCACTGAAGAACAGGTCCATAGCACCCATTACATGTTTATGATAGTTATTACTACATTTCCTATTTAAAACATTTGGTTTTGCTAAATCTATAGCTAATTAACAGAGAAATGATTTTCTTTCTGTTATTACTTATGTAATAAAGATTTTTTTTTTTATTCAGATTAATATAGGCAATGAGGGCTATTATGTCTACTAACTCCATGAACATTCTGAAGTACCATCTTTTTGTTCTTCACACTCATGAATACTCCCTTTCATTTTGTCACCTGTATTGACTGTGCCTTGCATGAATATCCCCTTGTATTTTTATCACCTGTATCGACTGCACCTGTTGTCTGATTATAATGTCATGTCATTTCTGATTTATACTGTTGATATGAATTAGCTACTTCATTTTTATGGAATTGAGTTGACAGTACAATCACACTCTTATTATTTTTTTTGCTACCTATGAGACAAGTCATCAGTAAATCCAAAAATACTTGAACTTTCTTCTCTTCTACGATTTGGAAGAAATTCTTTTAGTATCTGCCATTTATTCAGTCTAAGTGTACCTGTTATAATTATTTTTTTCCTTGAGTAATTCTTCTGCCAATTCCACTAACATGAAAAAAATTTCCACTATCATACCTCTCTAAGATCCAAAATAGGGCTCTGCCAAATCCGTTACAAAATCAGCAGGATGAATTTGTTACCAAAAAACTAGTTATCCTCAGTTGACTTCTCTTTGGCCATCAATCATGCCAGTGTATACTTGTGGTACATATGCTGTTTCAGTAGCTGTGCATACTGATATTGTCACACCAAGCTGCCTGACTTACTCTATGTATACCATCAAGGGACGCTTTCCTCTAAAAGTACCCAGTCACTTGTCTATAGCTATGTTGCAGCTAGGTGAATAGTTTTCAGTGCAAGCATTGGAAAGTTGGTCAAAAATAAACACATTGCCTGTAATTTGTCTTTCATTGCAATTACTCAAACACAGCGTGTTTCAGGATTGTCAAATCTAATATGTCGAAAACTGAATTTGAACTTGTCATGTGGTAGCTATGAGAAAGCACTATAAAACAAGTTTATTATTTGCCCACATTTTGTCTAAGTAAAGTTTTTTCCCTCAATTTCATCCTCCCAATATGTGAATCCCAATAAGTGCATATATCTCGTTACATATAATGTCTTTCCAAACTTTATTCCAATGATGGAGATGAAATTGTGTTTTCACTACTTTCTAAAACAACTTTACCTTTAGGATTCATTTCTAAACATATTTCATCCATCATTTCATTATTGATAAAGAGGTGAAATGATTCTAATATTAATGAAATGTTATTAGAATTCCCCTGCAAACCCAATTTTGTGGCAACTATATTGCAGGCTCATCTAGTAGTAGAAACTGTGGTGTAGCTCTCCACTGCATTCCATATTCTGTCGTAAAAAAAATGACTGAGGACCAACAGCAAATCTTCATCACTGGGAAGTTCATGAATTTCAATCTCGTCTTCAACATTATCATTACATTCTGTATTTTTATCTGCATCACTTTCTTTATCATCTTCATTTAATATATATGTTTTCATCCTCCAAGGTGTCCTCCATTGCTGCACGCAGTTCATCCTCTGTCAAATATCTTCTCCAGTATCTTTTAGCTGTAATCAGAGATTACTTATTAACAATTATTCAAATTGCTAACAGTTGTAATATTCCTGTAAAATATATAGTAACAATTCTGAATACACTCTATTACTGCATTGATGCCAACAAGTACAAACAGATCACTTGACTAATTACACTCTGTATGTAATGGCATTTGATAACTAACAGCTATGTACATTTCATTACTGTATATTGGAAATATTCTGAATATACACTAATGCTGTACTAGCCACCGGATAAGTATAGACAAATCATTTGACTACTATGTAAAGATAGACTCATACACAATTTTGAGTTGCACACTATGCATAATTGCACCCATTATCAGCTACGCAGGGTATTTGTTATACCTAACTCAATAGTTATTTAATAATTATTTTTATGGTGCAAAATGAATTGCTCTTTTAGGAGAATGAAATATATTATGTCTATTATGTTTTAAATTACAAAATGAAAAGGACATATTTACAAAAATATCAACAAAAGGCATTCATGTGATATAAATATTACCTCACTTAGCTACAGCAGAGTTAATGAATGAGCCTTCTCTATATTTTACTTTCTTATTTCTCTGAGAAAAAAGTAGGTATAAAAATTGAAAAATGCTAACGTTACATCTGTATGGTTGATAAACTGTTACTATCTGACCACCAAAGGTAATAATGTGGTTATTAAACTCTTGTACATTTACATTGCTTTAATCTAAGTTTGAGTGATAAATATCTATGTTTATTATGCAGTTATTTCAGTCATCCTGTATTTCATTATGTAGGAGTCAGCAGCATTGGAAAGGATTATTAGATATCTCTTAACCAAAGGGCACTTGCAGCAAGCTTTTCTTATAGCAAGAGCTTTTAATTATGACTGCATTGATTTAAAAATTGTCCATGTAAGTATAACTTTTATATATGTTTTTCTACATTCATTTCATACATTCAACAAATTGTAGGCAGTAAAAGCATTTTTACTTTTTATTTTGCTGCAAAATACCAGATTTACTAGTTTAAAGGTCATCTTAAATAAACTATTCCATAGTGAACACGGAATTTCCTAAGCTTTAAACTTGGCCCAAAACCCCTAATTAAGGTGCTGCTATATATTCTGCAGATCAAAATTTATAGCACTGGCAGTAAAAACTGATTATTCATGAAGCATGTGATATATGTGTACATATCATATAAAAATGGATAAATACACTTTGTGACAGGCCTGGATCCAGAAAAAAAAAATAAGAGGGGGTTGGGGAATAATCCTAGTGGAAATGGAGGGAACCAAGATCAAGTTAAAAATTAACTAGAATGCTGTTCTGGTATACAATTTTTCTTTTTAGTGATTTTTAACAAATTAAAAAATATTGGTAAGTTATATGTTTAATATTTTTCTTCTCCATTCCAACTACTAGTATTTTCAGGGGGTCATGCCTCCCCCCTCTAGATCTGGCCCTGTTCTGTGACATTGAAATTGCACCACCCAGAAAAAGAGGTGATCCAGTTTTATGCAATCTGCAGGTGTGCAATCTGCAGCACAGCTGAATATGCAAAGGATTCTATTGTTAGATAAGTCAGGCAGAGAGATCAGCATTATAAGGAAAGACATACTGTCTTTACTAAATGCTCCATGAGTTTGTGGCCAGTAAAACTGTGATTTTACAGAATAGAATCTATAATAACAGTATCACATAAAGATGTCAAGACAATAAATACATCTTCCAATAAATACATCTTATGATGTTTGAGAGAGGACAGATAATCATACTCCACAATGTGGGGTGGCCAAGCCAACATGTAGCAGAACATGTCTGCTGCAACCATATGACAGTCATTTGATGCTGGCAACAGTGGTCATGAGAAGTCTCGCACAGTCAACAGGGATCTGATACCCACTGGAGGACACCACAGGACAGCTGACTGATTTTGCAACAGGTGTCCGTCCCACGGCCGAGTGGTTAGCGCACTTGGCTACTGATCTAAGGGACCTGGGTTCGAGCCCTGGTTAAGGCATGGCTGTTTGTGTCGTTTTTCTGCTGACGGCCTGCCATCCTCTCAGACTTTCTACTATGGCATATAAACTGACAGCTCCTGTCAGACCTCTGTGGCAAGCAGCTGCTTGAGGGGTATTTATTTATTATTTTTTTATCAACAACAGTGCTATAGTCACCATCAGCAGAGCATTTGCATCAATCACCCCATAACACACTATTTGCCAACATTTTGCAGAGAAAGTTTACATGCACATCATCCGTTATGCCTTTCACTGACTGCCAGACATCGTTAACAGTTCCTGGAATGGTACTGAACTGGAACAACTTGGGATGCAAATAGTGTCATACCATCTTAATGACAAATCCCAGTTTTATCTAGAAGCTGATGATCACCATAAATACATGGAGACAATGTGGTCAATGAAAAAAAAGTGCCGCTCAGAGGTAAAACAACCCAACTGCCTTGTAATCTGTGTGTGAAATAATGTCATACAATACACTGTCTGAGCTTTGACTGCACAGTTCTATGTTGTTGACATCCTGGAACCTATAGCACTCCCCTTAGTTTCAGGAGTGCATAGCATCCTATTTCAGCAAGATAATGCCAGGCCGCTTTCTGCTAACATCACCAGGAATGCCTACAACTTGTCAGCTCTCTTCCATGACTAGCCAAGTCCCCAATTTTTTCCCCATCAAATATGTTTAGGCTTGGTAAGGTATCATCTGCAGACTCATCCACAACTGGAACAGACGGTAGCCACCCTGAGAGACCATCTGCAATGGGTATGATGAACCATACCTCAGGACACTAACATCACAGCATGCAATATGCTGTGACAAGTAGCTGCATATGTCAGGAGTTATGGGGGATTTAAAGGTTGGGTTGGGTTGTTTTACCTCTGAGCGGCACTGTTTTGCACACCATGGGCTAAATGGCCAGGTCACATGAACCCCGAAGGCTCGGAGAAGGTTGGGGGGAGGGGACCCACTGGAACAGCTGTTGGGAGACAGATGGTAGCCTCCCGTCAAGGCCATCCAGCATGTTCTTTAACGTGCACAGGGTATGGCTATCCCACACACGGGGCCACGGCTTAACATCCCATCTGACGGACGGCAGTCTTTCCAAGCCCATCGGTGTCCCCTACTGACCGTGGGCAGGGCGGGGAATTTTGCGGAGATAAATCTCAACGCTGACCCCGCTGGGACTCGAACCTGGGAACTACAGATTACGAGCCCGGCGCGCTACCGACTGAGCCACCCCCGCCCCGGATTTAAAGGTATTGACTACCATCACATAATGGTTACGTAATGGTCATGTAAGGGGTGGCTTAGTCGGTAGCACACCAGGCTTGTATTGTGCAGTTCTCAGGTTCAAGTCCCAGCTGGGTCTGTTGAAATTTATCTCTGCAAAACTCCCCACCATGCCCACGGTCAGTAGGGGATATCGATGGACTTGGAAAGGCCACCATCCATTGTATGGAATGTAAAGCCTGTGCGCGTTAAAAAATATGCTGATAGCCTTGATGGGAGGTTGCCATTTATCTCGCAACAGCTGGCCAGTGGGATCCCCCAACCTTCTCTGAGCCCTCGGGGGTCTTTGTGATCTGGCCATTTCATCCATTGTGTGCAAAAAAAGTGCCTCTCAGAGGTAAAACAACCCAACTGTCTTGTAATCTGTGTGTGAAATGATTTTGTGCCTTTTGCTCTATAACTATAATCATCAGTTACTCATCTACCAACCTGTCTCTGATTTTCTTCTGGTTCAACCACTTCTTCTGAATGATGCAATTTTAATGCCACAGAGTGTATATAATATATATTTGGCAATCTAAATTTTAGGTATTTATTATTTTAATTTTAATTGAAGTCATTTTTATTTTAAAAATATTTTAATGAAATTTCTCAAGTAAAAGTTTGACACATAAAGAAGTAGCATAACAAAAAGACCTTGTTAAGAAATATATGATAACAAAGCAGGTTTCACAATATTATTTCATCTCCTCAGTCAATTATACAAAGGAATATGTAGTCCAGACATCAATTCTTCTTGTTCAGCTATCTTCACAGGGCATTACTCACACTCCTGCATGCTTACCATGCACTGTAACCTGTGTCCTTGGAAAGAAGGATATGTAAAAAGATGAAACTAAAATTCTATTTTGAATGATGATGTTTATTTAGGCAGCTCGGTATTAGGCAATTTATGCCATATGGTCTGAGCGCTTTCAATGCAGCTGTAATGTAACTACATATCTTCAGAGACATATCTTAAGTACTTAACCCTTCCAGTGTCCAGGTCATCTGTATACGTTCAGAGAATCTGAATTGAGAAGCCAAGAACGTATACATACGTTTTTAGTACAACAAAAAAAAAACAATTTAAAAAAAATAAAAATTGCCGTTGTAAATTTTTTATATATATTTAATTCAAGCTTTAAAAATAATATTTTGTTTTTTTAATTTGATGCATATTTTATTAAACTACAATGTAAATAAATTGATAAAGCCATCTGATTACCATTTCTTAGAAGCACTAAATGGTATTGCCGATTGCTTGTTAACATTCCTATTTGCTGAAGCAACCTTGTGATTTCAGCTCACAAGTTTGATGCTCACAAGTTTGATTTTAGCTATTATCAATAAATTTTTCCTTAAATTTTCGAAAATCTCCTAAAAATTAACAAAAAAAAATGCTATTTTTAAAAACGATAGATTTTGGAAGTAATTACAAAGTACCGCCATTTTTTTTTCGTTTCACACTCTTTTCTGTCATAAACGTATTTCAGTATTCCCAAGTTATTTTTTATCATTTCCCCCAGCGTTCTATGCTTCTTTCCCACCTTCAAAATCGAAACTGAAAGTTGGGGTGAGGGTGGCTCAGTCAGTAGCACGCCAGGCTCGTAATCTGTACTTCCCAGGTTCGAGTCCCAGCTGGGTCAGCGTTGAGATTTTTCTCTGCAAAATTCCCCGCCCTGCCCACGGTCAGTAGGGGACACTGATGGGCTTGGGAAGACCGTCGGATGGGACGTTAAGCCGTGGTCCCGTGTGCGGGAGAGTCATACCCTGTGCACGTTAAAGAACACGCTGGATGGCCTTGACGGGAGGCTACCATCTGTCTCCCAACAGCTCTTCCAGTGGGTCCCCTTCCCCAACCTTCTCTGAGCCTTCGGGGTGCATGTAACCTGGCCATTTAGCCCATGGTGTGCAAAAAAGTGCCGCTCAGAGGTAAAACCCAACCCAAAACTGAAAGTAAACACATCCTTCTTAGAAATTCCAGTTGCAGCTGCATTTAATTAGTTATGCATCACTGAGTCAGCAAGACGCAGGTGGCTGATACATGATATCTCCATTGTTCCGTGTGCTGTTTTTTTTTTTTTCAGTTTTGGTCCAGCATATTGGATACTCTTTGTCGAGTTAGTATTTTTTTTATATTTAAACCTTGTGGCCGAGTGGTTAGCACGCTTAGCTACTGATCTAATGGACCTGGGTTCGAGCCTTGTGTAAGGCATGGACATTTGTGTTGTTTTTCTGCTGAGGTCCTGCCATCCTCTCAGACCTTCTACTATGGCATATAAACTGACAGGCTCCTGTCAGACTTCTGTGGCAAGTAGCTGTCTGAGGGGGTATTTATTTAGTTTTCATTTCAGTATATTTATTTTCAGAAATTAGCGATCTTTTGGCCGATCAATAAGTATTGATTTTTTTCATGCTACATCATAAGGCCGCCCACAACTTGTTGCTATGGATATTTTCACATCACATTAGGCTATATGTTAATTTTTATTTTATTATTTATTACTTTTCCAGTAAAACTTTGATCTAGTATCATTTTCTGAAAATAAATGAAGTCTTTATGGAAGCAAATTAATTTCTGTAGATTTACTTCCATTAGTTAGCGATTTTTTGATAGGCTGATTGATCGATCTTTACTTATCGAGAGTTATGCTAGCTAGATCGGAGGCCAGCTTAAAAGTTGTTATGGATATTTTATATAACATCCCATTAGGTTATATGTAATTTTTATTTTATTATTTCTTGTTTTCTTTTAGTAAAAAAAAGCTTTGAGCTTGTACCGTTTTCTGAAAATGAATGTCTTGGATATGGAAGCAAAATAGACTTCCTTGCTATGGAAATCGACAGTCATGTGGGAGGGCAATTTCGGGAAGGGCTGGTGCTTTGGTGCACAAATCTTTCTGCACTTAGCCAAGATCGCTGAAATTCAACACCCAAAGAAAGAATTAATAATATTTAGTAAAAAAAGCAGCCAAGGAAGTTTTGTTCTATTTCATAACCAATTCAGAAAAACCCGTGAATGTGAGAAATCCAAGTAATGTTGCATAACACTGGCCGTGTTTAAAATATACGATACTGAAAAGAATTATTAAAAGTAATAAAAATCATATTTCAGGTTGAATATTATATTATTCAGGAGGAAATTTCCTTTCAATAAATATATAATTTAACTATTTTTATTCATCAGGTTTTCCAAAGTGAAGCCTTAATTGTATAGTGCTATCTTTTTTTTTCACCATATCTCATTAAAAAAGGCTTATTAAAATCAATATGCTTGAAAATTTATTTATATTTTTTTTTATAAAATTCGTAATTAAATTCTGTTTAATTTGATATGTAACATGGCCTATTTCAGTTGATTGGTTATGTTTTTTTTTAAATTCTAAAGTTGGCTTGTTTATTTGTCTCATCACAATTCGATAAAAGCCTGGAATTTTCTCAAAGTATGGTACTGAGAAAAAAATTATAAAACGATAAATATTTACTTGAAGCCAAAAATAATTTTTTTCATTATTCAGAAATAAATAGCTTTCTATCCATGTAATTATAATCATTCGAATCTATTAGTTTTTTTTTTTTAATAAATTTTTATTTGTGTTGCCAGATGCATTTTTTGCTGCATGACTCTAAAAAAAAAAGTCCCTATTGAAATAAAACATATTGTGTTTTTTTGTTAATACTTGATTTTTAGAAAATCCAGAATTAAATGCTGATTAATTTGGTATACAACATGTTATAATTCCTTTCATTAATTATTTGGCAAAAAAGTTCTAAAGTTAGTTTTTTTTGGCTGAGCATAGGCAGAAAATAGCTTGGCCCCTGGATGGAAACCTGCTTTTTCAGCCTGGTCACTGGAAGGGTTAAACATGTTAGCTAATATTTTGGTGGTTCTATGCTAACAACAATAAACTTGAGATCTATTATTACACATCACCACATGTATGTAACTATTTTGAGTCTGGATCTTAAAGCTTTTTCAATATGCATAACAAATGGAGTTTCTTTCGATATTGTCCAGATATTTAATTTCACCTTGGACCACATAGTGTAGGGGTAAGGTTTGGGCATCAGCGTGTCCATCTCATGTCTATACTTTCGCTGCGACTGAAAGCCAAGATTACTAAACTTCAACACCCAAAGAAAAAAAATTCATAATGTTTAATAAAAAAGGCAGCCAAGAAAGTTTTTCTCCATTTAAAAATAGATGATAATCACAGCATTTCCTGATGCTCTTTTGGCGTTGATAAATCAATAAATATTTAGCAGAAAAAATTTTCGCCGACATACGGGATCATAACCAGTTCAGAAAATCCCATGAATGTGAGTAGTTCAAGTCACTTTGTATAACACTGGCCGTGTTTAAAATATATGATACTGAAAGGAATCATTAAAAGAAATAAAAGTCATGTTTCAGGTTAAATGTTATATTGTTTGGGAGGAAATTTCCTTTTAATTAATATATAATTTAACTATTTTTATTCATCAGGTTTCCCAAACTTAAGCTTTAACTGTATAGTGCAATTTTTTTTCACCATATCATATTGGAAAAAGCTTATTAAAATAGATATGCTTGTAAATTTGTTTAAATTTTTATTTTCATAAGATTTGGAGTTAAATTCTGTTTAATTTGGTATGTAGCATGACCTATTTTGGTTGATTGGTTGTTTTTAAAACAAATTCTAAAATTGGCTAAACTCAGCATAATTGGCTAAAAACCTGGACTTTTCTCAAAGTATGGTACCAAGAAAAAAATTACTTGAAACCAAAATATAATTTTTTTTGTTATTCTGAAATAAATAGCCTTTCTATTCATGTGCATTAATAATCATTTCTGTCTATTAGTTTTTTTTAAATAAATTTTTATTTGTGTTACTAGATGCATTTTTTTTTACTACGTGACTCTAAAAAGTCCTATTAAAATAAAACTAGTCTTTTTTTTGTTAAATATTATATTTTCAAAAAATCCAGAATTAAATGCTAATTTGGCATGCAACATGCAATAATTCCTTTCATTAGTTATTTGGCAAAAAAGTTCTAAAGTTAATTTTTTTTGGCTGAACATAGGGAGGAAATAGCTTGTTCTCTTGATGGAAACTAGTTTTTCAGGCTGGACACTGGAAGGATTAATGTGTCTCAACACAAATGACTGATGAAATCCCAGCTTTTCTGCAATATTTTCTTGACACTGATCCTATTCAATTATAGCTGTTAACTATCCACATCAACTACTGACAGTCATCCAGAATGTGGTCATCTTCCAAGTTGAAGTTACTAGAATAGTTTTTATATGTACATGAACAGGTCAGATGAAATCAGTTGGACAGATCTTTGCACTCGCCTAATAATTTGTTCAGGTTATTGTTGTCAAATATGCAATAAGCTTTGCTTATTATTAAAGTTTGTGACACAAATTTTAGCAATAAGCTTTGCTTATTATTAAAGTTTGTGACACAAATTTTTCTGATAAGAGAAACCAGTTCAGCTTTTAAAAGAAAGCAAACAAAATAAATTTAAATTTATTTTTCCATTTCATGATACTCTAAAATACTTATTAGTTCTGATTTTTATGGTGATTTTTTTTCTCATATGCAGTTGTGTCTAAAACTGGCCAGTGGAACGATAGATCCATCTACTGTAAGTGCTACAAACTTTGGAAGGAACATACAGCAACCTTCAGTTAAAAAATGGAAGCTGATAGGTACTTGGAGCCAGAATTCTAATACTAATGGTATAGTGATTTTTAATAATAAAGGGAATTATTCAGATATGCAAGAATTCATTAACAATGTAAAAATACTAAAAATAGATTTTAGATTTATAAACTGATAGTAACCCTTAATTTCTCTGGTGGCACTACAGTGGATCTTACACCAATATAACTGCTTGCTATTTGTAAAGTAATTATGAATGGGAATTAATATTGATTGTATTTGACAGACAGATCTGTGGATGGGAAGGCAATCAGGCAGTAAACCCACTGACTGCAAGCAACAAAATCAGGTGAAACCTACATACAGTGGCCCCCAACATAACAACTGGCTCACACAGCATGATTTTGCATAACATACAGCCTCCCATAGACCCCCATGTGTTCACATAATGACCGCAGTCTTGCATAGCATCTGACTTAGGTGGGCATACAGCCACTAATTTTGACCAATTGGAGTGCTTGAAAGTGGTCTGAGCAACTCTCAGTGACACCCATTCATGAGTCTTAGGACTTTATTTTCAATAGTTGTTTGCATTTTGATGGTGTTCAGAGACTTGTTATTATTATCATAACTTCTTAAATACTTTAGAATTAACTCAGAGGTAAAACAACCCAACCCTATTTTAAATTTAGGCTATTAGTAAACTATCATTAACACCTTCATGTTTTAAAGAGCATTTCTACTGAGAAGCAGAGTTACACATTCTAGGTTTTTGCTACCTTCATATCCTGAAAAGAAAAATTTTAAATTATTCTTAAGTATGTGGTCTTTATCTTTCTATCTGGTCTCTTGCAAGCCTAGAATGTCTAGGTTGTAACACTGCAATTCCTGTGTATGGACATCAACAGAATAAACTCTACATAGAGTTCTTACATTATGAGTACCTGTAAAAAAATGATTAGTCGGATTTTGAATGTAACTAGGTTTATTGGGAGAGATAGGGCCAACAATATCATCATCATCCTCAAGCAGCCATGGGCTATGGAGGTCCAACCAGACTGTGCAGTTTAATTCTCCAAACATATCTGTCCTGAGCTACATCTTCTTCATCTGACCACTGCACACCAATTCTAACAAGGTCCTGTTTGACATTGCAAACTGCATCCTTGGTCTCCCCCTCTTTCTGAGGCCTTTAGGCACACTGTTCATAACCCTATTCGCCAATCTATAATTATCCATAGTGGCAACATGGCCAAACCAACAGAGTCTTATCTCTCTGCACAATATACTGCTTAAAGGAGGTTGCTGACTCCTTTGTCTAACCTCATCATTAGTTACAAAGGTGAACCACCTAATGTCCAAGATAATGCGTAAGCATCTAGAATCAAAAGCATCTTGTTTACAAAGTGTCCAAGTTTCACTACCATAACTAACCCTAGAGAGAAACAAACTATTATACAGTCTAATTTTAGTCTATGAAAATTCCCAATTATAAAATCCAGCTACTGTCAGAGGCAAAATCCAGCTACCGTCCATACACGTCAAACTTGGTGTAATGAAAAACTTCGTAAAAGCCGTGGACCAGACTGCATCAGCTTTCAAGTACTTGGCTGACAAATTCCCTTGACTCAGCGAATATTAAAGAGGGAATTTTTTGGGGTCCTCAGATCCGTGAGCTGTTCAGAGACCAGATGCTCGACAACATGCTTCAGGGTGACGTGAAAAAACTTGGGATGTGTTTTGTCTGGTGTCAGCTAAATTCCTCAGGAATGTCAGGGCAGACAAGTACAAGAAACTGGTTAAGGACATGTTGTCTCTGTATCACAAACTTGGCTGCAATATGTCCTTAAAGATACACTTTCTTTATTCCCACTTAGATTTCTTCCCCCACAACTGCGGCATGGTTAGTGATGAGCATGGTGAATGTTTTCACCAGGACATTGCAACAATGGAGAAACGATACCAGGGAAACTGGTCCACTTCAACTTTGGCTGACTATTGTTAGACGCTTGCCAGAGATGACCTGAGCAGCTGTACATATGACAGGCAAAGCAACGTAGGAAGTAGAAGCGGAGTTCTACTGATACATGTCATATATACATATTACTCTATTATATAAGAAACTATTGTGTATTTCTCAGAAATCGTAGCCAATTTTTCATTTTCATTGTCATATTTGTGTTCAGCACCTTGAAATCTTTAAGAAATGGCTACTTTTATCTCAGAGGCACGACTTTTATGAAAATTTGTTGTAGGTTTTAAGTAGAATTTGTTCTGGCAGAAAAGTGGTCTAAGGCAGTGGTGTCCAATCTTTCTTTAGTTGTGGACCACTTTAAAATTTTACCTAGAAGCTGCAAACCATTTCACCATTTTACAATAAAGCTGCAGACTACCCTTAAAAATTTGCATATTAATTTTAGAACATACTTTTTGTGAGAGCCTCTAACCAAGAATACAGCAAAAGATATATGTATTTGAGTCATATGAATATCTATGTTAATAAATAAATGGAAAAAAGTTACATTTATAGTCATACACAGAAGAGCCACAACATTATGACCAGCATGTCTTTATGCAAATCAAGGCTACTGCAAATAAATGACAGCATGTGTGAAGGTCATGAAATGGTATAAATAACACCTGATACTGAGCTCTGTTAATCAGTGTTATTCTTGTTCTTCAGATGGGAAAGGCAGCAGACTTAAGTGAGTTTGACAAAAGCCAAATTGTAAGGGCCAGATGACACAGTCAGAGCATTTCCAAGATGACATTTCTTGTGGGGTGCTCACAGTCAGCCATGGTTAGTACCTTCAAAAAGTGGTTCGAAGAGGGGAAAACCACGAACCGCTGGCAAGGTGTGGGCCAACCACAGCTCATTGATGCTAGAAATGAGTGCAAGCTATCCCATATGGTAGGAGCCAACAGAGGGGATACTATAGTGCAACTCGCCTGTAATTTGAATGCTGGTGATGGGAGTAATGTGTCACAACATACAGTATATTGAACCCTGCTGAAAATTGAGCTGCGTAGCCACAGGCCACTCCAAGTGACCATGCTAACCTCAATTCACCATCGAAAGGCCTACAATGATCATGCGAGCATCAAAACTGGACCTTTAAAGATTGGAAGAAGGTCATCTGGTCTGATGAATCTCATTTCCTGTTGCACCATGTGGATGGCTGGGTATGTGTGCATCGTTTACCTATGGAAGTGTTGGCACTAGGATGCACTGGGGGACGAAAACAAGCCGGTGGAGAAGTGTAATGCTTTGGGCAATGTTCTGCTAAGAGTAGTCACTGGGACTAGCCAGTCACTGGATCAGTACCTGGGACTAGTCATTCATGCAGGAAACTATGACGTTTACCCCTTACTTAAAAATCATTGCAGAATGGTTATATCCTTTCATTGCAATGGTATTTCCCTCTAGTAGTGCTATCTTTCAGCAGGATAATGTACCATGCCACACTGCCCGGATTGTTCAAGAATGCTTTATGGAACATAAGGAAGATTTCCAGGTATTACCCTGGCCTCCAAATTCTCCAGACATCAATCTAATCAAGCATCTGTGGTTTGTGTTGGAACAGCATATCCATTCTGTGGTGGCTCAACCATGTAACTTACAAGAGTTAAAGGATCTGCTGATAACACGATACCAAACACATTTAGAAATCTTGTAATACGCATCCATGCCTCATCGGGTGAGAGCTGTTTTGGCGGCACATGGAGGCAGGTGGTTATAATGTTTTGGCTCTGTGGTGTGTATATATATATATTAATGAAATAGTGGTTTTTATTTTAAATGAACTGTTTTATACAAAAAATTTATAAGATAAATACCATTTATATATAAATATAATTCATACACAAAAAAAATTAAATATGACTATGTATCCTGTAATTGGCCTTTAGTCAAAAGTTTCTCAGTATCAGGTGCCAAATAAATTAACACTACAGACCACCTACTGTAGCATCACAAACCACAAGTAGTCCATGGATCATAGGTTGGGAACCGATGGTCTAAGTGACTAGCACAGAAGTTAGAGAAACTAGTAGAAATATTAATATATTATTCACACATTACATTTAAATGTTTTCCAAATTTGCCTGTTATGTTCACATACTGTAATAAATAGTTAGTTTTGTCTTGTTTTATAGTAAATGAGTATTAATATTCTCAATGAAATATGTATTTCTAATAATTTTCAACCTTTGTCTTGGTTTATGATTAAAATATGCAATAAAATAATTATGTGATCTATAAACTAAGACAATAGAAAAATTAAAAATCCATAAAGATTCAATGTGTCTGAACTATGTAAATCAAAACCTGTGTTTTTCTGTTTTAGCATAGTTGAGGGCATTCCATGATCTGTTTTTGTCTCTGAAGTTATATATATATAAAACAGTTGCCTATCTATATAACCCATAGACACCTTTCTTTACGTTTTATACATATCTCAGAGAGTAAAATCGAATCAGAATCCTTTTCAGCATGTTTCATGTCTTTACTTCATTGTTATACCATTTTATGTATTGAACTTCTAATATTAAAATGAATATAAGGTAAACCAACAAATGCAAATTATTATGATATTCATATCTTAGTCATTCACAACATCAGTTAAATATTGAGTCAAGTAGTGTTATTGATATATTTCATTTAAAACTCTATTATTAGTAGAATTCAACATTTAGTTTTGCAGGATTAAAAATGGCATCAAAAATTGAGCTCTCTTATCATTTTATGCAATTATATTTTAAAATTTGACCACCCATTAGTACCTTTCAGCAGTAGATTAACAAGCAAACAACTCAGCTGCTGTGACTGATATTTTTCTCCTTTCCCCAACCATATTAAATTGTTAGGACAGTTTTTTCCCTATGAAAGATTCTGTGCTCTGATTGCCACCCACACATAAGACTTCTGTCATGAATATATCAGTTGGATCATTGAACTCATTAGTGTATTTTGGGACAAATGTGAAAAAAAAAAAACGTGTATCAAAGGAATAAATTTCTCAGTTACCAAAAATGAAAGGAAAATAATTATCAAGTCGTAATGAAAAACCTAATTTTATTTTGAAATACCACAATTTTAAGACATCACTATGCATTTAAGTATTATTAAGAAATTATTTTCCTTATACTTACGTTTTATACGTATATATATATATATTTCATTTTTTTTTACTTTGCATGGTATTGTACATTTTTAACAACTTAATCTCATTTCTGATTAAAAAATATTGATATATGATATCTTTTAAAGCATTAATGTGTGATTATTGTATTTGTAATATTAAGCATTTGCTTCTTAAATAATTTTAACTGTTTGAATTTTTTTAACACAGGGCTTAGTCCTGGGCACATCAAAGTAATATCACTCATGGAAAAACTGTGTGAGCAAACTGAAGTGGCAGTCTCAATTTGTAACAGAATTATTGTGTATTATACTGTAGCTTCAGTAAGTATGATTACAATCTAGAGGTAAAATATTTTATTTGGTAGAACTGTAATTAGTGCCTAAATATCCCAAGCAAGCAGTGTCCTGTAACTATCTGTTCCATTATAAAATCACCAAGTATCTATTGTTTGCACAATTTAATATTGCTTAAATACTGTATCATATCTTGGAAAGATATTAAAAACAAAATTTTAGAATCTATTATTTTCATCACCAAAGATAAAAATAAAAGTGTGTTTTCAATATTGTACCATGATAGTATAAAAAAATTCTTTTTTTTTTTGATTCCTGGTGCCAAAATTTGCTAAGTTAAAAATTAATATTTTTAAAAATGGCTTATAGTCCAAGAAACAGTAAATATTTGCTGATTCTTTGTTTAGAGGCTCAAAATTCAAAGTTAGCACTGCTTATTAATGTTTCTGAGCAAATAAAGTCATTAGTGAGTTTAAACTTGTAATTTTATTATTTTAATTTTTTTAACATTAAATCATAAAGATTATCTTAAAAAATTAATTACATACAGTGAACATTTGACACATTTCATTTACACATAATCACTGGTACATTACCATTATGGTGAATGAGCACTCAAGTTACTTTCTCTCTATACCTTATGTACTACAAGGACGATGACAGTAAGCTTGTTACATTATTATTAGTTGACAATACTTTTAAACATAAAGTTATATTACCACTGCTAATCCAGATGTTGTTATTCTTTAGTGATATGTAGCTGATGCACTCACTCCTTCCACTCCATACACTGCTTCTTCTTCTCTGGTTAAGGTGATATGTCAGTCCTTTTTTATTCCCTCTCCAGATGTTGTATTTAATATCACAGCAGGGTTACTCAGATTTTCTTCTCTCATCATATATCAACCTTTTTGCTCTACAAGGTCATAATTAAGCACATTTAAATAAATCACTGGCAGAAACTGAAAGAAGAACACCATTAACAATTGAAGCATAATCTATGAGATTTATTTAGCAGAAACAACTTGTTGAGAAAGGGCAGTGATCATACGTGTGAAGTGATTCAGTCTTTATTTTACCTTTTAATGAGTATTGCATTTTATAGAAGCCACATTTTAATAAGGTGTTGAACCTCCTCGAGCAGCAATACAAGCTTCCAGTCTGGCATGCAATCGTCATACAAATGCTAAATATCACGCTGGAGCACCATTCCATGCACTTTCAACTTGGATGCATAATTTAACAATGGTCGTTGCCTGCTGCAGTCCGCAGAAGAGTCTGTCTGATCCAGTCCCAGACATGTTCAATTGGACACAAGTCCGAAGGGTGTGCTGGCCAAGGGAGTTGGTGCACTGCCTGAAGAGCATGTTGAGCTGCCCAGGTGGAGTGTGGGTGGGCGTTATATCCTGCTGGAATATCACATTTGGGATTACACTTGAATATGTCAGGATGACTGCTGTACGATGTTGCTGACGTACTTATTGCTATTCAGTGTACCCTGTACAAACACCACATCCTCTTTGGTACCATAATGGATCACTAATTGTAAAATTGTTTTTAATAAATATGAAACGGTTAAAAAAAATCCCATTGATTCTCATTTGAGAACATATAATTCACCCTTACAGGGTCAGGTTTCTTTTTTTTTCTTTAAAAAGCTTTTCAACTTCTTAAACTTATTGTGAATCAACAAATAAATGAAATAGTTCATTTTACATATCGCAAAAAAGCATTTAATTATGAACAAAAAAAAACTTAAAGAAAATGTAGGTAAGCACAAAAAATATCTTGCAGCTTCATTTGTAGGAATTTTGTGAAACTGATTAATCAGCTTCCAACACTTTAAGGGTTAGTTAATTAATTTTTATATATTTTTCATTATAATTTTTTTTTTCATCTGTAGAGCTTGCCTTGGATGTGCAGGGGTGCCAGTTGTAGCCCTACTCTCCAAAGCTTCACTGAGCTGAAGTATGAGCTTAACCTAGGGCAGCAGTTGTTTCAGTTAATAGTGTGCCAGCTTGTAATATGCAATTCCCCGATTTGAATTCCAATGGACCAGCATTGAGAATTTCCTCTGCTAACTTGTATTCTGCCCTCAGTGAGAAATAGGGTACCATTAGACTTGGAAAGACTGCTGTATGTTGGATGGGATGACCCCATATGTAGGAGAACCTTACCTTGTGCATGTTAAAGATTGTGCTGGACAACCTTGATGAGAGGTTTCCATCTGTGTCCTAAATGCTATCCATTAGGTCCTCTTCCTCTAACCAACTCTGATCCCTTGGGGTCCTTGCTGGCTATTTAGCTCATTGTGTACACAAAAGTGCCATTCATAGGTAAAGCAACGTAACCCATTCAAAACTTTGCTTGCATATCTTCTCAGGAAGGGCTTTATACTGCCCTAAGATACAGAGACAAGATCCTAGATCCTTATGTGAGACTTTTTAGAGATGCCATTGGGTCAGAATTCATTTTTATGGATGTTAATGCTCATAGACTAAGAGTTCAGATACTGGAGGAATACCTCGAGAGTGAAGATATCCAGAGAATGACTTGGCCAGCTCTGGTCCCCAGACCTAAATATCATTGAACATGCATGGGATGCTTTGGGAAGGTGAGTCACAAGTTGTCAACCTCCTCTTAGGACCCTTCAGAAACTGCAAAATGCTCTTGTAATGAAGTGGGATTTGCTGTCCTCTGCATTGTTGAATGACCTTATTAGAGGCAGGAGAGCTTGTTGTGCAAACTATATTGCTTGTTGGGGGTAATTATACTCGCTACTAAATAATGTTAACTTCAATATCTACAGTGATCTATAGCTAGCTTTTCATAATTGAACAAATTTTCTGATATGTCTTTTAATTATAAATTTAATTTTATAATTAAACAAGAGTTTTGATGTATTCTTTATTTCAAATGCAAGTATTAATATATTGTAATATTAAATATCCTCTGAAAATTTTGTTTAACTCTAAAAAGGATTCCTTGAGATATTTGCATTTTTGTTCAACTTCCTTAAATTATATAAACAGCAGTGTATTTCAAATTTTTATTTATTTCTAAATTTATAATCCGATGTGTTTGCCATTAATACTTTTGGCTGTGAAACTTTTAACTATATGTCATTATATTGTCATTTTATATTTTATGTCATTGTTTTAGATTTTGGATAGTCATTATGATGAAATAACTAAGGAAAAGAACCCATTTGTGATCCTGAAAGATGTGTTAACTTCTAAATACTTTGATAAGTTTTCATTGGCCAAGAGGTTAATTACTGTCCATGATCTTCAAGATTGGGAAGTAGCTACATTCTTGAGCCAAGAAATTTTGTCATCTCTTCAGGCTTATATTCGGAGTCCAGGTATTTTAAGATTTTAAAATTTTTTCTAATATCATAAAATTTTAATTTCTTTAATTTTTGAATGCTATAAATTTTACTTAAGATTTATCGTTGAGATGGTCTACTACCACAAATCTGAAAATTCACACTAACATTGATAACCTTGTAGATTCTTTTCCTGCCTACCTGAGGTTGACAAATTTTCAGAGTTGCAAGGTTTTCAACTAAAATCCCTAGTATCTTATTCTTCCCCCATTTTGGGGCATCATTAACCTGCTGAGGGTGCTCAGTTGATTAAATAAGGCTTTACAAATCCTACTTCAACAACTACAATGGTAAACTACCCTGGTTTACATAAATTAAGGAAAATCCCTATGTTGAGTCAATGGAAAGCTAATATCAAAGCTCTATAACTTCTAAAATAAGTTTTTTTATTTCAAAACATGTGATTGCAGATAAAGATCTCAATCAAATAAATCAATATCTCGATTTTCCACAATATTCATTCAGTATTTAATGAGTTATGGGAGTTTGAATATTTAGCGATAACAATGCCAGCCACAAAAATTGACTTCAGAAGTTAATTAAAACTTAGTAATAAGTATTCTATCAAAGTGTTTAATAAAAGAAGTTTGTATTTTAGAACTTTGTGTAAAGAATTCTTTCACAATTCTTCAGTTTTGTATAAGTTTCTTAAAACTGGCATTGCTGTTGTTAAATATTCAAACTTCCATAACTCATTAAATACTGAACAAATATTGTTGAAAAATCGAGATATTGATTTTATTTGATTGAGATCTTTTTCTGCAATCACATTTCTCAAAACAAAAAAACTTATTTTAGAAGTTATAGAGCTTTGACATTAACTTCCCATTGACTTAACATATGGATTTTCTTTAATTTATGGAAACCAGTGTAATAAAGTTTAGTATCTTAGTAAAAATTTCATAAATTAAAATCTGAAGATTATTTCAAAAACATTTGAAGCACCTGATAATGTTTTCTTTTTATAGTAGATCCTACCAAAAATAGGGATACCAATAAAGAAACATTAATGGAAAAGAGGCAGTGCTAGCCAACAATAGCATTATACCAAATTTAATACTCACTTATTAAATTTTAATTAAAATATTTGAAATAAACAGTGGACAATATCAATAGATTATTGTGCACAAAATTATGAAGCTTTATAATCCTGCACATCCCAAGGAGGGAGAAGGAAAAGATATTTACTCCTCAGAGAAACTGTCTTACTGTATTCTTTTTGTACTAAACAAAAACCTTGATCTTTCATATTATGGATTATTTTCCCAAATATTTTGATCACTTTGTACATTTCCAACTAAAACTCCTTGTGGTACTGAACCTTTGGTTGCCAGATGGATGCCTTGACACACACACAGAATTTTAATAAAATTAAATAGCATCACTTTTAACATTAATAAGAATGTGCCAGACAAGTACGAAATTTATATTGAGTTCATATTTCTTCTTACAACATGAATAAAGCCCAAATAATGTCCGGTATTAATTGAAGGATTATTATTCACCAGATAGTAACTAAAGACTTCTTTATTGAAAACAGTTCAGCAATATGAAAATTTCACTGAATTTGCTTAAGTACATAACAAGAATCACATTTTAATTTTATTTGTCTTGAAGTTTGTTTACAGTGTGGTCACTAAAAACTTTATTGAAGACAATGACATTTTCATTATACAACATGACTTTATTGAAGACAATGTTAAAATATATTGGATTTTTTTTTGCATGAAATACATAAGAAGAATCACAGATTATATTTCTTTGAAGCATAAATCAAAATTCTAATAAGGTTGTGGTTTCAGGGTTACAAATAAGACTTTCATCAGCTGTAATGTAACAGGTTCAATGATTTAAGAAGGGTGTTTGAGAAAAACATTTTTTTAATAAATATGTGATATTTTAATACATGTCATGATGTTTAAGAAGTTGATATAATATGAGTGTATCATATGTTTTGTTGTAATGTGGGAAAGGCTTATTGGGAGTAATTTCAAGTATATTACTGATTAAAATGTGGTTATTGGGAAATCCTTTTAGAAAATTCTTCCAGGATAAAAGTAAGTCTGGTATTCAGTGTTGAAACATAGTTGTTACTTTTTCAGTATATGATAATTTTAACCCTTCCAGTGTCCAGCCTGAAAAACAGGTTTCCATCCAGTGGCCAAGCTATTTTCTCCCTATGCTCAGCCACAAAAAACATGTTGTATGCCAAATTAATCAGCATTTAATTCTGGATTTTCTGAAAATAAAGTATTTAACAAAAAAATGGCATGTTTAATTTTAATAGGACTTTTTTAGAGTCATGTAGTAGAAAAATGCATCTGGCAACATGAATAAAAATTTCTTTAAAAAAAACTAATAGAAATAATTACAATGCCTATATGTTTCTGAATAACAAAAAAAAATTTTTTTTGGTTTTAAGTAAATATTTCTCTTCTTTTGCAATTTTTTTTCTCGGTACTGTATTTTGAAAAAAATCCAAGGCTTTTAGCCAATTGTGCTGAGTCACATAAATAAATCAACTTTAGAATTTTTGAAAAAAATAACCAATCAACAAAAATAAGTCATGTTATATACCAAATTAAACAGAATTTAATTACCAATTTTATGAAAATAAATAATATAAACAAATTTGCAAGCATATTGATTTTAATAAGCCTTTTTCAATGTGATATGGTGAAAAAAAAAGATCGCACTATACAATTAAGGCTTCATTTTGGAAAACCTGATGAATAAAAATAGTTAAATTATATATTTATCGAAAGGAAATTTCTTCCCAAATAATATAAAATCAATCTGAAATATGATTTTTATTTGTTTTAATGATTCTTTTCAGTGTCGTATATTTTAAACACGGCCAATGTTATACAACATGAATTGGACTTTTCACATTCACAGGATTTTCTGAACTGGTTATGAAATAGAAAAATGAACTTTCTTGGCTTTTCTTTTACGAAATGTGAATTTTTTCTTTGGGTATTGTAGTTTGGCGATCTTGGCTAAGTGCAGAAAGCTATGTGCACCAGAGCAAAAAAAACAGCGTCTGTGTAGCACAGCCAAGGTATTGAACCTTGGTTGCTTTTAAGGGTTACTCTTAAAACCATTCAATATAAACATAAAAACTTGTAATTAAAAAAAATTAAATTTTTCTTGAGGGGGGGGGGGTGAAACTTTCACCCTGAGTTTAGTGAAGGGTATACCTTCCCGAAATTGCCCTCCCACATGACGGATCATTTCTGTATCAAGGAAGTCTATTTTGCTTCTGTATCCAAGATATTCATTTTCAGAAAATGGTACAAGCTCAAAGCTTTTTTACTAAAAAAAAAAGGAATAATAAAAGAAAAATTACATATAACCTAATGGTATGTTAAATTAAATATCCACAGCAACTTTTAAGCCGACCTCCGATCTAACGAACTCAGAAAGATTGATAAATCAGCCAATCGAAGATCGCTAACTAATGGAAGGAAATATACAGAAATTAATTTGCATCCATATCCAAGACCTCATTTATTTTCAGAAAATGATTCTAGATCAAATTTTTACCAAAAAGTATAAATAATAAAATGAAAATTAACATATAGCCTAATGCGATGTTAAAATATCCACAGCAACAAGTGTAGGCTGGCCATACGATGTAATATAACTATGAAAAATCAGTGCTTATCGATTGGCCAAAAGATTGCTAATATCTAAAATTAAATCTACTGAAATGAAAACTAAAGTTTAAATATAAAAAAAGTAAATAATAACTTTACAAAGGGTATCCAATATGCTGGACCAAAACTGTAGAAAACACTTATAGCACACGGAACGGAGATTGCATGTGTCAGCTATCTGCATCTTGTTTGCCTCAGTGAAGCCTAACTAATTAAATGCAGCTGCAACCAGAATTTCTAAGAAGGATGTGTTTACTTCCAGTTTCGATTTTAAGAGTGGGAAAGATGCATAGAATGCTGGGAAAAATGATAAAAATACTTGGAAATACTGAAATAGGTTTATGACAGAAAAGAGTGTGAACGGAAAAAGAAAATGGTGGTACATATTTTGTAATACTTCCAAAATCTATCATTTTTAAAAATAGCAGTTTTTTTTCTTAATTTTTAAGAGATTTTCGAAAATTTAAGGAAAAATTTGTTGATAATAGTTCAAATCAAACTTGTGAGCTTAAATCAGAAGGTTGTTTCAGCAAATAGGGATGTTAACAAGCAAATTGGCTTTTAGTGCTTCTAAGAAATAGCAATTAGATGGCTTTATCAAATTATTTATATTGTAGTTTAATAAAATATGCATCAAATTAAAAAACATTATTTTTGAAATCTAAATTGCATATTTTTATAAGATATATATATTATATAAATTACAACAGCAATTTTTATTTTTGAAAAATCGATATTTTTTTGTTGTATTAAAAACGGATACATATCCCTTGGCCTCTTAATTCAGATTCTCTGAACATATACAGATGACATGGACACTGGAAGGTTTAAAGGAGAATTAGCTGTAGAAATGATGCCTGCAGCTTAAAAACTGTTTTAGTCTTTCTATTGATAAATGTAGATGCAATAGCTAGAAATAATTTTAATAATAAACTTCAATTAATAACAGGAAGAGCTGCAAAAAAATTAATAAACATATATTACACATATTTTGCAGGAAAATATTTTCAAAAGACCACAGAAATGGAGGGAGAAAACATGGGAATAGTATTCTGGTACATTCCAACTAAGTCTAGTCACTTACCTCCCTTGTCCTCTCCCTGTTTTTTTTTTTTCTTTTTCTTTTTTCGAGATCCTTTTTCTGTCTTTCTTTGCTCACTGGGCAAAAAAATTAGTCATATCTGTAATTTCTGACCTAATACTGTGTAACACCTCCCTTCATATGAATTACAGCAGCAATCCTGTTAGGTATGAACTCCACCAGTCATTGGATATAGTTTATATCAGTTGTAGGCCACTCCAACAATATCACTTGTAGTTCAGTTAGATTACATGGATGCCTATTTCAGTGTTTCACCCTCTGTCCCAGATAGTCCCAAGAGTTTTCAATGTGATTTACATCGGGGGACTTTTTTGCTGATCGAGGTGTCCCAATATTACCTCATGCTCCTAGTGCCAATCACAAACAGTTTTGGCCGTTTGCACCATACAGTTCTCATCTGGGAACAGCTGAGTGTCTATGTGGTGTTTGTCCTTCACATGGAGCACAAAAGGCAACACCTAGCCATCCTGATTTAAACTGGTCGATACCTCAACTAATGTGCCTACCTTGTGGTAGGTAAAGCATCCCCTGAACATCACAGAATCACCTCCAGCTTGAATAGCACCTTGTACACATTCTGGATGGAAGGTTTCTTTATTCCTGTGATATGTTCTCAGCCTTGCATCATTGGAATACAGAGAGAAATGTGACTCATCTGACCAAATAACAATTTTCCAGTCATCTACAGTCCAGTGTCTATAGTGCCAAACCCATCATAACTAGTCTGCTCTATGTGCAGATGTTAGCAGGGGTCTCCTCCGAAGTACACTCCTCCAAATATCCATGAAACACAGTTCCCTTCTCAATATTCTTTCTGAAATAGTCGATGTGGTCTTTTGTTGACTGTCTGTAGCAATTCCTGGCTGGTTTGAAATCAGTTTGCAGTCATTAATTGTGATACTCTTCAGTGATCCCTGTCTGTAAGCACTGGCTTGCAGCTGCAATAACATCTATAGTTAGTGGTCAAATTGGATGTATACTACTGTTTATACACTCACTAAACTGTTCTTCTAAAACACCAGCAAATTCTGCTACTTTCTTCACAGCAAACCAACCTACCAAATGCAATAACATCTTTTAGCCACTCAGTTATGTCTTTCTTCCAACCCATGATTCACAGCAGGAACAACATGTAACTGGCACTCCACTGGGACTGATGACACTACAGAGCCCATGGAAGGTCACGTGCCTCTATAAAGCACTGCATTACTACAGTCACAACATCTACAGTTGTACCAAGTCAACACTGCCATCTGTGGTGGGGATGCAATAGAGGATTTTGACTGCTGTGGAGGAAACATGTCAAAAGGAAAATAACCTTAACTCTACTTCAGCATGGTTAATAAGAGAGGGTTCTGGGCACATTCTCAATTCGCTCATTGAAATCCATGAAAGCAACACACTACAGTTTTGAATGTAATGCTTCAGTAAATGCATATTAAATGGAAATAAAATAAAAAAAAAATGCTTAGAAATATTCAAGTAAATCATGATTTTTATAATTCTATCAAATTAAGATAAATGTGTATTTTAAAAATGTGGATGGGCTGTGCCTTTACAGTTCCTAATGAAAAGATATGTCTGAATCTAAAAGTTACGATTTATTATGCAAATCCATAACACTCTTTACAATAAGCCTCACCCTCTTCATTTGATTCTTGCACCATTGGTGCAATCAACATATCATCTACTTTGCTCTAACAGTCAATTGTTTACTGCCCAAATTTTTTAAAGCCAACTATATTGAAATCTCTTTCTTATTTGAGGCAATTTCTACTTGGGGTGGAGATGGCTCAATTGGTAGCATCCCAGGCTCAAAATCTGCAGTTCCCAGGTTCGAGTCCCAAGTGGGTCAGCATTGAGATTTATCTTCACAAAACTCCTTGCCCTGCCCATGGTCAGTAGGGGACACCAATGTGCTTGGAAAAAAGACCACCATCTGTCAGGTGGGACATTAAGTTGTAGCTTTGTGTGCAGAAGAGCCATACCCTGTGCATGTTAAAGAACACTGGGTGGCCTTGATGGAATAATTAGAAACTCCTAACAGCTGTTCCAGTGGATCCCTTCCCCCAACCTTCTCGGAGCCTTCGGGGTCCTTGTGATCTGGCCATTTAGCCCATTGTGTGCAAAAAAAGTGCTGCTCAGAGATAAAACAACAATCCGGCTCAACTAGGAACTCCCTACCAAACAATATTACTTTTCAAAATTCAAGAGCAAATTTTTTTTATTTAATCATTCACTTTAGCCAGAATATTGAAAGTTTTGCCAACACTATCCACCACCCCATTTTCTCCCATATTTTCCTTTGGTGTTTTACTGGATTATTCATGATTCTTTTCCCCTGTCAGTCATTTGATACAACTGTCTACTGATCCTAAGTTTATCATAATTTCCCCCAACATGTATATTTACTGTATTAGTAAACATTGCATGGCTTCCGAAAGCGGATATTTTAAATAAATTTAGATTAAAAATGCAGAGAGATGATTTTCATTCAGTTCTGCCTGTTAATTCCATATATACCTTAACATGTACGTCTTCAACTCATCTTCATATATATTTGTCCTTCTGTATGCATCTTTTTTAGCATTTGAATACTTATTGAATTTTATATCTGAAGCATTTATTCTTGTCTTTGTATATCTTGTATGTTGGCTAAATTTCCACAAAATATTTATTGTTTAAATTCTTCATCTTTCCCAATATACTGAGTATCAAGCCATTTGTATATTTTACCTAACATAGGAAAAATTCTGTAGACTAGGTGTTTTCCTGTGATATTTTATTACTGAATTATTTATATAAATGCTGTGAACATGAGTGACAAATATTACTACCATCATATATGGCAGCTTGGTTGCCCGATTCCTGATAATATATGGTGCCACTGACAAATCAATAAAAATTGCGGGAATACTTATATGTCACTTTGTTGAAGAAATGATTAGCTTCTAATGGTCTAGCAGTTATGATGCCCAGCATACTTCTGGGAGATATAGGTTCGAATCCCACACTCAGGACAACCAATTTTTTTCTAATTATTTCAAGTGTTTCTTGTCTACAGGACATTTTCATATAATACTTTATTACTAACCTATATGTTGTCTTTTTTACCACTAGTATAAAGTAAATTATTATAATAAAAGCCATAAGTTATTGGTCAATTATTATATGATAGGTTTCGTGTCTCTAACATTATGTGCAGCTTAACCTTGCCATTTAATGACAATAATTTTCTATTTTTAGTATCATTTCCAGAGGATTTACCAGTGGCTCCTAGTGATTCGGAAATGATGTACAATCCTACCGTTGTTAATGAAGGCTTCCAGCTCATTGTAAAACTTTGTGATGATCCTTCTCTCTTAGGAAGAAAGCTCTTGAATAATATTGAAATAGAAGCAGAAAATTTGGCAGGGTCTACCATGGAAAATAGTATGTAGATTTCATAACTTGGTTTTAACAGCAGGAAATATTGTAACACTCCAAAGAATTGAAATACTTTTAAAGTTTGGACCCTTTGTCTGATTCAATAATTACTCAAGCTCCAGATAGCTAAGTCGGGCACCAGGCAATAATTAACAAATTGCCAAAAATAAAGTTCAATTAGGGTTCGAATACCAGCAAGCGTTACTTAAAGAGTAAGAATTCAAAAATTAAATAATTGTCAAATTTCTAATGCAAATTCTAATCAAAACAATTAACGTTGCTCAAGAGAAAAAATAGTAAAGATTCAAAAAAAAGGTTTATATAACAATTAAATTTATTTCCAAAATTATTTCAAACACTCACCAAACTTAAATGAAGAAGATACTACATCATTTCGGTCTCACTACAGACTGATAACTAACAAACAACTCTATCAACTCTTCTCCTTCAACTACTTCTGACTCAAAAACTCAACTAACTCTGTCTAACTCTCTCCTGTGACTAACTTGTCACGGTTCTAACAAGCATACAGGCTTGGCAATACGTGTCTGTTACACCAGAAAAGACATTTGCATAAAATGACGAGCGTGCAAGCTATGACGCAAGAGGGGGGGGGGTGTCCTTGTACACGCACTTTAGCAGGTAACAATCGAAAGTTCTGAGTTGCGCATGCACAACTCCTATGCTCTTGGAAACGAGCGCTGTGATGCCAAAAAATGAAATAAAAATCCCCAAAACGGTAAATATAACGTAAATTAAGCAAAACTGGTTAAGGTAAAGGAAAAGTGAATGAGGGGGCATCACAATATGCTTGTTTAATTTATAATAAAACAATAAAATTATATATTATAATTTTATTCATTTATTATACATTAATATATATAATATATAATATTTATATATAGATATAT
Source organism: Ryuthela nishihirai (assembly GCA_038380435.1). Lineage (NCBI taxonomy): Eukaryota > Metazoa > Arthropoda > Arachnida > Araneae > Heptathelidae > Ryuthela > Ryuthela nishihirai. The sequence goes on along the minus strand of JAWZYU010000008.1, from coordinate 70,840,152 downwards.
AATACTGTAATGCTCTACACTTTATAAGGGACGGGAAGCTCAGTTGGTAGTGTAGAAAGCTCTCAAACTGTGTCTGGGCAGAGTGGCAGTGATCTTGGTCAGAACAGATTGGTAACAAGCTTTTTGAGATTTTTGAAGAAACTCTGGCAGTCATTTTTAGCAGGAATCACAAAGAGGAAGTTGTACTTGCTAGGCTTCACTTACGTCATTCGTTTATTACTCATTCATTTCTTCTTCAGGCAGATGATGAACCTAAGTGCAAGTTTTGCAACACCATTTTAACCAATATACATATTTTAATTGTTTGTCCTGCTTTTAATCTTGTACATCATGTTTATTTTACCTTCTATCATTTTAAAGCCAAGCTCTTTACACTCAGCTACCTTTTATCTGATAGCTCTTTTTTTAACTCCTATTTTTGAATTTTTACATTTTATCAACTATTTTACTCGTCTTTGATATTTTTACCCTTTTAATCTTTAGACTTGTTGCTTTTACTGGTTCTGCAAAATTCCCTGCCCACGGTTGGTAGGGTACACCGATTGGCTTGGAAAAGCTGCCATCCGTCAGATGTAATGTTAAGCCGTTGCCCCATGTACGGGAGAGCCATACACTGTGCACGTTAAAGAACACACTGGATGACCTTGATGGGAGGCTACCATCTGTCTCCCAATAGCTGTTTCAGTGGGTCCCCTCCCCCAATCTTCTCTGAGCCTTTAGGGTCCTTGTGACCTGACTATTTAGCCCATTATGTGCAGAAAAGTGCCACTCAGAGGTAAAACAAATCAAAGCTTTTATTGGTTCTATACACCTTTTGTTGATTATTCTGTTTTTACTTGTATATTATACACATTGTTTTTAGTTATACATTTTTCATTCTTGTTGTGTTCTGCATAGTTTTGTTCCTTTTTGTGTTGTTTTTAAATTTGGTTGAGGGTTCCTTGACTTTTATCCATTTACCTTTTACTGTATATCATGTGTTTGGTGCAATATGGCCTTAGTTGACATTGCACCATAAAACCCAAAACAACCAACCTACCAAGCTCTTAATCTGTAGTGGAAAAGCTGCTGTCTGTCGGATGGGACATTAAGCCATGGCCCCATGTGTGTGAGAGCCATACCCTGTGCACGTTAAATAACACATTGGTGGATGGCCTTGATGGGTGGCTACTATCTGTCTCCCAACAACTTTTCCAGTGGGTTCCCTCACTCAACCTTCTCTGAGCCTTCAAGGTCCATGTGGCCTGACCATTTAGCCCATGGTGTGCAAAAAAGGGCTGCTCAGAGGTAAAACAACCCAAATCTTAATCTGTAGTTCCTGGATTTGAGTCCCAGCTGGCCAGCAATGAAATTTATCTCCACAAAACTCCCTATCCTGCCCTTGGTCAACAGGGGACACCATTGGGCTTAGAAAGGCTTCCATCCATCAGATGGGATATTGATATTAAGCCATGGCTCCATGTGTGGGAGAACCATATCCTTTGTACATTAAAGGACGTGCTCAGAGGCTTTGATGGAACCCTTCCATCTGTCTCCTAACAGCTGACCAATGGGTCCTCTCCCCCCAACCTTCTCTGAGCCCTCAGGTCCTTGTACCCAATATGGCCATTTAACCAATGTGTTCAAAAATGCACCACTCAGAAGTAAAACAGCCCAGCCCAACCCCCAACCCTCTACACTTTATTCAAAAAAAAAAAGTTTTTCTTTCTCAGTCAGCACTGTGAAGCATGTTTATTCTCAGTCTGAAGAGTTAATCATGCTGGTACATATTTTGCAAATTATTACTATAATAGTAGTATATGACATTTTATGCTACTAATACTAAAAGCATTTTTTTTTTAATATCAAGTGAGCAACACTTGCACATGTATTAATAAAGACATGACTTCAGAAAAGCTTATATTTTATGTATAAAAAATATTTAACTAAAATATGCAGAAAGAAGATTTTTCTTTGTATCAGTTCTACCTGCTAATTCCATATTTTTGTAAATCCCACTTTGAAATCTGTGAAATTTTAGCTTGAATTATCTGCCTGATAAACAATCAGTGTTTTTGTGTAAGGTAATAGGAAATATGGTATATTTTTGTTTGTTGAAGTTAAAGCATTTTTATATGATATATTTATGAACTGTAATATACAAATTTCTTTAATGTAATGGACTAGAACCACTTAAGTGAATGTTAAATATGGCAAGCTATTGAAGGTGAGATTTGTGTCATGACTAGATGGGCTGATCATTTCAGAAATGTTCCAAACAATATGGTTAGTTTCTACTCCCATTGCTTGAATGAAAACATATGGTGTTAACAGCTTAGTTAGCTCTAGTTCACAATGCAAAATTACTTTGATGTCTTTAATTTTGGGTAGTTTGTCATTAATAACACAGGGCTAGGCCTCACCAAAATTTATGTAATATGGAGTAAACTATTAATTTACACCTTAAATTAAGAATGAATAAAAAAAAAACTCTACCCGTGCTGGAGTAAAGTCAGTGTTATTCGTCTTTGATACTACTTTCTATTTGAGAAGTTTGTTTGTTGCAGTATAATTTGGGCCAAGTTTGAAATAGCCTGTTGCTTAGATACTGCCAGCCAATGGCCTATGCTTGACATTTATTGACTAAATGCCTAATCACTACTTTCTCTGAGTAATCATGTAAGTAACATATAGTAGTTTTTCATTCTGAACTATAGATACAGCTAGTTCTTGATTTGCTGATTTGGATTTATACAATTTTAGGCATGTTCTTGATTTGAGTGGTCCAAAAAATTTACCTTTGTGTGATTTGAAATGAACTCCCAAATCATGTGAGAAATTCTGGCAACCTTATTCATAAAAGCATCTACTTTATAGAAAAGTAGCAGAGACTCACAACTTGTCAGCTATGTATGACAAATGCAGGCATCTCATGAGTCACTTCTCATTGTGATCAGCCCAAGGTTGCCAGACATCCCAATTTGTGCAGACTGTCCTGTTTTACATAGTAAAATCCAAGTGCTCACACCAAAGCCAAAAATCTCACAGACTAATGATAAAAAATCAATTGAATGTGACCTTCAGTGTCACCCTCAATGATCCCAGTAGCTCCTCCACCTCACCCTCTCCACCAGCTCCAGTAACCTTGTCCTGTACATCAATTAATAAAAGGGTCTTTCTTACTAAATTTTATTTGCCTCAAATTTAAGTGTATTTTATTTTCTATTTGTATTACACTTAGTGTATTCTATATTGCAATTTGAAATTTCATTGCTCTTGGGTAGCCTAATGCAGGAATATACTCCCATTAATCTGGACATTTCAATTATCATATATGAGAAAATTGTTCTTGGTTGCATGAATTTGATGTGTATGAATTTGATTGTAGCTTTGGGAAACACATTAAGCACACAAATTGAGAACTATTGGTATCAATAAAAACGAATTTTAAAACTAGTAAATCTGTTTGTATGCATTATCTAGTTTCGAAAACTACACAAGAGCATGATGATGTTAGTATTGACTGCCTAATCTCAAGTTTTTCCTATGGATTTCTTTCAGAATATAAGGCATTATGATATGACTGCACAAATATGCAGTAGATATAAAGCATTCATGCAATGGAAATGAATGAAATTCAAACAATATAACATTGAAATACATTGGAAGGCCAGTACAGTCATATATAATTTCAGAATTTCATTCACAAATCAAAACAGTCCTGTTTTGATTTGTGACTAATATTATGACTGTATTCATCCTGTATTAATATGTATTTTAATCAATTTCTGAAAAACAAGCTAATGTTTTCACTTTGTCATCTGTCCTTCTGTAGACATTCAACATCATTGTTTTTATAGATAAATAAAAAAAAATTGGTTGAATAGCTATTAATGAAATATTATGATTCACTGATTCACACTTTTGTAACCTCCTAATAGCTATAACTGTGCCCTCTAACAGTGGAAAAAGTTTAAAATGGCAAAATTTTAAATGAATATTGCAATTAAGATAATTATGTTAAAAATTAGGTTAATTTTGGTGGTGAAATGACTTTACCTCCCAGGGGTAAAAATGAAAATGATTTTCACTTTTATCCCTGGGGGGGTAGGAAAATGCATTTTTTTAAAGAGATAATTGTTTTTAGAGATAAAATTAAAAATTCTCTTTTGGTTGGATAGTTTTCAATACACTATTATGATTCAGACTTTTTGAAGATCTTAAAAGTTTTTTTTGCACCCTCTGGTGGTGCTTAATGAACATTATAAATTATGTATTGTGACTAAAATTTGATATTTTAGTGATGGAGTGTGATGATTAAGGGGGTTTACATTGAAAGTGACAATTTGTCCCTTCACCCCCAGGAGAGGGGGGGGGGAAATTGTAACTTTTTGTTTTAAGAGATTAATGAAAAATTGACGTTGATCCAATTTTGTGTTGAATAAGCACTAATGAAATATTAAGATTCAGTTTTTTAAATCCACCAAAAGGCTTTAATTTATGTCATTAGATGGTGCTAAATGTAGAAAATGTAGATGTAATATTGCAAACAATATATGCTAGAAATTCGGCATTCTGGTGATAGAATGTATTGATCAAAAAACTTAAATTACCATTGGTAAAAATTCAACTGGTTGCTCTTTATTTTTGAAATGTTAGTGATTAATTTTAAAATTTTTAAGAATATTTTAATGCAGGGTGTTTATAAAGTCTCTGTATTTTAGTAAAATAACTGGTAAATATGTGAAATTAATTATAAAATGATAGATGGTATGCATTTATTGAATAATTAAGAGAGGTTCTACATATATGTTGTTAGTATCTCTACACAGCTGAAATGTTTCTGCAGTGTTTCTAAACACATCCTGGAGCATTTTGGGGAGTTATTTTGTTCACAAACGTTCCACTGTGTGTACATAAGTCTTGCAGACTTTCAACCTTCATTTGATAAACACCTAATGTAATAAAGCTCATGCAAAGAAATCCAAGGGAGTTAGATTAGATTATCTAGATGGCCAGGGTCTGTTGCTTCCATGTCTGATCCACTGATTTGGAAATAGTTCATTGAGATAGCCCCAAACAATTGTTACCTAATGACAGGGTGCACCATCCTGCTGAAAGAAACAGTGTTCAGAATCCCATCTGTAATCGACTGAGGTTCGAGGAACTGCTTGCAGCATGTCCATAAATAGGCCCTGTAATTATAGCTTCAGCAAAGAAAAAGGATCCATAAATCTTAGATTTAGTCAAACCCAACCAGACATTAAGTTTAGGCGAGTCTCTTTTACACTGAAAGGTGAAATAAGTTGGTCTTTCATTAGCCCATATGTATGTGACCATTACGGCAATTAACCTTTCCACACATATGGAAAGTTACTTCATCTCTAAAATGAACATTGCCCATTAAATGTTCATTCCAAATGCTTTCCACAAGATCAAAACACACTACACTTCACAGAAAATCCATGCAAATCATGTAAAGCCTGAAAATAATAAGTTTTCTTATGCAAACATGATGTCAAAATTTTGTCATCTGATGACTGAGTCTTCGTAATGTGGCTCCTCTGTAATGAACCTTCATACTGCATTCACAGCAAGACATTGAACATCCAGATCTTGGTTCATCATTAACATATCCTGTTCTTTTGAATTTATGCAACAAATTATGTATTAACTATTAAAACAGCACTCTAGCGTCGATTTAAATATTAGAGGAAAAATTGTCTTGAGCCGGGTGGAATATGAACCCACGACCTCCTGATAACATGTCTGGTGCTCTAAACCACTGAGCTACCAACCACCGATCAAGATCTCCTCTAATTAGCACTATGAACATTCCTTTCACGTTTCATATTGGTGCTATTCAGGCAATTTTAGTCACAAACAGCATTTATATTTGCCAATAGATGGAAGCATATACAGCAAGTATGCAGACAATAAACAATGAAATAAGCTTGACGTATTTCAACTCAACTATTAAATCAGCACTCTACCGTCGATTTAAATATTAGAGGAAAAATTGTCTTGAGCCGGGTGGGATGTGAACCCATGACCTCCTGATAACATGTCAGGTGCTGATCAGGTGAGATGCCAGTTCATCTTTCTTGATGGATTGGCATTCTATTATTGTGGTTGTTGTGCTGGAGTTAATTACCAATAATAACTGGTGTGTGCTTGCCTTATATTTATATTTAATTATTCTCTCAACCTTTCTTAAATATTCCTTTTTTATTTCCTGCCTGCATTCCTATTTTATAAATCTAATTTAATTCTAATTTTAAGGACTCTTTATTTGAGCAATATCAATATGCTCTTAAAAAGTGAGAGATAAATATAGATTTTTTTGTAATTTCCTGAATGTGTTGAATTTTCTAGGGTTATATTCGGTATATATATGTGGGCTTCCTATAAACAGTTGTCTCACATTTGTTTTTCTTTCAGGATATTAAAATATCCAGATACTGTAGGTTTCTTGTTCATGAGAGAGCTTAATTGGCATTATACTATTAGATGTTTCTAATAATATTTGTAATATCTCTGCATCGTAACCCCAAAATAATAGCACATTATCGATATACCATATGTATAATCTTGGTTTATATCGAACGTGCTTCAATGCCTCGTTCTCCACATCAGATAACCATATCGGCCATGAGCCCAGACAGAAGTGATCCCATTGATACCCCCCCCCCCTCAGTCTGGACCCATGTCTCACTGTTCACAAGGAATCAATTGAATGTAGTCATCAGGTCCAGACTAACATAGTGCACAAGTGATAGAATCAACTAAGGAAATCAAAGCTTGTAAAAGCAAGTACAGCTACAAATTCTGGAAGAAACAACTTAAAAAGGACAGAGTGCATCAGCCATACAGTCGTATTAGAATAATATGACCACCTATCTAATAATGGGAATAACCACCCTTGGCCCGGATGACAGGAGCGAGACGGTGTGGCATGGATTCATTGAGGCCCTGGAAGGTTGCTATAGGCACACCTGAGCATGGAGGTTCCAGAGATGATGTGGTTGTGGGTCCGCATTCCGAACCTGTTGATCCAAATGGCCCCACAAGTGCTCTATGGGATTGAGGTCGGGCGATTTCACTGGCCAAGGAAGAACAGAGACATCACTGTCATGTTCCTAGAACACATCACACACCACCTTAGCAACATGGCAGGGTGTCTTGTCCTGTTGGTAGACACTATTACCACCAGGGTAAACGTCCAACATGAAGGGATTCATGTGGTCAGTGAGGATGGACAGGTAGCCATTGGCATTCAGGGACCCATCCAGTAGTACCAGCGATCCCAGGTCATACCACGAAAACATCCCCCAGACATGCAAACTGCCACCGCTGGCCTGTTCTTGACTGACAAGCGTGTCCAGGTGTTGGTTCTCGTGTGTCTGATGCCATATCCACCACTGCCCATCACTTCTGTGGAGTAGAAACCTCAATTCATCGGAGAAGGCAACCTTTTTCCACTTTTCCGCTGTCGAATGATGGTAGTCCCGTGCGAACTGCAGGCATCATTGCCAATGGACCTTGGTTAACATGGGCACCTTTATGCAGCTTCAATTCTGGAGACCCATGCGTAACAGGGTTCGCTCTACTGTTATCGGGGACACATACCTAGGTGCCCCAGCGTTAATTTGAGTAGTCAATTGCTGCACTGTTGCATGTCGATTGCCCTTTACCAGTCAACGGAGGCGATGTTCTCTTCTGGGGTCGATGGCCTTTGGGGATCCATAGTTATGACATCTGGAGGTACTTGATGTGCCAGCAGTTCATTCTTCGTACCCTTACTACAGCACCTTGCGAACAGATCACGAAGTCTGCTGTTTCCAAGATGCTTCCGCCCTTGGTGCGGCAGCCGATGATCAATCCTTTTTGAATGTCCATCAAATCAATATCTCTGCCCATTGTGCTCACGTTATGCGCTATGGTTCATCTGTCCTGGCCAGCCACTTCTATCTCTGTGTGATCGACTTTGTCATGTGCACTCTGTCACGTGCCTGGGCAGGTACACTGTGATTCCATGGGTGGTCATATTATTCTGACATGACTGTGTATATCATAGACTAACAACAACAATCTGGATAAATGGTGATAACATGTCTTATTCTTTCATAACTTTAAGTGAGTATTGTCAACTAATAATAGCATCTGTATCATTCTGGTCCATTATTATCTCTAAAGGCAGTTTTGGGTATGATGGCTTATCCAGAAAGTACTACTGAGGGAAAGAGCTTTGATAATCTTGAGTCTCTGATTTTTGGAGACTGTCTTAGAAAATATATTTAAATTCTCAAGGGGTTCTTCCTCTCCCCTCCCAATATGACTGTGCTTGAGTAATATTTCAGTGAATATGTACTGGATAGAAATGAAACAGCAATCAAAATATTTCATAAAACAGATATTCATATGAATTGCAATTTTTATTATTCATTTAGTTTTAGGATTTTAATGTTTTAGTTTATGTTACAGAAATATTGGTGGAGTGTGGTCTCTTTGGTCCCAATGGTAGGCCAATCTGAATTGTAAACAATTATTAATTGACAGAACAATAAGACTATAACTTTTTCATTAGAATATGTTTAAGACAGTTTTTCCTGTTAAAATGTGATTTTAAGACAGTTTTTCCTGTTAAAATGTTAAGACAGTTTTTCCTGTTAAAATGTGATATAGCTGTTTAGTTTCAAAGCATTAATGCTTTTTGGATTTTGCTTCATAAAACAAATTCTTTGACCCCAGAGAAAAATCCACTGGTGCAAGTTCAGGTAGTCATTTGATGAGAGCACTACAGTGAATCCAAAGCCAAACATAATGTTATTTTTAGTGTGAGTATTATGGATTGACTCTGACGGTTATCAAGTGATCACTTCAATGCCCTAACTTCATGAATCTTTTCCTCTGTGTTTGATAAAGGATTTGTTTATGAAACAGTTCCTGAAAATGCTTTTTAAACAATGTATATTTAAATTTAAAAAAGTTTACATTTGAGTGAGAAAACGTTGACTCTGATTACTTGCATGCAAACACCAGTTTACCATATGTCAGTGCAATTTTATATGCGAAAATGGAGGTAAATCATGTGCAATATCTGTGGATGCATCCTTTTATTTGTATGATTAGTTTAATGACTTATCTTTCTTTTTATTGCACTTGTTATTCAAAAGTGCCTAAAGTAGTTTAAGTTGTTCTTTCCTTATTTTTCACCACTATTTAAATTAAATGCAAAGCATCACAAATCTTTATAGGCCTTTGTTTTACTAACAATGATAACTAACACTTTAGTTGTAATAAGTTCAAATAACTTTTAATACATAGTCAAAAATAGCAGTTTTTACTTGTTCATTTAAAAGTAACAATGGGAATTATTACAGAAATAGATTAAGAATCAAATACACTTTTTTTTTGTATCTTGCAGTTAGTAAATTGCAATCTCTTAATTTCAGGTTTATTACTTTTGGTAGAATTATGTATTTGTGCCCATGAATGCTTTACTGCTGCATGCCATACAGAAGGTATTTCCCAGGTACTTCATAAGGCTCAATTGTTAACTTCAACTTTAGCTGAAGCAAAGAAATTTAGTATAATGGTAAGTAGTTCTATATCATGCTAAGAATTTTAAGCTATGTTGCATGTATACAAAATATGCAATGATAAATATGCGCATAAGAAAATAAAAATTACTTTATAATTTGTTACAAAATTTAAAAAATTTCTGTTTGTATTTAGAGAAATGAAAAACATATCATTTTTTGGTAATGTAATGTATTTGATCAACATTAAAAAACATTGTTACAATATTGAGCTTGAAATTTTTGACAAAATGTCATCCTCCTCCCTCACTTCCATAGGTTAGTTTTGCAGTTTTTGCCATTCAGAAATTAAGATTTCTGAATGGTTTGTTTTGTGGCACACTGGCAAAATTATTTATAAAATATATATATTTTTGTCTCCTTTTCTCTTTAGTTTGGTAATTGATTATGTTATGCGAAATTCACTTCAAGGGAAAGATTTTGGCTTTAAATGGGCTGGAGAAACGAAAATTTCTAACTTAGATTATGCTGATGATTTAGCCCATTTGGCAAATGATGTTGATGAGATGAACCCTTTCATTAGGGCTGTTGATGAAACTGGTAGTAGAGTAGGTTTGGTTATAAACAGAGATAAAACTAAAGTGATGAAAATTGGTCAGGTGGGCTGTGATTCAGTTTATCTGAATGGTTGCAGTCTTGAGCAGGTGTCACAGTTTAATTATCTTTTGAGCTATGTAACAGATACTGGTGATGTGCTGCATGAGATTAACAGATGAATAGGGATTGCTGTTGGGACTTATAAGAATCTATGGAGAGTGTGGAGAAATAGGTATGTACACTTAAAGACTAAAATTAGACTGTATAATAGTTTGATTCTTTCTAGGGTTAAGTTATGGTAGTGAAACTTGGACGCTGTGTAAACAAGATAACAGTAAACTAGATGCTTTTGATTCTAGATGCTTACACATTATCTTGGGCATCAGATAGTTCAACTTTATAAGTAATGATGAGATTAGGCAAAGGAGTTTGCAACCTCCTTTAAGCAGCATATTGTGCAGAGAGAGACTCCGTTGGTCTGGCCATGTTGATCGTATGGATAATTATAGATTGGCAAATAGGGTTATGAACAGTGTGCCTAAAGGCCTCAGAAAGGGGGGGGGGAGACCTAGGATGCGGTGGGCAGACAATGTCAAACAGGGCCTTGCTAAAATTGGTGTGCAGTGGCCAGATGCAACAGGTGTAGCTCAGGACAGACATGCTTGGAGAACTAAATTGCACAGTCTGGTTGGATCTCCATAGCCCATGGCTGCTTGAGGATGATGATGATGATGATATAAACAGAAATATCTAGGTGCACAATATAAAATTAATATCTAGATTAGGACATGTCATTGGTGTATTTTAGAAAAATGAACCATGGTATGCAATGAAAAAGTGACAACAGAATCAGATATAAAAGAACTAAGGGGACAAATGTTTGATATTCGTAAATAACTGTTCTCTCATTTCTAGGATCAAAGTAAGTATTACTACAAGCTTAATATTCAACAAATCCAAGTAGATTAAATTATATATATATATATCGTTGTATTTCTAACTGAAAGAAATTATATTACTTGAATGATGATCTTTGCAATGGTGGTATATACATCTTTCCCTTTAATAGGCAAATGTGAAAAAGTACCATTCCACCTCCTAGTTACATACCATTTTCTCTACCAGTTGAGTAAGGCAGTGGCAGTTCACACTTTCTAAATAAGGTTAAGAAGGTAGTTCATTCCAGGAAGCTCTACCATGTACTTCACTTTGTTTAGGCACATAATGTTCCACACAGAAAATAGAAGATTAGGTTTGTGTCGCATAGTGTATTTTCCATAAATTTATCACTGAGTTTACATAATGTAGTTTCAGTTTGGCTGATGGTGAGAATAGTAATGTTGGGATCACTGCTTAACACATTGAGCAAATGGTTGCTCTCTCTTAACATCAAAAAGTAGGCTAGCAGAGATTTACCCCAAACAGCATTCCTTTTATTTTTTCAATTAAAAAAACAAGATTTAGCTTCTAAAGATGTGACACCACTGATAATATTCTCCATTTGTCTACCACTGTATTGGATGGTTTTGTACTGTATATACACTGGCAGAAATTGAAAAAAGAATATCGTTAACAATTGAAGCATAATCTATGAGATTTATTTAGTAGAAACAACTTGAGAAATGACAGTGATCACATGTGTGAAGTGATTCAATGTTTATTTTACCTTTTAAGTTTTAATACTTTTAGTATTACATTTTACAGAAGGCACATTTTAATGAGGTGTTGAACTTCCTCTAGCAGCAATACAAGCTTCCAATCTGGCATGCAGTTGGTCATACAAATGCTGGATATCACGCTGGGGGATACCATTCCATGTGCTTTCAACTTGATGCATAATTCAGCAATGGTCATTGCCTGCTGCAGTCCGCAGAAGAGTCCGTTCTATCCAATCCCAGACATGCTCGATTGGAGACAAGTCCAGAGAGCGTGCTGGCCTAGGGAGTTGGTGCACTGCCTGAAGAGCATATTGGGTTGCCCGGGTGGAGTGTGGGCGGGGGTTATCCTGCTGAAATATCATATATTTGGGATTACACTCAAATATGGCAGGATGGCTGGCTGTATGATGTCGCTGATGTACGTATTGCTATTCAGTGTACGCTGTACAAACACCACACATGTACGAGAGTGATAGCTAATCACTCCCCATACTATGAACCTTGCGTGGGTCCTGTGTATCGCTGGCAGTTGCGTAAATGACCATCAGATGTTCCTAAGCAGAATCGGTTTCATCACAGAAGACTACAGACTGCCATTCTTCCCTCCAGTTAACTCTTTCTCGACACCACTGCAAACATGCTGAACAGTGGCGAGGTGACAGTGGTAACTGTGCCCGTAGTCCTGCTTTCAAAAGATGATTGCGTATCATTCTTGTAGACACCCTTGGTACGACAGAGGATCGAATTTGTGATGCTGTAGCTGTCCACTCTGCCATGACCACCCTCCTGATACACCAATCCTCTTGTGTGTCCATAACTCTGTGTTGCCTGGAACCACATCTGTGAGTGTGTGAATGCTCTTCTGATCATTGATGCCACCTTCGTACCACTGCCAATACCTCTCATCCAATGCAGTGTGCAATTTGACGAAAAAACCAATCTGCTTCTTGAAGACCCACTATATGACCTCGCTCAAACTCCACTAACTGAACAAATGTTGTGCGCCTGTATCGTCCACATGTTAGCTTCTTCAAAGAGCACTGAACAACATAACACAAGACAAATAACTTCTTTCTTCATGCCCTAGTCTTAAATACGTGCTGCATACATTTGCATGTTGTCATCCTCAGTGATATCATTACTTCATGCAATGACTTTCGATCTTAGATCATGGTTTCTGCTGCCCTTAACTATATGACCTCGCTCAAACTCCACTAACTGAACAAATGTTGTGCGCCTGTATCGTCCACATGTTAGCTTCTTCAAAGAGCACTGAACAACATAACACAAGACAAATAACTTCTTTCTTCATGCCCTAGTCTTAAATACGTGCTGCGTACATTTGCATGTTGTCATCCTCAGTGATATCATTACTTCATGCAATGACTTTCGATCTTAGATCATGGTTTCTGCTGCCCTTAACTATTAACATATTATAATATGATGTTCCTAAAGGAATTCCTTCTGGGTGTTCTTTTTTCAATATCTGCCAGTGTAGGATTAGATATGAAAAGTATAGACTCAGGGTTGAAAATAAATATATGATCTGGGTAACAGTTTTATGTTTGAGAATGTTTTAAACTTTTTATGCATAGCAAAAGTACCCTAAACTTATAAATATAATATATACAAAGATGCTAAAATGTTTTATCTTTTTTATAGATACGCTTACTGACAGGAATTGGAAGGTACAGTGAAATGGCTTATGTTTTTGACATTCTTCAAGAGCACCAGGAATTTGAACTTCTGTTCAGTAGAGGAATGGAAAAGGTACATTTATGTGTTTTATAGAGTTTATTTTAGATGATCTTGGCTGTTCTTTTCGAGCTTAGCAAGTGTTGATATTTATCTCTGCAAAACCCCTACCCTGCCTTCGGTCAGTAGGGGACACTGATGGGCTTGGAAAAGCTTCTGTCTGCTGGATGGGACTATGTGTAGGAGAGCCATACCATGTGAACTTTAAAGAATATGCTGAGTGGCCTCGACAGGAGGCTACCATCTGTCTCCCAGCAGCTGTTCAGTGCATCTCCTCCCACAAACCTTCTCTGAGCCCTTGCAACCTGGCCATAGCTCATTATGTGAAAAAAAAGTGCCACTCAGGTAAAACAACACAACCCAATCTCAGCTTTTCTTACTAAATTCAACAGAAGAATTCAGTGATATAGAAGACAGTCTGTACTTGCTCATCGCACAATGTAAGGATTGCTTGATCTTTTGGGACTGCAAGGACCCTCGACAAGTTCAAAATATCCATTATATTGTTTGTTAGGCTTGTAGCCTGGTGTTGACTGCTATGTCCCAATTAATAAAAGTCAAAAAAATTACTATCTTTCAAAGTAAAGAAATGACATTAACGATAAAAATTCTGTATAAAATATGTAACATTTTTCTTAAGTACATATTAGAATATACATTTCTTTATGAAAAAACATTTTCAATTCTGTTGATATACTAAAAGACTAAGGGGAAAAGCAGCCTAAGGGAATACAAGCTCAAAGCATGATGCAAGGATTGCTTAACCCCTCCAAACATAGACAGAATCCAAAATGAGAGACTGAAGACATCTTTTGTAAAACAAAAAAATACATTTTTAAAAAAAGGAATTTCCTTTCGAAAATTTTCTTTACATATATCTTTTAAAAATATGTAATTAAAGTTTAAAAAATATTTCCTTTTTTCATTCGATGCATATTTTATTAACCCTTCCAGTGTCCAGCCTGAAAAACAGGTTTCCACCCAGAGACCAAGCTTTTTCTCCCTATGCTCAGCCAAAAAAACTTTAGCTTTAGAACTTTTTTTGCCAAATAACTAATGAATGGAATTATGGCATGTTGTATGCCAAATTAATCAGCATTTTATTCTGGATTTTCTGAAAATAAAATATTTAACAAAAAAGAAGATATGTTTTATTTTAATAGGACTTTTTATAGTCATGTAGTAAAAAAATGCATCTGGCACCAGAGAAAAGCTGAAGATTATACTCAAATTTTAATTAGTAAATGAAAGAGCAGAAGAAGATGAAATGTTTAACAGCCCCATTGCTAGTTAGAAAATTTTGCTTAAATGTTAAATAAAAACAACTAATAACTGTTGGCCTGTAAATGGTAGCTAGGCATAAACTTGAAGGAGAGCTGTGTACCAATCCCTAGTGATGATGCACAGAACCGGCCAGGTCTAGCACCTAATGTCTGACCCCGCCTTCTCGTGGTGCAGGCCGTTAGTACCTTTCAAAAGAGATATTCTCTTTTGGAAGGGAACGGAAGGGAAGGGCTGCCGGTTCAGTATGACCTACTGATCTGGTCATCTGTGGCCACTTTTTTTTTTTTTCAACCCTGCTGAGGAGTGGTCAACTTCACAGGGTCCTGGTGCTGACCATTTATACCTACTAGACTGGACTTGTTTATGGATTTGAGCTTGATTATGGAGCCTGGACTTGCTGCACTGGTGGGCCGCTGTGTTATCTGTTTGTTTCTGGGTTGCCAACCTAAGTGAACAGAGGCATGGGATACCTTATATCAGCTGATGGATAATCCTAATCAGAGGTCATCGCAGGTACCTGAACCTTACTTAGCTAGTTGGACATCGTCAAGCCTAAACTGGAGTAATGTGTCTCAGGCAAGCCATATGGCTCTTGAAAAAGTCCACTTGAAAAGGCGGTGCCTGAAGTTCCTACCAGCATCGTTGACTTCAGCGTTTAGCGGAGGAGGAACAAGTCTTTGCCCATGCCTGCGATCAGGGCTGTTTGATATTCTTGGCCCTACCTATCTCAATAAACCTAATTTCTTTAAAAATCCTACTAATCATTTTCTCTCTGCAGGAACATGGAACGTGAGGACATTAAATAGAGATTATTCTCTTGATGTCCTCATACAAGAATTCCAGCACTATAACCTAGATATTCTAGGCTTGCAAGAGACCAGATGGACAGGTAAAGGTGAGATACTTAAAAATAACTTTAAATTTCTCTTTACAGGGAGGGAGGATGGAAAGCATCACCAAGGCATGGGTCTGCTTCTCAGCAGACACGTAGGATGCTCTTCTAGGATATGAGTGCATTAATGAAAGGTTTCTTACAGCAAATTACAATAAAATTTCATACAAGCGTTAAAGACTTGAATGTTGTCTGTTGTTATGCTCCCATGGAGGACTCTGATGAGAATGAAAAGGATGCTTTTACAGCCAGCTTCAGGATATTTTGAATTCTGTGAAGAAAGAAGATATTACCCTTGTTCTAGGTGACTTCAATGCCAAAGTTGGTACTGACTCTGATCTTTGGGGAGGAGTAATAGGCCCTTTTGGTATTGGTAGCTGCAATGGGCAATGTCTCCTACAGGTGAGTAAACTCAATGGTTTCAGAATAACTAACACATATTACAAACATCGTGACATACATAAGTACACATGGGTTTCACCTGATGGGCTGCATAAGAATATGATTGATTATATATTAATTAACAGCAAATGGGCTAGTCCTGTTAGGAATACCAGGGCTTATAGGGGAGCTGAAAATGGATCTGACCATTACCTTGTTAAAAGTGTCTTGCATCTTAAACTTAAAAAGTGTTATGCTAAGATTAAAAAATTTATCTTTAATACTGAAGCTCTGAAAGACCCAGTTATAGCTAAAGCTATAACCCAGTTATAGCTTTAGCTATAACTGGGTCTTTAGCTATAATAGTTTATTATAGGTCTATTATAATAGTAATAGGTCTTTAGCTATAATAGTTATAGCTGTAGCTATAACTGGGTTATTTAGTCATCATGACAGTCATGGTTTGCTTACTACTGAAGTTAAGAAAGAATGGGACCGTTTTAAACAAGCTTTTTTGGAAACTAACAGTATTCTTTTAGGAAAAAAGGAGCAGAGGAGGCAGAATTATTTGAGTGATAAGGCACTTGAGCTTATTTCAGAAAGGAAGAACTGCAGGAATGTCCTTAATAAGTACCCGACTAGTCCTAATAGAAAGCATTGCAGAGAGCTTAATAAACATGTAAAGGATCAGTTAGCTGCTGATAAGAATCTTTGGCTTGTTGGCTTGGCTGACAAAGCCGAGGAAGAATGTTAGACAGCACAACAGCAGAGAGCTGTACCAGATAATGTTTTGTCTGGTAGAAAAAGAACAGGTATACAGGGATTGAAGGATAAACAAGGTAAGGTTATAGAAGGTGAGGATTCTGTCATGGCTAGGTGGACTGAGCATTTCAGTGATGTTCTAAACAATGTGGTTAGTTCTACTCCCATTGTTTGTAATGATCATAGATGCATTGGTGGCTTTAATGTTGGCCCTATAACACAATCTGAAGTTATTTTGCCAGATGAAACAGATGTAGCTCAGGACAGATATGCTTGGAGAATTGAACTGCCACGATCTGGTTGGACCTCCATAGCCCATTGCTGCTTGAGGATGATGATGATAAATAACTGTTATAACAAATGTTTTGTAAACTAAATGTAATTTTAGAAGTTTCTGTGATGAAAAATATTTAATATGAATGTAAGAGCAAAATCTGCTGTTAAATGTCCCAATTTCAATAACACTTAGACACTTAAAGAATGTGCTTGAAAATCAGGATTTAGAATGATATGAATGAGAGCTTTAGTTTATTTTCAAAATTACAAAGATTTGAATTTGGCTTTCCATTCATTATGTCTCAATACTTACTGGATCATTTGAAGAATTGGTTCTTCTGATTTATTTACTAGCTGGAAATTAAGTATTGCCTCCTTCATAACAATAATCCAGTAAAATGTAATTTTGTTAAAATTTTAATGCTATTGAACAAAACTAAATATTATTATTTTGTATAGGTACTCAATTTGCGATTAGCTTTGCTGGATTACTTGAAGCGTTGCTCTTCAGCTGATGCAGAAATATATTCAATGTTGGCATTGCATTTTAGTATGTACAGAGAAATTGCTGAGACATTAGAAATATCGGCCCGTGAATTACTACTTCAACTGTGTAAACAAAATTCAGGTGTGTGTGTTTTATTATTAATAATTGTATATAATATTTATTAAAAATAATTTCACTGATATTAAGCTTTAAGAATAATATTTTAGTATTTACAGGAGGAATTGCGAATTAGATGTTTGGATACTTTCACAGGGTCCTAAATCCTCACCTGCTTTTTTGTCATATTCTGTGTGACTTTTGTCCCTGGAAAGAAGGATCTTGGTAGTTACTGGGTCATGTTCCCACTTTAGAGAGCTGTTGCTATACACTGTTTTGGCCTCTGCTTCTGGTAGACAAGATCCTGGACTACCTCCAGGTTTGAGTTCCCTTGCTATGTTTATACAGGACTTGCACTTTCTACCTGCATGCATATAGTGCTGTGCAGACCAGAAATTTGGGTATCCCCTTTTTGAGCTATGTGGTAATGATGCAAAACATCTTTCCATAATGAATTCTACAAAATCAACATCTTTTATCTCATCATCAAAGAGACTCCAGCATGAAGATCCTTCTTCATTATCCTCATCGTCATCTTCATCTGTTCTTCATTATAGTCAGCCATGCAATGGGAGATAGGAAATGAGGGAACATGTCCCCCTTTTCATACAAAGGTTTAGAAGGCCTCGTGGGTTTCCTGAAATCTGTCAGGCACCTAATATCTGGCAATTTGCTTGTTAAAATTGTGTATGAAAAACATTATGAGCAACTTCTAAAGGGAACAGTGATTGGAGATATGGCTGTTACCATCACCACACAAATCTTCATAGGGTTTGATCTCAGAGTGGTGCTTCCTCAATGTTTCTGAGATGGAAATCTACTCACAATTATCCACCAAATTAGTCACCACAATCCACTAGGTTTCAGTAGATTACATTAGAAAATTAATTGCTATTTGGGTAGTAATTTGAATATTCAACATGCCTATGCACATTGTGAGGTATAATCATACATCCACAAACACTATGCTGCTTTATCGCCAAGGTATAATCATGCCCACACAGCTTGTTGAAATAAACCTACCTGTACTTCCTATTGCAGTAAAGATCATGCTATCAAAACTGTCCAGCTGAGATGGCAAGCTATTTAAATTACAGAGGCAACTCTTCAGCAATCCACTGTGTGCATGAAAGTACCACTCAGAGGCATTACAGTTTAATCTAAATCCAGCTACAATATTTGAGGTTCTCAAAGGAAACAAAGTAAAACAATATTTTTTTTTCTACTTTTTTTCTTGGATGGCTGGAAAATTTAGACTAACACATCAATCAAAAATATGTTCCTGAAGAAATCAAGTACTCATCAAGAATCTGAAAAAAGCAAAAATTTTGAAATATGCATATTGCTTGGTATTGTTATAAAGTAAATGATGAAACATCTGTTTTTAATTCTGAGTATTTCACTCAATGTTTACCGTATATCTTAATATTTAAGGTTTTTTTTTTATATTTATATCTATCTTGTGTATGTAATTTAAATGGAAACTTTTATCCCAGAAAAAATTTCATAAAGTTCTTAGAATTTACAGTTCAAGTCCATATAATTGTTTCATGTGTATTTAAAATGCATATAAAATGTGTGTGCTTGTACTGATTCAAAAAAAAATAAAGTAAATAAATTGCAATACATACTGTGATTCAATAATAGAGTATCACAAGAGATATCCTGTACACATAGGACTCATGAATAGTTAGCTGAAAAAATTATGTTTTGCCACGAGTGGGACTCAAACCCACGCCTCCCAGTTACATGCTGGGTGTTATGACCACTAAACAGCAGCTAACTCTTTCTTTATGTTAATGTGACAAACTCTCCTGAATATTTAATTTGCTCATGGCATGATCTGTATCAGGAATGGACAACCAAGTTGCCTCATATGATGGTAAAGCTTAATAAGCTTGTAACTGTAAGGCATGGTTTTGAGTCTTACCCATGGCAAAACTCATTTTTTTCAGTTAACTATGCATATTTTTTCATTCTAAAAATTGTGGCCACATTGCAAAAAAAAAAGCCATATTCTATGCATATTAAAGAATACTGGATAGTCTTGATATGAGGCTTTCATCTATATCCTAATAGCTATCCAATGAATCCTCTTCTCTGCCCAACTCTAAGTTCTTGGGATATGTGTGACCACCTAGCCATTCATTTAGCCCAATATGTGGGCAAAAATGCTGCTCAGAAGTAAAACAACCTAATCCATTCTAAAGGTCTGGTATTCCATAAGCCCACTTTTCTGTAACTCAATTATTTTTTCTGCTCCCTTTTGAGATTTAAGTTGTAAAAGTTTTACTCTATTAATGTTGTTATGAGTAATAGAATTACACATTCATTTATTATATATATTTTGTTTTTTGTATTTAAGTTGCAGTTTCTAAAGAATACATTTTAATTTATGCTCCAGTATCATCATCATCATCATCCTCAAGCAGCCATGGGCTACGGAGGTCCAACCAGACCGCGCAGTTTAATTCTCCAAGCATATCTGTCCTGAGCTACATCTGCTGCATCCGGCCACTGTACACCAATTCTAACAAGGTCCTGTTTGACATTATCTGCCCACTGCATCCTAGGTCTCCCCCTCCTTCTGAGGCCTCTAGGCACACTGTTCATAACCCTATTCGCCAATCTATAATTATCCATACGGGCAACATGGCCAAACCAGCGGAGTCTCTCTCTGCACAATATGCTGCTTAAAGGAGGTTGCAGACTCCTTTGCCTAACCTCATCATTAGTTACAAAGTTAAACCACCTAATACCCAAGATACTGCGTAAGCATCTAGAATCAAAAGCATCTAGTTTCCTGTTATCTTGCTTACACAGCGTCCAAGTTTCACTACCATAACTAACCCTAGAAAGAATCAAACTATTATACAGTCTAATTTTAGTCTTTAGGTGTATACGCCTATTTCTCCACAATCTCCATAGATTCTTAAAAGTCCCAGCAGCAATACCTATTCGTCTGTTAATCTCATGCCGCACATCACCGGTATCAGTTACGTAGCTCCCAAGGTAATTAAACTGTGACACCTGCTCAAGACTGCAACCATTCAGATTAACTGAATCACAACCTGCCTGACCAATTTTCATCACTTTAGTTTTCTCTCTGTTTATAACCAAACCTACTGTACTACCAGTCTCATCAACAGTTCGAATGAAAGAGTTCATCTCATCAACATCATTTGCCAAAAGGGCTAAATCATCAGCATAATCTAAATCAGAAATTTTCGTATCTCCAGCCCATTTAAGGTCAAAAGCTTTCCCTTGAAGTGAATTTCGCATAACATAATCAACAACCAAACTAAAGAGAAAAGGAGACAAAATGCACCCTTGTCGAACACCAGAAGTAATGCTAAACCAATTGCTACAAGACTTACCAACCCTCACACATGACTCAGTGTTATTATAGAGAGTTTTCATTATGTTAACTAACTTGTCTGGTATACCATATGATCTCACAATCATCCACAAATTATGACGATCAACAGAGTCGAAAGCCTTTTTGAAATCAACAAAGCTAGCAACCAAAAGTTTCTGAAACTCTAAACATTTCTCAAGAATCTGCCTAAGTGAAAATATCTGATCTACACATCCCCTACCACTTCTGAATCCACATTGCTCATCACACAATTGCCTGTCAACCAGATTCTTAATTCTATTAAGCACAATCATGGAAAGAACTTTACCTGGAACGGAGAGTAGGCTGATACCCCTATAGTTATCACAAGAACTGCGATCACCTTTTTTGAAAATAGGGATAATAATAGCTCTGGTAAAATCTTTAGGAACCATGCCTTTATCATAAAAGTTATTCAAAATTTCAGTCATCCGAATGGTAACTGAAACATTCCCAGCTCTAAGCATTTCCGTAGTAATTTCATCCACCCCTGGGGATTTAGGAAGTTTAAGTTTCGAACTAGCCAAACTAACTTCAGATTGTGTTATAGGGCCAACATTAAAGCCACCAATGCATCTATGATCATTACAAACAATGGGAGTAGAACTAACCACATTGTTTAGAACATCACTGAAATGCTCAGCCCACCTAGCCATGACAGAATCCTCACCTTCTATAACCTTGCCTTGTTTATCCTTCAATCCCTGTATACCTGTTCGTTTTCTACCACACAAAACATTAACTATCTGGTACAGCTCTCTGCTGTTGTGCTGTCTAACTGCTTCCTCAGCTTTGTCAGCAAGGCCATCAAGCCAAAGATTCTTATCAGTAGCTAACTGATCCTTTACACGTTTATTAAGTTCTTTGTAATGCTTTCTATTAGGACTAGTAGGGTACTGATTAAGGGCATTCCTGCAGTTCCTTCTTTCTGAAATAAGCTCAAGTGCCTTATCACTTAAATAATTCTGCCTCCTCTGCTCCATTTTCCCTAAAAGAGTACTGTTAGTTTCCAAAAAAGCCTGTTTAAAATGACCCCATTCTTCCTCAACTTCAGCATTAAGCAAACCATGACTGTCATAATGACTAAGTAACCTATCATGGTAAGCTTTAGCTATAACTGGGTCTTTCAGAGCTTCAGTATTAAAGGTAAATTTTTTAACCCTAGCACAACACTTTTTAAGTTTAAGTTGCAAGACACTTTTAACAAGGTAATGGTCAGATCCAATTTCAGCTCCCCTATATGCCCTGGTATTTCTAACAGAACTAGCCCATTTGCTGTTAATTAATATGTAATCAATCATATTCTTATGCAGCCCATCAAGTGAAACCCATGTGTGTTTATGTATGTTGCGGTGTTTGTAATATGTGTTAGTTATTCTGAAACCATTTAGTTTACTTACCTGTAGGAGACGTTGCCCATTGCCATTGCAGCTATCAATACCAAAAGGGCCTATTACTCCTCCCCAAAGGTCAGAGTCGGTACCAACTTTGGCATTGAAGTCACCAAGAACAAGGGTAATATCTCCTTTCTTGACAGAATTCAAAAAATCCTGAAGTTGTCTGTAAAACCTATCCTTCTCATCCTCATCAGAATCCTCAGTGGGGGCATAACAGCAGATAACATTCAAGTCTTTAATGCTTGTCTGAAATTTTGCTGTAAGAAACCTTTCATTAATGCACTCATATCCTAGAAGAGCATCACTAGCATGTCTGCTGAGCAGCAGACCCACGCCTTGGTGATGCTTTCCATCCTCCCTTCCTGTAAAGAGAAATTTAAAGTTATTTTTAAGTATCTCACCTTTACCTGTCCATCTGGTCTCTTGCAAGCCTAGAATATCTAGGTTATAGCGCTGGAATTCCTGCTTGAGGACATCAAGAGAATAATCTCTGTGTAATGTCCTCACTTTCCACGTTCCTGCAGAGAGAAAATGATTAGTAGGATTTTTAAAGAAATTAGGTTTATTGAGATTGGTAGGGCCAACAATATCAAACAGCCCCCTGATCGCAGGCATGGGGCAAAGACCTGTTCCTCCTCCGCTAAAGGCTGAAGTCACCGATGCTGGTAGGAACTTCAGGCACCACCTTTTCAAGTGGACTTTTTCAAGAACCATATGGCCTGCCTGAGACACATTATTCCAGTTTAGGCTTGACGATGCCCAACTAGCTAAGTAAGGTTCAGGTACCTGCGATGGCCTCTGATTAGGATTATCCACCAGCTGATGTAAGGTATCCCATGCCTCTGTTCACTTAGAGCTGGCAACCCAGAAGCAAACAGAAAACACAGCGGCAGACTCTCCCTCAACAGAGGCCCACCAGTGCAGCAAGTCCAGGATCCATAAACAAGTCCAGTCTAGTAGGTATAAATGGTCAGCACCAGGACCCTGTGAAGTTGACCACTCCTCAGCAGGGTTGAAAAAAAAGAAAAAAGTGGCCATAGATGACCAGATCAGTAGGCCATACTGAACTGGCAGCCCTCCCCTTCCTTTTCCTTCCAAAAGAGAATATCTCTTTTGAAAAGTACTAACGGCCTGCACCACAAGAAGGCGGGGTCGGACATTAGGTGCTAGACCTGGCCGGTTCTGTGCATCATCACTGGGGATTGGTACACAGCTCTCCTTCCAGTTTACGCCTAGCTACCATTTACAAGCCTGCTCCAGTATAATACAATGAATATTGAACTGGCAGACCTAGGAAAGTGCCTGTTTGACTTATGCCTAAGACCTATCACTGTGTATACTCTACAAAAGCAGTAAAGACATCACCAAAAAAATTGACCCCAAGAAGGAACTATGCAATATTCCCCAAAAATTCAAAATGGGAGAATGGGTTGAAATATTCCAAAATAGTTTTTCTGAGACAGTCTAGGTTTTCAGAAAACATATGCCACATTCACACCTTAAAGGAACATAAATTTCTTAGGAACTCATTAACTGCAATACACAGCACACATCAATACTTAAGTGAAAAGAATTCATTTTCGTCTTGAGGGTTATGAAAATAGCTTTTCTTGACACAATATATATATAATAAAAATATTTTCGTTTCTGAAGATATCACAAGTAAACATCTGAAAAGGAAACAATAATCTTAAGCACTGAAGAAAAAGGTAAATAGTTTTATACATTTTAGAAATATAAAGCTTTGCTCTAAGTGCTGTTTTATGATTATTGCACGTAAATTTTTGTTGTGGATTAATGTTCTGTTTTTCCCTTTTTTATATTATAATATGTTTAAATATGGTTGTATATTTTTGAAACAGAATAAAAACATAACACCATACAGAAATGATCTTTGTTTAAAGCTATTTTAAAATTTTCAGATGCTGGTCTGAAGGAAGAATTGGAAATTGCTATGCAAGATCTTGCTGATGCATCTGAAAGTTACTGCAAGGTAGACTTCAACTTTAGTTTGTTTGTTTTTAACAGTAATAACTTTATTTTTATTATATAACATTATGTCATGTATAATTTATAAATAAATTTTTCCAAATAAAAACTGCAAGGTAAAATAAAAATTTAAATTGCAGAAAAATATAATTTTATATCCAGCATGTGTAATAAACTTACTCCCCAAAGTAATTAAGAAAATTATGTATATATATATATAAATAATCAACAGAACAGTAAAATAGCACAATAATATATCAAAAGTAATAAAGTAGTTTTCCTTGATGCAAAATATTTTTATTTCTGAAGATATCACAAGTAAACACCTATAGGGTAAACAATAATCTTAAGCACCGAAGAGAAAGGTAAATAGTTTTATACAATTTAGAAATATAAAGCTTTGCTGAAAGGAAATTTTACTCAATGTGCTGTTATAAATAACAATTTAAAATTATCCCTTTTATGTAACCAGGATTAGTTGTGCATTGGTCTTTTCGCTGCCTCATGTTCATTTTTGATGACCTCAAATTAATTCTTCAGCATATGTTCAATTGTCTGCCTGGCCTTGAATGTTCCTGTCTGGTCTTGAAAGTCATAAAAAAAGATTTTACCATTTGAGCAATGCATTTCACTATGATGGTGTGTGAAACAAGGCTAATCCAACAGCCAATAGCAATTAATAATGTTTGTCATTTTTCACCATATTTTAGTGTGTAATGTTCCATTGCATTTTTTATTGTCATTGTGGATGAGTATATAAAGTATATTTTGATAAATTATAAATTAAAAGCTTATATTAAGTATTATATATAAACATAAGATTACAAAAATGTTAATATTTATTGTTGATCTTTATGCTTTCATGTTAAAGCATATAATATTTGTATTTCTATTAAATGTATATTTTTTTAAAAAGAAACATTATTTATTATATGGTAATAACATGTTACATAGGGTGGTATTTACCATAGTAACCTAAAACTATTATGTACCATTCAAAATAAAATTATAAGATGTATAGCTTTTGTAGATAGGTTTCAAACAACATGAATGTACTTATAAGGATTTACAAATATTAGACTTCTGCATATGTTTACAGTATTTTGCTACATGTTTATAGAGCATGGAAGAATGAAGTTTTAATTGTTAGGTTATGCCCCTATTTTACCAGATCATCTAATCAGCTTGTACTGCGAACAATTTTGCTGATAAAGGATATAATCAAAATAATAATAAAATCGCAGTGTACATATCATAAATTTAATAAAACTCTCTAACACTGTATATGATATATAAATAAAACATAAAAGAAGTAAGGCAGTATAATCCAAATTTAATAGTAACAATGGTATATCAGGATCTGAGGTAGCAAGAATTTACAAAATAGATGTCAAAATGGCATATAAGACGTATTTTATCTCTATTTCAGGTACAGCAATATCTCTTTCACATAGAGTGCATTTTCTGTATCTTTGTAGAATGAAATTTTCTATGAGAGATGATATTAATAAATGAGGTTTGTAGGTAAAGGTAACACCATGTAAGGCCAGTTGTTAGGTATTTGATGTTTTTTACAGTTCAGTGATTAATTTTAGGTGCACAGATACGCTAAACGAAAAGGTTAGTAGCTTTGATATTATAAAGTCTGAATGGGACCATAGCAGAGCTATCCAGCAACAAATGGTAATGCATAAAATCTTTTTTATCTGAATACCTTAAAATACTATAATAAGCATTAATTTCAGTAAAAAGAAAAAAAAATTATATTCTAATACATTCCTGGTGTTTGCATAATATCCAATAACACGCCACTAGTGTACTTTTGTCAAAATTGGTAGTCAAGTCAGGAGACTTCTGCTACCAATTTTGACAAAACTTTAATTTATTAAATAGTGTTTATAGAGCATGAAAGAATGAAGTTTAGTGGGTAAGGGTTGGGTTGTTTTACCTCTGAGTGGCACTTTTTTGCACACCATGGGCTAAATGGCCAGGTCACAAGAACCCCAAAGGCTCAGAGAAGGTTGGGGGAGGGGACCCACTGGAACAGCTGTTGGGAGACAGATGGTAGCCTCCCGTCAAGGCCATCCAGCGTGTTCTTTAACGTGCACAGGATATGGCTCTCCCACACACAGGACCACGGCTTAATGTCCTGTCTGACACGGCGGCCTTTCCTAGCCCATCGGTGTCCCCTACTAACCATGGGCAGGGTGGGAAGTTTTGCGGAGGTAAGTCTCAACGATGACCCATCTGGGACTCGAACCTAGGAACTACAGATTATGAGCCTGACGTGCTACCAACTGAGCCACCCCTGCCCCTTAGTGGGTAAGGCAAGCAGATTTCAGTAAGATAAAGTAGTCAAATAGTAAAGTCAGATAAAGTAGACCATCAATGTAGAATAATTCTGTGCACTCAGACTTTATAATATCAAAGCTACTGACCTATTTGGTTAGAGATATCTGTGCACCTAAAATTAACCATTAAAATTAACCATAAACATGTAACTTTCATGGCAATTACCTTTGCCTACAAACCTCATATATTGTTATTATCTGTCATAAGGAGTTTCATTCTATATTGATGTAGAAATGCTCATTCTATGTTAAGGAGATAGCTATGCACCTGAAATGTAGACAAATACATCTTATATGCCATTTTGGCATCCATCTTGTAAACTCTTTCTACCACAGATCCTGGGGGTGGGGGTGGCTCAGTTGGTGGTAGCACGCCACGCTCATAATCTGTAGTTCCCAGGTTCGAGTCCCATCTGGGTCAGCGTTGAGATTTATCTCCGCAAAATTCTCTGACCTGCCCACGGTCAGTAGGGGACACCGATGGGCTTGGAAAGGCTGACGTCCATCGGATGGGACGTTAAGCCATAACCAGTGTGCGTTAAAGAACACGCTGGATAGCCTTGATGGGAGGCTACTATCTGTTTCCCAACAGCTGTTCCAGTGGGTCCCCTCACCCAACCTTCTCTGAGCCTTCGGGGTCCTTGTGACCTGGCCATTTAGCCCATGGTGTGCAAAAAAAGTGCCGCTCAGAAGTAAAATAACCCAACCACAGATCCTGATGTGCCATTGTTATCATTAATGTTGGATTATACTGCCTTATTTCTGTATCATATACAGTGTTATAGAGTTTAATGTTAAATTCTGTCCTTATTTTACCAGATCATTTATTCAGCTTGTACTTAATTTATATAATCAAAAGACATATATTTAGCTTCTAAGTTACCATTAGAAATCAAAGTGCTTACTTTCTTAAGTGATTCAAAAGGAATTGAAAACTGGCTATTTCGTTTAGTGAATATTAATACTGACTAAAATTATTAACAAATGTTAAGAATTTATTAGATTCAAGTTACATTGTTGACTGTATGAGTAGTTATCCCATAAGAATTTTCGATTGATATATGTATTAATCTGTGTTTAAGGAAAATACACAGATGTATCAGAATAATATGACCACCTACCATAGTATATGCATGGTAGGTGGTCATATTATTCTGATATGACTTTGTAAATTGGAACAAGTTTTAAGTAGCTAAAAGAACAAACCGCTAATAATAGCATGGTCAAAAGGGGCAGCTATTCCCCACATTAAATAGTTTTATTATTTTTACTTTAATATTTTGATATCAAATGGTATATTTGAAATACAAGCTCCTCTCCACCACCTCCAGATAAAAATTTCATATTTTATGGCAGAATCAACTAAAATAATGTAATAAAGGTTGAAGAGATTTTTTTCAACGTATTTATTTATCTATTAAGGAAGATAACAAAAATTACAATACAGGTTCACAGTGCAGAAATTGAAGTCTTTAATTCTCTGGGGTGGGGGTTGCTTAGTTGGTAGCGCACCAGTCTCATAATCTGTAGTTCCCAGGTTCGAGTCCCAACTGGGTCAGCATTGAGATTTATCTCCGCAAAATTCCCCACCCTGCCCACGGTCAGTAGGGGACACTGATGGTCTTGGATAGGCCGCCGTCCGTCGGATGGGACATTAAGCCGTGGTGCCGTGTGCGGGAGAGCCATACCCTGTGCACGTTAAAGAACACGCTGGATGGCCTTGATGGGAGGCCACCATTTGTCTCCCAACAGCTATTCCAGTGGGTCCCCTCACCCAACCTTCTCCGAGCCTTTGGGGTCCTTGTGACCTGACCATTTAGCCCATGGTGTGCAAAAAAGTGCGACTCAGAGGTAAAACAACCCAACCTTTAATTCTCTATGATACTGTTAAATGTTCTATGCTATTAAGGATAGATTTAAGAGGATGGGTAGTAACAGAAACTTCCAAGATGCTTTTGAGTGACAAGTTTAATAATCTTCAATGTTCTTGCCGGCAAGTGATGCCTCAGTAGAGTTTGAGAAAATGATGAGGGATGCTGATAATTTATTTGCTTTCGTGAAGGTGATACTTTTGGTAGATGGTGCTTAAAAAACTTTTAGTTCCATAACGTGCATTTTGCACCCTTACTTTGGGCACATCATCAGGTGGGAAATGAGCAGCTTAAACTAATGCACAAGTGGCAGTTGGTTGTTGAGCATAGGGAGGGGTGGGGTGCTATAAATTGAATTGTCAGTGGCTCAGCTCTGAGGTTTGGAGTGGTCGGCAGATGTGTGGATGGCTGTAATGCAATCTGCATGTGACAGAGGTTGGAGGAGGATAATTGTGTTATGGGAACTCTCTAAGATCAGCGAGTGTTGAGGGCAGCTTTATTTTGTGAATAGATTAAAATATAGTTATAATGAGTGGGATACTTTTATTAAGTTTATAAATTTCATAAACTAAATTTTGGGGTTAAAAAAACTGTTAGTGAGGACCTGAATAATGGTTTTCATATCGGTATTGATATTGGGAATTGTGTGTGTGTGGGGGGGGGGGATATTTTAATCACCAATGCACCACCCCCCAAACCCTTTAGAATACTTCCATAATTCATCCAAAAAATCAGAATTAAATTCACCCCCCCCCCCCACACACACACACACACACGCACATAATTCCCAATATCAATACCGATACGAAAACCATTATTCAGGCCCTTACTAGCATAGTTATTTTAACTCCAAAATCTTGTTTATGAAATTTATAAACTTAATAAAAGTATCCCACTCATTATAATTATATTTTAATCTATTCACAAAATGGAGCTTCCCTCGAACTCGCTGATTTGGAGAGTTTCCATAATCCCACACCCTCCTCCAACCTCTGTCACATGTAGATTGCATTACAGCTGGGGCGGGGGTGGCTCAGTTGGTAGCATGCCAGGCTCATAATCTGTAGTTCCCAGGTTCGAGTCCCAGCTGGATCAGTGTTGAGACTTATCTCCGCAAAACTCCCTGCCCTCGGTCAGTAGAGGACACCGATGGGCTTGGAAAGGCCACCATCCGTCGGATGGGACATTAAGCCATGACCCCATGTGTGGGAGAGCCATAACCTATGCACATTAAAGAACACCTGGATGGTCTTGATGGGAGGCTACCTCTGTCTCCCAACAGCTGTTCCAGTGGGTCTCCTCCCCCAACCTTCTCTGAGCCTTCGGGGTCCATGTGACCTGGCCATTTAGCCCATATTGTGTAAAAATGTGACGCTCAGAGGTAAAACAACCCAACGCATTACAGCCACCCTCACATCTGCCGACCACTCTGAACCTCGGAGCTTAGTCACTGACAATTCAATTTATGGCATCCCTCCCCCGTGCTCAACAACCAATCCTCTCATGCATTAGCTTAAGCTGCTCACTTCCCACCTGACAATGTGCCCAAAGTAAGGGCGCGAAACACACGTAGTGGAACCAAAAGTTTTTAAGCACTCCAACTGACAGGTTCCTGTCAGACCTCTGTGGCAAGCAGCTGTTTGAGGGGGTATTTATTTATTATTGTTATTTATGCTACTAAAAGTATAATGGATTATTTCCTTCACCAAAGCAAATAAATTATCAGCATTCCTCATCATTTTCTCAAACTCTACTGAGGCATCACTTGCTGGCAAGAATGTCAAAGATTATTAAACTTGTCACTCGAAGGCATCCTGGAAGTTCCTATTACTACCCATCCTCTATGGTACGGTATGTAAATCTCTCCTTAATAACGTAGAACATTTATTGAAATGCTTAAAAATATTAAACAGTGTCAAAGAGAATTAAAGACTTCAATTTAATTTTAAGGAATATCACTCTGAATTTAGCATTGATCAATTTTAGAGGAAAAATTGTCTTGAGCCGGGTGGAATACAAACCCACGACAGAGGTTGTGGGTTCGTATCCCATCTGGATGAAAACCATCAAAAAAAATTTCTTCAATTTAAACAAATGTATACTCATACTCAGAATATACTTGCCATTGTTTCTTGAGGCTGAGAGCAGCTGGGATAATGCCTTCATGAGACACAGAATTGTGTACTGTTGGTAGAAAGTTCATAGCATCAATTAGAGGATATTTTGATTGGCGGCTGGTAGCTCAGTGATCCAGAGCACCTGACATGTTATTAGGAAGTAGTGGGTTCGTATCCCACTCGGCTCAAGACAATTTTCCTCTGAAATTGATCGACGTTAAATTCAGAGTGATATCTTCCTTAATGTAATAAAGAATTCTTAAAATGTTGTAATCTACTTTTTTTTTTCAAAACACACACATGTGGACACAAAAAACTGCAACACCGTGAAGCAAGCGTTGAACCTTAGTGAAACTGAGCAGAGTGGTAGAGCATGTTATAAGGTAATTATTAATCACAGTCACCTTCGTACATATTGAGTGTGTGTTATATCGTACATATTGAGTGTGTGTACATATTGAGTGTGTGTTTAGGGGCCTCCAAATATGGGCTCTCAGTCTCATCTCCCCATTGGTGGAGATGCATGTAGCTAGATGTTGAAGCACTGATGCATACAGAGCCCTAATAGTGTCCTGTGGTATTTTCTGCCATTTTTCCTCCTAATGGAGGGACGGGGGTGGCTCAGTCGGTAGCGCGCCAGGCTCGTAATCTGTAGTTCCCAGGTTCAAGTCCCAGCTGGGTCAGCGTTGAGATTTATCTCTGCAAAATTCCCCGCCCTGCCCACAGTCAGTAGGGGACACCGATGGGCTTGGAAAGGCAGTCGTCCGTCGGATGGGACGTAAAGCCGTGGCCCCAAGTGCAGGAGAGACATATTCTGTGCAAGTTAAAGAACACGCTAGATGGCCTTGACAGGAGGCTACCATCTGTCTCCCAACAGCTGTTCCAGTGGGTCCCTTCCCCTAACCTTCTCTGAGCCTTCGGGGTCCATGTGACCTGGCCATTTAGCCCATGGTGTGCAAAAAAGTACCGCTCAGAGGTAAAACAACCCAACCCAAATCCTCCTAATGGAGAATACAGGTTGTCCAAGGGTGTACGCTGTCAGAGATGTTAACCCAGCACATCCCATATGTACGCTATAGGGGTGAAATCCAGGGACATAGCTGGCAAAGATACGGTGTTGCCATCCCATAGACACTGCTGGATAATATGTGCCATATGGGAATGTGCACTATCCTGCTGAAAAATGGCATCAGGAAAGGTAAACAATGGGGCATCAGAAAGTCAGACATAACGTTGAGCTGTCAGTTTCCTAGACAAACACTAAAGGTGTTCTGGAATAGTAACTGATGGCATCCCACACCAGAACACCAAGTGTGCAGGCACAATGGTGCTCTCCGATGTGGGGCAATGCCAAACCCTCATACAGCCATCTGCACCCAAGTAGAAGCCTGATTCATCCAATAAGATAATGTGGTGCCATTCCCCCTCTCATGATGCATGTTCGATGCACCACAATGTGCCTGGCAGTAATTAGCAGTCAGAGGCAACCTGCACAGGGAATGCCATGCCTGTAATTCAGCCTCATTTAAATGTCATTGGATGGTCCATGTGGACACTGGTGCATGCATTACAGGTGCCACATTGTGCTGGATTGCTGTAGATACGACATAGGGGTAAGAGACTGCTTGTTGGTGGATGAAGCAATCTTATCTCAGTGTGGTACATCTGCCGGGAC
The DNA here is from genome assembly GCA_038380435.1 of Ryuthela nishihirai. Taxonomy (NCBI): domain Eukaryota; kingdom Metazoa; phylum Arthropoda; class Arachnida; order Araneae; family Heptathelidae; genus Ryuthela; species Ryuthela nishihirai. The sequence goes on along the minus strand of JAWZYU010000008.1, from coordinate 70,807,625 downwards.
CTGGGCCATGATCATGTGAAGCAGTACCTGTCCTCTTCTGCTGCTGCAAACTGCATTGACCAAGATGATCTGCTGTGTGACTGACAGACCAACCTGCCTCATGCATCCCCACAATACAGCCCCATTCAAATGGGCCTAGCTGCTAATAATGTGCTCACTTTCATTGCCTTGGTGTAACTGAAACATACATACACTGACTTAAATGCTGTCTACTATGGTGGCTTTTATTGGGGTCTCAGGACCAAATGAAAGTTTTGGGTTGCCTCTATTTCTGGTTTCATGTGACATCATGCTGTTGTCAGTCGGTAGTGCGCCAGGCTCGTAATCTGTAGTTCCCAGGTTCGAGTCCCAGCTGGGTCAGCATTGAGATTTATCTCCGCAAAATTCCCCGCCCTGCCCACGGTCAATAGGGGACACCGATGGGCTTGGAAAGGCCGCCGTCCGTCGGATGGGACGTTAAGCCGTGGCCCCGTGTGCAGGAGAGCCATACCCTGTGCACGTTAAAGAACACGCTGGATGGCCTTGACGGGAGGCTACCATCTGTCTCCCAACAGCTGTTCCAGTGGGTCCCCTCCCCCAACCTTCTCTGAGCCTTCGGGGTCCTTGTGGCCTGGCCATTTAGCCCATGGTGTGCAAAAAAGTGCCGCTCAGAGGTAAAACAATCCAATCCAAACTGCATGTGGTAATTATTTAATGTCACTGCATTCATCCTCTACGAGTGATATAGCAATATTTTGTATCCATGAGTGTGTAACTTGCAACATATGATAATACAGTCAACTTTAACTCGAAGCTCAAAGGTAACCATAAAAATTAAAGTTATTGAATCTGCATTAAATATACACACAAGCAGTTTAAAAACCATGTACAGATAAGTGTATCCAAAAATTAATCAAATATTCTGTTAAGTTACATATTTAAGCACAATTGGTCAATACAGTTTGTCACCTTCTTTTTTGCACTCTTTTGTTCCACTACAGCTTGCTATTGGTATGACCAATAGCAGGTGTTGTTTGACTATCAAGAATAATCAAATCTTTGAGGAAATTCTTAATAGTCTCTGCTGCCTGTCAAGCATCTTTGGTTGAAACAAGTGATATTTCTGACTCATTTCCATTAACAGAATAATTTTTATCTATTCACAAAAAATTTGTGGGGAAAAGAAAGTGATGTGTGCATCTTCATCAGAAGATTCACACATCACCTTCTTTTCCCCACAAACAGCTGCTTCATCATATTCAGAAAAACTAATCTGTGTTTTCAGTTTTCCTCAGATATTCCATTCTTCAATAAAATCATTGTCGCCAGAGTTAAAAGTTTAATCCAGCTGGTTGTCAGTGTCCTTTTCATCTCGAACAGAAAATCCAGCGTTTTTTTTTTAAACAATTTGATATGTTTTTTTTTTTTGATAACCATTTTCCATGCTCTATCATATCTATCTTATACTGTTTGATAAGTTGTGTTAATTCCAATTTCATGGCCATCATCAATATCCCTTAAGCATTTTCATCCAACTTCCATGTGATACATCATTTTAAAATTTTTAATTATCCCTTGATCTGATGGTAGGAACACAACTGTTATGGCCTTTAAGTCTAGGGTAATTTTTCTTTTTCTTGCCACCATTTTACAGTTCAACCTTCAAAGTCAACCCAAGAAAACTTCCATCATATTCTATTAGAAGGGATTTTATTCCTGTGTAGCACCTGGGCTTCAAGAATTTGCTGATTATAAAAGGAGAAAAAGGCCTTTCACATCTACTCTTGTTGATCCCTAGCAAAAGCATAATGCATTCCTTGGTCTTAATATAATGATATATGATAATGCTGGTCCTTGGGGGATTGTGGCAAAAACCACATCAGGATGCAACAACTGTTGGCCGAATTTGACAACAGTGGTCGGAGGAAGGTAACGTGCATTGCCGTAGTGAGACTGATGCATGTAGGTGAATGTTCGAATACCTCGATTGCCACATTCGATGGTAAGCCACAGCAGCCCGCAATCCACAGTGGACAACATTCAATGCAGTGTACAGACATTTCCATGTTGAAACTGACTATGAATTGCAGATTGGCTGAGGCAGATTGCACTCTTGCCAGCCATTGTGATGACTGCCATTCACCGCAGCTCATCGTCATGCAAGGTTGCAGTGGTGCCAGACATGCGTGGCAGGCTGAATGGAACAGTGTCATATTCAGCGATGAGTCTCACTTCTGTCTCAGTGCCAACGATCACTGATTGAGAGTTTGGAAATGATGTTGTCACCAGGCTGATCTTGCTGCCATCTCTGAGTGTCACATGGCTCCTCAGCCTGGTTTGGCATGCTATCAGTTTCAACAGCTGCTCACCTCTCATACACATAGTGGTATAATGACAGCACAACATTATGTTGATGAGGTGCTGCTACCCGTTTTGTTGTCATATCTCTGTTATCCCTGATGCCCAGTTTCAACAAGATAGCAGACAGTGCCTAAAAGGTGTCCAGGTGCTGCCTTGGCCAGCACAATCTCCAGACTTCTCCCCAATAGAGAATGTGTGGGACATCATTAGCAGATGACTTCACACCTCTGCATAACCCCCCTCACAATGTCGATGAATTATAGACACAGGTCAATAATGTACAGTCCTCAATACCTCGGCATACCATCCAGAGACTTTTTCACCAATGTCACACTATGTTGCCGAATGTATAGCCCAGCATGGCAGTTATATGACCTACAGACTCAGGCCAAATTATACTGTCTCTTTGCCCATTGCACATAAATCGTAAGAAGTTAAATCACTTTTTTCCCACCTACTTGTCTACATGTGTGATAAGTTTTATCTCATTTCATGCATTCCTTCATGATGTGGCATTTTCTATGTTGAGCAGTGTAGTTTGTATTTCATTGATATACTATAGTTTCAGTACTATTCTCAAAAGTCTGAATTTTCAAGAGTTTACTGCATAAAAAGCCACTTTTTCAACAGTTGGTCAAAAGGAATTAAATTTTTTACATAATACAAAGTGGAATTTCACATTTTATTACTGACTAAACAAATTTGACTAAGAGAACAGATTAAAGAGAACAGATATTTATACCTGTTCTCTCTAATTTAAACCTTATATTTATTGATATGCCATCTTTAATATCATTTTTTATTCTCCCACAAATGTTTGCATCCATATATCAGAGCGTTATCCTGAGTAAATCCAACAATCCCCCCCCCCCCCATTGAAAGTAGGAGAATACAGATTGATTATAGAAGTTGAAAATAATAACCTAAAATAGAGCCATATGACACCTTCAGTAATAAGCTTATAACTGTGTTGAGCATCTTTTTTGTTACTGTTTGACTCTCATTATTAAAATAGAGATTTGTTATGAACTGTTTAAATCTTAATTCCTATTCTATGCAATAATAATAATTCATGGTCCACTTTGTTAAATGCCTTTCTGATACCAATAAATAATTCAACACATTGTTCACATTATCCATATGTGAAAAATATTATTTTAAAATTTCAAAATAGTTTGTTCTGAATTTTTATGAAGTCTAAATTGGTTATGGATGGGAGAGGGAGGAATTCAACCTCTAAAAAATTAACTTTTCATCTTTTCAGTTACCTTAAAAATTATTGTTGGTTGAACTTTATTATAATTTTTTTAGTGATTTATATTTAATATACTGATTTAGATATTTTTATATAGATTTTATTACTTAGTATTATTCAAATTTTTCTTTAATAATATTTATGACTAAATTTACTCATTAATAAAATAATTACATAGTATTCTTTCCATTCCTTGAATCAGATAAGCAGTTGCATGGCAAAATGTTGGCTACTTCTGGCCATATTACAGTGAAATTAAGTATACATAAAATATTTTATATTTTTCTTAGGCTGATTGTTTTCTCCAAGCTCAACTCTGTGCACAGCTTGCTCAACTAGTAGCGTTACAGATATTTCTTCTGCCCTCAGGCACCTGGATAATTGGCCTGGATGATTCATCTGTATCCAGATGTATTACGGAACATAACAAGTTTCCTCAGGTAGTTAATTTCATCAAGTAAAAGATCTTAATTAGAAAAATCTTGTCTGGAGAAAGATCAGAGTCTTATTGTTGAAAATTTTGTCTACTTACTGTTTTATATCAATTTTACAATGTGCAATGCTAAAATATTTTTTCTTTAAGGAATTGGAATGAATATTTGCTACATCCAACTACAATACTTATGTAACAGCAAATACCTGAATATTATTGACAAATTGCTAACATATGTATAAAACATTCATGTGTATTTAGCCCTATGACAAATACATTTAAAAGTGCCAAACTAAAATGCTTCAAAAATATTTTTAGAACAGCCATCTGAAATGTAGTAATATCTCAATTTTTTTTTTTGTTTTCATATCAAATAATTCCTTTTTATCTGTAGCCTATCAGCTTTAGTTAGCAGCTCAGTAAATTTTTATAAGCATATGTAAAAGCTTCTTGATCTCTGAAACATCAATGATGAATTAAGGTTTGATATAAGTATAGCAACAATGAGTAAAAAAAAGCAGGATTTGCTGTATTTAGTAATTTTGTTTGGCTGCAAGATAATTTTGAAGATTCTGTAAAAAACAATATTGAAATCTTTGCCCAATGTTTGAGATTAAATTCTTCAAGAGACTCACGGGATTTATGGATTGAAGATTCATTTGCAAAGGTCAATCTTGACAGTAATGGGTGGCCTTGAGCCTAGTTGACATTTTGCATGTACAGCCAGAGAAAACCATACTGATATTCAAAGGATTATTAAGTCCTAAAACAACCAAGCAACCAACCATATCACTTTTCAACAGCAAGGTGTCCACATTACAGACAACTCCCAACAAATGAAGTGTGCCTATTTTGCTCAACACATTAACCCATCTTTTCATCCATTCGATGAAACAAGTTCACCCATGATGGACATGTTCAATAGACATACTATTATTGGACACTAGAAAATCCACATGAATAAGAGACTCCCATCTTCAAGTATAAATGTCAGCCAATATATGTTGCTGAATTTAGGGTCTCAAGATTGTAGGCCTATTCTTATCTAAATGATGAGCATTACTTGCAAATATTGAAGACCTTGGTAAGCAACTGGTTGCAGAACGTATCACTGCAACATTTGTGAATTTTGATACTAGTGGCATATCATGGGGACAGCCTTCTTTCATTTTCCATTATTTGAATCTTACACCATTTAATCTGAAATTTACTTAAATATTTTTTCTTATATAATGTGTGTAAATGTAGAATGTATGAAACTCCAAAGAAAATTTTCTGGGTATTCCTATGGTCAACACAATGCAGTGTCTTCACATAAGACTCGTATAATTTGGTTGACTTTTAGATAACACTGGATCGCATGTGATGGTTCACTGTCATGGCACTTGAGTCACCTGACTTGAAGTTACTAGAATCAGTGACCCAGGGCCTGGTGCTTGATATGTTTATAATTAAGGGGAGGGGGGCTTTCAAAATGTTCTTGACACATGTCTGCAGATTTGCACTCATTATTCTAAGGTTAACGAGCTGTGACTTGCTTGAAAGCATGTCTAAACTTGTAAAAATGTTAAAAACAAAGGCCATATCATCGTTTCCCTCTTCTTTGGCAGCATGTAAAATTCAGTCTGAAATCTGTGTGTTGTTACTTTGGAGCCTACTAAAGATGGAAAAAAGGTATGCATTTTCACAAGAATACAGCAAAAAAACTATGTTGATTTATCACAAGTATATGGGGATTATGCCTCATGTGGCACTGTTACAGGGTGGATGTGCAAATTCAGAGAAGAATGGAAGAGCTTTCAAGACCTCCCTCGTGCAGGAATACCGAAGGAGGCAGGAATGAGAGAACCATTGCTGCTGTTCATGAATTCATTAAGAGAAACCCACACGTCACTGTTCAGATAACACAATAGTATATTGATTGGCAACATGGTAACAATTATTAGCATTTAAAGTGCCAAATGGGGGTACCCCACAAACTGACAGAACAGCAAAAAAGACGAGTTGATTTGTTCAAGGAGATGCTGGCAATGTTTGAACCTAGTGGCCCCAAACTGTTAACAGACAGATGAAATGTGGTTTTATTATTATACAACTCCGAGAAAGATTGATAACTATGTTTGGGTAGCAGAAGATGAACTGTATTTCCTAATCCTCTGATAAGACTTTTGCTCAAAGAAGATGATGTTCACAATTTATATCAATTCTCAAGGAGATGGTATCCATGGGCAACTTACTGGAAAAGCTGATTATAAATAACCAATACTACACCAACATTGCTTCTTCATCTTCTTAACTATTTTGGGTAAAGCAGTGTCCAACAATAGGCATGTCAAGGGTTCACCTTCATGATGATGCCAATGCTCACAAAACATAGCAAATTATGGCCTATCTGGAGCAGGAAAAAAATCAACATCTACACCATCTGTAACGCTCCAAAGATTTAATTACTTTCTTCCACTTCTTTTCTCCCACTCTGTAACAGGCCAAAGAATTGAAAATACTTTTAAAGTTTGGACCTTTTGTCTGATCCAATAATTATTCAAGCTCCAGATAGCTAAGTCGAGCGCCTGGCAATAATTAACAAATTGCCAAAATAAAGTTCAATTAGGGTTTGAATACCAGCGAGTGTTACTTAACGAGCAAGAATTCAAAAAATTAAATGATTGTCAAAATTCTAATGCAAATTCTAATTAAAATTTTTTAATTAATGTTGCTCAAGAGAAAAAATATCAAAGTTTCAAAAAAGTTCTATAACAAACAAGTTTATTTCCAAAAATTATTTCAAACACTCACCACTTCAATGAAGAAGATACTACATCATTTCTATCTCACTACAAACTGACAACTACTGTCTCAAAACAACTCTAACTGCTGTGACTCTCACTGACTCTTCAACAAAACTCACTCTTCAAAACTGACATCAAAACTAACTGACAACTTCTAAATACAACTCCTTTCTCAAAACTGACTCCTGTGACTAACATGTCATGGTTTTAACAAGCTTACAGGCTTGGCAACACGTGGTTGTTTTACTGGTAAAGACATTTGCATAAATTGACGAGCGCCCAAGCTATGATGCAATAGGGGGCGTGTCCTTGTACACACGCTTTAGCGGGTGACAATCGAAAGTTCACAGTTGTGCATGCGCAACTCCTATGCTCTTGGAAACGAGTGCTGTGATGCCAAATATGAAATAAAAATCCCCTGAATAATAAATATAACATAAATTAAGCAAAACTGGTTAAGGTAAAGTAAAGGTGAATAAGGGGGCATCACACATCCAGCACCATAAGATTTTTGATGCTTTCAAAAATTAAAAAGGAACTTGCGGGGAAGCCTTTTTCAAGGGTGGGAGATCTTGCAAAATGCGTTCATTCAGAGTTGCAGAGTATTTCTCAACAGGAATACCATCAAGTGTTTCCATAATCTTCAACTTTGCTTAGATGCTGGAGAGGAGTACTTTGAAGGACAGTAAATTTTTGTTGAGGTAAATGCAATGGTTTTTGTTCTGCAGATGCATGTCAAGAACTTTTTGAATGGACTCATATGTACCATTATGATTTCTATGTTACACTGTGCAATTAAATTAATAAAAGATAAAACAAAACAATTTTTTTGAAAAAAAAATTTAAGCATGAGGAAGGGAAGGGGTTAGAGGTAAAAAAGTCTCACACCAGGGCCCAGTGTCACCTCACTACACCACTTTTGAAAATACTTCAAATCCACAGTTTATGCAACACTACCTTGTTTGGCTTGGCTTGTTTTACCTCTGAGCGGAACTTTTTTTGCACACCATGGGCTAAATGGCCAGGTCACATGGACCCCGAAGGCTCAGAGAAGGTTGGGGGAGGTGACTGCAGGAGGAACAGCTGTTGAGAGACAGATGGTAGCCATCTAGCGTGTTCTTTAACGTGCACAGGGTATGGCTCTCCCACACACACAGGGCCATGGCTTAACATCCCATCTGATGGATGGCGGCCTTTCCAAGCCCATCGGTGTCCTCTACTGACTGTGGGCAGGGTGGGGAAATTTGTGGAGATAAATTTCCTTCAGTTGACCCAGCTGGGAACCTGGGAACTACAGATTAAGAGCCTGGCCATTACCGACTGAGCCACACCTTCCCCAATGCAACACTACCAGTGACTGAACATTGAATAATTGCAGCATGTCATATCATTGATGCCATCATGTAAAGAAATATAGTTGCATGAATCAATTACAGTTTTGGTAACAATACACTTGTTTTTCCATTGTTTCCAAGCTTTTTCCTGTTATGTAGCTGATGAATTTTATGTCTTTCCGCAAAATTCCTCGCCCTGCCCATGGTCAGTAGGGGACACCAATGGGCTTGGAAAGGCCGCTGTCTGTCGGATGGGACGTTAAGCCCCGTGTGCGGGTGAGCCATACCCTATGCACGTTAAAGAACACGCTGGATGGCGTTGACGGGAGGCTACCATCTGTCTCCCAACAGCTGTTCCAGTGGGTCCCCTCCCCCAACCTTCTCTGAACCTTCGGGGTCCATGTGACCTGGCCATTTAGCCCATGGTGTGCAAAAAAGTGCCGCTTAGAGGTAAAACAACCCAACCCTTATGTCTTACTTAATCGTCAATGATGCTCCTTAACAGTTTTATTGTTTTGTTTTTTTTTCACTGCCAGTTTTAAAATTAGAACTGACAATTTTTCAAGCACATCACTAGAAAGGCTGCAAATATACCAGACTTAATGGTCACTAATGATTTCCTATGTAAAATTAAGTTAGGTTAAAACAAATGACAGTTATAATAAACTTTATATACTTCTCACACCGTCAGAACATTAAAAAGTGTTTCAATCTGTCAAGACTTATTGAAGGTGACCTTAGGAGTGTGTGGGACCCAAGGTAATTCACCCTTCATGGCATCCCTAAACATTTAACATATGATGCATAACTTAATTCTCTTGCCTTTAAATTGGCTCAAGGCAACTGATATTTTTGCCTTTTCATAATGCTAAACCTAGATTTATGTCATAGAAATACCATTTAGCATTAAATATTTACAACATATACCATAATTATTCCATAGTGAATGGTAATCATGGAGTATGATCAAGCTAAATTTCAATGGATTAACCTTTTGCTTCAGTATAATGATGTTTCTGGTCCTTAATGACTAGCACAGCTTGATTACTTTGTAATGAAATATTTCCAAATATCGAGTGTAGAAATAATATAGCCTGAAATATATCATTAATAATTAATTTTTGTTTGTCTTTAAAAACTGTTCTTGCAAAATAATATAATGAGAATATTTTTAAAATTTCATTTTGTTCTTTGTAGGCATTGATTATAGCAGAGGCATACCAACATCACCAATCATGGAGTCAAGCTATTTTCAGAAATGTTATAAATAAAGGAGATTGGGATTATCTACATGATCTACAAACCCACCTTGGTCTTAGTACAGCTTTAATAGAAGATGTTGCTGAGAGGTGAATATGTTTTCATTTAAATGATGCATTTATTTCCATGAATTATTTCACCAGTATTCAGAAACATAATTTTTACTGCATCTTAATGCAGAATCTGTAAAAAAATTGTACTGCTGAATAAAATGCTTTTTTTTTTACATTTACTTTCCCTTTTACCCTTCTTTACATTTTTACTTTTACTGTCATGGTAGGGGCGGGAGTGGCTCAGTCGGTAGTGCGCCAGGCTTGTAATCTGTAGTTCCCAGGTTTGAGTCCCAGCTGGGTCAGCATTGAGATTTATCTCCGCAAAATTCCCCGCCCTGCCCACGGTCAGTAGGGGACACCGATGGGCTTGGAAAGGCCGCCGTCCGTCGAATGGGGCGTTAAGCTGTGGCCCCATGTGCGGGAGAGCCATACCCTGTGCACGATAAAGAACACGCTGGATGGCCTTGACGGGAGGCTACCATCTGTCTCCCAACAACTGTTCCAGTGGGTCCCCTCCCCCAACTTTCTCTGAGCCTTCGGGGTCCATGTGACCTGGCCATTTAGCCCATGGTGTGAAAAAAAGTGCCGCTCAGAGGTAAAACAACCCAACCCAACCCTGTTATGGTAATGGAAAACCTTACATGAATGATTTCCATTAAAGCTATGAAAAATTTATCTAATATGAAATACATTTATTTATTAAGTAGTTTTGTGTGTGTGTGTGTAGGGATATGCATGAGAGCAGTGAAATTTTTCCAGATTCTCCTATCTTTGTGGAAGCATCTGTACTTTTTCTTCAATTTTAATTATTCATAAGCAACCTGTTTTTTGACTAAGTGCCACTTTACAAAAATTAAACCCTCCTAAAAATCTGCTCCAAATATATTCACAAGTATATTATATCTCTAGTAAGTATCCCCAAACACTACAGTTCTTTGAATCACCATGACATTTTCACACTACCACAGAAAATGCATCATTCAAATGGCAGAGTATCACAGGACATATTCTGTACACATGGGACTCATGAATGGTTAAGCTGAACAAATTGAGTTTTAAGTGTGTTTATGTCTATTTAGCAGGAACATTAAAGTCCAGCTAGATGAGCAGATGTAAGCAAATGTCAAAGAATCAATTTGTGGTACTTAAAATACACAAAAGACCAATGAGCAACTTGGAATATTTTTGATGTAAACCATTATCATGGCTAAATGACCTATGTTTTATTTAGTTTATTCACTTTCCTGCAGATAAACTGTTTATTTTTTCTGGTCAAATTATAAATGTAATCTTTACTTTTGTGTATAAAAATCAGACAAAGTAACACAGTATTCCAATATTCAAACTGATAAAAAAAGTTTAAAATAACTTAAAATTCTCTATCATTGAGCAATAAAATTTTAAAGTTTATCCTTCAAACTATTTGCATGTTAAAAGTTTTTAGGAGAAAACTCAAAAGCTTTTCAGAGCAAGGACAGCACTCCACGAAATGGGGACGGTCACCTTCATCTTCCCTTCCCAGGAAGCTCTGGATGTGGAGGAAGATGGGGTGGTCAGGTGGAACCGTGGCAGGCAGAGCACTGTCCTTGCTCTGAAATGCTTTTGAGTTTTCTCCTAAAATCTTTTAACGTGTAAATAGTTTAAAGGATAAACTTTAAAATTTTGTTGCTCAATGATAGAGAATTTTAAGTTATTTTTTAATTGATTTCTGAGCAAGAAGGTCTTTTTAATTGTGTAGATAAAAATTTCAATTATATCACAAGCAAGACCTGTTTTATTATGTTCTATGTATAATAGAACAAAGTATAGTATTGAGTTCATGCATAAATTGCTTTCGATACCTGTGATTAAGTTTTTGTCTTATTAATTGGAACACTGCAGGTATTTGTCTGATTAATTTGAAAGTGTGATATTCGTTAAGACAAATAAGCACAATGCCAATACTATTGTTCGAATAAAATCATACTGATAAAATTCAGTGCTCAAAGTTCAGATTGGTAAAGTAAAATCTGTAATAGCAGCATTTTATGTATATATAATTAAGAAGCATTTTACAATCCTTAATTTTGCCACTTCCAACTCTATAATGACACACTGCTTCACAGCAAAATGTGCAGTGTTACTATTGATATAGGACTGATTCACTTTTACATACAACGGGGCGGGGTGGCTCAGTCGGTAGCACGCCAGGCTTGTAATCTGTAGTTCCCAGGTTCGAGTCCCAGCTGGGTCAGCGTTGAGATTTCTCTCCGCAAAATTCCCCCGCCCTGCCCACGGTCAGTAGGAGACACCGATGGGCTTGGAAAGGCCACCGTCCGTCGGATGGGACGTTAAAACCGTGGCCCCGTGTGTGGGAGAGCCATACCCTGTGCACGTTAAAGAACACGCTGGATGGCCTTGACGGGAGGCTACCATCTGTCTCCCAACAGCTGTTCCAGTGGGTCCCCTCCCCCAACCTTCTCTGAGCCTTCGGGGCCCATGTGACCTGGCCATTTAGCCCATGGTGTGCAAAAAAGTGCTGCTCAGAGGTAAAACAACCAACCAACCAACCAACCAACCAACTTTTACATACAGAATGCAAAGCTTCAAGACATGAGCAAATGCTGCTTAAATTGTGTAACTAATAGAAGAAAGCTTGCATGTGAAACTAGAAGATTCTGCCTATTTTAACCTTTCCTGTTACAAGCTGAAAAGGCAGTCACTGACATGGTTGTAATATATGAAAAACTATATCAGTGTTAAGCTATTAAAGCAGCTCATCATTATTCGAAGCATATCAATATTATTGTACTTATAAGTTTATTTTTTACTTGCAAAAATGATATTGTTAACATAGATGTAAACAGACTAATAACTTTCAATAATGTTTAATAGAAATTAAGCATTTATACCAATACTAGAAACATCAATTTAACAAGTTATGGCATTGTGTAATAATTTTTGGATTTACGTACTTAGCAGTTGTTTTCAGCCTATATAAATATCTGTTGAAGATACTGTTAAAGACATACAACATGGCATGAATTTTAGTTGTCTTAACCCTTTCAGGACCATAAGGTTTCTAAGAGTAAATATTAGTATGTAACTGTTTATTTTAGTTTGTTTAGCGTAAAATAAATAAAAATCATGAGAAAAATACATAACAATGTGTAGTTTTTTTTGGAATTTTATGGCAAATATTTTTCCTAATGGACTATAAAGGTAACACAAGTATAGTTAGGCTTATTATGCAATGTCTTTTATTTATTGGTTGATTATAACAAAATGTTAGCTAAAATAATACAAAATTATGAAATAAAATTACTATACAAAATGATGTGCTAATTATGATATTCTGCGAAGCAATTTCTTTTGGTTGTGAAGCAAAGATGGACATTGCACAGATGCAACATTATTGCAAAGATGGACATGGACTGAACGTACCCGTTTACGTAATTGCGTTCGGCATACGTTCTATTTTGACATTCTGTATAAAAAATGCAGATAAGGTTATAATTAAATACGACAATCACCAATTTTAAAATGGGGAAAAATGTTTCCCTTAGTCGTGAAAGGGTTAACGTCTGTTGGATTCATATAACAATTTTACAAAGTTATCTCTGAATGTTTGGATTTTGTAAGAATATTAATGGTGATACTTTTTGATATAGTGTCTCTTTATTGAATGTTCAAAATTTTATATAAAGGCTATTTTTATATGCACACACAAGAGAAATTCAAATGGTGAAACTTGCAGAACATTTTTTTCAGGTTGCTAACAACACATTGGACTTTGATTTCACTGCATTTATAGCAGTCAGAAGTTTGATTTGGTACATGTTTATGAATTTAAAATGCTTCAGGCTCCACTTCCAGGTGCATAACATTGTTGCATTAAAATGTTGCAAGGCAGATAATAATATGGGACAAATTGTTGCACATATAATTTGTTACATCTGAAAACATTTTCAATATTTAGATTTTTTATTCGTCAAATTCATGTAGTCCATTTTCTGTTGGGATGGCTTAGTCTCAGCCTGCCCTGATATTAAGCCAGCCCAAATTCAACCCAATACTATTGAGTCTAACCCAAGTGGAGCTCATCTCTAGCCATCACTTATAAAAGATTCAGCCATAGATTTTTTTTTATGATGTTGGGGGAGGGGTTTCTGGACACAGGAGAAATCTTTTGAAGATGGGCAAACCATGGGCATCAGCAGTTCCAGAGGGGCATTGACCCCCTTAGATTTGACAAAACCTCAAAACTTACATTTAATCATTCAATATATGACAAGGGAGAAAAAAACTCAGGGCCTAACAAATTCTTTAAACTTAAGTAATCTACAATGTTACAGTAATAATATACAGATTTAGATTTTTCAATGCTGAAAAAGAACTGACACCTTTAGAATAATTCTTACTGATGTTCATAGACAAAACTTTGTATATATGAGTGGAATTTTTGTCATTACTAAAATAATGCTCATATGTAGAGTGGCAAAACTATTAGCTAAGAACGAAATGTAATCTCGAAGGAGCAACAAAATGCCTCCTCTTGCTCTTTATTATCATCATCAAAATCACATGCAAGTGAAACAAACATTATTTGGAATATGATCACACTGTCCAGGCTTGTATGCAATTTTAATAGTTTTTCAACTAATGTGAATTTTTTGTAACTTATTTTAATCAATAAATGATTTGTGGAAAACATTTTGCCAGCATATGGGACTCGAACCTGCATCTCTCCAGATTTATTTATTGTTAAAACATTGGTGGCCATTAAATTCTTTAATTGCTCCGAAACTCTTAATTTTTACCTACAATCCTGATCTTGCTATTCATATTCAGATATTTTAAGTAAAATGTCACATAACTCTTTCACATGATCTTTGTTTTGTTTTCATAGATTTCATCAAATGCCCACTAAAAGCGAGAATCACACAAAAAATATGAAACATCTGCTCTCCTTGTGTTCTGATATTGAAGTGAAATATCAGATAACCAATAAATTGGGATTCAGTGATATGGCTCTAGAATTGTTAATGGGAGATGGTGGCTCATACCTGCAAGATTTAATTTCAACTACAGCTACTAGAAGGCTAAGCATATGACCTCTTGTTAGTAATATTAAATATTATAAATATATATATGTAATTATTGTATAAATTTTGAAACTGTAAATGTATTTTTTTAAAATAAAGTGATTTTGACTGTCTAGTTTGAAAGTTTTTAATAATAGCAGCCATTTCCTATCAGCCATTCATTTTATGGAATGTCAGATATAGTTAGTTGAATGAATATCAGGAATACTTCTAGATGCTTTTTTTATTTCTCCGATTTTTGTGTGCCATAAATTTTTGAGTTATAGTGCACTTTTTTTTTTCATGGAAAAACATTGGCCTATATTGTATTTCACTAAATACTCTTCACTAAATACTATATTGTATTTCGACTCTCATCATCATCCTAAAACAGGCATTGGCTATGGAGATCCAACCAGATTGTTCAATTTTAGTACTCCAAATACATCTGACCTCAACTATATCTGCTGCATCTGGCCATTGTAGACCAATTCCAACAAGGTTCTGTTTGTCTGCCCACTGCATCCTAGGTCTCCCCTTTATACTGAGACCTTTTGGCACACTGTCCATAATCTTATTCACTAATCTATAGTTAAGTATACGTGCAACGTGGGCAAACCAACTGATACTCCTTCTGCGCAATATGCTGCTCAAAAAAAGTTACTGACACCTGTGCCTAACTTCATCATTATTTGCAAAGTTGAACCACCTTATGCCCACGATACTGCAAAAAATCAAGTTTCCTGTTATCTTGTTTACAAGATAGAAAGAACCAAACTATTATACAATCTAATTTTAGTCTTTAGGTCTATATGCCCCATTTTCCACATTCTCCATAGTTTCTTAAAAGCCCAAGCAGCAATTCCTATTTGTCTGTTAATCTCATGCCACACATCACTAGTATCTGTTACATAGCTCCCAAGATAATGAAACCGAGACACTTGCTCAAGACCTCAACCTTTCAGATTAAGTGAACCATGGCATGCCTGACCAATTTTCATCACTTTAGTTTTCTCTTTATCACCAAACCTACTCTACTACCAGTCTCAACCAAAGCTCGAATGAAAGAGTTCATCAACATAATCTAAATTAGAAATTTAAGATCTCTATAACATTTAAGCCCAAAATCTTACCCTTGCATAGCATAATCAATAACCAAAGATCAGACAAGAGACAAAATGCACCTTTGTCGAACACCAGAAGCAATGCTAAACCAATTGCTACAAGATTTACCAGTTTTCACACGACTTTTTTTTTTATAGAAAGCTTTCATTAGGTAAACTAACTTGTCTGCTATGCCATACGATCAACAAAGTCGAAAGCTTTTTTGAAAGCTAGTAACCACAGGTTTCTAAAACTCGAAACATTTCTCAAGAGTCAGCCTAAGTGAAAAAATCTTACCTACACATCCCCTACCACTTCTGAATTCACATTGCTCATTATGCAGTTGTCTGTCAACCAGATTCTCAATTCTATTGAGCACAATCATGCAAACTTACCTGGAACAGAAAATAGGCTGATACCCCTATAGTTATCACAAGAACTGTGATCGCCTTTTGAAAAATAGGAATAATAGTAACTAGTAAAATCCTTAGGAACAATGCCTTTATCATAAAAGATATTCAAAATTTCAGTAATCCATGTGGTAACCGAAACATTCCCAGCAATTTTATCTACCCCAAGGGATTTATGTAGTATAAGTTTAGAAATATTCAAAATAACTTCAGACTGTGTTATAGGGCAACATTAAAGCCAGTAATGCATCTATCATCATTACAAACAATGGGAGTAGAACTAACCACATTGTTTAGAACATCACTGAAATGCTCAGCCCACCTAACCATGACAGAATCACCTTCTACAACCTTGTTCATCCTGTATACCTGTTCGTTTTCTACCACACAAAACATTAACTATCTCGTACAGTTTCTTTGCTGTTGTGCTGTCTTAACTGCTTTCCTCCGCTTTGTCAGCCAAACCATCAAGCCAAAGATTCTTATCAACTGCTAACTGATCCTTTACACATTTATTAAACTCTGTAATGCTTTCTATTAGGACTAGTAGGGTATTGATTAAGGATATTCCTGCAGTTCTTTCCAAAATAACCAAGTGCTTTATCACAAATAATTTTTCCACTTCTGCTCCCTTCTACCTAAAAGAGTACAGTTAGTTAAAAAAAAAAATCCTGTGTAAAATACAATGACTGTCATAATGACTAAGTAACCTATCATGGCAAACTTTAGCTATAACTTCGTCTTTCAGTTTTAAAGATGCCTTTTTTACTTTAGCACACTTCTTAAGTTTAACTTGCAATAGCTACCTGGAATAGACTACTAAGACTGGCGGGACATGTCTTTGTGTAAGTTTTGGTATGTTGTATGAGAAATATTAGCTTCTAGGTTATCTTGGTCCTTTGTGTAGGGAAGTAACTTCTTTCTAAAAGATACTAAACAAGGTACTGATCAGATCCAATTTCAGCTCCCTTATATGACAAGGTATTCCTAACAGAACTAGCCCATTTGCTGTTAATACTTTGGGTTGGGTTGGGTTTTACCTCAGAGCGGTGCTGTTAATACATAATCATATTCTTATGCATCCCATCTTGTGAAACCCGTGTACGTACGTATGTCACGGTGTTTGTAATAAGTGTTAGTTATTCTGAAACCATTGAGTTTACTTACCTGTAGTAGATGTTGCCCATTGCAGCTACCAATAACAAAGGGACCTATCACCCCTCCCCAATGGGCGGGGGTGGCTCAGTCGGTAGCGCGCCAGGCTCATAATCTGTAGTTCCCAGGTTCGAGTCCCAGCTGGGTCAGCGTTGAGATTTATCTTCGCAAAATTCCCTGCCCTGCCCACGATCAGTAGGGGACACCAATGGGCTTGGAAAGGCCGCCGTCCGTCGGATGGGACGTTAAGCCGTGGCCCCGTGTGCGCGAGAGCCATACCCTGTGCACGTTAAAGAACACGCTGG
This sequence comes from Ryuthela nishihirai, assembly GCA_038380435.1. Taxonomy (NCBI): domain Eukaryota; kingdom Metazoa; phylum Arthropoda; class Arachnida; order Araneae; family Heptathelidae; genus Ryuthela; species Ryuthela nishihirai. Next base: position 70,790,124 of record JAWZYU010000008.1, on the reverse strand, counting down.
ATGGCCTTGACTGGAGGCTACCATCTGTCTCCCAACAGCTGTTCCAGTGGGTCAGTTCCCCCAACCTTCTCTGAGCCTTCGGGGTCCATGTGACCTGGCCATTTAGCCCATGGTGTGCAAAAAAGTGCCGCTCAGAGGTAAAACAACCCAACCCACCCCTCCCCAAAAGTCAGAGTCAGTACCAACTTTGACAACTGAAGTCACCTAGAACAAGGGTAATATCTCCTTGACAGAATTCAAAATATCCTGAAGTTTTCTGTAAAACCTATCCTCATCGGCATCCTCAGTGGGGACATAACAGCAGCTAACATTCAAGTCTTTAACGCTGGTCTGAAATTTTGCTGTAAGAAACCTTTCATTAATGCACTCATATCCTAGAAGAGCATCACTATCATGTCTGCTCAGAAGCAGACTCATGCCTTGGTGATGCTTTTTGTCGTCCCTCCCTGAAAAGAGAAATTTAAGATTATTTTTAAGAATCTGACCTTTATCTGTCCATCTGGTCTCTTGGAAGCCGAGAATATCTAAATTATAACGGTGGAATTCTTGTGCGAGGATATCAAAAGAAAAATCTCTGTGCAGAGTCCTCGCATTCCAACTACCTATGGAGAGAAAATGGTTAATGGAATGCTTAAAGAAACTGTTTATTGAGAGAGGAAATACCGACAATATCAAAAAGCCCCCTAATCGCAGCAATGGGGCAAAGACCCGTTCTTCCACCACTAAAGGCTGAAGCCATCTACACTAAGACTTCCTCCAATGTAGAATTTCACGATGACAATAGAAGTAAAGGTGCCTGCGATGACCTCTGTTGTGAGCAGCTGATAAAACAAATCCTGTGAATCTAGTCACTTGGGGCTGTCAACCCACAAATAAAAAACAAAAGATTTTCCCTCCACAGAAGCCCACTAGTGCAGCAAATTTTGGATCCATAATCGAGCTCAGAGTTATTCTCAAACTTGTGTGGTTGACCATTCCTCAGCAGAGTAGGAAAAAAAGAAGCCATGTTAGTCCAGATCAGTGGTCTGCACCACAAGAATGGTACTTATCAAGAAGGCAGGGTTGGACTTTAGGTGCTATGCCTGGCCAGTTCTGTGCATTATCACAGGGATTTGATGCAAAGCTAGTTTGCTCTAGTGAAAAAAATATTTTTAATTGAAATGGTGTCTAAAATCCAATTAAGCTCCCTTACCTGATGAAAAAAAAATTAGCATTATATATACTGCCTCGCAATTTATGAGTTGTTTAATACTCCTGTACAAATACAACTCAAATTGCGAGGCAGTATACAGGTGAATCTGAAAAACTGGGCAAAACTTTATGGGGTGGTAGAACGCAGCTATACGAGCAATATTCGTCATAGAATGTATGTTCGGAACGCAAGCGGGGAGAAGTTAAAAGGTAGTTTTCCACTGTCACATTTAAAGAATGAACACAAGAAGGAGAGGAGATACTTCAGAAAACATTTTATTAACAGGAATGTAATTGAGGTATTGCGGCGTCCTGACACTCCTTTCACGCCCTGCGTCTTGCTTGGCCGCGGCGAAGGATCCCGTTTCCACACAGCCGCCGATGCAAACGCTCGAAGGTTTTCCGATCTGGAGTGCATCTCATCGGAAACCAGTCGCGGTAACGTCTCTGTGCCTCACTTGCATTCCCATCCGCCGCACCGTACACAAAGTGCATATCCGCCATTTCGTGGTTAGTATAACCAGCCATCCTCTCGGCAATCCACGGTAGAAATGCCGTTGGGTGAGAGGACCGACCCTTTTATACCATTTACAACGCCACCTAGCGGCTCGCCATTTGCGTTCCGACCATACTTTCTATGACGAATATTGCTCGTATAGCTGCGTTCTACCACCCCGTAAAGTTTTGCCCACTTTTTCAGATTCACCCTGTATATATATATAATGCTTATTTATTTTTTTCATCAGGTAAGGGAGCTTAATGGATTATGTAACGATATGTGCATTCTGTTTACATCAAACAATGCGTAAATGCAACAAGTTTCACAAGAGTGCCAATGGCCAGTTTGATGCATCTGCAATAAAACAATTCGTCATAGCTGCAAATGGCACATTTCATACCTCAGCAGAAAGTTCAGTGCTGCTCTTGGCTCGCAGAATTTAAGTTTAAACTTATTTAATCCACGATTATGCTGTTTAACCTAAAGCCCTTTTGAGCAACAAAAGTTGATTGTTGAAAAATATGAAATCGTCGGGGCTACATGTTTCGCCCCGACGCGTGGAGGTTTCATCTGGCAGTAAAAGCCACTCGGTGTTTAGTCTTTAAATAAGAGCATCCTTCTATCGGTGAGTTTTTGTTTTTACATGTTGTTCGCGCAACAGGAGGTTCCATGCCGCTGGAAGGGGTGGAACCTCCGTGTTGCATAGGTGTTCTTTATGAAGATTGGTTAAAATATTTTCATTGTATTGTAACCGATATTTATTTGGTGGAGCAGCTATAGCTCTATAAGTAAATTTTCTACTTGTATTTGATTTTGTAATTTTGTTTGAGATACTGTTGTTTTATTTTTCATATCCTGATGGTGTTCTGACATACGTTGCTCATACGTTCTATATGTTTTTCCTATATATTGATTCCCCCCAATATATTTACAGCATCTGGTATTTCTACTATATATTCTCCCCCCCCCTCTCCCCCGTTGGAATACCTTTATCTCTGTCATCAATATCAGTTTTTTTTAATTGTGTCATCACACGAGATACGGTATGGAAACAATGTTTTGATTATCCATCCTCTTATCGAAACATCCCATTTCCCCTTATGATAGGGGCGGGGGTGGCTCAGTCGGTAGCGCGCCAGGCTCGTAATCTGTAGTTCCCAGGTTCGAGTCCCAGCTGGGTCAGCGTTGAGATTTATCTCTGCAAAATTTCCCCGCCTGCCCAAGGTCAGTAGGGGACACCGATGGGCTTGGAAAGGCCGCCGTCCGTCGGATGGGACGTTAAGCCGTGGCCCCGTGTGCGGAAGAGCCATACCCTGTGCACGTTAAAGAACACGCTGGATGGCCTTGACGGGAGGCTACCATCTGTCTCCCAACAGCTGTTCCAGTGGGTCCCCTCCCCCAACCTTCTCTGAGCCTTCGGGGTCCTTGTGGCCTGGCCATTTAGCCCATGGTGTGCAAAAAAGTGTCGCTCAGAGGTAAAACAACCCAACCCCTTTATGATAGGTCAGTTATTTGTTTCAATTTACCCCGTCAAAAGAAGACATGTCATTTTGAAATTATGCGCCCCTAAACCTCCAAGTGTTGCGCCTCTCTTATTAAAAGTGGTCTCCAACGGGTTGAAGGATGTTGCCATCAGATATTTGTGATCACACATATTCTGCACTTTCCGCGTCAGGACTTGTTTTGAACGATAAAGTGGTTTTACGCTAAATTCTTATCTCTGCCATGTCTCAATTAATTACTCTCCGTAAGTATATCCGTTACGCGACATGGTTTAAAACTTTTTATTCCTAATATTTATTACTGCTGCATCCTCAGTACATGATGCAAAATATTATTCGTTCCTAGGAAGTAACGCTACGCAGTAACAGTCAATAACAATTTCTTCCTCCGAAGAAAAATCAGCTAATTCTTTGGGATGGCCGAGTGGTTAGCACGCTTGGCTACTGTTCTAAGGGACCTGGGTTCGAGCCCCGGGTAAGGCATGAATGTGTGTGTAGTCTTTCTGCTGAGGTCCTGCCATCCTCTCAGATCTCCTACTGTGGCATATAAACTGACAGGCTCCTGTCAGACCTCTGTGGCAAGCAGCTGCTTGAGGGGGTATTTATTTTTTATTATTTTAATCATTTTTTTAAAAATCTACAGTTGTAAACGCTCAGTTTTTAAAAATAGTCTTTTCCTCCGTTTACCGGCGAACGTGTGGTCACAAGACTCATCACGCCGATGAAATTTTATTTCGTATTGCGGCTTCAGTACGCGTGTGTTCGTTACGCTTTACAAGGTTAGTTGTTTTCATCGGGTAAAATATAATTCTGTAAAGAATTTTTTGTACGCGGTCGAATGTTATAGAAAGCAAGCAATGCTAGAAGAATTCATACATTGCGGGTTCCCTTGCGTTTCTGCTTACGGTGCGTAAAAAACTTTAGTTCTACATCCAACATGATTGCATGTTAATGGAGTAGGGGATATTAGTTTTAACTAATACTATAAAATACACTAAGCTACTATAAAAATAATACATTTAATAAGTCTCACTCGATCGCATCCTCTCAACTTACCTGAGCTAATCCACTGAACTAGACTGATAGTCAAAATTTAGCAAATACTTCAAATATTGTATCAGTATATCTATGGAACAAGCTGCATGAGAAAGTTGGGTTGGGTTGTTTTACCTCTGAGCGGCGCTTTTTTGCACACCATGGGCTAAATGGCCAGGTCACATGGACCCCGAAGGCTCAGAGAAGGTTGGGGGAGGGGACCCACTGGAACAGCTGTTGGGAGACAGATGGTAGTCTCCCGTCAAGGCCATCCAGCGTGTTCTTTAACGTGCACAGGGTATGGCTCTCCCGCACACGGGTCCACGGCTTAACGTCCCATCCGACGGACGGCGGCCTTTCCAAGCCCATCGGTGTCCCCTACTGACCGTGGGCAGGGCGGGGAATTTTGCAGAGATAAATCTCAACGCTGACCCAGCTGGGACTCGAACCTGGGAACTACAGATTACGAGCCTGGCGCGCTACCGACTGAGCCACCCCCGCCCCTGCATGAGAAAGCTTCTTTGATTCGATAACATAAAAATCCGCCTAACTATGCTCTGACATATATGTTCTGATCGGGCCTCAGTAAAAGAATTCTGCACGTCACGAAAATCGATGTTCTCACGTAGAGCGTACAAGAAGCGACAAAAAATAATGTCTGTACAAACTAAGAGTCACTCAGTGTGAAACACCCCAAGTTCAGAAATACCCTTCTTAAAAAAAAAAATAGGAAAATTCCATCATGCTCCTACTTCTTAAAATTTAACATCGCCTCTATTACAAGTACTGAAAGCTCCTGCTATTATTTTCGCATATCTGAAGAAATGGCCGGGAAACGGGTGCGCAGGAACAGCCAGCCCAACCGGTGATAACTCGAAGGTCATGCGGCACTGACCTATGGAACATCCCGTCGATGCGAAAACAGATATGCTACTGTTTATCTAAATCCTTTACTTATGGGAAGAGCTGCCGCTCCGTGAGTTTTATCTTCAACTCTATTGACAAAGCGAAACAATTATTCGTTTCATGACGAAATGCTGCACTTTATCGGATAGGTCAAAGGAAGCTCCCATCTTATCTTCGGGGGAATCTTTTCGGTTTAAGGACACAGCAGTTTACTGCGTGCAAAAACTCCAAGCAGTCAGCTGATTTTAAAATGCCCTCTTATACTGTTCATCAGAATTAAAGAAAGTATGTATCAACAAAAATAAAGTTTAATTCTGCTGTCTAATCCTATCAAGACCACAATGGATGCTTTACACATAAAATTTAAGACTTCCTCTTTTCTGACATCTTATTCACTAAACGTGCTCATCAAAGTCACTATGTACAAAAGATACTTCTCAACAGACTCTAATGACTCATCATTACACAGACAAACTACCTAACTGGTTCAGAGATTATGTAAGCATTTAGAATGAAAGACAAATTGATTGGAAGTTTGCTTATTAAAGCTTCACTGTCATACAATCGTAGAGATAAACTAACTCATTATATAGCTTAATCTTCAGATGCATGTTTCTCGTCAGAATCGTAAACTCTCAATATCTATTCTTTGCATTTTCTGGTATATCTCGCAAGATAATTAAAGTAACTTGCTCAAAAGAACACAGTCAATCACTGATTATCTTCTATATGTGTATATTTACTTTCTAATAAACCATACTTTAACGACCAAAGTTGGTAAAATCGCAAGCATCATCTGAGTCAGATTATTATTTCCATATATCTGGGTTGGGTTGTTTTACCTCTGAGGGCCCTTTTTTGCACACCATGGGCTAAATGGCCAGGTCACATGGATCCCAAAGGCTCAGAGAAGGTTGGGGGAGGGGACCCACTGGAACAGCTGAGAGGCAGATGGTAGCCTCCCGTCAAGGCCATCCAGCGTGTTCTTTAACGTACACAGGGTATCTCTCTCCCGCACACGGAGCCACGGCATAACGTCCCATCCGACGGACTTTCCAAGCCTATCGGTGTCCCCTACTGACCGTGGGCAGGGCGGGGAATTTTGTGGGGATAAATCTCAACGCTGACCCAGCTGGGACTCGAACCTCAGAGCTACAGATTACGAGCCTGGCGCGCTACCGACTGAGCCACCCCCTCCAAATATTTAGACTTTCTAATTCTTTACGTTAAAAATCTCACAATAGCCTGAAATGAACACTATTCAGTACTTTACCCACGATACAGAATCAGATATAAGTTATGATAGTACTTTTGAAGGTGAACTGCTGGCTAACATCTAGTCAGATTTCCCTTTGGGGAGGTTTGTTTTTTAGTGTTGTTACGCCAGTACTTAAATTTGAATTTAATAATTTATAACATACAACGGACCAATTATGGGGAGCTCGTGGTATTAGACCATAAAACCTAAAAAAAGAAGTTAAAAATATTTAAGTTTCTGAAAGACAAAAAAAAGGGTGGGAGAAACAATACCAATTAATGCTTCTGAGAGTAACCCAAAAAATATTCTGCTAAATTGGCTCTGGTTTTTAAAAAGAGGCAGATTAAAAAAATTGGACAATTTTTCATTTTTTTTTACACTGCAGGGTTTTCAGAATACACTGGACTGAGATTTTATTCAGACATTTTCCAATAGGTTGAACTGATTTTCGCAATGCCCCACTAGTCTAAGTTTATGCAAATGCTTTCAAGCAATCAGAAAAATAACCCTTTTAATTTTTACATAAATTTATTTAATAATTGAATGTACAGTGCCCAAGTCACCATCCTCTTCAGCAACTGCAGATACTGCAGGCTGACCGTGAAGTAAGAAGTCCTAAATGAAATCATCATATTCATCTCCATACTCTGTTATCGTAAAGTCATCATCTTTTCGTAGATTTAGTGTCGCTTTCTTTGACTTCTTTTTCTTGCTTAAGCTCTGAAAGAAAAAAATCTTTAAATTTCTTAAAACATATAATAAATGGTAAAATACCTGATATATAATAATAAATACTAAGACTTCGAAAATTCACTTGCCAAAAGCTAGTTAATTTTCTGGTGTGGCCTTGTTACTTTCAAAATTAGAAAAAAATTAAGTGAGTAAAATATCTGAAAAAGAGAGAACATTTTCTTTTACCTTTGGATGCAACATTAGAGCGAAAAATTTTTTGCATTTCTGGATTCCCCCCCCCCCCAACCACCACAATTTATTTCAATGCTTTAGGTTGTAGATTTGAACACCTGTCCTGTATAAATTTTAAAACTAATTCGTTAACAATGCTAGCACACTATTGGTACACTAAATTACTCAACTAAAAAGTCAGATTTTCATTTCACATGGAGTTATTTATAATTGTGCGATACAAAAGTAAGTTTAAACTTACAGATCTGCTCTGAATATTACATATCGAATAATGCGGACTGATATTACTTTGATTTTTTTTTTAAATGCTTTCAGCAATAACATAAGGTGCACAGAAATATAGAGAAAACTGAATGGAAACTGGTTAGGTGGAGTTCCAGTCCAAATAAAAAATGCAAATTCGTTACAGATGTGGAACTTTTTAAGCGGATTTACTATTATTTAAAAAAGTTTAATAAATTTATCTAGTTTCATCTGAAGAAGCTTAGTATAATGGCCCATTTATATCATAAATGCCCAGCAGCAAACCTGTGGGGCATATGATGACACTGGCCTCCATTTAGGTCATGTTACATTATATTTTTCAATTAGCTAAGGGTAAGTTTTCATTTACAAATTTCCTGTAAATCTAGAAAGTGAAATCTTAACCATTACTTCCTACTTTTTATTCATAATCTCTAACTATACATTTTCTATAATTTCCCTACTTATTCTGAAAATTCTTTTTTATTTCTATCTTTATCTATTATTTACTTATAACTCATGATTTTCACATGTTCTTCTCATTGTTAAGAGAAATAATAATCATATTTATGTATATAGCAACCCTATCACCCAATGAATTTTTTTTCATCTTAAGAATGTTTCCTTTAATTATAATAATTCCTATAATTGTATTACATACCCTACCATCTTCCTTTTTTGGCTCTTCTATTAGATTCTGCATATATTGGTCAGCTTCAGCATTAAACACTTCCTAGGGTTTGTGTCTATTACCAAAACAGTGTTAAATATAGGAAATAAATCGTTTAATGTGGTAATTTAGCATTTTCTTTTTTCTTTTGATGGAATGGGAAAGGAGAATGCAATTCACATTAGTTGTTTATGCTTTCTTTTTTGCACAATGGGTTAAAATGGCTAGGCCACATAGACCCCAACAACTCAGAAAGATAGAAGGGACAGTTGTTAGCAAACAGATGAAAGCTTCTCATCAAGGCCCCCCAGCATATTCTTTAAGGTACCTAAATATGTTTATGGAGACAGCTTTATGTCTCCATAAACATTGGATTACAAACCTGGTATTCTACTAACTGATCAAACCCTCTCTCCACAACTCACATTAAATGTAATAGAATTTGTAGTGGGCATTTGAAAATACAGCTTAAAGTGAAATACATAAGCATGGAAGGCAGACCAAAAAAGGCTAAAATGCAAATGGCAATGTTGTAAGTAGACTTGGAACAAATTACAAAACACCCAAAATATATCTCAAACACCTATCCAAGGCTGCCCTAATGTACCTAGGAATCATTTTTGATGAATATTTTAAGTGGAATGCTCATATATCCCACATGTGTGAAAGCTTGAGAATATCAGTGATAAAAATTAAAATAGTACTAAATATAGAAACATGTGTATTATTTTATAAAGCAATATGGGAATCAATTTTTAATTATGGAATAATTATGCATGGAACAACTAACTTAACATAAATAAAATAGAAAAACTGCAATCTATAATAACTAAAAATATTATTCTGTTTCATTTGCAAAAAAATTATAAAACTTCAACAGACAGATTAAAATTTTTAAACCTGTTATCATACAGTAATTTATGTAAATATAATTTAATAATAAAAATTTTTTGACGAAACATGCAAACTAAAAATTCAACACAATAAAAATACAAGACTTTAAACCAAGGGTACAAAATGCCTACTTTTCAAAATAATTACAGAAAATGCACCTCCGAATATCAAACATTACTTATATATAATGCTATCCCAAAACAAATACTAAATATAGATTCTTTTAATAGACATCGAATTGAAAAAATATTTGGCAATTTCTAATTAGCTAAATATTATGTGTTGTGTTTTGTGAATTTATTTGATGTATACAATTTTTGCGGCTGAATGACCTTTGTTTAATTTATTCATTCTCCTGCAGACTAGCTATCTGTGGGTCAAATGGTAAATGTACTGTATTCTTTACTTTTATGAATAAAAATCTATATTCTTAAAAAAAAATGGCCAGGTCACAAGGACCCCCAAGGGCTCAGAGATTGTTGGAGGGAGAGGACCCACTGGACAGCTGTTAGGAGACAGAGGAAAGCCTCCTGTTAAGGCCATCCAGTGTGTTCTTTAATGTGCACAGGATATGGCTCTCCCACACACACACACACACACACACACACAGGGTCATTTTTGAATAATACATCCCATCTGAATTACGGCAGCCTTTTCAAGCCCATTTATCCCCTATTAACTGTGGGAAGGTGAGGAGTTTTGCATAGATAAATCTCAATGCTGGGTTGGACTGTTTTACCTCTGAGCAGCACTTTTTTGCACACCATGGGCTAAATGGCCAGGTCACTTGGACCCTGAAGGCTCAGAGAAGGTTGGGGGAGGGGACCCACTAGAACAGCTGTTGGGAGACATATGGTAGCCTCCTGTCAAGACCATTCAGAGTGTTCTTTAACATGAACAGGGTAAGGCTCTCCCGCACATGGAGCCATGGCTTAACATCCCATCCAATGGATGGCAGCCTTTCCAAGCCAATTGGTGTCCCCTATAGACCGTGGACAGGGCAGGGAATTTTTGCGGAAATAAATCGCAATGCTGACCCAGCTGGGACTCAAACCTGGGAACTAAAGATTAAGAGCCTGGTGTGCTACCGACTGAGCCACCCCCGCCCCAAAAATCACTTTCATCCATTCATCAATATGACCGTGTCGATGCTACACTCTCTGCAGATTACGAGCCCGATGTTTTTTTTTTAGATTGCACTCTGTGTGTGGATTTATTTTAATGGAAAAGTGACTTAACTTTCACATTAGAATTAGTAATCAGCTTAAACTGCATTTTATCACTGGAAATAGTTCAAAATAAAAATACAACTATTATACACCATATATCTATGAAACAGATTCAAAAACATTAGAATTTTTTTATATATATATATAGACCCTACATATAGAGCATCTCACTCTCTCCACTTTTGTGGAACTGTTGTACTGTTCAGTTGATGACACAGGAGAATGCAAATGACTCTTCATGAGATGCAAAAGATTGTATGAGGAGGACCCAGCCAAGCTCTTTTTTTTCTTACTTGTACTGAATCAATTACATGAAGCATTACTGTTTCCTTTGCATGAGAAAAGTACTTAGTGGATGATCCTTCCTTGAAATCATTTTAGAATAAAACATCCATGCCAAAAAGCTTTTAATTGTGATAGGCTCATCATGTCTATTCTGGATAGTTGTGGTGTAATCATGCTGCACTACTTGCACTTGTTAGCTTCATAAACAGAAGCCATACTTTATTTTTCTCAGTTGCCAGCAGATAGTAGTCTCATCCATGACTTACCAAACATAAGAACATTTACATGACATCCACACAAAGCAATGTATACATATACAACACAACCACAGCAAAATGATTAATATGCATGAAACTTTGTAGCTTTACACAAGAACCGTGTTCGTGAAACGAATTTTGAAAAATTTCCATAAAATAACATTGCTTGAGGAACTGATTAAAAATTCTGAAGGGATTTGAAATTACTTTGGCTTCCAATCTATGAAAGGTTGCCTGCCTGATTTTTGGTAAAAAAAAAATTCTTTTACTCATTGGTTACTACAGAAAAAGGTACAAGAATTATGCCAGTGAAAATGGTTTTTGAAAAACCTAAATTTATTAGTTTATAAAAAAAATATAATGTCAGGTTTGGTTTATTAAAATCACTATAGGCATATCTTGCTAATATGGTGGATTATATTAGATATAATTGTTATTAATATTAATAAAAATTAAGTTAGGTTCCAGATCACTGCCGTAAAGCGAATAGTCTTAATAAAGTGAATCACAGCCTTTTTTTCACTGGCCATTGCATATAAAAGCCTAAAAACATATTTACACTATCATTCAAAAAAATACGCAAAAATAAAAAAAGAATATAATTGAAAAGCACTGTATTAGCGAAGTGCTCTAAAGTGAGGTATGCCTGTATATGTGTTAACATCAATTTGATTGAGTTTTTTTTACCTCATAGTGGTCATTTTGTGCTCACAATGAGCAAAGGACCCCAAGGGTGCAAAGACAGTTGGGGAAGAGGACCCACTGGACAGTTGGTTGGAAGACAGATGCAAGCCTCCCATCAAAACCACCCAGTGTGTTATTTAAGCAGTCAAAAGGTAAGACTTTCCTGTACAGGTGGCCACAGCTTAAGACCAGTCATGAAATGAATGGACGGCAGCTTTTCCAAGGCCATTGGTGTCACCTTTCTCATAAAAGGGATTAAAAGTAGTTAAAAAAAACTAAATATTACATATCAATTCTTCTTCATTTAATGTAAATTGTGAATCTAATAAAGATCTTAAAACTTCAATTGTGTCCATTTTACAGTATATTTAAAGAAAAAATTACAACTACTACTTACTTTTTGAACTTTAACTTTTTCATTTGCTAAGGCAGTAAGAGAACTAATGATTTTTTTGATATCATCTGACTCAACTGCAATAAATAAAAATATGTGAACATTACCTCAGTTAATGAGCAACACTTCTGCATAATTACACAATATATCCAAAAAGAACAAAATATGCATATAAATATGTTATAAAAATATAAAATGTGTTCTTCAGTTAGAAGTCAACAGATCAATTGTCACTACGAACTATTGAGCTCATAAGTGAACATGTCTTCAAAATAATTTTATATACTATATATTAAGCCGTCCCATGGCCGAATGGTTAGCACGCTTGGCTACTGATCTAAGGGACCTGGGTTTGAGCCCAGATAAGGCATGGACATTTGTGTTGGTTTTCTGCTGAGATTCTGCAATCCTCACAGACCTTCTATTATGGCATATAAACTGACAGGCTCCTGTCAGACCTATGTGGCAAGCATCTGCTTGAGGAGGTTTATTTTTTATTATTTATTTTATACTATATATATAATATTATATAATAAATGTGTTCCACAATAATATTACCATTTTTTGTGTGCTTTTATCCTTTATAATAGCACACATTAATAGCAGAAAAATACAAAAATAAATATAGCAGTGTATAAATGCCATAAACTGTTCTTATTGGAAATACTCCAAATGTCCACTCTAAATGCTCAAATATGATCTACAATACTGAAATTACAATATAGATTATTGTAATGTGATAACATTAGTCTGGGAGACCTAGTATATATGAGTTATTTGCTATGAAGGTTATATTGACTAACTCTCTCCTCTTCCCATTCAATAACAAAATAGAAGTTAACACTCTGCTCACCTGCAAAGAACTAATACATTTCTTCTACCAAAAACATTAATGCATACATAGGTATGTATAGACACACACACACACAATTAAAAAAACAAATTACTCCTCAATGATCATTTGCCACAGAGGTCTGATAGGAGACTGTCAATATAATACACCATAGAAATCTGTGGGGATAGTGAGCCCTCAGCAGAGAGTCAACATAGAAAAGAATCATCCATAACCAGGCTTGAACCCAGGTCCCTTTGATCACTAGCCAAAATACACTTGAGTCTCTTTTTAATGTGGTTTTGAAGTTGTGGTTTGCATATTTCATGCATGTGTTTTTTTCCTCCCAATACAACAAGCATTATTGAGCCATTGGATCAAGGAATAATTGCTACTTTTTAAAAATATTACGCTAAGCGCACTTATTAATTTATATTGGATAAACTAGAAAATGAGTCGTTAACAGTAACTGACATTTGAAAAAAAAATTCTATTTTGGACTGTTTAATCATGTTGCATCTGCTATCGCTGAAATAAGACCACAAACTTTAAATTCTGCTTGGAAAGCAGTTTGGCCTGGATGTGTTGCAAACAATGAAACCAATCAAACATCGACATTATCTACTGATATCATTACTTTGGCACATGAAATTGGTGGCGAAGGTTTTGTTACCTTTAGCAAGAATGATATCGACGAATTGCTTGTGGATAATGCCTTAAGTGACAATGATATTATTGATATGACTTTAGATATTGTTGAAGAACCAGAAAACGACAGTGAAGTGGAAGAAGAACCTGTTCCCCTCACTGCAAATATATTTCTAGAAGGTCTTCAACTTTGTAATAAATTGGAAAATCATTTTCTTGTTAATGACAGAAATTCTGAACGAGCCTTCAAATTCCAATTTGAGCTGAAGAATTGTATGTCTGGATATCGTGAACTGCATAAGAAATTAGTAGAATCATCAATGCAAAGTTTAATCACTGATTACATTATCACAGAACGAGCATCAATGCAAAGTTTAATCACTGATTACATCAACATAGAACGAGTGTGAAGTGCATGCTAATTCTCTTTGTGAAGAACCATTGTCTTTACCACGCAGATCTGATGCGCTGACTATCTTTTCTAGTGATGAAAGCGATTTCGCACCAGTTCAAAATGCTGCCGAGTATTGTCAGATAGTAACAATAGTTCTGATGAAAAAATGTAAAAAGAATTATTTTTCAATAAAATTAAATGGATACAATTTTAAAACCAAGCTAAGGGAATGTTATTTTAAAACTAAACTGCTAAAACTAAAACTGCTATTTTAAGTTTTATATCAATTTCTTTCAGATTTTCAAACCAATTTTTTTTAGCCATTCTTACTTTTTTGAATTTTCAAAAACTTTTTTTTATGCGATTTTCAATTTATTTTAACTCATTGCCTTGGTTTTATGTGGTTTTAGAAAATTATGGAACATATCCCTAATTTTGCAACGTAAGCTATGTCTTTTTTTGTGCGACTTTTTTATATGTGAGTTTCTGTGGAACGTATCTACCGCATAAAAAGAGACTCGGGTATAAACATAATCCTAAAGCAGCCATATGTTATGGAGGTCCTATCAGACTGTGCATTTTAGCACTTGTTAAGATATTAAAGGAAACATTAAAAATATAGTATACAATCTTAGAAATACATATCCTGAAAATGAACAGACATAGGACATGTTATGTACCAAATTAAATAACACTTTTAATTCTGAATTTTGTGAAAATGGGATTTAATTAAAATGACAAACCTATGAAATTCAATAAGTTTGGTTTTTGGGATATTTTATCTGTGAGGGCACTTTTGTGCATACAATGAGCTAAATGGCCAGGTCACAAGGACTCAAAGTTAATACAGAAAAGAGACTCACAGGACAACTGTTGGAAAATAGATGAAAACATCCTATCAAGGCCATTCATACAGTGTATTCTTTAACAAGCACAGGGTATGTTTTTTCTTCATGGTAAAACATAGCTTAATATCCCATCCAATAGACAGCACCCTTTAGGAGCCATCAGTGTCCCCTTTCTCACTGAGGGCAAGGTGGGGGTTAGTGGAGATAAATCTCAATGTAGGCACAGTTGGGACTTAACTGGACACTGATATTCAGGTTGGATCAGTTGATCCAACCTGAATATCAGTGTGACATAACTTAAAGCATGGAATAATATGTGCAAAGGTGACTGAACTGTTCATTTGCTTCCTCATTGGTGTTATTTTTTAAATGAACACCACACATTTTCTGTTTGGTTGTTTCATTTAGAAAATCTTTGGGGCAAAGTGCATTTATGCTAAAAATTTCTTCTATTTATTTCTAAAAATTTCGATACAAAGGGAAGGGTAAACATTTTTAACTATTTAATATAAACTTGTGAACTAACAGTTTTTTCTTTTATATATTGTTGGGGAAAGTGTTAACATGTTTTTATGGTTAATATTTTTTAGATAATGGAGGAGATCGAGTGAAAATCCCTTGATAAAATTGCATTGTCAGCATGGGAAGGGGTCAAGAAAATAGTTTCTAAGATTTCAATTAACTTTAAGAAATATAAAAAAAATTCAAAACCAAGAAATACTATAAATAACTTAAATAGAGTTGAAAAAGTTATGCACTGCAGTTGTAAGACTATTTAGGGGGATAAAAAAATTAGAGCGGATGGATGCAGTCATAACTTTAAAAGATTGATAATGATAAATATAAAGAAAGACAAAAGTTTGATAAAATATAAAGTATGAATTAAATAAACACAGCTATATCCAATATTCATAACTTGTTTATGTTAGACAGGAGAGTACTGTAAAGATATGTACAAAACACCAGTGTCTTCAATTAGCAAAACTACTTAGCCCTATTGAATTTGTCATGCTCCTGGCATTTCCCTTTTGGAAAATTATGTGACGAATGATGAAAAATAATTCCAGAGTTTTAAAATGGGTTTAAATAATAAATAAAAAGAAAAAAAATTGAAGCACTCGTACTTCAAATATTTTTTCCATTGCAAAAAAAGTCAAGAATGTATTACTACACTGCTATAAAAACAGGGCAAAAAGCTCCCATGTATTGGAACAGCACAACAATCACTTAATGTAATACTGGTCCATATTTTAAACTGTATTAGTGGAACAAAAAAATCTAGTTTCAGATTTTTATTATTTAGAATTTTTTTCCATTAATATATGTAACCTATTTATTATTCATCAGGTTTTCTGGAATTAAGCCTTAATTATCTTGCCAAATCCTATTTTTATTTTTACTCTATCGCTCTGTAAAAGTTTTATTCAAATTAATGGGTTTTCCAATTTCATTAGAAATCCTATTTTCATAAAATTCAGAATTAACTGCAGTTTAATTTGGTATATAACATGACCTATTTATGTTCATCAGGTATGTAGCAAAAAAGTTCTTTCCAAAGTTCATTCTTTTTGGTTGAGGACAGTAAAAATAAAGTAGCTGGGTTTGTGGTTTCATTCCAGTTTTTCAGGTTGGGCAAAGGAAAGGATAAGAGAGCAATTTGTAACAATGAACTCGGCAATGTGGCTGAAATATTTTTCTAGTGATTTCAGTGGAAAAAAACAGAATACCCTGAAACAGCTACTCAACAGAAATATCACATTCTATATATTAAAAGAATATATATATTTAATTCAAAAAAGAATTAAAAAAATTAACTGAAATTAGAAGTACATTAATTGCAATAGTTTTTCACATTTAGTGAAAAAAAAAACATTTCAGTTGAACAAAAAAACTTCCTTTAACACAGTAATGAGATTTTTCTTTTGTCTACCAGCAGGTATACAGATTGTCCCAAAAAATATTGTACTGTGCACTAATTTCAGTCCTAATAGACAACTACTGGATGCAATTGTTAAAAACCTGACCAGAGGAAAAAGTTCTTAACCTAATACTTATGTAGTCTAATTGATAAAGTGAATTTTGCTTATTTTTGTATCTTAAAATCTAAATTCTAAAAGTAGTACACAACATTTTAAAGTCTACTTACATATTAATAACTATTATTACATATTACTTACCATTTACACATAAGTCTCGACATAGATCTTCCAAGAAGGAAACATAATGAACTGATTTCTACATAAAAGAAAAGCATGAAATAAAATTGAAACTTTTTGTAATTCATGGATACAAAAATTAAAGTTCATTAATTCATTTTAAAATAAAACAAAATGTTTTTATCTAAGAAACCTTATTTTACAAACTATGTTAACTCCACTATTTCTCATAGGTGTCACTAATTGGCAGGTGGTGAATCTGTACTCAGAATAGCTCATTACATCTCATTCCACTAGTGCTTGACGATTGGATTGATATAGTTACTGGGGAGGTCAATGCAGCAAGCTGAAGAAACTCAGGTTTCCAAAACTATTCTCAGACGACCTTTGTCTTTGACATGGGAATTTATTCTGCTCAACCCATTTACAGATGGATACACTGCTGCAAAGAGATGCATCTGACTGACAATAATGTTCAGATAATCTGTGATATTCAAACTTTGTTCCACTAATATCAAGAGACCCAAAGTGTGTCAAGAAAATATTCCCTACACCAGCCTGCAATGTTGATTCCTGGCACAAAATCCATGGCTTTATGCACTTTTCCCCCTATCTTGGTCTTCCTATCAGCATGAAACTGCAGGAACATAGATTCATCAGCCCAGGAAATGTCTTTTCAGTTCTCCAGCTTTCAGTTTCTGTAGTCCACTGCAACCATGCAACCACAATTTTTGTTTTTTGCTGACAGGAATGGAACTTAGTTAGGTCGTCGGCAGCCATATCCCATCCATGACAAGTTACAACAAATTGTATATCCTGATATCTCTTGCAATCACCACTATTGTATCCAGCTGTTATTTGACTGACTGGCTCTTCTGGGACTCTGCACAAGTTGTGTCAGTTTTTTTTTTTATCAATGAGCTGTTTCTAATCACAGAACTGCTATTTTTTGTGACTTTTTGGGTGTTATCTTAATTTTAATTTTAAATGCACCCGAGGCACCATTGTGAATGAAAATCCCAGCAGGGTTTGTTTCCAAGTTGTTGGTAATAAGGACTGCATCTAAGATCCAGTCCTAATTGCAGGAAACTATCAGCAGCTGATAATTTAGTGGTTATAACATCTGACATGTATTCAGGAAATGTGGGTCTGAGCCCCACTACTCTATTACTGAAATAATTTCTTTTACATTTATACATATGTTAAAAATATGCATTTCAGAGCTCCTAAGAAATGTTAATTTTTAATCAAAAGTAAATAAAAATAATTACATTTGACAATAGTTGTGGAAAATTTTGCTAAATTTTTTTCACGTTTATTCCTCAACTTGACATGTTAGACAGTAATAAAACAGTAAATCTTTCAAACTGCCATTAACAGAGTCCAAACCACAGCATTCCAGTAGCTAATGTTCTTGCTAGTGTGGAAGCACATTATAAATAACTGTCAGCTCCAGTAAATTAATTGACTTGTTTACTTTAAGTTTGCTCATCTGTGCTTTTAATCAAAGTCGGACGCTGAAGAATATTTTCTTTTACTGGCAAACCTAAAAGATTTCCCCAAAAATTCAACTGCTTTTTTAAATATATTTTGTGATTTAATGTTTCTAAATTATTTTTTTATGTATTATTGGACACATTTTATGAAACAAATACAGAAGGAAAAATTCGAATCTTTTTTATCATGATTGGCAACATGATAGAAGCTCGTAGGCAAATAGTAGCAACATCTGGTTTTAGCTCGAAATTTTCAGTGCATATGCTATGTGTCAGGACTTATGAGTATTTGCAACATGTTGGCAAATACTGAAGTCTTTTTGCATTTCCTTTCGAGGCAGCAAGTGGCTCAGCCGGTAGCATGTCAGGCTCATAATCTGCAGTTCCCAGATTTGAGTACCAGCTGAGTCGGTGTTGAGATTTATTTATGCAAAACTACTGGTCCTGCCCTTGGTCAGTAGAAGGCACTGATGGGCTAGGAAAGGCCACCGTCCGTCGGATGGGCCATACTTTAGGAAGTAATTTTGAGTAAAAATGCCAATACAATAATATTCCAATTTCCAACCATATTATTATGCCAATACAATAATATTCCAATTCCAATTTCCAATTGTTGAAGATAAATGTAAGATGTTTCCTGAACTGTTGAATTTTGAACAGAAGTTTTTAGTGATGTATATGTTACCACTAAAGTGCAGAAATCAGTTAGTCTACAGATTATCTAGGGTGATCCGTTAACGTGCAGAAAATTGTTTCATTTCATCAAATTACCTAGGTAATCTGCAAATTACCTGGATAATCTGCACATTACCTACTAGGCACTCGTTAAAGTGAAAATAAGATCTTTGCTGGAACAACAGGAACGTTTCTATACGCTTAAATTAACATAATGTTATTTATCTAGTGTCCGAGAGTAGAGTTGAAACCAGGGTCATCCCTCTGTCAACATGAATCAGTCGTCCGAATTATAAAAAACGCCCCCAAAATGAGCAGGCCAAGTGAGAACGAATCATTTTAGTGATCCGTTATCAAGAATGAATCACTTTACCGATTCGTTCTCACTTGGCCTCCGCTCATTCGGGGCATTTTTTATAATGCGGACGAGTGAATCACGTGACACGAAGATTCATATTCAAGAGATTCACCACTATGAGAGAAACTTTTGAACTTTAATGATACGGAAGCCGTTAATGTGCCATTAATCATCCATTTTTGAGCAGCATTTAAAACTGCTAATTGTCTGAACTTAATGTTGAACAAACTGAAAAAAATAGGTATATCCTTTCAGCATATAAAAATAATGACAATCACAGTTCTAGTACAATTTTCTTATGTCACATAATTTTACTCCTATACTATGTACAAAAAGAATAATTTATCAGTTCCTCCCTAGTAACTTTAGGTGTGACATAAAAATCTATGTCCAGTGAAAACAGAAACGCTGCATGAGTGGAAAGAAGAGACTTATCTTACAGCTGTTGTCTGTGCCAACCAAGGCAAGAATTTAAGGGGCTGGTAAATTACTCTTTCATACCAGGCAACCTTTGATAAGAAAAGGGTATTTTTGTACATAGTATAGGAGTAAAATTATGTGACAGTATAGGAGTAAAATTATGTGGCATCCGAAAATTGCACTTGAGCCAATTTAGCTCTATATGCAATAATGAGCAATAACAGCCTATCTCAAGAATAATTTTTAATTGTAAATACAGCTAATAATCATGTACTATTGAATTTGATCCCTTCAGCATGCTGAGCTGCTCCACATTTTGATTGCCAAGTTACATCATCACCATCCTCAAGCAGACATGGGCTACAGAAGTCCAACCAGATTGTGCAATTTAGTTCTCCAAAAACATATCTATCCTGAGCTACAGATAACTTGAATCGGGATTTTGGTGATTTATCATATTTTTTCAATACCTTGAGTACCCAGTTCTTTGGACCTAATCAAAACAAATTTCTTTTAATCCCCACTAAAAGGGTCTTATGAAAGAGAAGATCTATAAGATCAAAGAAAAGCAGAGAGAGGAACACATGTCCCATTTTGGATGCTATTATATATATGCCAGAATACCCTGAAATGATCCAATGGAAAATACTTATTGAAGTGATCAAGAATGTACATTGAAAACCATGGCAGGCAATTTGACTAGTTAACATAAAGTGTATCTCAAAACACATACCAATAAATTCATCTGATTAATGCTCTCATGAATTTTCTCCATGTGCTCCTACAATCATACATAGTTCCTCAATAGTTGAAAATAGGACAACTGTTGAATTATTTTATTTTATTTGAAATTACCTCTTGAATTACCTTCTGGAGTATGGTACACTGGTTGTGAAACACGCTATAATTTGCAAGGCACGGAATGGTATCATAAATTTTAGAGTTTCTTTCTTCAAGAACGTCTCCATTTAGGAAGAACATGTATCAGAATCATGGACATTTTTTCTCCTACAATCTGCAGGCATCATATGACTGAAAGAAATGTGAGAAATATTTTTTACTATAGTAAGAGTCTTGCTACAGCTCTGATATACCATTTTCCATCTCTTGGCTAATTTTGTTTAGAGTTCCCTCTAAACAACCCAATTCACCTCTCAGTCATTTGATGTTACCTGCACATTCAAGCTGAAAGATCTTAGTGGTTCTCTTTTTCCTATTTTCTTTTTTGCCCCTTTGCACAAATTTGCTCTTCCCAATTTCTTCATGTGAACAGTTGACAGTTAAAGGAAATTTGAAATTTTTATTCAATAAATTCAAGGCAGTGAAGGAAATTTTTTTGGATGTTTTCTTTTCTAATCAAGTTGATCATTAAACCCTCTCTAAGCAGTTTAAGCTTATATTAAAAAAAATTAATTGATATAAGGCTTATATTAAAAATAAATTTCCTAAATTAAAAATTTATAATAATAAAAAAATTTCACATTTCCTGAATATTTAGAAAAAGTGAAAAAAACAACAACAAATAAATGATTCCTGACCTAGGATCCATGAGTAGTAATTTAACTACAAAATCAGAAAACAACAAAATGACTGCTAGAGTCATTCTAGAGTCAGATGTGACATATTAAAAATTATTTCTGAAAGAAGTTTTACACTTACTTCATAGTTACTAATTTTTTCTGCTAATGCTTTCCTGAAGATATCAAAGTCTTCTTTTGTTGATGGATTCATTTGATTAATTCCTTGTTCTTCAGTTTCACCTACAATAAATATACAAATTTCATAAGAATATCAAAGCTACTTTGATAGACACTATAGTATTTAAAAAAAACATTCAACTTTCATTATATACAATAACAAAGTTTGAATTAAAGTAAAAAACACTAATTCAAATTTAGTATATGTAAGCAACTATCTGCCTTCAAAGATAATATAATTTACAAAACACTACCTTCTCTGACCTTACAAATGATCATTTCTGCCATTTCACAGTGAGCAAGCTACACAATGTTATACAAGTTCGCAAGATTCAAATGGTTGCCTTATCTCCACACAACTGAAAACTACTCATTTCTCCATTTCCTTTCAGCTCCCATTCAATCACATTCAAACAAATGTCATTATGTATTCATGTTCAGCATTACCCAATGCCCACTAGCTGCATCAACACATTATTTATGACTTGGGTAATTCCAGGGTTCTGAAGTGTCATATAAGTGGCAATGGGGTCTATTCTCTAACAATTTCACAGAAAATAGTGCAAAAGTCCATTTATGTGCAGAAAATGATAGCAGCATTTCATGTTCACTGGAATAATAGAGAGAAAGCAATAATCATCAGTAAGGATTAATAGCTTAAGTGAATTTGGGCTAGGTATGATATGAAATTGAGGGTGATAAGGGCTTCCAGTCTCAGTGAAAAGTTCGGGAATGGTATTCTATGTAACTGTGCTTTGGTTGTAGTATGATATGAAATTGAAATCCATGATAATCATTCCTCATGAATTCACACAGGATCAATCAATCCTGTTGTAGATTCTCGGCCAACAGTATTCTTTTTTCTGGGTTTCAAAAGGACAGTGAGCAAGCTACACAATGTTATACAAGTTCGCAAGCTTCAAATGGTTGCCTTATCTCCACGCAACTGAAACTTCTTCCTGGGTTTCGAAAGCTATGAGCACAAAAGAGAAATCACCTATTTTGGGTGAAATATTGTGCAACAGCAGATTATTTATTCATTAGCCCATGCAGTTGCACCAACTATTTTTCTGTAATAATCTCTAATCTGTTATTGTGTCTGTACAGCAGTCCATAATTAATGAAATGCTTCTAGTAATAATGCTCACTTGAGTGTATTATACTACAACCAAGGCACAGTTACATAGAATACCATTCCCGAACTTTTCACTGAGACTGGAAGCCCTTATCACCCTCAATTTCATATCATACCTAGCCCAAATTCACTTAAGCTATTAATCCTTACTGATGATTATTGCTTTCTCTCTATTATTCCAAAGCAGGCAACCAATTAGCATATGTCATTGTGCTGCCTTTATTCTTCAGAATATTTCTAAGATCATACATAACACTAATGTGAAAAGAGTGCCAGAGGAAGGATTAATGATGAGTTGGATCTGCTGTAATGAACCAAAAAAAAAAAAGCCACTAACAAATATTCAAATCTTTTAATCTTCTAATGGTGTTTCAGTTCATGAACCATAAGGTGGCAATATCACCATTGTTTCTGGTGAAAACATCTGTCAAAGAGCCAATAACATCGTATAGTATCCAGTGAAGAGTTTCTGCCAAACTTCCATTTATTACAAGAAAAAAGAATACTGTTGGCCGAGAATCTACAACAGGATTGATTGATCCCAACAATCTTATGCCATGAGTAACCAACTGGAGATCCACTAGATCTGTCAAAAGAAATATGTCCTCACCTCCTTTCCTATAATAGAACTATACTAGCTTAGAACTCACTCTGCATTTAGCTATAACATGCTTTTTAAGTTGTCCAGTCTTCTGAATGTTATTTTGAACAGACAAATGAAAATGCTCTCTATGAAAAAAAAATAGAATTTTCCATGTATGAACTTTTGTCACAGAGAGCTGGGTTGCTTTATTATCTCTGAGTGGCACTTTTTTCTGTACAATGGGCTAAATGGCCAGTAACAAAGACTTTGAAGGCTAAAAGAAGGATGGGGGAGGGGATCTCCCTGGACAGCTGCTACGAGACAGATGGTAGCCTCCAGTCAAGGCCATCCAGCATGTTCCTTAACACACACACACACAGGGTATGGCTTTCCCACACATGGGGTCAGGGTTTAAATTCCATTCAACAGACAGCTGCCTTACCTAGCCTATCAGGTGTTCCCTACTGACCATGGGCAGGGAGTTTTTTGTGAAGATAATCGCAACACTGTCCCAGCTGGGACTCAAACATGGAACCTGCAAATTATGAGCCTATATGCTAACAACTGAACCACCCCCTATCCCTTTTGTCATGAAGTCAAAAGGGGGGGGGGGGGAAACCCTCTTTTAAAGGTAAATAAATTGCCAAGTGGTGTGATTTCTGCTCTGGGATACTCACAGGAATACTTCAATATTTAATTTTATCTGTCACTTAATGAAGGGAGTCCTCTGTGGGGGCATACCGACAGATAACATTCAGGTCTTTAATTTTTGTTTTAAAATTAGCCACAAGAAATCTTTCTTAATGTAGTCATATGATAGAAGAGCATCACTGGTGTCTGCTGAGAAGCAAACCTACACCTTGGATATGCTTTCCATCCTCCATCTTGGAAAAGAGAAATTTTAATTTTTAAGTATCTGATCTTTAACAGTCCATCTGGTCTCTTGCAAGCATAGAATATCTAGTTTATAATACTGTAACCAAAAGGTATAATGCTGGAATTCTTGTGTGAGGATGTCAAAAGAATAATCTCAATGCAATGTCCTCCCCATGCTGGTAGGCATTTCAGGCACCACCTTTTCAAGAATCAGAATCTAGATACAAACTGACCTGCACAAGACACATTACTCTGGTGTGGGATTGGCAATACTCAACTAGCTAAGTGAGGGTTTTCAGGTACCTGTGGATGGCCTCTGATCAGGATTATCCACCAGCTAATAAAGGTATCCTATGCATCTGTTCACTTAGAGATGGCAACCCACAAGCAAACAGAAAAAAAAAAGCAGCAGATTCTCCCTCAACAGAGGACCACCACCAGTGCAGCAATTGAAGATCTGTAATCAAGATCAAAGCCATAAGCCAGCCCAGTGTGTTTAAATAGTCAGCACCAGAACTCTGTAAACCCAAGAAGCAGGGCAGAAAAAAAAAAGAAAGAAAAATGTGGCCATAGATCACCAAATACATAGTTCAGGCCTGATCTAGCAGCCCTTCCATTCCCTTCTAGAAGAGAATCTCTCTTTCAAAAGGTGCTAACAGCAAGATGGCAGGGTCAGACTTTAGGTGCTAGGCCTGGCCACTTCTGTGTATCATCACTTTTCTGTGAAAATCACAGGGGATTGGTACACAGTTCTCTTTCCGTGCCTAGCTACCATTTACAGATAATTGATTTTGGAGTTTAAAAAATGTTGATGTCTTTGCTCTACATAAGCTATTGAATGAAGAGAAAGAATATAATATAGTCACACCTCTGTGCTCTTTACATGAAAGGTCAAGCATTTAAAATATACACTGTTTCCATAAATCAAGAAACAACCTGAAAGTGTTTTTTCTCAAAAAACCACTTGATTAGCTGCATGTGAATTGGAAGATAGGTGTATATAAACACTATGGATGAGAATAACAGATGAAAAATGGAACAACACTTTTAACTCCCAAAATTATATATGAATACAGACAAATGTTAAAAAGGTAGTTAACTGAGATAGCAAAAGTAATTCAATATGTAGTTGGGTTGTTTTACCTCTGAGCGGCACGTTTTTGCACACCATGGGCTAAATGGCCAAGTCACATGGACCCCGAAGGCTCAGAGAAAGTTGGGGGAGGGGACCCACTGGAACAGCTGTTGGGAGACAGATGGTAGCCTCCCGTCAAGACCATCCAGCGTGTTCTTTAACGTGCACAGGGTATGGCTCTCCCGCACAAGGGGCCATGATAACGTCCCATCAGATGGACGGCGGCCTTTCCAAGCCCATCGGTGTCCTCTACTGACCGTGGGCAGGGCGGGGAATTTTGCGGAGATAAATCTCAACACTGACCCAGCTGGGACTCGAACCTGGGAACTACAGATTAAGAGCCTGGCACGCTACTGACTGCGCCACCCCTGCCCCAATTCAATATGTAGTGTGGTCACCTCTTGCCTCTATGTAAACCTTGCAGCAATGTCTCATGCTGTTGGTAAGACTGTCCAGCAGTGCTGTGGGTAATCTCCATTGCTCTGCCAAATCATATCAAGGCTCTGGAAAGCTTGCAGGAGCATGATTCAGGTAAGCAACCCATTTTCTGAGAGCATACCAGGCAGATTCTATCAGACTTAGGTCAGATGACTGTGCTGGCCACTTCATACGGTTAATAGTGCTAGTCTCCAAATCAACAAAGAGACAATGGTGGGGCAAGTATTATCCTGTAGGAGGAAGGTATCACCTATTGCACCCAGATATGTTAACACAAAGAGGTCCAAGATTTCATCCCTGTACCTGTGCAACCAGTGACCTAGCTTGTTGGAAGCACAAAAAATAGCTGTGTGGCCTCCCAAAAATATATCCCTCCACAAACCATGCCATAAACCAAAAAAGATGTCCTGTTCGTGAATACTGGTGACACGATATTGTGTTTTTGGTTCTCTCCATATCAAGTAATGCTGCGAATCACTGTGGACAGGCAAATTTTGATTCATCTGTGAACAGCACGGACTGCCATTGCTCCTGAGTTCAGTTGACATTATGTCTGTACCAGTTTAGACAATCCCTCTTGTGGCATTGAGTCAGAAGTGCACATACTACTAGTTACCTAAGTGTATGGGAACAACTCATAGTCTTTGGCATATGATGGTAGTAGATATTGCCATTCTACTCACTGTTGCAAGTCAACCACAGTTGATGTGGTGCTGATATCCTACTCCTCCAGGTGCATAACACCACATAGAGCTTCTCCCTTGGTATTGTTGCCAGTTGTCCACAATGAATAATCTGGATGCCCCTGTCCGTTATTGAATCTCTGTCAAAGTCTACTGCTGAATTATTCACATTAAGCCATCTGACACCATATACTTGGCCTGCCTCAAGCTGACCTATAGCTCACCACCATATTTCTTCCAGTAAATGATGTCTGGTAGACATACCCAATAAATATGCTAGCTCAACAATTATGCCTTGCAAAACAGCTTCAAAACACCTGCTTTTAAACACTCAATGCATTTGCATATACCACTGCCAGCACCATTCATTTACATATCATACCTCAATCCATCATATTTTACATACTATACACGACTTCATGCATTTCTATCACTGGAGTGTTATGATATGTTTCCTTTCATTTGTTTCTTAATTTATGAAAGCCAATATAGTATTACTTTCAGTTACATTAAAAAAAAAATTCACTCACCAAAAGCTTCTTTTGCTAATTCTAAATCTGCTTCTTCTTGAAGTTTTTGCTGCCTTAATTTTTCTGATATAATTTCCTCAGGTGTAAGAACTTCTTCAGCTGCCTTTTCTTCCTTCAATATGAAATAAAATTTTCAAACTGAGCTTTCAGAACAAAGTTTTGAAAAACGGTGTTATAAAATACCAGCAGATTTACCCAAGTCTGAAACTCTAAAATATAGGGTAGATGGCATTTGCTACATCACAAGTTTCCATTTGGCATAAAACTAATCTTTTTCCTTTTTAAATTTAAAAAGGAAGAAGGTACTTCCCTTACACAAAGAATGAAGATAACATAGAAGATCTATTGGGCTTGTCCAGGTTTCTCATACAACACACAAACACATACACAGGGAAATGTCTGTTGGTTTAGCAGTCAGGTACACTAACTACTATACAAATTATGGGTTATTTGCTTACAATCAATTCCCCATCCCCCAGAAAAAAATTCTCCTTTCCTCTTTTAGGGGAGGTCTGAAACTCTCTAAAATATATAGTAGATGGCACTCCTTATGTCTAGAGTTTTTGCTTGGCATAAAACTCATTACAATTAATCCTCCTCCCAATATTTATCTCTCTCTTTTAGGAGAAGGATGAAGTGGACATATCTGGTACTACAAGATCCTCCCCAGATTAGAAGTTTCTAACCACAAAATAGTATTCATCATCATCATCATCCTCAAGCAGCCATGGGCTACGGAGGTCCAACCAGACCGCGCAGTTTAATTCTCCAAGCATATCTGTCCTGAGCTACATCTGCTGCATCCAGCCACTGTACACCAATTCTAACAAGGTCCTGTTTGACATTGTCTGCCCACCGCATCCTAGGTCTCCCACTCCTTCTGAGGCCTCCAGGCACACTGTTCATAACCCTATTCGCCAATCTATAATTATCCATACAGGCAACATGGCCAAACCAGCGGAGTCTCTCTCTGCACAATATGCTGCTTAAAGGAGGTTGCAGACTCCTTTGCCTAACCTCATCATTAGTTACAAATACCTAACAACTCAAATAGTAAAAATATTTCAAACCATATTGCTATCCCAGCAGACTTGCTTGGATACAATTTGCCCAGCATAAGTAACATTATAGCAAAAGAAAAATATGATCTAAAAATTAAAAAAAAAATTACCCTTCAAACAGCTGCTTGTGGAGGTGTGATAGGAATATGTCAGTACATTACAAAATAGAGAAGATCTGTGAGGGAGGTAAAACCTCAGCAGTAGGACACCACAAGAAAAAAAAACATCCATGCTGTATCAAGGACTCAAACATGTCCTTTCGGATGAGTAGCCAAGCACACTAACCATTAGATCAAGGGATAGCTTTAACTTGCACAAAAAATATGCACATACATAAAACAAAAACATTACTTAACATATTATTTAAAACATATGAGATATACATTTAATTTATATATATATGTTGGAATGAAGGCTTAAATAATCTCATGTCCCGATCCTACTTAATTAGAATGCCTTCAATTTCCATACAAAGGCTCATGCTCTTTACTCACTACTGAAACAATGGCTTTATCACATGAAAGCAGAAATTAACTGATGCATTCCTTCTTTTAAATTTAATGGTGGTAACTGAACAGCAGCTAATCTAAGTCTCTGCTAATCCTTGGTGCAAAATATTTGAGCTGACCCCTCTCATATAAGCATGAAATGGGGGGGTTTCCAGCCCTGTATGGGCTCCTAGTGCAAAGAAATGCCTGCACAATGGTAGTTTCACACCTGCAGATATTTCCTGAACAATGCTACTCCTACTCCCATTGTTTGCAATGATGATAAATGTATATGAGCCCTCTTTCACAATCTAAAGTTACTTTAACTATAACTGAATTAAAATTATGCAAGCCACCAGGAACAGATGAAATTACTGCTGAAATGCTTTGAGATGGGAATGATTCTGTTGTCAGATGGCTGACTACAATGTTGAATATTTGAATATTTAATACATATATTTATATAATAATTTTAAGAGGTTGTTCCTAAGAATTTTAATAGAAGTATTATTTCTATTGTCAAGGAAGATGATCACAATTCTTGCAATAATTATAGGGTCATCAGTCTACTCTCTGTTCCAGGTACAATTTTGTCCATTATTGTGCTTAACAGAATTAACCCTTCCAGAGTCCCAGCTGATCATACACATTCACAGAATCTGAAATGAGAGGCCCAAGATGTCAATGTCTAGCTTTAGTACAACATATAAAACCTCAATAGAAATTGCTATTTGAAAATCTTATCATATAAAAATACAGTTCAGACTTGAAAAACAATACTTTCTTTTTCCATTTGATACATATTTTTATTGAACTATGATTAAATTAATTTTTTAACCCCTTCACTACCATATAAGCCCAAAATGGCAGAGATTTTAAATGGACTCATCCAACCAATGCAATTCCTGCAGCTTGGGCCGGCATGGTAGTGAAAGGGTTAAAGTCATCTGATTGCCATTTCTTAGACTTGATATATGGGATTGTCAATTTGTTTGTTAATGTTACTCTGCACTGAAGCAACCTCTTGATTCAAGCTCACAAGTTCGATTTGAAAGTTGATGAGGCAATGCCCCAGGTGGTCTAATGGATGAGCCACCCCTGATTTTTATGCAAATTTTAATGAATATCAAACTTATCACATACAGACTCTATGCGAATAAATATGGGTTGCTTATTTGGTTACAAATCCATCACCTGACAAAACTGAATGGGTTGGAAATGAATTTCCCCTTTGGCAACACAGGAAAAAAAAATGCCATCTTAAATTCTATATCTGGCTCTGTTACAGTTAGAAACTCGAATTTTTAATTCCATATGGGATAGCACAGGGGAAACCTTGTGGGAGAAATTTGGGGCCTGGGGAAGGCATTTTGGTATTTATAAAGGGTTTCAACAAGTTAAAGAAAAATGCAAAACGCTGTAAGAACAAAAACAAAAATGACTTCTGAAATTATCTCTGATCTTATTATAAATAAAGCCTTGATTTTCGAATGCAATACTGAATAGCTCAAGGGATACCAGTTAAAAAAAAAGATCGATCAATTTTCTGGGGAATTATGGCAAGTTACAGGTAGGTTTCCAAATATCCAGATTTTTGATAACCACGGTTATTGGATAGCAAATATTTGAATGCACAAATTTTTTATATCCACTGGGTATTGGTTAAAAAAGAAAAGGATTAAAAAAATATTCAAATTGATCCAATATTTTTATTTATTCAATTAATGATTATAACACATTACAATTTAGTAACTTATTGTTCTTAAGTTCTTTTAAGTAATATTTAAAATAACACCAATGCATTAATGAAAGGATCACAAAGTCCTAATCTACTTCAGAAATTGGCTCAAACAGAAAATGTTAGCACTGCATCCATTTAAGTGGGCTTCACTATTTTAATGTTCTAGGGTTTGGTATTCTCTTACCTGTTTGTCTGTTACCTGTCTGTTGTTCTCTTACCTGTTTTGTTGGAAAGATTAAATTATTACTTTAATGTGTTACATTAATTTATCTTTTCTTTTACAGAGAGTGCCTCTGAAATATGTGAATTTAATTCAGCTTTAAGCAAGATTTTGATATCAGGAATGGAATTTTTCCTCTGGTATTTCTTAATCTGAATTACACTGACTCATTAGGGTAGAGATAATTCAACAAAGATGTAATATGTTGATAAAACTCAATCATTTGATGGAAAAACAAGGCATTTGATTAATGCTGTAATATTGTAATTTCACCCGATGAGGCATAGATTCAACGAGATGTTGGTAGATGTCACATGATATTTGGTATCATGACTGCAACAGAAGATCCTGCAGTTCCCATAAATTATGTGGTTGGGGTGCTGTTGCTCGTACCCGTTTCTCCAACTCAAACCACAAATGCTCGATAGGATTCATGTCCAGTAACTTTAGGGGCCATGGCAATAAATGGAATTCCTCATCATGTTCTAGGAACCATTCCTGAATCTTCTTCACAGTGTGACATGGAGCATTGTTGAAAGATGCCATCTCAGCCAGGGAATACAGTCGCCATAAAGGGGTGTACTTGGTCTGCCACGATGTTCAGGTAGGTGACAGAGTGTCAGAGTTTTCTCTACAGGGATAATTGGTCCAAGTGTTCCCCAAGAAAATATTGCCCAGACCATCATACTCCCTCCAGCTGCCTGGATCTGCCCCACAGTGCATCCAGGTGAGAAGGCTTCTGTGGGTAAACGGCACACACGAGCTCATCTGTCCACATGGTGTAACAGAAAACGGGATTCATCTGACAATGCGATACACTTCCAGTCTTCTATGGTCCAATGTAAATGATAACATGCCTACTGCAAGCACTGACGATAGTGAATGGCTTTGAGCATAGATACTTGATTGTCTGTAGCTGCAAGTACCCATATCCAAGAGCTTACAATGAACTGTGTGTTCGGACACATTGGGCCCTTTACCATAATTAAAATTATGGGTAATGTCAGCCACAGTAGCCCTTCTGTTGCTGTGGACAAGATGAGATAGCCTGCACTGACTTCTGGCATCAATGAGGCATGGCAGGCCCATGTCTTGGGTTGGGTTGTTTTACCTCTGAGCGGCATTTTTTGCACACCATGGGCTAAATGGCCAGGTCACAAGGACTCAGAGAAGGTTGGGGGAGGGGACCCATTGGAACAGCTATTGGGAGACAGATGGTAGCCTCCCGTCAAGGTCATCCAGCGTGTTATTTAACGTGCACAGGGTATGACTCTCCCGCACACAGTGCCACGACTTAAAGTCCCATACGACGGATGGCGGCCTTTCCAAGCCCATCAATGTTCCCTACTGACCGTGGGCAGGGCGGGAAATTTTGTGGAGATAAATCTCAACGCTGACCCAGCTGGGAACTACAGATTACGAGCTTGGCGTGCTACCGACTGAGCCACCCCCACCCACGCCTTGTCAATGGCTCGAAGTGTCACCTGCTTTGGACCATCTTTGATAGGTACTAACTACTGCATAGCATGAGCAGCCCAGCAGTGTCGCTGTTTTGGAGATGCTCTTACCAAAGTATCTTGACACAACGATCTGCCTTTGTCAAAATCAGATAAATCCTTCGCTTTTTCCATGTTGAGACGAAACAAAATACTGCCTGCGAGAGCTCCGACCCAGGTATTACACATATCATTCGTGACCTTGGCACATGACACTGATTGGCTGCATGTGTTCTTCTTTGCATAATGCAGAGGTGGTTTTAGCATATTGGCTGATCGGTGTATGTAAGCCTTGCACCACCTTTACATGTCTCCTTGCTTGGTTCATTTTTGAAACAAAATGAAAAATTCCGACTTGCAAATGTTTCTTTTGCACACCCTGGATTTCTCCCCCCCCCCTTCATGCATTTTAGGTTAAGAACTCCTGATCTAGAAGTAGTTGATATTCACATCTATATTCTTTATAAGTGTGGAGAATGCTTTAAGTATCTCTGATCTTATTATAAAGCCTTGATTTTCAAATGTAATACTGAATAGCTCAAGGGTTCCCAGAAAAAAATCAGATTGATCAGACAACTTTCTGGGGAATTATAGTTATGGTTAGAGGTAGGGTTTCGAAATATTTGATAACTAATATTATAAGAGAATATCTAAAATAAGAAATTACTTTTTTTAAATTAATTCCTGCAGACAAAAAATATTTATTTTTCATATTCTTCTACATCTACTTCATTGTAAAGTGACTCATCGAAATAATCTTTATTGTAAACTTCTTGAGTTTCATTTGACTGTTACTAACAATGATATATCTACTGATGCTCGTTTACTAAAAAAACACATAAATTAAATGAGTGATACAAATAAATGATCAATTCAGTTGGTCAATCATTGCCACATTTTAGATTTGCAGATGCACCTATCTTGTAGAGTGCACAAAATATCACTTTTGAAATTTAATTTGAATTGGAGATGATCTTTAAATTTTCACCCATATCATTAGAATTACACAATCCTGAATCCATATGAGACCAAGATTAAAGCAGTCATCATTTTCTTCAATTATATTGATATTCAAACATCTTCATCTTAAACTTGTCCACTCATCATTGCTTATACCGTACTTAAGATCAGGTTTTTTCTTCTGTAAGTCTTAAATTAATCTTTCTTCCTTTTTTTTCTTTTCAAAATTGAACCAGAGATAAATTTTAGATGGCATTTTTTTACTACCTGTTCAACAATTCTCATGAAGTTCTTAAAATTTACATAAAAAGCAGAAAAAAGGATATCCGAAACTTTTGCCCCGGATACACATGAGCCCTATTATCCATGGTTACCAGTTACAGATACATCTGTTTTAGAAATCTTAGTTACAGGGTCATAAAATCTGTTAGATAAATTGTAAAAGATTTCAATCTTGTGAATGGTACTGATGACACAATTGAATATTTTTACTGAAATGTCAGTGATTAATAATTTTTTTAGTCATTTTCATTTACCAGATAACCATATTTGGCAGATATAAAACATTGCTATCTGATAACCATAATTATCAAAAATTAAAATATTTGGAAACTGTAGTATACATAGCAGGAACTCAATACCAGAATCAACAATGAATTTCACCTTGAATGTGATAGACATTGTCTGGATTCTAGACAAACCCCACATTGAAGCACACCCAAAGTTGAATAACATGCAGTATACTGACAATTGAATTTGACTACCAAGGTCCTACTGTTGAATGAGTTTCTGGATCATGGTGACACCATCAATGCGCAACAATAATACAAAACTTTAGGCATTTGAAAATAAGCAATCAAACTGAAATGCACATGACTTCCGAGTAAGAAGAAAGTTTTATTGCATGACAACATGTAATGGTTGGGAATGCCTGCAGCATCTTCCCTGTAGTCCTGGTATCGTCTCTATTAGATTTTCCCATTTCTGGAACTCTAAATTCTGCCATAGAAAGAAGGAAGCTAGATATAGAGGTGTAGTGTCACAGGTTTCCTCATGCACCAGTCAAAGTTGCTCTAGAAAAGAGGATATCACATTGCTAAGTTCATGTTGGGACAAACGCTTCCATAAGTGAATGTTTTCCCTTCATTTCCAGCTGGTTTGATTTCCACTTGAACCACCCTTATACAATATAGTATACTTCACCTTTTGTGAACTTGACTGACTTCATTATTATGAATTATTCATTAATGCATAAGTATTATCTGCATTTTATCACTGAATAACCAGATATTCTTATTTGTTATACCATAATAGTAATTCAGAAGTAATGTCCTTTACCCTGTAACAGCTGAAGAGTTAGCTGAAAAAACAGAGTTTCAGTGGGAACCCAATAAGAATAGAAATAGTAGGAAGAACATCAAACATGTTTTCATGAGGTGATGAGCTCAGTTCCAACTACAGTTAAAATTTTGTTTCATCGAACTCTTCAATTGTTACAGGGAACAAGACATTATCTGTGAGTTACTATTTTTGAATTTATTACTGATAACACTGTATCTGACTATAAAAATATTAATTTCTATGAACAATTGCTCTGTTCCATTCCTAGTCAACAGATAGCACCATGAGCACATGCTAAAAGTGAAATCAAAGTTTATAGTCACCTATTAGCTGGAGATGAACTAGGTTTGGGATAGCTCAGAATGGAGAGCACCTGACTTGTTTTCATGATATAAATTAAATTGTCACTCCCACCAAAACTCAGATTTTTTTTACTAACCTCAAATTGATATAGGCAATACCTGTGGGTTAACACTGCAAAACTTAGCATTTTCTTTATATTGATAAGCATTTGTATGAAACTTTTGAAACACAATGGGAAACATTAAAATATACAAATGCAGTCTTTTGTTTCTTTTCATCTTTGGTTCTAGATGCAATTTTATTTTTGTAACCTTTGGTCTATGGGAAGACTGGAAATTCAAAAAAAAAAAAGCAAAAATACGGTTTACTTAAAAATATAGCTGAATAGCTCTACTTTAGAACAAGATAATGTTTGGA
This sequence comes from Ryuthela nishihirai, assembly GCA_038380435.1. Lineage (NCBI taxonomy): Eukaryota > Metazoa > Arthropoda > Arachnida > Araneae > Heptathelidae > Ryuthela > Ryuthela nishihirai. The sequence goes on along the minus strand of JAWZYU010000008.1, from coordinate 70,755,222 downwards.
GTACCGTCAGCTTGGAACACATTTTACTCCATATGAATCACTTTATAGCCTAATATAAGTTATATTACTGCAGCAGAGAAAGAAATATTCTAAGAAACCTTAAGGGTTGACGATATGAAGCATATCTTTGATTATAAGCTGTAACTGCTGAATAAGGACATAGTAATCATCATCAACTGAGTAAAAGTTTAATTACCATTTTTCTTTTCAATTCCAATTCTTTTCTCCTTTTCTCCTCTTTCTCTGCAAGGACCTGAGCAAAGGGTTTTTTCTTTTTTTGTTGAACTGCTACCACTAGGCACAGCAAAAGGAAGAGTTAGCATTATAAAAAGATTCAAAGTAATAAGTTACTGTAATGAATGACTTATTAAAAAATAATTATCACTCTTTACCACAATCAGTAATAATTTCACAACAAAAATCACAAAGCAGTATTTACATATAATATACTGCTCAACATAGAAAATGCCACCAGGAAGTATTTGTTGGAGTGTCATGCAAAAAAATGGGTATGTGTTGACAGTTGGGTTATGTAAATGAGTGCAGTTGTGAAGCAATCATGTGATAGGCGAGGGAGATAGCAGGACAAAATGGCTCAGCATAGCTCAGTTTGGTCATCCTCATCTAGGTGTGTGGACCACTGTATCAGGGTGATCTCTGTGGCAAAAGCACGTATGAGAATGCCTGGGAGATGTCATCAGAAATCCTACCGTCACATGGACACCTTTACCAAAGGCTTCATCATAGGGCTATGTATGACTGGTTGGTCTCTGCATCGCATCACATTGTAATGGAAACACATTTGGATGCAACTGTTGGCCGAATTTGGCAACAATGGTTGAATAAAGGTAACACGAGTCGACTTAGGACTGGTGCATATAGACAGGGTTGTGTTTCAATCAGCACATCAACAGCAAGTCACAGCAGCCCCACAATCCACAGCATGTCATTTGGCATGCTGTACAGACAGATATGGACATTCCCGTGTTGATACGGACTGTGAATTGCTGATTGGCTGAGCCAGGTTTGCGCTCTCACTAGCCATTGTGACAACTGCCACTCACCACAGAACATCATTGTACAAGGTTGCAGTGGTGTTGTACCAGACATGCATGGCAGGACGAATGGAACCATGTCGTATTCAGTATGAGTCTTGCTTCTGTCTCAGCACCAACAATCGCATATTGAGAGTTTGTAGATGACATGGTCACCTGGCTGATCTTGCTGCCATCTGTGAGTGTCATAGGCTCCTAAGCTTGATGTCATGATTTGGGGCACTATCAATTTTAACAGTTGTTCAACAGTCATACGGATAGTGGGTATAATGATAGTAGGACAATACATCGATGAGGTGCTGCAGCCCATTTTGTTGCATTATCTCCATGGTATCCCTGATACCTAGTTTCAACAAGATAATACCTGTCTGCACGCTGTCAAAATCAGCAGACATTGCCTACAAGGTGTCCAGGTGCTGCCTTGGCCAGCACAATCCCCAGTCTTCTCCACAACAGAAAACACGTGGGACATCACTGGCAGACTTCATACATCTGCATAACCCCCTCGCAATGTCGATGAATTATGGACACAGGTCAATGATGCATAGTCCTCATACCCCAGAATACCATCCAGAAACTTTTCCACTCAATGCCACACTGTGTTGCCAAATGTATAACTCAGCATGGCAGTCATATGACCTACTGACTCAGGTCACATTGTACTGTCTCCTTGTCCATTGCATTCATATAAACCCTAAGAAGTTAAATCACTTCTTTCCCACCTACTTGTCTACACATGTGGTAAGTTTCATCTCATTTCGCACATTCTTTCGTGTGGTATTTTCTATGTTGAGCAGTGTATTAGGTGGAGAAATGGTCTGTAAATGGTACCTTAACATTAAGTAGAAGGAGACTTGATATTTCAACAAACATTGATATTAGCATAGTATTTTAATAATTCAGGGTAGATTAGATATCACATTCACAAATGTATAAAACCTGAAGTAAGAAGAATACTCACCTGAACTCTCCAATAAATTCCATTGACAGGCTACTCCATTATACTTCACCTTCTTGAAACATCATTAGGCTATTCAACATGTACATTATGTAATCCAAAGTTCCCAGACTTGCCAAGTGTAGTGCCATCTAGATGTAGTTCTGACTTCTGTTACCAAGTATTGCAAGCCTATTCCTTTGTCAAGCAGTCTGACAAGTTTCACATTGACAATTGGAACCAAACCTTTACGAGAATTTTAATGCATTTCTGTTTGTGCCACTTCAAGTTTTGTTTCAATTTGGTAAAATTGCTTCAGAGATTCATGAAATGCTTCAACAAGCATTAAGTGATGCCAAGAGCCTGAACTCAGACTTTTGAGTGGATCTCACATTTTAAAAATGGGCAAACGTTGGTGGAAAATTCTGAACATTTTGGTTGGCTCTCAACAAGCTGAACAGACAAGGATGTGTCAAAGCCATCCACAAGGACCATCAATGAATAATTAATGCCATCTGTGGAATTGTTGGACTAACATACAGATTGCACTAATGAAGGAACTGAACAGTGGCAGATTGCTGCCAAATTTGTGGCATGACAGTTGACTAAGGACAAAGATAACATCATCTCATTGTGTGCAGAGACCTTCAGGAGCTCAAAAAGGAGTGAAATTTCCTTTCTAAAATCATAACTTGTGATGAAAGCTGGGTTTATGGGTATGACTCAGAAATAAAGCAACAATCATCCCAGTGGAATAGTCCATTGCAACCAAAGAGAGTGAGGCAGGTGAAAAGCATGCAGATTTGTTTCTCTGATGTGGAAAGAATCATGCACAAGGAGTTTGTTTGTACAGACCAGACAGTGAACCAGCACTACTACATTGAGGTCCTGAAGAGTTTGATGTAGAGTGTGAGGATGTCCAGGAAAATGGCATGCACAGAACAGTACCATAACGAGCTGGCAACACCACTCCACCTGTTCAGCAGTTTTTGGACAAAAGTAACATGCTGATGGTGCTTTCCCCCCCATACAACCTATTTCTGTTCTGCAAGATGAAAATTCCACCTTAAGGGTTGACAATTTGTCAAAGTGATTCAGGCAGATAAGAGGTGATAAGAGGTGCTGAACAGCATCTCAAAATAAGAGTTTCAGAGTCAATCAAGTTTTCAGTAGTGGGAAAAGCACAGTGCTCATTGTATTAGCTCTCAAGGGGACTACTTTGAAGGTGGATAACAGTTTTTTCATAGCTATATTTGAATTCAGCACCCCAAAATTAGTTAAAAACATCCTATTTGACCAATGTTGTAAAAAAAAAGTTTTAATTTGTTGGACAAAATAGCATGTTACTTTTGTCCAAAACAACGGATAACAGTGCTTAAAAAATAAGATAAGCCTACATTTTTTTGATCAGTACAATCTGGGAATAACCTCATAGGCAGTCCAATATGGACTGCACCTCATAGGCAGCTTGTTAGTATTTTCCAGTCTTGAGAAGTCTACTACAACAACTTACAAACTCCAAATTTGATTAGGTGAACACAAGTCTCTCCCATAAAAGGTTTAGTGTGAACTCTGATTCAACCAGTCAAAGTACCATCCATTGTTTTGACATAATGAACAGTGATATCCTTTTATAACATACTGGTGTGTATGACCTTCACTGTATAACAACTCTTGTAATTACACTAGACAACAAATTAAAACTTTTTTTTTACAACATCGGTCAAATAGGATGTTTTTAACTAATTTTGGGGTGCTGAATTCAAATATGGCTATGAAAACTCTGCAGCATGTAGGTTTTTTTTAAAACTACAGATTGATGTATTTCAAATTTTAATGAATACACATATCTAGGAAATGGAAAAAAAGTGACTATTTTATTCAATTGCAACTTAAAAACTTCATTAATCAATTACATGATTACAGTGAAAAAAATTAGAAACATCATAGTTATAGACCACTGAATATATAGTAACAAATGAATATATAGAAATAATATTCAAATGCAAAATAAGAAAACATAGGTAAGGATCTTTTATACTTAAAAGAAGTTCTTATTTGTCTTTTATGTGCTGAGGTACCTCCCTTCTGCAAGAACCAGCAGTAGTCACCCATCATTGTTGGGTCCCACCTGTCTGGGTATCTCTCCTCCATGGTTCAGATATTCTGGTGAAATCTTTCCCCTTGCTCATCACTGACAGCTCCTTAGTTCTTGAGAAAGAAGTCGAGATGCGAGTGCAAGAAATGTATCTTCAAAGACATTCAGCAACCAAGATTTTCATGGTTTTTGAGAAGATCTTGAATGAGCTGATGGTAATTTTCTCTTTGTGATACCCAGAAAACCCTAGACCACAGACGTGAAGGATTTCCATGCTGTGAGCTCCTTCATATTCAGTTTTTCTTTGAAGACAGTATCATCCAGTAGCTTCCTGATCCGAGGACCAACAAAGATCCCTTCTTTGAGTTTGGCATCACTTAGTTTTGGAAAATTTTCCTTCAAGTGCAAAAATCCTTTACCAGTTTTGTCCATAGCCTTTACAAAGTTTTTCATAAGCCCTAGTTTAATGTATAGTGGTGGGAGCAGAACATCAGAGGGGTCAACTAGGTTTATAACCTCAAATTACTCTTTCCAGGAATAAAAACATCTCTTTTGGGCCAGGCTTTTGTAGTGTTCCTTTCTGGCCCTACTGTCCCACAAATACAGAAAACAGCAAAATTTTATGAAGCCTCCTTGAAGCCCGAGTAAGAGAGATATGATTTTTAGGTCACCACATATTGTCCACTTATACTGGTCATATTTTATAGCAGCGAGTATTTTTTCCATGCTTTCATAAGTTTCCTTCATTTAACAGCATGTGTCACTGGAATAGAAGGTTTTTGATTTCCTTTATGCAAAAGGACATCCCTTAAGCTGAATTTTGACGAATCTATAAATAGACACCACTCCTTAGGGTTATGAGTTGTTCCAATTTCTTCCATCAGCCCTGAAATATCTGTGCAGAAACAGAAACCAGCTTGCATCTTGTAATAAGCAGATAAAGCCAAATTTTTCTTTCTAAACAGAGAAACTCTGGTCTGGTGTCTTTGGCCAGAAGATTTCACTCTCGAAGTCTTGAACCTAAAACCTTAGCCTGTTATTTGGAAAGTCCTAGGTCTCGAACAAGATCATTTAGTTCATTTTGCTGAATCAGAGGAGGCTCATCTAACATTTTAGGGGTGTATCACCCTATGATCAGGATAAGTATGTGCCTCAAAGTCTTCCTCTGATGAATGTGAATCAATCTCCCCAGTTGGTTAAAGGTGTTGGTATAGGAAGATCATCTCCATGAGGAACTGGCCTTATGGCTGAAGGCACATTTGGATATTGTATTTTGCTTTTGTTCTTTTTTTGAAAAGCCTGGCACTTTAGTTAAACAAAAATAGCAATCATGCAAGTGATTAGTTGGCTCACACCAAACCATTGGAACTGCAAAGGGCATGGATTTTATCTTACAGTACTGTGCAAATTAGTTGGGACAAGCATCATGAAACTGCATAAGGGGACAGGGTCCGTGGACATGTCCCGTAAAGGACATTGTGGAAGGAAAAGAAAAATTAGAAAAACCTAGAGATGATAGTCTAATTCGAAGAATTAGTATCATAGACCTGAAGAAGGCCAGTGGAGACATCAAAAGGGAGATTGCGTCTCATGGGGTTAATATAGATGCTTCCACTGTACGTCGTCGCCTTCTGGAGTGTGGCCACCGGGCTCAACGCCCCTGCAAAAAGCAGCTTTTGACACCCGCTATAAACAAAAAAATGCTATCCTGGGCAAAGAAACATCGAGACAGGACTGTGGAGAATTGGGAAAGTGATATTTTCCGACGAAACCCACTTTGAGGTGCATGGTTACAGGTCAAATTTCATCTGCCGCTCTCCTGGAGAACCTCTTCGATCTGGCCACATTCAGCAATCCCCCAAACACCCACCCAAAGTCATGTTTTGGGGATGTTTCACAGCTTTTGGGCCACATACGCTTCACCCCATTGAAGGAATGATGGACAGCAAAAAGTACATAGGCGTTCTGGAGGCGAAAATGGTCCCAACACTGCAGAAGCTGTTTCCTAACAGCGGTGGGGTATTTCAACAGGATCTGGCTCCATGCCACAATTCTAAGCTTGCTAAGAGCTTCTTTACCCAGCAACATTTGAAGGCATTGGAGTGGCCAGGAAATTCACCCGATCTAAATCCCATTGAAAATTTGTGGGCCATTATTAAAGCGTGCATATCTAAGATGGATTGCATGACGAAAACCAAAATGATAGAAAGTGTCATGAAACTGTGGTACCAAGACCCTGAAGTGAAGGAGATTGTGGAAAGCTAGTGGCATCAATGGTTGAGAGGGTGAAAAAAGTAATTAAAGCTAAGATGGGTCATATTCACTATTAACTACACTATTAAACAAATAAATATTTTAGTTGTGTCTTTGTTATTGCATTTTCCTATTGTCCCAACTAATTTGCACAGTACTGTACTTTTCACCCATTCACTCGGGCTAACAAAGCATAAAATGCAGCACATATGTGAAGCCCATGCTTTGTCCTATCTCCAACATGACATCCAAAATACAAGTTATAGGCTTTCTTCACAATCTTTGTCAAATAACAACCCTGAGATTTTAAAATATAATTTCTACACACATAACAAAATTTATCTGGCACATTAACACATCCACGATGCTGCCTTTGAGCCATTTAAACACCAAATTCACTCTTCAACATACAGCATGTTTCTCCTACAATGAAAACAAGAAGAATGGTGGTCTGAGGTTAGGTTACTGTTATGTGTTTTCTCCCACTTGGCAATCAGTGTTACCAGCTACAAAAAGTAAAATATCTAGTATCCTCCCAGTTGCCTGGAGGTGTTGGTATAGGAAGATCTTAATAGGAGTCAAAATGACTAATAACATAAAAACATGATTGCCAGCCATTTTTTAAGGCCAGATCTGAAATCAAAACCTGAAAAACAGTTAAAGGCAGCTACAATTGTTCATGTTATAAAAATATTGTAAACCAGTGTTATTATCTAGTGAAACAATATCTTATGTGTTTTTCTTAACTTTTAACAGTATTGTTGCATATAAAGTTTAAAAGTGATTTAATTTTAAATATTTTTATGGTATATATTCTATAATTAAAATAAAAAGCTTACTTTTTTGTTCAGATTTCTCATCTTTCTCTCCTGCCTCTTCTTCATCATCCCAATTATCCTTTAAAACATAAATTAATGCCTCAATATTAACTATATCAGTGAAATGTTTTAAGATATAAGCATTGGTATTCACATTTACAAAATTCTGCATCAAAATACGGCAGCAAAGTTAAAACTTGTTTTCTAAAAATTTTATGTGAGCTCTCCATTACAAAAGACAAGAAAAAAAACTAAGCCTTTTCTTCAGCATGTGCTGGTTTCTCATAAAATACAAACACATGCTCATTATCTTGAGTCAGGTTCATTAAACCAGGTAAGACATGCATAACAATGGCAACCCCACATTTTACAACCCCTGCATCTCATAATTCTGATAGAGAATAATTAATGCTGTCATGAAAGCCTGACATTAAATCAGTTTAGTTCCACAATCAAAATGAATGTTAGTATGTGATGCAAGCCCGAGACATTTAACTCAAATAGAGCAAAAAACAAGCTATTATGCATTTACTTTATTAATATAATACTCTACAACAACAGTTTGGAGTGTGAATCTCCTGCAGAGCTACTGTTTTGAACATCAAAGGTGAATTTATAATCATAGGAAATAAATAAAAGTTACATATTTACCAAAAATATCCTCTAAGTAGAATTCTGTCCATCAAACACATCTATCTAGAATTAGCAGCAACTGAATTTGACAAATGCAGAACAAACTAAAAATGACTTCTTTGATATTGTCACTCCACTGGTTTCTTAGTTTGACAATATTTCTCAAAACTTGATAACCACCATTCAAAACTATTTACTAATCGTAGTAATTTGTTAGTAACAAATCAATGCAAATCTACACAAAATTGCTTTCCAAGCAATTTTGCTTTTCCAAACAAAATTGCTTGGATTGAATTTTGTCTTGGAATTTTGTGTAGGGGCAAGATACTGCTAGTCATACCCCTTGTGATTTCAAATTGATACAAATGAATTATTCAGATTACCTTAAATCATCCTCATTTAGATTACATCTCATCATTTAGATCACATCCTCATTTAGATTACCTTAAATGTTCCTGCTACATACACAAAATGATTGGCAATTAGGCAAATGCATTTTTCTGCAGTGGTGTCACCAGTAAATGATATTACAAATACACTGGAGTGTTGTGTACCAATCCTCTATGATGATGCACAGAACCAACCAGACAGCATCAAATGTTTGATACTGCCTTCTCATGGTGCAGGCTGCATCTGTCACAAAAGGAGATTTTTTTTCTGGAGGAGAATGAAAGAGGGCTGCCAGATTAGTTTGGTCTAATGGTCTGTTTCTATAGCCATGTTTTTTCTACCCAGCTTGTCAAGGATGTTCCCATCTGGACTTTCATGTTGCCTCTCAGCTGTATAACTTATTAGGTGAGAACTATTGTGTGTGACAGAGATGACTTGCAGAACTTAGACTGGTGCACCACACGATGCTGTGATGCAAGATCTGTTGCCCTCTTACAGCAGGGAGGAAGTGGGATGGAGTCCATCAGAGAAGGAATTCGTACTGCCGAATGGGTTGGAAGAAAGGTGGAACACTTGCTCTGGGAGCCAGCATATCTGAAAAACTTTTCAATAAAGTGTGGTATCAGCATTCAGGAAGTAAAAAAGAGAAATTTTGACACTGCCGACAAGTGGTCAACTCCACAGGTTCTTGGTGCTGACCATTTAAATTACCAGACTGTCTAATGGCTCTGAATATAATTATGTGAAATTCAACAGGGCCATGAAGCAGAAAAATAAGTGGTTTTAAATTCAAAACTTGAGTTCTAACAGCAATGGGGTCTCAGTTTTTTAATGTAACAGGGGCAGCACATATGAAACTCATGCAAAACTTGGGACTAGATGGCCAAATAGTTGAAAATTATGGAGATAGCCCAAAACTGTCAAAAAAAAAAATTCTCAACAATGAATCAAGCTCACAAGTATGTCCAGTTGGAAAACTGGCAAATGCCCAGAACAACTTATGGCTATCAGTTACTTAACACAAGCCACTCTTATATATGTAAATATACTAATACATATGAACCATACCAAGCCCATTGGTGTCCCCTTTATTACCTTTTTCTTTAGGCAAAATTAAAGAGGAAAAAATTAACAGAAGATGAGACTTGAATCTAGGAATATCAGATTACAACTCTGGCATGTTACTAAATCATCTGCTATATATTATATACAATTAGTTTCACTGCATATACACACACAGTTGTATCAGAATAATATGACCACCCACAGAATCACAGTGTCACAGAGTGACACATGACAAGGTCAACCACACGGAGATATAAGCGGCTGGTCAGGACAGATGAGCCATTGTATGTAATGTGAAGCACAATGGGCAGAGGCATTGATTTGATGCACATTCAAAAAGGAATGGTCATCGGCTACAGGGCCAAGGGTGGAAGCATCTCGGAAACAGCAGACTTCGTGGGCTGTTTGCAAGGTGCTGTAGTGAGGGTACACCAAGAATGGACCGCTGACACACTGAGTACTTCCTGACATCATAACTGTGGAGCCCCAAAGGCCATCGACCCCAGAAGAGAATGTTGCCTCCGTCAACTGGTAAAGGACAATCGATGTGCAACAATGCAGCAATTGACCACCCAAATAAATGTTGGGGCATCCAGGTACATGTCCCCAATAACAGTAGAGCGAACCCTGTTACGCATGGGTCTCCGGAGTCAACACTGCGCAAAGGCGCCCATGTTAACCAAGATCCATTGGCAATGATGCTTGCAGTTTGCATGGGACTACTATCATTGGACAGTGGAAGAGTGAAAAAAGGTTGCCTTCTCCGACGAATTGAAGTTTTCACTCCACAGAAGTGATGGGCAGTGACAGATATGGCATCAGACACACGAGAACCAACACCCAGACACACTTGTCGGTCAAGTACAGGCTGGTGGTGGCAGTGTGTTTGTCTGGGGGATGTTTTCCTGGTATGACCTAGGACCACTGGTACCAATGGCTACCTGTCCATCCTCGCTGATCACATGCATCCCTTCATGCTGGACATTTACCCTGGTGGTGATGGTATCTACCAACAGGACAATGTGCCCTGCCATGTTGCTAAGGTGGTGCGTGACTGGTTCCAGGAACATGACAGCAATGTCTGTTTTCTCCCTTGGCCAGTGAAATCGCCCGACCTCAATCCCATAGAACACTTGTGGGAATCATTTGGATCGACAGGTTTGGTGTGCGGACCCACAACCACATCATCTCCAGAACCTCTGACCCTCTGCTGGAGTCTGAATTGGCACGTGTGCCTCTGGCAACCTTTCAGAGCCTCATTGTGTCCATGCCGTCTCACCATTGTCATCTGGGCCAAGGGTGGCTATTCCCATTATTAGGTAGTTGGTATATTATTCTGATACGACTGTGCATATGCTAGCCCCACTGTTTAAAAGCCCAAGAACCACCACTGTACATTACACAAAAATAATTTTATAGATTTAATATTATATAAGCTTATATTATATGGATTCTTACTCTGATGGTGTAGAATTCCCCCCCCCCCCTCAAAAAAATAATAATAATAAATTCACCACTGATAGAAGTGTGATTCACATGTGGGGTGAAGGGGATCGTGACACCCTTCACCCCACTCTGAGAGTTGTTTTACTTCTGAATGGCACTTTTTTTGCAAACAATTTGCTAAATGGCTAGGTGACAAAGACCCCAACTCAAGGGCTTAGAGAAAGTTGGGGGAAACAGAACCACTGGACAGCTGTTCCCGTCAAGACCATCCAAGTGTGCTGTTTAATGTGCACAGGGTGTGGCTATCCCACATATGGAGCCACAACTTAATGCCCCATCTAATGGATGGCAGCCTTTCCAAGCCCATCAGTGTCCCCTACTGACCAAGGGCAGGGAGTTTGCAGGATAAATCACAATGCTGGCCCAGCTGGAACTAGAACCTGGGAACTGCAGATAAGCCTGGCACACTACCGTCTGGGCCATTCCTGCTCCTACTCATTCTGAAAACATTAATAAATGGAACTAAGATGAAAAAATACAATATATGTATATTTTTTTCATAAAAAGACCAGTAAAATGGATGAAGAAATTAAATATCATAATATATTCCAGTTTGTTCTGGTGTGATCCAGTCACTTGGTTTACATAAATTTTTGTCCAGATTCAGGTCTGACACTATATATATTTACATATATTTTCCTCCTTTGGAATGTGCATAAATGGAAAGATAAATTCGAAGCTACGAAAAAAAAATAAGCTTCTTACAGAATACTGTTACTAAGCTATGTTAAAAAGCTCAATCAAATCTATTTAAATTATTATTTCAGCAATATTTGTTTGATACTAGTAATGGTAGTGGTAATATTTAACAAAGCATGAAAAAACAAACAGCTCATTGACAATTAAGTAACTTACTAATAGCCATTTATTAGCATGGTAGTTCTAGGTTAATTAGTCACACTGTGTAAGCATGGTTGAGTGTTTTTTGTGGGACAGCCTTATAAGTTGTACAATGAGGAAAAGTTTGGTGTTCATGCTTTGTTACTTGGTGACTGAGGTTTCTATCGTGCTGCATTGTTATTAAGAGGTGCTGTGTTGCATAAGTGGTGGTTGCTGTGGCATCAGTCACTATGTGTCTGCGGATTTTGAACTTCACGCTCCTATTAGTGTATTGAGCTGGTTGATCTATACCTCTGACTAGGCATTGCTATGCATTTTGTGCCATCGGGCAAGCACTGTCCTTTGATAGTGGGTGAGGTGTATTGGAAACACAATGCACTCTGTCTCTAAATGCACATAGTAAATTCATGGGATTGCCAAGTTAAAGACGTGGACCAGCACTTGACCTTGGTAGCCATGCACATCCCACATGTGATGAATCTAATAAATCAAGTTTATCACATTTCCAATAGATTCCATCTGCTATGATGGACAGTGTTTGCTTAATGTACCAAAGTGGATGGCATGAAATATGCAGCATTGATTAGTCACAGGTATCTAACATAATCAACCAGCTCAGCACACTAATAGGAGCACAAATTTCAAAACTGTCAGACACATGGTGACTGATGCCACAGCAACAGAGTGCCTGTTAATAACACTGCAGCACAATAGTAATCACCAAATGAGGAAAAAACAACACTAGACCTATAAAAGCCTCAGCTCATGGGAGGAATAGCATACACTCCAGAATTTTCCTCATTGTACAACTCAAGGGCCAAGTGGTCAAAGAATATTTTGCTGTGGATGTGGGAACAGAGTGAAATTTTGGTTTTTTTCCCCCGATTTATTTTCATGAAATAATGTAATACATATATTAAACACTATATAACTCATGAAATTTTACAACTATTATTTTTAGCAAGAGAAATGTGCTGTATTAAAATTATAACATATAATATAATTATAACACTTTAAAATTATAAGCAAGCTTAAATTTTTATTTGAAATTTTTTTATTATTTTTGGTACTTCTACAGTTTAATTTGCTGAGCTCACGAGATGGCACCATAAGTTATCACTAGTTATTACAAAATATAAATGCAAATTTGTTTTTTAAAAACTAATAGACAGCAATAATTTATAATCCATATGAATACAAAAGCTATTTATTTCTGAATAACATAAAATAATATTTTACTTGAAATAATAAAATTATTCTTTGTAATTATTTTTCTTTTTGGTATTATACATACATACAAAATCCTCATACATTCATAGGCTATGGAGGTCCAACCAGACTGTAATTTTCCTCTCCAGATTTGTCTCTTCTAAACTACAACTGCTGCATTTGGCCACTCTAGCAAGGTCCTGTTTGATATTGTCTGCCCATCGTATCCTAGGTCTCTCCCTTTTTCTCAAACCCTTAGGCATACTGGTTCATAATCCTGTTTGCCAATCTGCAGCTATGCATAAGGGCAACATGGCCAAACCAACGTAGTCTCTCTCTGCACAATACGCTGCACAAAGGAGGATGATTACTCCTTATAACCTGATCATTATATACAAAGTCAAACCACCTAATGCCCAAGTAAAAGTGTAAGCATCTAAAATCAAAGGCATCAAGTTTCTTGTTATCCTGCTTCACTACCATAATTAACCTTAGAAAGAACCAAACTATTATACAGCCTAATTTTAATCTTTAAGTGTACATGCTTATTTTTACACACTCTCCATAGATTCATAAAAGTCCCAGTAACAATCCCTATTCTTATATTTATCTCATGCCACACATCACCAATATCTGTTACCTAGCTCCTAAGATAATTAAACTGAGACACTTGATCAAGAGTGCAGCCATTCAAAGCAACTGAAGCACCATCTGCCTGACCAATTTTCATCACTTTAGTTTTTTCTCTGTTTATCACCAAACCTACTCTATTATCATTCTCATGAACAGCCCTAATGAAAGAATTCATCTCGTCAATGTCATTAGCCAATGGGGCAAAATCATCAGCATAATCTAAATCAGAAATTTTGAAATCTCTAGACCATTTAAGGCCAAAATCTTTCCCTTGCAAAGAATTTTGCATAACATAATCAATAAGCAAACTAAAGAGAAAAGGAGACAAAATGCACCCTTGTCTAACTCCACTAGCAATGCTAAACCAATCACTGCAAGACGTATCAATTCTCACACGTGACTCAGTGTTATTATAGAGAGCTTTCATTACACTAACTTATCAGGTATTCCATATGATCTAACAATCAACCACAAATTATGTCAATCAACAGAGTTAAAAGCCTTTTTTAAATCTATAAAGGTAGTAACCACAGGTTTCTGGAAATCGAAATATTTCTCAAGAATCTATCTAAGTGAAAATATTTGATCAATACATCCCCTATCACTTCTGAATCCACATTGTTCATCACGCAGTTGTCTATCAACCAAATTCTTAATTCTATTAAGTATAATCATGCAAAGTACTTTACCTGGAACAGAAAATAAACTAATTCCCCTATAATTATCACAAGAACTGCTATCACCTTTTTAAAAATTGGAACAATGATAGCTCTAACAAAAATCCATAGGAACAATACCTTTATCATAAAAAATATTCAAAATTTCAGTCAGCCTTGCGACAATGCAAATGTTCTCAGCTCTAAGCATTTCAGTGATTTTGTCTTGTAACGTTCCAAAGATTTTAAGCATAATTAATGCAATTTAATTAAATGCAGATAAAGTTTTGGACCTTTTATCTGATCCAATATTATTCAAACTCTGGATAGCTCGGGTGCCAGGCAATTAATAATTTGCCAATTAAAGTCATAATTAGGGTTCTAATATTATACCAGCAGGCATTACTTAGTGAGTAAGAATTCAAAAAAAGATTGTATTTAAAAAATTTAATTTGACAATCAAAAATTATCTACTAACGTTGCTCAAGAGAAAAAAATAACAAAGATTCAAAAGTTTCTATAACCAACAAGATTTATTGTCCGAAATTTTAAACTCACCAACATCACATGAAAATGTCAACTACAACTTCTAACTTTTAACTACTCACTGCTACTAACAACTTCTACCTACTGCAACTCTGCTCTAACTCTGTGACCACATGTCACTGCTATATCGGCATTGTACAAAGGCCCACACATGTCATGTTGCATGATGGGAAAGACATTTACATAAACTGATGAGCACGCAAGCTATGATGCAAGAGAGGGCACGTCCTTGAACACATGCGTTTTAGCAGTTAACAGTCAAAAGGTCGGAGTTGTGCATGTGCAACGCTTGCAGCTCGGAAGGAGGTCAGAACAGTCCACTAAAATGGGAATAAAAAATCCCCAAACTGATAAATGTAACGCAAATAAAGCAAAACTGGTTAAGGTAAAGTAAAAGTGAATGGGTGGACCATCACAGTCTACCCCTGGGGATTTATGCAGTAATAGGGATAGCCCAAGTGACTTCGGAGTGTGATATGGGCCATCATTAAAGCCAGTAACGCAATTATCCTCATTACAAACAATGGGAGTAGAAATAATCACATTATTTAGAACATCTCTGAAATGCTCAGCCCACCTAGCCATCACAAAATCCTCACCTTCAACCACCTTTCCATGTTTATCCCTTAATCCCTGTCTGTTTCTTCCCACATAAAACACTAACAATTTGGTACAAACCCCTGCTGTCTAACTGCTTCCTCTGCTCCAAGCTCTCAAGCCAAAGATTCTTATCAGCTGTTAAGTGATCCTTTACACATTTATTAAGCTCAATGTAATGCTTTCTGTTATGAATCAACATCCTACTAGTCCTATTAATCCTGCACTTCCTCCTTTCAGAAATAAGTCTTATCACTCAAATAATTTTGTTTCCTCTGTTCCCTTTAACCCAAAAGAATAATGTTGATTTCAAGAAAAAAGCCTGTTTAAACTGATCCCATTCTTTCCCAACTTCAGCAGTAAGCAAAGCATGATTGTCGTAATGACTAAGTAGCCTACCATGGTATGCTTTTGTTATATCTGGATCTTTCAGACATTCAGTGTTGAAGGCAATTTTCTTAACCTTAGCATATTTCTTAAGCTTCAGCTGCAAGACACTTTTGACCAGATAATGGTCAGACCCAATTTCAGCTCCCCTGTTATGATCTGGTATTCCTAACTGAACTAGCCCATTTGCTGTTAATTAAAATATAACCTATCATATTCCTGTGCAACCCATCAGGTGAAACCCATGTATATTTATAAATGTCCAGGTGTTTGCAATATGTGTTAGTTATTCGTAAACAATTAAGTTTACTCATCTGTAGGAGACGTTCCCCATTGTCTTGGAATAACCAATGCCAAAGGGACCTAAAACTCCTGCTCAAAGGTCAGAGTCAGTACCAACTTTAGCATTGAAGTCACCTAACACAAGAGAAATATCTCCTTCACAGAATTCAAAATATCCTGAAACTGGCTGTAAAACATCTCATCAGAGTCCTTTGTGAGGGCATTCAAAGTCTTTAACTTTCGCTTTAAATTTTGCTCTAAGAAATCTTTCATTAATGCAGTCATATCCTAAAAGAGCAATACTGACATGTCTGCTGGGAAGCAAACTACACCTTGCCTCCCCGAAAAGATAAATTTAAAGTTATTTTTAAGTATCTCACCTTTACCTGTCCATCTGGTCTCTTGCAAGCCTAGAATATCTAAGGTTATAACGATGGAATTCCTGCATGAGGACATCATGAGAATAATCTCTATGTAATGTCCTCACGTTCAATGTTCCTGCAGAGAGAAAATGAGCAGTAGGATTTTTAAAGAAATAGGTTTATTGAGATAGGTAGGGCCAACACTATCACACAGCCCATGATCGCAGGCATGGGGCAAAGACCTGTTCCTCCTCTGCTAAATGCTGAAGCCACCAATGCTGGTCGAAACTT
Source organism: Ryuthela nishihirai (assembly GCA_038380435.1). Classification (NCBI taxonomy): domain Eukaryota; kingdom Metazoa; phylum Arthropoda; class Arachnida; order Araneae; family Heptathelidae; genus Ryuthela; species Ryuthela nishihirai. The sequence continues at coordinate 70,738,664 of JAWZYU010000008.1, read as the reverse complement.
CAGGCACACCTTTTCAATCAGTTCCAAGTGCACTTTTTCAGGCAGACCATATGGCTATATAGCCATATCGCCTGCCTGATACACATTACTCCAGTTTAGGATTGATGATGCCCAACTAGATAAATGAGGTTCATGTACCTGCGATGGCCTCTGATCAGGATTATCCACCAGCTGATATAAGGTATCCCATGCCTCTGTTCACTTAGGACTGGCAACCCAGCAGCAAACAGGAACTCAGTGACAGATTCTCCCTCAACTGAGGCCCACAAGTGCAGCAAGTTCAGGATTCATAATCAAGTTCAAATCATAAACCAGTCCAATGTAGTGTGTCTAAATGGTCAGCACAATGACCCTGTGAAGTTGACCACTATTCAACAGGGTTCTGTTCCCTTCCAAAAGATAATATCTCTTTTGAAAGGTACTAATGGCCTGCAACCACGAGAAGGCGGGGTTGGACATTAGGTGCTAGGCCTCGCTTGTTCTGTGCATGATCACTGGGGATTGGTACACAGCTCTATTTCCAGTTTACATCTAGCTACCATTTACAGAACAAAGCTACGCTTTGTGAAAAGACCAGGCTTTTTGCCAAACTGTGCCAAGTCAAATAGTCAACTTAATTTTTTTTAACCCTTCCAGTCTTCACGCAACATATATACAATGACAGAATCCAAAAATGCATTATCTGTTTTTAGTTGATGGGTTTTTTAAAAATAAAGTGCTATTTAAATTTTTAGGTATTTTTAAAAGATATATATGTATAATTCAAGTTTGAAAAATAAAATTTTCTTTTTTTCATTTGATGCATATTTTGTTAAGTTACAATATAAATGATTTGTTAAAGCCATCTGATTGCCATTTGTTTGTTAACGTTACTCTATGCTGAAGTAACCACCTAATTTAAGCTCATAAGTTTGATTTGAACTATTATAAAAAAACTTTTTCTCAAAGTTTCAAAAATCTGAAAAATGAATAAAAACTGCTATTTTTAAAAAAGGAACATTTTGGAAGCAATTACGAAGTACGTACCTCGGTTTTTTTCTTTTCTGCCTTAAACCTACTTCAGTATTACTAGAATTATTTTTTATCATTTATATCATTTATCCCAGCATTCTATGTGCCGTTCCCATTCTTCAAATTGAAACTATAAGCAAAAACATCCTTATTAAGCTCCAAGACTAATTAATTACTGCACTAATTACATTACTGCTCATTACACAAGAGGCAGGTGGGTTCACATGTGCTATCTCTGTTCGATGTGTTATAAGTGGCTCCATAATTGCTTGTGTACAGTGTTGTTTCAGTATATCAGACACCCTTTTTAAAGTTAGAATTTACTTTTCTATATTTAAACCTTAGTTTTCATTTCAGTAGATTTATTTCTGTAAATTATTGATCTTTCAGTCAGTTGATATATTTGATTAATTTTTCAAAATCATGCTATATCAGAGACTGTTTCACAACTTGTTGCTACAGATATTTGATTTAACATCACATTAGGTTGCCTCCACTTATCTTCGACTTTGACATTTGTCAGCTTGTCAATTGGTCAGTTTGTGGATTTGACAAAACGTTGTTCCACCATATCTTTCGAATGTGATGAAGAAACTTAATGATTTATGTGCCAAATGACCCCCTGTGCTTTCTTCCCCCCCCTAAAAAAAAGGGAAATATGAAAACCATTCTTAAGCTATATCTACAAAACCGAAAGTAATAAGCAATACATCAAATGAATACTTCTGACATGGGGAATGTCACAGGCTATGAAAAATCGACCCCCCCCCCTTCTTTCTCCTCCCCCTAAAAAAAGGGTGGGTGGGGAGAATGAAAATGATTGTTCCCCTATATCTCCTAAATGCAAGTGCAGAAAGTAATGAGCTATGTGTCAAATGAAAGCTTGTGATGCAGGGAGTATCGTAGGCTATAAAAAAGAAAGACACTCAGTGCCTTCTTTCCCCCCCTAAAAAACAAATGCGAAAGTCGTTCTACTGTATCTTCCGAACATCTTTTTAAAATTTCTCCCTCTCTTTTAGGGAAGGAAAGAAATGGACGTAGTTCAAGGTACCCTTAACCCTTCTAATGTCCAGTTGAAAAACTGGTTTCCATCCAGAGGACAAGCTATTTTCTCCCTATAAATAATATAATAAATAAATACCCCCTCAAGCAGCTGCTTGCCACAGAGGTCTGACAGGAGCATGTCAGTTTATATGCCATAGTAGAAGGTCTGTGAGGATGGCAGGACCTCAGCAGATAAATGACACAAACAGCCATGCCTTACCTGGGGCTCGAACCCAGGTCCCTTAGATCAGTAGCCAAGCGCGCTAACCACTCGGCCATGGGACGGCTCTTTCTCCCTATACTTAGCCAAAAAAAAAAATTCAATTTAGAACGTTTGCCAAATAACCAATGAAAGGAATTATGACATGTTATATGCCAAATTAATCATCATTTAATTCTTGATTTTTTTGCAAATAAAATATTTAACAAAAAAGACAAGTTTTATTTTAATAGGGCTTTTATAGAGTAAAAAAAATACCTGTAGTAAAAAAAAATGCATTTGGCAACACAAAAAATTATTTAAAAAACACTAATAGAAATGATTAAGATGCACATAAATAGAAGGGCTATTTCTGAATGGCAAAAAAAAAATTTTTTTTGTTTAAACATTTCTTCCATTTTGTAATTTTTTTCTCTGCATCATAGTTTTAGAAAATTCAGGCTTGTTGCAGAGTACAATAAACAAGTCAAATTTAGAATAGTTTTAATAAATAACTAATTAACAAAAATAGGTCATGTTATATACCAAATTAAAGAGAATTTAATACTGAATTTTATTGAAATATAAAATATGAACACTGTAATAACAAATTTTAATAACGCTTTTTTACAGTGGTATACCGAAGTGGTATACTTCATAATTACTTCCAAAATCTTTTATTTTTAAAAATAGCAGTTTTTAGTTAATTATCAGGAGATTTTAGAAATTTTAAAGAAAAATTGTTGATAATAGTTCAAATCAAACTTCTGAGCTTAAATTAGGAGATTACTTCAGTATAGAATAATGTTAACAAATTGGCAATCCTTTATATTGCTTCTAAGAAATGGCAATCAGATAAAATAAAAATAAATAAATACCCCCTCAAGCAGCTGCTTGCGGCTTTAACAAATTATTTATGTCATAGTTTAATAAATTACACACCAAATAAAAAAAGAAAATATTATTTATCAAGTCTGAATGATTAATTTTTATAAAATATGTATAAAAAACTTTAAAACGGTAAGTTTTATTTTTTTAAAATCGAATTTTTTTGTTGTATTAAAAATAGATATATATATATGTCTGTGGCCTCTCATTTCGAATTCTGCAAACACAGATGTCCTGGGCACTGGAATGGTTAATTCTCCCCATGTCAGAAGTTTCTAAACCAAAAGTTGGAATTTCCTCGCACCGATAACTGAACTTTTCAAATCACTTAGTACCCACCAGAGTCCCTCAGATACAATTTTCCAGGCATATTTAACCCTCTGACTGCTGTATGAATCATATATGAATATGAGCAAATTAAGTATGAATCATATATGATTCAAACTTAATTTGCTCCTGGGGCCGTGTGAATCATCCGTGCTTCACATACAAATTTGTAGTTCAGGGCACGTGAAGTACACATGATTCACACTTTCAAAGTTTGTTTTTAAGCAACAAATTTATAAAAATTATATAAACTTATATTGTATAGCAATTTAAGACCAATTTTAGTTGATTTAACCAAAAAAAAAAGACGTGGCCCCAGGACTCAAACAATTTTAACATTGCAGCAGTCAAAGCGTTAACTTATAGCAAAAGAAAATTAACTATGAGCTGAGGTGCATAAAAAATGCAAAGGTACTAAAAAATTATTGTTATTAAACAAAATTATTCATTACTTAACATAATATTTAAAACATTTATTAATTATTTGTATATACTTTTAGTAGCTTTTGCATATTTTTTAAATTAAGCCAATGAATAAATATTTTGTGGAAAAAATTTCACCAACATATAGGACTTGAACCCACATCTCGCCAGAAACATGCCAAAGTATTCTACAATTGAACTAATGCCAGCTATGTCTTTTTACCCCTATGTAAGATTTTAAATTCTTCCTGGGAATTCAGCACCTACAGTTGGCATGATCTATGATCTCGGGTGGCAGCTATTTCTGAGTTCATAGATGGTGCCAACTGTAGCACCGAAAATCTCAGTGAAGATTTAAAATCCTTAAATTAGAGGAAAAAAATGACAGAGCTAGCATTAGTTCAATGGTAGAATACTCTGGCATGTTTCTGGGGAGATGGGTGGTTCAAGTCCCATATGGCAGGAAAATTTTTTCCACAAAATATTTATTGATTTTTAGATGTTAAAGAGTCATCAAGTAATGCTGTGATTGTCATTTATGCTTAAGTTAGTAATTTTAACTTCCAATACAAATTTAGTTTTGAAGCTTTCATTTTAATAAGGAATCTCATGTTCCTCTTGTGCTTAATTAGAATGACTTCAATATCCATGAACACTCATGCTTGTGACCCAACAAACTGAACAATGAGTTTATCACACGGAATCAGAAAGAAATTAGTTTGATGCATTCATTATTTAAAATTTATTGGTGGCAACAGTTATTTTGAATAATTTTCAACTGTTAACGTTAAGTCTGGGGATTTTAAGAAATTCAAACCTACCCACCCCAATTTCAGTTCACTCCAGCAGATTCGCAAATAGCCTATGTTCCTTCCCCCAGTACATGCAAAGTTTGAATTCCTCTAGCTCTTCTGGGGGCCAAGTGCATAAGTGGACAGACACACACACAAACTTTTTTCTTTATATATTAGATATACATCATCATCATCATCCTCAAGCAGCCATGGGCTAGCAATTTAAGACCAATTTTAGTTGATTTAACCAAAAAAAAAAGACGTGGCCCCAGGACTCAAACAATTTTAACATTGCAGCAGTCAAAGCGTTAACTTATAGCAAAAGAAAATTAACTATGAGCTGAGGTGCATAAAAAATGCAAAGGTACTAAAAAATTATTGTTATTAAACAAAATTATTCATTACTTAACATAATATTTAAAACATTTATTAATTATTTGTATATACTTTTAGTAGCTTTTGCATATTTTTTAAATTAAGCCAATGAATAAATATTTTGTGGAAAAAATTTCACCAACATATAGGACTTGAACCCACATCTCGCCAGAAACATGCCAAAGTATTCTACAATTGAACTAATGCCAGCTATGTCTTTTTACCCCTATGTAAGATTTTAAATTCTTCCTGGGAATTCAGCACCTACAGTTGGCATGATCTATGATCTCGGGTGGCAGCTATTTCTGAGTTCATAGATGGTGCCAACTGTAGCACCGAAAATCTCAGTGAAGATTTAAAATCCTTAAATTAGAGGAAAAAAATGACAGAGCTAGCATTAGTTCAATGGTAGAATACTCTGGCATGTTTCTGGGGAGATGGGTGGTTCAAGTCCCATATGGCAGGAAAATTTTTTCCACAAAATATTTATTGATTTTTAGATGTTAAAGAGTCATCAAGTAATGCTGTGATTGTCATTTATGCTTAAGTTAGTAATTTTAACTTCCAATACAAATTTAGTTTTGAAGCTTTCATTTTAATAAGGAATCTCATGTTCCTCTTGTGCTTAATTAGAATGACTTCAATATCCATGAACACTCATGCTTGTGACCCAACAAACTGAACAATGAGTTTATCACACGGAATCAGAAAGAAATTAGTTTGATGCATTCATTATTTAAAATTTATTGGTGGCAACAGTTATTTTGAATAATTTTCAACTGTTAACGTTAAGTCTGGGGATTTTAAGAAATTCAAACCTACCCACCCCAATTTCAGTTCACTCCAGCAGATTCGCAAATAGCCTATGTTCCTTCCCCCAGTACATGCAAAGTTTGAATTCCTCTAGCTCTTCTGGGGGCCAAGTGCATAAGTGGACAGACACACACACAAACTTTTTTCTTTATATATTAGATATACATCATCATCATCATCCTCAAGCAGCCATGGGCTATGGAGGTCCAACCACACTGTGCAATTTAGTTCTCCAAGCAAGTCTGTCCTAAGCTACATTTACTGCATCTGGTCACTCACTGCACACCAATTCTAATAAGGTCCTGTTTGACATTGTCTGCCCACTGCATACTAGGTCTCCCCCTCTTTCTGAGGCCTTTAAGCACAATGTTCATAACCCTATTCGCCAATCTATAATTATTCATACAGGCAACATAGCCAAACCAACGGAGTCTCTCTCTGCACAATATATTGTTCATAAGAGGTTGCCCACTCCTTTCCTTAACCTCAACATTACTTGCAAAGTTGAACCACCCAATGCCCAAGATAGGTTGTAAGCATCTAGAATCAAAAGAATCTAGTTTCCTGTTATCTTGTTTACAAAGTGTCCCATTATAGAGTCTAATTTTAGTCTTTACGTGTATACGCCTATTTCTCCACTCTCTCCATAGATTCTTAAGAGTCCTGGCAGCAATCCCTATTTGTCTGTTAATCTCATGCCGCACATCACCATTATCTGTTACATAGCTCCCAAGATAATTAAATTGTGACACCTGCTCAAGACTGCAACCATTCAGATTAACTGAATCACAGCCTGCCTGACCAATTTTCATCACTTTAGTTTTCTCTCTGTTTATAACCAAACCTTCTCTACTACCAGTCTCATCAACAGCTCAAATGAAAGAGTTCATCTCAACATCATTTGCCAAAAGGGCTAAATCATCAGCATAATCTAAATCAGAAATTTTCGTATCTCCAGTCCATTTAAGGCAAAAATCTTTCCCTTGAAGTGAATTTTGCATAACATAATCAATAACCAAGCTACAGAGAAAAGGAGACAAAATGCACCCTTGCCGAACACCAGAAGTAATGTTAAACCAATTACTACAAGCCTTACCAACTCTCACATGTGACTCAGTGTTATTATAGAGAGCTTTCATTATGTTAACTAACTTGTCTGGTATACCATATAATCTCACAATCAACCACAAATTATGATGATCAACAGAGTCGAAAGCCTTTTTGAAATCAACAAAGCTAGCAACCAAAGGTTTCTGAAACTAAACATTTCTCAAGAATCTGCCTAAGTGAAAATATCTGATCCACACATCCCCTACCACTTTTGAATCCACATTGCTCATCACGCAATTGCCTGACAACCACATTCTTAATTCTATTAAGCACAATTATGGAAAGAACTTTATCTGGAACAGAGAGTAGGCTGATACCCCTATAGTTATCACAAGAACTGCGATCACCTTTTTTGAAAATAGGGATAACAATAGCTCTGGTAAAATCCTTCGGAACCATGCCTTTATTATAAAAGATATTCAGAATTTCAGTCATCCAAGTGGTAACCGAAACATTCCCAGCTTTAAGCATTTCCGTAGTAATTTCATCTACTCCTGGGGATTTATGAAGTTTAAGTTTAGAAATAGCCAAAATAACTTCAGATTGTGTTATAGGACCAACATTAAAGCCACCAATGCATCTATCATCATTTTAAACAATAGGAGTAGAACTAACCACATTGTTTAGAACATCACCGAAATTCTCAGCCCACCTAGCCATGACAGAATCCTCCCCTTCTATATAACCTTACCTTGTTTATCCTTCAATCCCTGCATACCTGTACTTTTTCTACCACACAAAACATTATCTGGTACAGCTCTCTGCTGTTGTGCTGTCTAACATTCTTCCTCAGCTTTGTCAGCCATGCCATCAAGCCAAAGATTCTTATCAGCAGCTAACTGATCCTTTACACATGTATTAAGTTCTCTGCAATGCTTTCTATTAGGACTAGTAGGGTATTGATTAAGGACATTCCTGCAGTTCCTTCTTTCTGAAATAAGCTCAAGTGCCTTATCATTCAAATAATTCTGCCTCCTCTTCTCCTTTCTTCCTAAAAGAGTACTGTTAGTGTCCAAAAAAGCCTGTTTAGAATGGTCCCATTCTTCCTCAACTTCAGTAGTAAGCATACCATGACTGTCATAATGACTAAGTAACCTATCATGGTAAGCTTTGGCTATAACAGGGTCTTTCAGAGCTTCAGTATAAAAAGCAAATTTTTTAACCCTAGCACAACACTTTTTAAGAGTAAGTTGCAAGACACTTTTAACAAGGTAATGGTCAGATCCAATTTCAGCTCCCCTATATGACCTGGTATTCCTAACAGAACTATCCCATTTGCTGTTAATTAATACATAATCAATCACATTCTTATGCAGCCCATCAGGTGAAACCCATGTGTACTTATGTATGCCATGGTGTTTGTAATAAGTGTTAGTTATTCTGAAACCATTGAGTTTACTTACCTGTAGGAGACATTGCCATTGCAGCTACCAATACCAAAAGGGCCTATTACCCCTCCCCAAAGGTCAGTCAGTACCAACTTTGGCATTGAAGTTACCTAGAACAAGAGTAATATCTCCTTTCTTGACAGAATTCAAAATATCCTAAAGTTGTCCATAAAACCTATCCTCCTCATCGGCATCCTCAGTGGGGGCATAACAGCAGATAACATTCGTCTTTAATGCTTGTCTGAAATTTTGCTGTAATAAATCTTTCATTAATGCACTTATATCCTAGAAGAGCATCACTAGCGTGTCTGCTGAGAAGCAGACCAACGCCTTTGGTGATGCTTATTGTCGTCCCTCCCTGAAAAGAGAAATTTAAGATTATTTTTAAGAATCTGTCCATCTGGTCTCTTACAAGCCGAGAATATCTAAATTATAATGGTGGAATTCTTGTGTGAGGACATCAAGAGAAAAAGCTCATTAAATCAGGTGAGCATGGGGGCCAGGCAACTGGTCCAGCACGCCCATGAACACACCTTCCATAATGGGAAGGCGCCCCCATCATGTTGAAACCATATGTTGCGTCTCACATTTGCTGGAACATGAGCAAGTAAGCCTCGTATAATCTGTTCCAGAAAGATTAGATACTTCACGGAGGTCATGGGGGATGGTAAAAGGTATGGCCCGACTAAGCAGTCGCTGACCAAACCTGCCCACACATTTACTGCGAAACGATGTTGTGACGCATGGGTGCACACACCGTGGGGGTTCTCGTGAGCACATAAATGCGCATTGTGCTGATTGAATACGCCATCCCGAGTGAAACTGACCTCATCAGTAAACCAAACATAAGCTGGGAAATTCACATCTTGAGCACTTTCTTGGAGATACCACTGCGCAAAACGCTCACGTGCAGGATGATCTGCGGGGAGAAGTAACTGAACCCTTTGGAGATGAAAGGGGTGTAAGGACTCGCCGTGCAAAACACGCTGTACACTGCAACAAGACATTCCTAAGTCAGAGGCAACGGCACGGTGCTGGTACTAGGATTAGTCTCCACGGCATCCAACACACTTTCTTCCATGGCGGGAGTATGCGTCGATCGTGGCCTGCCCTCACTTCTGCTACCTCTTAATGACCCATAATCGCACAAATTTTGATGCGCACGAGCAAACAAACGGTGGCCTGGTACATGTCTGTGTGGGAAGCGTTCTTGATACATTCGTTGGGTGGCTCGTCCGTTGCCCTCAGCTATTCCATACATTAAGTGCATGTCTGCCAGCTTCCTGTTCGAATACCTTTGCATGCTCTTCGTAAGCCGACTACTGCTCTAATGAGGAAATCCGAAATTTCCCCTCTAGCGTACTGATGAACTGCCTATTGACTTATGGTGATGTTTCTGGTTATGGGTTCCTATGCAATTCTCATTCCTTTAGATGTTATCTACCTCCCCTATAAGCTTGTACCTATATTTTTGAGACATCCTGTATATATAAGAACATTTTTAATTCAATTCCCTATCATTTTGGATTCTGTCAACATATATAAACGACCTGAACACAGGAAGGGTTAACATACTTTACACACCTTGCATACATTCCATTGCCATCTAGCGAGCTGAACACTGTAAACTGCACAGGTATCAAAATCTGTAGCTTAGCAGTATGGTCTGATTAAAAATGTTGTCTCCAATGAGATTTATTTTTTGGGCTTTGTTCAAGTGAAGAAAGAAAAGCCTTCATTTAGTGAGTGATATGCTTTGATTAAAAATATAAGTAATAAATAAACTCTTCATATTTGGTATTTACCTATAAATTACCACTTTGAAGTCGATTTAAATTTTAGAGGAAAAATTTTCTTGAGCCAGGTGGGATACGAACCCACAACCTCCTGATAACATGTCAGGTGCTCTGGACCACTGAGCTACCAGCCACCAATCAAGATGTCCTCGAATTGATGATATGAACCTTTTCAACCTACGTTACATCATATGTAGGGAATGTTCCGGCAATTTTTGCCCAAGCAGCAGATACATGCCATATATATGGAAGTGTTTCCTTACAAGTTATACAGTTGACAAGTAATAAATAAACGACATATTTGATATTTACCTATAAATTACCACTTTGAAGTCTACTTAAATTTTAGAAAAAAAAATTGTCTTGGATGAATGAGGAAATTTTGATTGGCAGCCAGTAGCTCAGTGGTCCATAGCACCTGACATGTTATCAAGAAGTCATGGGTTCATATCCCACCAGGCTCAAGACAATTTTTCCTCTAAAATTTAAATCAACTTCAAAGAGGTAATTTACAGATTAAAAATATTGTATCCAAGAAGATTTTTTTTTGGGGCTCTTTTTAAGTGCCAAAGGGACATTTAGGTATTCGTTAGTGATATCCACTGTTGAAAGAAGTGACTTCTGTTGGTGATTTTGTGCATAAATGATTCTTGTTTAGCAATATGTGCAATTCAGAAAACATGTATTAGATGCAGTTACTTTTGGTGGTATTCTTTCATATGCTAAACCAAAATTTTATGTTTAGAAATAAGATAATTCGTTTCAGCATATTCACCTTTTAATGTGCCTTCACTGACTCAATTTGAGTTTTAGGCCATTAGCAGTATAATATGTCGCAGAACAAAATACACAGAATTAGCATATTCTGAGAAATATGCTATTTCTATGCATTTTTTCACTACTTAATGCTGTATATTTAGTGTCAGTTTACTTTATAAAAATAATTTAGAGAAGTGATTTTGATGTTTATTGTGGAAAAAAATTTCATCAGGTGGTTGTCCTCAGCCAGAGATGGCGCAGCTTCAGAAACAAAAGACATCAAAGAGTAAAGTATGATGTAGAAATGTAACGTTAGAATAACTGAGTTGTTGGTGGCCTAAGGTTCCAAGATTCGTGTCTTTTGGGTGGATAATGTGAAGTCACAAGGCAAGAGTGAGATTTAACTTGAATGCGATATTTATGTTTCGATATTTTGTCATTCTTGGCTAATTTGTAGAAATGATCATAGGTAAGTGGATATGTAAAATATTTATTTTATGATAGGTTGAAAAAAATAAAAATAAATAAATACCCCTTCAAGCAACTGCTTGCCACAGAGATCTGACAGGAGCCTGCCAGTTTATTTGCCAAAGTACAAGATCTGGGAGGATGGCCGGACCTCAGCATGAAAATGACATATACATCCATGCCTTACCTGGGGCTCGAACATCCCTTAGAACAGTAGCCAAGTGCGCTAACACTTGGCCATGATATTTCTTCCTTTTTTTTGAAATATGGTAAGTAATAAGTTATTGAAGGTATTTAAGAATTGAAATTATGAAATTTATGGAGTGTTATTGAAAGTGTTAATTAACTGTTTTGTGTTGTTATGGCCAGGTCCAGGGGCATAGTGAAGGGATTATGGTTGCCCCCCCCCCCCCCATTACCACCACCATAGTCCCTTCACTACACCTACAGGGGAGAGAGTGAAAATTTTAAAACTCAGAAATCAAATTTTGCTAACTAAGAAAATGAGTACTTTATGTAAATTAAATTTCGTTTCTGTCGGGATTTTGTTGGGGGAGGGGGGGGGGTGACAACCCCTCAAGATTTTGCATCAATTTTGCCATAATTTTTACATCTCACCTAAATTATGTCATTTTGAATTTATAATATAATCCCAATTTTTCAACTCACCTGTATTTTACCAAATTTTACCAACTGCCCTAGATTTTGCCAACTCCACTTAATTTTACAAAAACAATCCCAATTGCTACAACTCACCTGTATTTTACGAAGTCACTTCAAATTTTGCCAACTCCCCTAGAATTTGCCAAGTTGCCTTGATTTTGTTAACTCTTCTTAATTTCACGAAAACAATCCCAGTTTTCATAACTCATCTGTACTTTACTAATCAGTTTCAAATTTTGCCAACTCCCCTCGATTTTACAAAAAAAAAAAATCAAAATTTTTACCACTCACCTGGATTTTACCATGTCACTTTGAATTTTGCTAACTCCAATTTACTTTGTGGGGGAGCCTCCCCCCCATAGCAACACCCCTGGCCAGGCCATTCAAAAGTGGGAGTTAGGTAGCTTCTTGTGGTATGGGGGAAACTTTTACTTAAGTTATTTGGGTTAAGGTTTGAGGGAGTGTTTGGAACTCTTTTTAATTATATATTTGTGTTTCTTAGGGCATAGAAGGAGTTTTATTGAGAGCATGGAAGAAAATATAGTGGTAAAAATTAAAAAGTTTTTATGGGGTGTTCAGATTTTATGAGAATGGTTTTTGGGGAAATGTACAGTACGTTTTCAGATGATTCTAATGCAGTAGGGGGTGGGGTAAATAAATGTTTGGCAAAAGACTGAAGTTTTTATTTATGAGAGTGAACATGGTGGTTATAAGGAGCACATGCATTTGATTACAGTAGTTTGGGACAAATTGAGTGATTATTATTAGTTACGTATAGTATAATTATTAGTGTATTATAGTAGAAAAGACAGTGGTTTAAGTCACAGTACTGATTTAAAATTAATAAACTTACTCTATATTACTGTAATGGTCAGAAAAGCTGAGACAATTAGTGGAATTATTATCTATGAAATCACCTTGGTTTTTTCCTTGGGATGATATCTGATAAATAAGAGAAGCTATCGTCTTATGGTGGATATGAGTGATCTTGTTGGGGATTCTATTGCAGGGTTGAGATCAATTTGGAAGTGGCACAGAGAGCCGAAATATGCTGATGGAATCTATGATTTGCTGCATGTTAACCAATGTTTTTGTAGATTTCCAGCATGTCACAACTTTTCCAATAATACAATTAAAAGACTTCCTTGCTCAAAAATTAATTTAAAATAATTTAAAAATTCTCTGTCATTGAGCAATAAAATTTCAGAGTTTATCCTTCAAACTATTTGGATGTTGAAAGTTCTTAGGAATTGGATGGATTTGGATGTTGAAAGTTCTCAGTACATAACATCACTTCACTGAAGACGGAGCGCTGTCTTTGCTCCGAAAAGCTTCTGAGAGTTTTTCTCCTAAGAACTTTCAACATCCAAATAGTTTGAAGGATAAACTCTGAAATTTTATTGCTCAATTACAGAGAATTTTTAAATTATTTTAAATTTTCCAATAATGTATCCTAACACATGTGCTTCACATTTCGCACTGTTGCTCCAATGCATCATCAGCCAAAATAGTTGTTTTGCAGCAGTCATAGATGTTAATGTGCTGTGGTCAGTGTTTGTTAGGTTCAGAGCCCATTGGTAGAGTAGTAGGTGGTAGTACTTGTGGTGCCCTCTACTGAGGGGTTTATTTATGCAAAAGTGTGATGTATTATTTGTGGTAGTTATCCAGGTGTGCATGTAGCAATAGCAGGTACAGGGGTGAGAGGTTGCCTAATTTAATTTAATGTTCTTTATTTCCACTTAAAAGTGGGAAAAAGACAGTGCTGGCATTAGTTCAATGGTAGAATACTCTGGCATGTTTCTGGAGAGACATGGTTAAAATCCCACACATCAGCAAAACTTTCTCCACAAAAACCTTTATTGATTTATTGACATTAAAGTCAACAGGTAACTCTGTTAATATTACTTATTGCGATAAAAATTCCAGGTTAGAATGATGGTGAATATTTTTTGTTGCATTTGGTGATTAAAATAACTTAAAATTCTCTGTGGTTGAGCAATAAAATTTTGAAGTTTATCCTTAAAACTATTTGCATGCTAAAAGTTTTAAGGAGAAAACTAAGCTTTTCAGAGCAAGGATAATGCTCCATCTTCAGTGAAGTGACATTAGGGCTGTTTAGAGTTATTTTTAATTAATTTCTGAGCAAAGAAGGTCCTATTAATTGCGTGTTTGATGATGATATTTAATTCCAGAAGTCAGCACGTTTGGTTACTGATTTAAGGGACCTGGATTGGATTGTTTTACCTCTGAGCGGCACTTTTTTGCACACCATTGGCTAAATGGCCAGGCCACAAGGATCCCAAAGGCTCAGAGAAGGTTGGGGGAGGAGACCCACTGGAACAGCTGTTGGGAGACAGATGGTAGCCTCCCGTCAAGGCCATCCAGCGTGTTCTTTAACGTGCGCAGGGTATGGCTCTCCCACACACGGGGCCATGGCTTAACGTCCCATCCGACGGACGGCGGTCTTTCCAAGCCCGTCGATGTCCCCTACTGACCGTGGACAGGGCGGGGAATTTTGCGGAGATAAATCTCAACGCTGACCCAGCTGGGACTCGAACCTGGGAACTACAGATTACGAGCCTGGCGCGCTACCGACTGAGCCACCCCCGCCCCTTAAGGGACCTGAGTTTGAGCCCTGGGTAAGACATGGATGTATGTGTCGTTTTTCTGCCGAGGTCCTACCATCCTCTCAGACCTTTTACTACGGCATATAAACTGACAGGCTCCTGTCAGACCTCTGTGGCAAGCAGCTGCTTGAGGGGGTATTTATTTCATTTATTTAGGGTTGTCAGAAGCTGAAAATATGAAAAGAGAGCATTTCCCAAAAATTTCTTTAAAAAAAAAAAGAGGCACACAAAATTTAAATTGTCGACAAGTATATAAAAAATCATATTTTTATAATTTATAAAATCAACATAGGGCCACTGAATGATATGCAGAGAATGTGAATACAATAAAGGAGTTATAATAACATTACTATATTTACTATAGCATCCCATGCAGAATATTTGCTCGCGCTAGTCATTTTCTGATGTTCAAAGCCCTCTCCCGGGGACAAAGGTCCTCTGGAAGAAAGCTGCATACAGGTGACCTTGAACGTTAAAGAAAGAAGGCTTTGTTTTATATTAATTACATTTCACATTTTAATAACAGAAACATATTCTTAGCTAGAACGGTCAAAATAAATAAAATAAATTATGTACCTTTTATATTTGATCTGTTGTTGTAAAGTTATGTGTGAAGTCTAGCTGCTTCTTGTCCTGTGGTGTGATCATTCCTCAACGTTGTTGCTGGGGTTGCCAGCATGTCGAGTGAGTCACTACACATCATATTTCATAAAAACATTTTTTATACAGAAAAGAGGATATTTCAGTACAAAAAAGATTAAAAAAAAAAGATCCAAGGAAAAAGAGATGCTGTGGTAACCCTAGTTCTATGGGGGGTTTTATAATGCAGATGGGCAGTGTATTGATCCTGATTTTCCTATTTTTAAGATTTCTTGTCTCCGATTGGATTAATTCTGGTGTTTGTCTTTGTTTAGATAAATTTTTGTATGTGCGATTTGTTTAAGGAATTCAGTTTTTGGAAAAAAATTTGTAGAATATTTCAAATATTGGGAAAAGAGGGAGGTGGTTGGAGCAATTTGTAGTATGTAGGAACGCAACTGTTGTTTTACTGGAAAATTTGGTATGTTGCATTTGTTTAAAATGCAAATTAATATTACTTTGGTAAGAGTATATTGTGTTTGATGTAAAACCAGAGCTATCATTTCCATGGTAAACACTTTTTTTTTTCTAGAACCTGCTGTTTGGGTCAGGGTCTGGGGGTATTGGGGGAATCACAAAAAAAAAAGTCTTTTGTTACATTGTGTAAAAATGGCGCCCTAGTATTGTAAAGTGAATTGCTGTCAAGAATGGCTTTTTGTTTGTAACTGTTGCCATCAGTGAGTGGGAGGTTGGGCTTTTAGTTAAAACTTATCAGCAAATTACACTAAAAAAAGGATGATGGCATTGTATCATAACTGTCGATCAAGAACATGGTTCGATGGGTCATTTTATACAAGAGATCGAAATTATTTGGTGGCCCAAGAAAATTCTCATTTGGGACAACTCTGGCCACAGGCTGTATTTGCATGTTGTGCAGGCCTGACCTAAATTTTATAATTCATTTTAGCATCTCTGATCTAAAACTGGAGTGACATGCTGGTGCTCAAAAGAGATGCAAGTTCAGATGTTAAAGCTCCCAGGGTCATTCCATGTCAAATCAACCAAAATTTTGGAAAAAGTTCACCACCCATCACATGTTCATTGAGTCACAACACATCACATTTCATAAAAATATCTTTGATAGCAAAAAAGAGAACTTTCTTCTGTAATGTTCAAAGTCACCTGGATGCAGCTTTCTTCCAGAGGACATTTGTCCCCGGGAGAGGGCATTGAACATTGCAAAATGACTAGCGCGAGCAAATATTCTGCATGAGATGCTATAGTAATTTTATTATAACTACTTTATTGTATTCACATTCTCTGTATATCATTCAGTGACCCTATGTTAATTTTATAAATTATAAAAATATGATTTTTTTATATACTTGTCGACAATTTAAATTTTGTGTGTCCTCTTTTTTTTTTAAGAAATTTTTGGGAAAAGCTCTCTTTTCATATTTTCAGCTTCTGACAACCCTAAATAAATGAAATAAATACCCCCTCAAGCAGCTGCTTGCCACAGAGGTCTGACAGGAGCCTGTCAGTTTATATGCCGTAGTAAAAGGTCTGAGAGGCTGGTAGGACTCGGCAGAAAAACGACACATACATCCATGTCTTACCCAGGGCTCAAACTCAGGTCCCTTAAATCAGTAACCAAGCGTGCTAACTTCTGGAATTAAATATTATCATCAAACGCAATTAATAGGACCTTCTTTGCTCAGAAATTAATTAAAAATAACTCTAAACAGCCCTAATGTCACCACATAATGTCACTTCACTGAAGATGGAGCGCTATCCTTGCTCTGAAAAGCTTAGTTTTCTCCTTAAAACTTTTAGCATGCAAATAGTTTTAAGGATAAACTTCAAAATTTTATTGCTCAACAACAGAGAATTTAAATTATTTTAATCATCAAATGCAACAAAAAACATTCACCATCATTCTAACCTGGAATTTTTATCACAATAACTAATATTAACAGAGTTACCTGTTGACTTTAATGTCAATAAATCAATAAAGGTTTTTGTGGAGAAAGTTTTGCTGATGTGCAGGATTTGAACCATGTCTCTCCAGAATCACGCCAGAGTATTCTACCATTGAACTGGGGCGGGGGTGGCTCAGTTGGTAGCAAGCCAGGCTCGTAATCTGCAGTTTCCAGGTTCGAGTCCAGCTGGATCAGCGTTGAGACTTATCTCTGCAAAACTCCCCACCCTTGGTCAGTAGAGGACACCGATGGGCTTAGAAAGGCTGCCATCCATCGGATGGGACATTAAGCCATGACCCCATGTGTGGGAGAGCCATAACCTATGCACATTAAAGAACACCTGGATGGTCTTGATGGGAGGCTACCATCTGTCTCCCAACAGCTGTTCCAGTGGGTCCCCTCCCCAAACTTTCTCTGAGCATTCGGGGTCCTTAAGACCTGGCCATTTAGTCCATGGTGTGCAAAAAAGTGTGGCTCAGAGGTAAAACAACCAAACCTACCATTGAACTAATGCCAGCACTGTCTTTTTTCCCACTTTTAAGTGGAAATAAAAACATTAAATTAAATTAGGTAACCTTCCACCCCTGTACCTGCTATTGCTAGATACACACCTGGATAAACACACCACTACCACAAATAATACACCACATTTTTGCATAAATAAACTGCTCAACAATATAACAAAACTTTAATTTCTGTCTCTCAAACCGCTCAATAGAGGGCACCACAAGTACTACCACCCACTATTCTACCCGATGGGCTCTGAACTTAAACACTGACCAGCACATTAACATCTGTGACTGCTGCAAAACAACTATTTTGCCTGATGATGCATTGGAGCAACAGTGCAAAATGCGTAGCACATGTGTTAGGATACATTATTGGAAAAGTTGTGATGTGCTGGAAATCTACAAAAACACTGTTTAACATGTGCAGCAAATCGTAGATTCCATCAGCATATTTCGGCTCTCTGTGCCACTTCCAAATTGATCTCAACCCTGCAAGAGAATCCCCAAGAAGAACAATGGCAAAATCAAGAACATATGTGAACTCATAATCACAAGATCACTCATATCCACCACAAGACAATAGCCTCTCTTATTTATCCGATATCATCCCAAGAAAAAAACCAAGGTAATTTCATAGATAATAATTCCAACTAATTGTCTCAGCTTTTCTGACCATTACAGTGACAGAGTAATTAATTAAAAAAATTTTTTTTTTTTTTTTATGTAAAACCAGAGCTAACATTTTCATGGTAAACACTTTTTTTCTGTCTAGAAACTGCTGTTTGGGTCAGGGTTTGGGGTATTGTGGGAATCACAAAAAAGACTGTTTTGTTACATTGTGTAAAAATGGTGCCCAAGGATTGTAAAGTGAATTGTTGTCAAGAATGGCTTTTTGTTTGTAACTGTTGCCATTAGTGAGTGGGAGGTTGGGCTTTTAGTTAAAACTTATCAGCAAATTACACTAAAAAAAGGATGATGGCATTATATCATGAACTATCGATCAAGAACATGTGGATGGGTCATTTTATACATGAAATGAAAATTATTTGGTGGCCCAAGAAATTTCTCATTTGGGACAACTCTGGCCCACAGGCTGTATTTCCATGTTGTGAAGGCCTGACCTATATTTTAAAATTTGTTTTTAGCATCTCTGATCTTAAACTGGATCAATATGCTGGTGATCAAAAGAGCAGTAAGTTCAGATGTTAAAGCTCCAAGGGTCATTCCATGTCAAATCAACCAAAATTTTGGAAAAAGTTCACCACCCATCACAGATTTTAATGATATTTGGCATAGATCTCAGTACACATAAAGATGTCTAAACTGTCGGAAATATTTTTTCGGGCAAAATTTTTTTTGTAACGAGTTATAATTGTTTAACCTAAGGGGAAAATATTAAAATTGTGACTAAATGCTTTTCTTTTTTTTTCTTTGCTTCTATGGTAGATGAGAAGACCAAATTTGGTGTACTGATGTAGATTTGGATTATAAATTCATAAAAAAAATAAAAATCAAATTTAAAGAATGTAATACAATTTTGAAAAAAACAAAAACAAAACTGAATTTTAAAATGTGAAAAAAAGTGATGTGGCACCAAATATAAAAAATTGAAACCGACATGTTGTTCATTATGCTCCATAGAAACATACAAAATTTGGAGTATGATCATTTCTTTGATAATGAGTAAAAAAAAATACTGAAATTTTACTAATGTTATGGTTAATGATGCACTTCAGGGGACCACACTGACGCTCTGTGCAATAGAAGAGATGCACGGGTAGTGGAGTGGACCACTACCAACGTGGTGTGATGCCTGTACTCAAGAGCAACTTTGTAACTCCAACCACTCCATCTAGCATTCCGCTGCTACTTGCATCTATTGATTAAAGTTCATATGCTTTTTTTACACACAAGTAAATGAAAAAGTCCAGTATTAAGAGGCAACAAATTTAAAAAAAGGATGATGGCATCTGTGACTGCTTAATTAGTTGTCAGGATCAGGAAAAACTGGGAACAGATGATGATGATGATTGGGAAAAAGCGGGACAGATTATTAAATGTTCTGACTTCAGTTGATATAACTTCAAAACAGTAAATTATGCTTTATTTTTGATCAATTGTCCTATAATTAAGAAAGTGCTTAATGCACTAGTGTACTCCAAACAAGCAAAGAACCAATAGCTCTTTAGGTGCCCTGGGCAAGAAAAAAAGATGCTCCTTAGAATTTAATGAGTAGAAAAAATTGCACATATGCAAGTTTGAATTTAGTTCATTTTAACGAAGTCGTATTCATTGTTGACGAAACAAATGCTATCGTAAAATGTGTTAATAATGAAGAATTTAGTCATAATAGACTATATAAACACTTAAACTGAAAAGGACTAAGCTACCGACATACTGATCAAGAGAATTGATTTTATGTTTTAATACGTTTTAGAAGTGCCAAGTACAAGTATTATGCAACTAAATTTATTTTGTGAAGTCTAGTAAATGAAAACAATTACAGTTTCTATTATTAGATTAAACCATCTGGCACTCACTTCTGCCTTGGCACTGCACTTGTTCTTAAGATAATATCAGCAAATAAATATTTTTCCTGAAAGATTAAAAAAATGGAGATAATCACGATTACACCAGCAGTTTTCACGTTTCAGAATAAATTTTTTCTCTTTGATTCTGATAGAACAATTCATAAAAAATAAAGCATAATTTACCCTTTTCAAGTTATACGAATTGAAGTCGGAACATTTAATAACCTGTCCCGGTTTTTACCGATCATATTACTAAATTTCTTGCCCTAAATAATGGACTTTTTCATTTGCCCATCTGTAAAAAAGGATATGAACTTTTCAGCAGTAAAGAATCACAGGATATGTCCCGTAGTCATTTTATTACATGATATGAACTTTTATCAATAGCAGCATTATAACTGCAAGTAGTAGAGGAATGCTAGTTCGAGTTACAAAGTTGCGCTTAAATGCAAGCAGCATACATGTCGGTAGCCTCACCTCTAGTGCGCATGTGCAAGAGCATCAATGTGGTACCCTGAAGTGCGTCATTAACCATGACATTAGTAAAATTTCAATATTTCTCTACTCATTATCAAAGAAATGACAATACTCCACATTTTGGACATTTCTATGGAGCATAATGTACAACATTTGTCAGTTTTAATTTTTTATATTTGGTGCCACATCACTTTTTTTCTCATTTTAAAACTTTCAGTTTTTTAATTTTTTTCAAAACTGTATTCCATTTTTTAAATTTTATTTTTGAAACAAATTTATAATTTAAATCTACATCCATACACCAAGTTTGGTCTTCTCATCTACCATAGAAGGAAAAAAAAAAACATTTAGTCACAATCGCAATGGTATATTTTCCCCTTAGGTTAAACTAGCGCTGTCCAACTAGCGGCCTGCACAAGGATTTTTGTGGCTCGTGAACAATATCAAATTTTGGCAGTAGTACAGATCACGGGTCTCAGCCGCCATTTTGTTTTTGACGCAACGTAACAAAACGGCCCTTTTAGTTGATTCCCACAACTCCCGAGACCCTAACCCAAACAGGGGTTTCTAGAAAAAAGATTGTTTTTTCATTACCATAGTAACGAAAAACCCGAGTTTATGTCAAACGCAACGTAACCATAGTAACACAAAATTGCGCTTTAAACAAACGTAAAAAAAAATTAAATTACCGCAAAAAAACCTCGTAACCGTTAATTACAGAATGAAAGCTCATAAAAGTGCCAAATCCAACAAAAAATAAAATAATGATTGCCTTCCCACATACAGTAAACCACTTCCACCATTCCCCCTCCCCTCTTTTCAAAACACAATACACTGCCGACCGAATTATAAAAAAGCCCCAACACTAAATAATGTCCTCCAAGACAACACAAACCAAAAAACATGAAAATCAGAAACAGTGCACTGCCGACCGAATTATAAAAAAGCCCCAAAACTAAATAATGTCCTCCAAGACAACACAAACCAAAAAACATGAAAATCGGAAACAGTGCACTGCCGACCGAATTATAAAAAAGCCCCAAAACTAAATAATGTCCTCCAAGACAACACAAACCAAAAAACATGAAAATCAGAAACAGTGCACCGCCGACCGAATTACAAAAAAGCCCCAAAACTAAATAATGTCCTCCCAGGCAACACAAACCAAAAAACATGAAAATCAGACACAGTGCACCGCCGACTAAATTATAAAAAAAAGCCCCAAAACAAAAATCTGACAAAAAAAAAACATCTTACAGCTCAAATAACCCTCCCCTAAATTACATTGTCATTTTACCTCTGAGCCCCACTTTTTCCCCTACACCATGGGCTAAATGGCGAGATCACATGAACCCCAAAAGCTCACAGTAGGTATGGGACCCACTAGAACAGTTGTTGGGAGATAGTAACTTCCTGTCATGGCCATCCAGCGTGTTCTTTAATGTACACAGAGTATAACTCCCACACACAGGCCATGGCTTAACATCCTAACCGACGGACGGCAGCCTTTCCAAACCCATCGGTGTCCCCTACTGTGAGCCGAGTTTGAAAATTTGCCGAGATAAATCTAAACGCTGACATAGCTTGGACTCGAACCTTGGAACTACAGATTACAAGCCTGGCATGCTACCGACTCCGCCACTCTCACCCCACCTCTAAATTTTTCATTCTTTCCTGACTCCATCAAAAACTGCCGTTTTTTCACACACTGACAATTCTACAATACCCAGAATTACTACATCAAAAAGTCGCCAGATGCTTCCACATATTAACGGTAAATCATATAACTAAATTTAAAAGACTCCTAAATATACAACAAAATTAATAAATCACTGTAAGACATTAATAATTACCATACTACACATAACTACTAAAAAACATTAAATTCACCCCAAACTATTCTAATGATATACATGTGTTCTTTACTATCGCCATTTTTAATCCCACATGCAAAAACTTGCATTCATTCCCCCAAGCATACTCCCCCACTACACGGGCCCCAAAATATCTTTAATAACTAATTATAAACCATATCTTACCAATTTAAAAAAAAAAAAGCTAGAACATATTAATTATTCATATCCTACCTATCACTGAACCCCCCCCCCCCCCCTATTAAATATATAATACAGACGCACTTACCTCTAACCACATAGGTATGTTATCCAAAGAAGTCATCAAGCAAAAATGGCGAAAAAAACCAAACGTAACTTCACACTCTCGTCAAATCACACACATAACACGCGACTCCACATTACGAACCCAAAAGAAACAAATCAAAGAGCCATAGGCCACCAACAACCAACAGTTACGTTTCTACGTCATACTTTACACTTCGGCATTACATGCCACTTGAGCAATGCCATCTATCGGCTGAGGACCGTAATCACTACACGGGCCAAAATTTTTACTTGAAATTTTTAAAAACTATCTGTAATCCACTATATAATTTTTTGTCAACTTATATTACTTTACTTGATATGCAGTCTTCATCTTACTCATTCTATTTGCAATTATTATTGCATTATTTCAACTTACTCATTCTATTCTTATTGCCCAACAACTATGGCCATTAAATTTATTAAATATTTGATATGATTTAGAAAATTTATATTGGTTTATTATTACTTATTATTTTTCGTATAAATAAAATAATTTTTTGAGGTGACATGAACTGACTTTCAATTATCTATCCTGTCCTATTTTTTTTTGGCCTGCGAAATATTGGCAAAAGAAAAAATGGCCCGCAGTCTCAGAGAAGTTGGACAGCACTGGGTTAAACGATTATAACTCTTTACAAAAATTTTTTGACTCAAAATGTTTTGGGCAATTAGACATATGTACTAACATTTATGCCAAAGATCACTAAAATCTGTGATGGGCAGTGAACTGTCCTGGTTGAATTGACATAGAATGACCCCTCCATTGGTTATCATTACAGACTATCATTTTGTGTTTCTACTAGCATGGTGGCTAAACCCTTCCAGTGTTCCCATCACTTACAGAAATCAACAGATTCCAAAATGATAGTGTAGAAATGGATACAGCCATTGTTAGTAAAACTTTGATATTTTAAAACTATAAATTCCTTTTGGTTTTATTTTTACATAAACATCTTATAAAAATATATACTTAGACTTAACAAATTTGCTTATGCTTTCAATTTGATCAGCTATAAAACATCCACACTATGGTTGTGATTACCATTTCTGAATACTGATTTTCAGTTTTACATTTATTTAAGTGCGAATAGAAATGTGCATGTTTATTATCACATGCTCAATTTATATTCGCAAATTTTGTTTCAACTGTGCCAATATTAATTAAACTTTTGCGCTGTGCTTTGACCTTTTAGTCCAATTATCTAATCACTGAAAAAATTTTCTAGTGAGTCATACAATACTGCAGTTGACCTACTTTCCTAAATACAACTGTACAAAGACCTAGAGAGTCAAAATCAAAATATTCAGACTGTAAACTGTATCATAGAAATGAATACATCTATGGCCTTGTAGAATTGGACACAGCAAGTGAAATTTTGTGAGAATATACTTTGTATGTCAGCAAGAACAAAAGAAAAATATCACACAAATTCTTTGAAGGCAGTGTCTGTACACCACTTCATTGAATATTAAGTATCTTAGCTTATTTTCTTTCATTTCAGCTGATATTTGGCTATTTATTCCTTTCTTTTACACCAATAATGTATACATATGCTACACCAATAATGTATACATATGCGTTATTACACTGCCATGAACACATGTTTCTAGGGCAAACGTACTTTCGGACTATTATATATGTTCTAAGCAGGTTTTAACAGCTTTACTTAGAGAAAAGGGCATTATTATTCTTGCAGTCCACAAATTACTTCACATTTACTTTATTAAAATTTTAAACCAAAAATTTAACATGTAGCAGAATAACTCGTGTATATTTTAGGAATGCTAACTTACCTTAATGTCGTCATCTTCGTCTTCGCCTTCCCATCTGTCGCCAAGGACAGGTTTGTTGAATGCTGCTGTATCAAAGTCCTCGTTCTCTGTAATATTAAGAGAGTAATATATTTTTTTTACATATTCATTATAATATTATTTAGTACAAAAATGCGCAAAATGTTCAATTTTTACATCTGCTCACCACTTACCCCACTCTCCGTCCGCCATCTTGCGTCACGTCTCGGACGTCACTCAACCAAATGTATCACAGAATCAGACAGAATAATGTTACTGCATACGGATAGGTAAAACTATAATATAACCGCAAAAGTCGGTCTTTGGTCGATTTCAGCGCTACTGTCGGCATGGCCATGCACTACTCAGTTCATGTGCGTGTTATCATGTGATCTAACACTAACAAAGTAAAAAAAAAGTTAAACAATGATAACTGCTCCTTATTCTCCCAAACTACGATATAAATTAAATATTCTCTATGCATGTAACTGGTGACCACTTTTTGTTGTAAGCTTTACCTTATTCAGCAATACACTTATCATTACTTTATAAAATAATGTACATTCAGGACTAAGGTATATGAATTGCTATCGCCAAACACAATGCTGTATGAGATCATATTTGAAGATACCAACAATAGAATTAATGATGATACTATAATTGCCATTTCAAACATTATGAAAATTTTTTATATTCAAAATCGGAGAGTTTTTTTTTTAGTGTATAAAAATAGAAATGCAAATACTCTGATTGACATTTTGTGATCCTCAGTCTAAACAAACAACCCTGTTATTTTGTTTCTACGTAACGATTTTAATAATTTTGAAGTCGGTGAAAAGGTTAAAGATAAGCTTGAAATGCGTTGTCATTGAAAATTCAGAGTTGATAATTGGATAGAAAATCAAACTCGTCCAATTCCTTGCAGTGAGCATTCTCTGATCCCGAATACTGCCTCACACCTGACATCAGTTGGAGTAAGCAATAAAGTTTAAAAAAAAAATCGATTGATTTGCAAACCTAATGGCAATTTCTTATCTAAATATCTTACAGTATTTCGGTTTGATACGACTTCTTCGATCCATAAAGATAGTCAGCTCGAAATATTTTGGATGATCTGACCATTTGTACTTTGTGTTTTGCATATCGCCCGCAAAATAAGATATAAAATCTTTAATACATTTAATCAATTTCCGTTTCTCTAAGTTGGGAAAGCGACTGAGTAGCTTGTGAGAATGCGACTGAAATATAAGTTTGGCCAACAGTTTCTTCGTCAGTGGTCCCATCATCTTGGTGTCTTTGGTTTATGCTCTGCACGATTTTTTTCTCTAACGCTTCGATATCGGTTAGAGAGTTCTGGGGATCTCAGTCTTCTTCCAGATTTTGCTTTTTAATTGCTGCCTTTTGAATAACTTCTTAATTTTATTCTATATTTTTTACATGATTTACATTTGATTTGCAAACGTATATTTTGGGGAATTCTACGACTGCCACATATACAATCTATGCGTATTCCGACAGCCAGGCACTAAGGTTTTTCTCGCAGAGACGATTCCGTTGGTGTGCCAGGAATTACTTCCTTTCATTGTTACTGGCATTAACCCTTTGCACTCAAAGGTTTTTTCGCTATAGGGATATAGCAACTCGAAGTTTTTTTTTGCTAAAAAGTTGATGAAATTTTTTAGAACTTACAGAAAAATAAATCATACATAAATAACGTAAAATCAACTCATCTTCATTGCTACTGAATTCAACATTTGGCTCCATTTTCATAACCACTACCCACACAACCTCCACAATATATCCATAGAATATCTAAAATAACCCATAGGTATCTACGGCTAATCTTAGATATCTTATGAATATTATGTGTAGATTGTGTGGGTGAAAACATACTAAGTTTAAAATAATAATTTTAATTAAACACAATGCTGTACTATGAATTGCACATAGACGATAGGTTTACACATCTAAAATGTAAACAGGAGAGATATCTGTTTATGAAACAGTTCTTGTCGTCTCTCGTGTTCAAAGGATTTCTGTTTATAAACCAGTTATTGTCGCCTCTCAGTCGCTATTCGAGTTGTTACCTCCAACCAAGTGGTGACTGAGGGTCGCCTGAGAGTGCAAAGGGTTAAATTTCAGGTAGTCCTTTCAAATTCGAAAACTATTGTTGGTGGTCACTCTTTTTCCTATGTTCAAAACTAAACCTTTACACACACATTCGTAGGAAGGAGAAAATCGTTTACTCCTCTTTAGTTGATAAAAAAAGAAATAAATAGTAAAACGGAATAGAGAGCGAGATTTAAGATTTATAATGGACCTGCTATAAAAACGAGTAATAGCCTGAAATAGGAAATCCAGTTGTTTCTAAAATGAAAACTGATCGTCCCTATTGAGAAACAACCGTCTTGTACCGTTTCAGACTACTACCCGTTTTACTTTAATCTATTATAGGGTGCCTAATGCATCCCTTGTACCCTACGAAAATTGTTTTTAGACTCAGGTTCTTAAATCTCGCTCTCTATTCCGTTTCTTTCGCATTTCGTGTAATGACCAAAGTCTATTTTGGGATTTTTTTCTTTTAAGTTCGTAAACCCACCCAGGAAAAATATTTACAATTCTTAACACTTAGAAATGAAGCATATGTTTTGCCAGTTAAGAGACATCTGTTAGGAAATATTACTTAAGGCATTCCTGCTTATACAGATTCACCGTACAATAAGGAAACGATATGTACACTTTTGCCGAGTACTGGAAAATATGGACAATACGGTTTTATGATAAAGGGGCCAAGGTCCCTTTTACAAAATGGTCCAGTTTTTAAAGAAGAATGTTAGACTCAGATTTCCTCATCGGAAAACTTTATTTGTGAGATTTCAAAAAAGCATTTCTTTTTTACATAATACTTCCCCAAATTCTGAGTGTTTTTTATCATTAAAACTTTTTGGCATTAAGTATTTGTAATATTTTTTCAGTTTTTAATAGCGTTATTCATTTTTTTCACTTTTTGATTTCCTCACACGTTTTGTTTTCAAATAAAACTAAAAAAAGGTGTTTCATTTTTCTCTTTATTTCAAAGATTAAATTTCAGTTTTAGAACATTGGTTTTCAATTAATAAAAGACTAGAAAAATCACAAGTTTTGTTTTCAAATAAAACTAAAAAAAAGTGTTTCATTTTTCTCTTTATTTCAAAGATTAAATTTCAGTTTTAGAACACTGGTTTTCAATTAATAAAAGACTAGAAAAATCTCAGTTTTATTTTTCATTTTTCCACTTTGCATCATTGTTAATATTATACTTAGCTAAGATTTGAAAACTCTTAACTACGCCTTTAACTCTATTAATATGTTGGTTTTCAAAAATTGTCTTTTTTTAATTTCTAAGTATAAGTTTTTCTGTTGAACCTTTTGATTTCGCATAGTTTTAACTTCTAAAAATTTTTATCTCAGTTTATCATATTTTCCATTTTCAGATTATTTATTTTTTTATTTTAATATTTTTTTTTATTTGAAATAATTTTTTATTTCTTGATCCTAAGTTTTTATTTTTTACAGAAATTTTATACTTTTTTTAATATTTCACATCTTAAGGTTCGAATTTCAGGTTAAGACCATTTAAATTTTTCATCATTTATTTTAAAGTACTACATAATAATTTTTTTTCAATTTTATGAGTCTTAAAATTTACATACCTTTGAAAAGATTTACTTCTTTTTATTTTTTTCATTTAATTATTAATTTTAAAAATTTTTACACTTACTTTTTCTCTTTTAAAAATTTTACTATGTATTTTATTTATTTTGTGCTTTAATATTTTTTATCATTAAATTATTTTTGGGCTTTAAAATTTTAGGAAAATTTGCAAATATTTTCCATTTGCAGAATAATTTTTCCAATCACTAACAATTTCTATTTTTATTGTTCCACTTTTACATCAGAAAATATTATTTAACACACAAACGTTTTGTTTAATTCAAATATATATATATTCTTTGATATGCATTAAAATTTTTCCCTATCATACAGCTCCATTTAAAAAGCATTTTTGTGTATAACAGTCCTAAAAACATTTCGAATTTTAGTTTTCAGGATTATTTGATATTTCCTACATAAAGCAGGCAGAAAGATTTAAAGTTTAAAAAACCTATTAGTCAGTAATTTCGAAGCATAAAGTTTACACACTTCGCTTCGTACGTAGTTTTTTACCGATTGCATTCGCACACAGAAATTCGTTTTGATACCTTCCTTTGAGTGATGGTTTTTATGGATTTGTTAAATCTCTCATCCGCAAGGGTTTTTCTTTTCCACAAAGCTCAATTTAAATGAAATAATTATACTGACTGTCATGTATCTATACATGTATTTTATGTATAGTCAACAAGTATGAGGTTCATGATTTCCTCTGTATATTTTTTCAATAAAGCTTTTTTTCGTTACGTTTCAGAACTGTTCTGTATAGTGTTTCTCAGCTAGAGTTTACACGACAATTCAACTAGAATTTTACACGTGAAATAAATTTAGAAATAAATCAGTGTATTGCAACTGAAACCGAAGTTCAAATGTATATTATAGAAAGTCAAAATGTAATAATTCTGTTTTAGAAGAATGTTAATTATATGTTTTCAATATCCTAAGCATGGGATTAAGCTGCATGCAGTTTGGACATGGACTTTGTCTGGGAGCTTCCCCTGCCCTCAGGAACCAACACTCCATTTCTGATAAGTGCCTGTCGATTGTTCTGTTTCATCTAACCATTCTTATCCTAAAGCTATTTTAATCAAGTGAGGTATACAGAGAAAATCGCATAGGATAAATTCTTCAAACAACCGCTCGACTAATACACTATTTTTATGCAACTAGTGAAAGCTAAGACAGTATATATTGTAATTTAACACCGTTGAGTTTTGTGTGAAAGGGATGGTTACTGATAGTAAGTTCAAATACAGATATTCCTATGCAAATACGAATCACATTCTAAGTGTAAATCATACTTTTAAAAAATTATTGAGTTTTTACACCTGAATGACACGTATATATAATCAAATCCTTTGTTAAGGGCTACTGGTCCAGCGGGGAAAACGTTATGTGTTAGCTCTGAGTTTAGTGGGCAGCAGTGACGTTGGGTTTAGTAGGGCATGCATCACCAAGGCGTGGGTCTGCTGCTCAGCAGACATGCTAGTGATGCTCTTCTAGGATATGAGTGCATTAATGAAAGGTTTCTTACAGCAAAATTTCAGACAAGCGTTAAAGACTTGAATGTTATCTGCTGTTATGCCCCCACTGAGGATGCCGATGAGGATGAGAAGGATTGGTTTTATGAACAACTTCAGGATATTTTGAATTCTGTCAAGAAAGGAGATATTACCTTTGTTCTTGGTGACTTCAATGCCAAAGTTGGTACTGACCTTTGGGGAGGAGTAATAGGCCCTTTTGGTATTGGTAGCTGCAATGGCAATGGGCAACGTCTCCTGCAGGTAAGTAAACTCAATGGATTCAGAATAACTAACACTTATTACAAACACCGCGACATACATAAGTACACATGGGTTTCACCTGATGGGCTGCATAAGAATATGATTGATTATATATTAATTAACAGCAAATGGGCTAGTTCTGTTAGGAATACCAGGGCATATAGGGAAGCTGAAATTGGACCTGACCGTTATCTTGTTAAAAGTGTCTTGCAACTTAAACTTAAAAAGTGTTGTGCTAGGGTTAAAAAATTTGCTTTTAATATTGAAGCTCTGAAAGACCCAGTTGTAGCCAAAGCTTACCATGATAGGTTACTTAGTCATTATGACAGTCATGGTATGCATACTACTGAAGTTGAGGAAGAATGGGATCATTTTAAACAGGCTTTTTTGGACACTAACAGTACTCTTTTAGGGAAAAAGGAGCAGAAGAGACAGAATTATCTGAGTGATAAGGCACTTGAGCTTATTTCGGAAAGAAAGAACTGCAGGAATGTCCTTAATCAATACCCTACTAGTCCTAATAGAAAGCATTGCAGAGAACTTAATAAATGTGTAAAAGATTGGTTAGCTGCTGATAAGAATCTTTGGTTTGATGGTTTGGCTGACAAAGCCGAGGAAGCAGTTAGACAGCACAACAGCAGAGAGCTGTACCAGATAGTTAACGTTTTGTGTGGTAGAAAATGGACAGGTATAGAGGGATTGAATGATAAACAAGGTAAGGTTATAGAATTGGAGGATTCTGTCATGGCTAGGTAGGCTGAGCATTTCAGTGATGTTCTAAACAATGTGGTTAATTCTACTCCCATTGTTTGCAATGATGATAGATGCATTGGTGGCACCCTATAACGCAGTCTGAAGTTATTTTGGCTATTTCTAAACTTAAACTTCAGAAATCCCCATGGGTAAATGAAATTACTACAGAAATTGTTAGAGCTGGGAATGTTTCGGTTACCAGTTGGATGACTGAAATTCTGAATATCTTTTATGATAAAGGCATGGTCCCTTAAGGATTTTACCAGACCTATTGTTATCCCTATTTTCAAAAAAGGTGATCGCAGTTCTTGTGATAACTGTAGTGGTATCAGCCTACTCTCTGTTCCAGGTAAAGTCCTTTCCATGATTGTGCTTAATAGAATTAAGAATCTGGTTGACAGCCAATTGCGTGATGAGCAATGTGGATTCAGAAATGGTAGGGGATGTGTGGATCAGATATTTTCACTTAGGCAGATTCTTGAGAAATGTTTAGAGTTTCAGAAACCTTTGGTTGCTAACTTTGTTGATTTCAAAAAGGCTTTCGACTCTGTTGATCATCATAATTTGTGGTTGATTGTGAAATCATATGGTATACCTGACAAGTTAGTTAACATAATGAAAGCTCTCTATAATAACACTGATTCGTGTGTGAGAGTTGGTAAGGCTTGTAGCAATTGGTTTAGCATTACTTCTGGTGTTCGACAAGGGTGCATTTGTCTCCTTTTCTCTTTAGCTTGGTTATTGATTATGTTATGCGAAATTCACTTCAATTGAAAGATTTTGGTCTTAAATGGACTGGAGATACGAAAATTTCTCATTTAGATTATGGTGATGATTTAGCCCTTTTGGCAAATGATGTTGATGAGATGAACTCTTTCATTCGAGCTGTTGATGAGACTGGTAGTAGAGTAGGTTTGGTTATAAACAGAGAGAAAACTAAAGTGATGAAAATTGGTTAGGCAGACTGTGATTCAGTTCATCTGAATGGTTGCAGTCTTGAGCAGGTGTCACAGTTTAATTATCTTGGGAGCTACGTAACTGATAATGGTGATGTGCGGCATGAGATTAACAGACGAATAGGGATTGTTGCCGGGATTTTTAAAAATCTATGGAGAGTGTGGAGAAATAGTCGTATACACCTAAAGACTAAAATTAGACTGTATAATAGTTTGGTTCTTTCTAGGTTAGTTATGGCAGTGAAATTTGTACACTTTGTAAACAAGAGAACAGGAAACAAGATGCTTTTGATTCGAGATGCTTACGCAGTATCTTGGGCATTAGGTGGTTCAACTTTGTAACTAATGATGAGGTCCTTTAAGCAGCATATTGTGCAGAGAGAGACTCCGTTGGCCATGTTGCCCGTATGAATAATTATAGATTGGCGAATAGGGTTATGAACAGTGTGCCTAAAACCCTCAGAAAGAAGGGGAGACCTAGGATGCGGTGGGCAGACAATGTCAAACAGAACCTTGTTAGAATTGGTGTGCAGTGGCCAGATGCAGCAGATGTAGCTCAGGATAGACTTGCTTGGAGAACTAAATTGAACGGTCTGGTTGGACCTCCGTAGCCCATGGCTGCTTGTGGATGATGATGATGATGATGATGATGATGATGATGATGATGATGATGATGATGATGATGATGATGATGATGATGATGATGATGATGATGATGATGATGATGAGCGCTTGTAGATTAATGATTACTCCCATAACTGATTTTTCTTGGAGTAGCGTTACTTCCTAAGAAAGAGTTTGCATCATGTACTGAGGATACAGCTGTAATATGTATTTTTAAACCACGTCGCCTAACGGCTGAGAGTAATTGAGACAAACATAAAACCACTCTCCAAGAGAAGTCCTGACGCAGAAGCACAGATATCTGACGACTTTTACCCAATAGAGACTTAATAAGCTCAACTCTTGGAGGTTTAGGGTGCATAATTTCAAAATGGTTTGTCTACATGGGGTACATTGAAACGCTGACCTATCATAAAGGGTAGAATTGGAAATGCGGAGAACTGCCTCTGGACTTGAAAATATTTCGAGTCCTAAAACAGAGGTCAAGGCTGCAAGTGGGTTTTCATGTCGTAAGACCCGATATGGAAGCAAGGGAAGCAGCACAGATCCAAGATTCACCCATCAATAAAACCCCTGTGATTCCCCGTTTGGAATTTTTTAATTTCGTAGGACTTAACCACCCGTCAGTAAAACGTGGTCAGGGGTGAGGATCCGAACATTGGTCTTTTATGTCGCACATACAGGTCAATATTATCCCTCAATATTTTTCATAATTATGAATAAAGTCAGAATTTTTCCTTTTATTAATTTTTTATTTTTACCCTATAGCATTTTTTATTTTCTGTGGGACAGTCTTTTAAAATAGTTACTGTGGGGTAGTCCTTCTTCTAGTAAAAATGCGACAACCAACAGTCACGGAGTTAAAAGAAATAAGTGTTGATTAAAAATAAATAAAAATAAATAAATACCCCCTCAAGCAGCTGCTTGCCACAGAGGTCTGACAGGAGCCCATCAGTTCATATGCCATAGTAGAAGGTCTGTGAGGCTGGCAGGACCTCAGCAGAAAAACAACACGAACAAAACGGACTTAAAATATGATGGTTATAAAAATACATATATTAATATGAAAAGACTGTCGGGGTTGCAAGAATGTGTAAGATCTAAATTTTAAAAATGGAGAGGGATCCTAGCAACAAAAACTACTTATACACTATAAGAGTTGTTAATCCTAACATAGTGTGTAAAATTATCATTTTAACTGAAGGTTAAACACCCTATAAAATTCACTCTGTTAACAGGGAGACAGTGAGTTGAATGTAGAGATATAGAAGAAACGTGTAGAGAGAGAAGTAAGAGTTGTGAACAGAAATTATACGATCGGAAATCCTTTCGACACAAATGAAGCAGTTCTGAAAAGAACCTTTTCAAATTTTTTCTCTTGTTATGCTACAACTTCAACGATGTTGGCTATTTCTATGGAGGTCATAGCATCCTCCACCACAGCGCCATAGTCCATGTTTTCAGCATGTTTTAGTGTCGCTTCTTTGGCAAAACAGACTCTGCATAAATATTCACGAGCCACTTCGTCCAGTTCTATGGTGATGGTCTCTCCATCACACACGATGCTCAGAGCTTGTAAAATATTTTCAGTCAATATATTCATTACAATCTGCAGGCATTCTTCATACGATATGTTTTTTTGGTATGATGGAATACCGACGCTCACGAGTATAGAGCGAACAACTTCACTGAAGGACAGGGTGGTTTTCTGCATAGTGACCAGAGAGTGACTTCAAAACTAAGAGCAGAACTTGTGACTAGCAGTAAAAACTTCTGACTAGCATCAAAGGAATGCCGTAGCAAGCGGTAGTGCGAACTTATATACAGGGAAATGTAATCTCATAAGCGGCCTTTGATACAACTTTCGACATGATCAAGACCAACCTTCATCCGACATGATCAAGACCAACCTTCATCCGATAAGCCTCCCTTTCGTGAGATACGTTCGGAGTAAACACTTGAACTAAAGCGTCGTATGAAATATTTTCGTTTATCAGTAGCAGATGTAAACAGATAGCCCTCCCCCCCATCGGCATACACTCTTTGATGGTGTAGCGATAAGAACCGTCACTCCCTCAGGCATGGATAAAGCCTGTAGATATTAAAATTCAGATCTTATCAGGAACAGATGCAAATACTGTGCTGCAGACAGCATGTGGTGACATTCCTCTTGACTCCTCACCCCGATAAGAAGAGACCTGGGCACGTATGCTGCCTTGCTTGTTGCTACATGCATGACTCGATGAAGGACGAGTTCCAAAAATGCATCAGCCATTCCGAGTGTTGCCATTCCAAAGTTTAGCTGGACTTGGAAAATTGAATGTGAATAACAAGGGAGTTTATGAAATTTTAATAAAGGGGGTTTTTAATGAGGAGGGACAGAGTTTTCGATAAGTGTTTAATTACTAAGGAATAAAAATTGGTAATACAGGGAATATTCAACTTTGGGAGTTGATTTTCTAAGTTTAATCGACTTGTAAAATGATGGGAGTTTGTGATCGGTGAAGTTTTAATAAAGGGAACTTTAATAAGTGTTTAATTAATAAGGAATAAAAATTGGTAATACAGGGAATATTCAACTTTGGGAGTTGATTTTCTAAGTTTAATCGACTTGTAAAATGGTGGGAGTTTGTGATCGGTGAAGTTTTAATAAAGGGAACTTTAATAAGTGTTTAATTAATAAGGAATAAAAATTGGTAATGCAGGGAATATACAACTTTGTTAGTTGATTTTCTAAGTTTAGTGGACTTGTAACAGGGTGGCAGTTTGTGATCGGTGAAGTTTTAATAAAAGGAACTTTAATAAGTGTTTAATTAATAAGGAATAAAAATTGGTAATACAGGGAATATACAACTTTGTTAGTTGATTTTCTAAGTTTAGTGGACTTGTAACAGGGTGGCAGTTTGTGATCGGTGAAGTTTTAATAAAAGGAACTTTAATAAGTGTTTAATTAATAAGGAATAAAAATTGGCAATACAGGGAATATACAACTTTGTTAGTTGATTTTCTAAGTTTAGTGGACTTGTAAAAGGGTGGTAGTTTGTGATCGGTGAAGTTTTAATAAAAGGAACTTTAATAAGTGTTTAATTAATAAGGAATAAAAATTGGCAATACAGGGAATATACAACTTTGTTAGTTGATTTTCTAAGTTTAGTGGACTTGTAAAAGGGTGGTAGTTTGTGATCGGTGAAGTTTTAATAAAGGGAACTTTAATAAGTGTTTAATTAATAAGGAATAAAAATTCGTAATACAGGGAATATACAACTTTGGGAGTTGATTTTCTAAGTTTAGTGGACTTGTAAATGGATGGAAGTTTGTGAAGTTTTAATAGAGGGAACTTTTGATAAGGGGGGTTTTAATAAAGGGGAGGGAATTTTAATAAGTGTTTAATTAAAAAGGAATAAAAATTCGTAATACAAGGAATATACAACTTTGTGAGGGGATTTTCTATGTTTAGTGGACTTGTAAAAGGATAGAAACCAAGGGAGTTTGTGATCAGTGAAGTTTTAATAAAGGGAACTTTGATAAGGGGGTTTTTAATGAAGGGGAGGGAATTTTAATAAGGGGGCGATTTAACGAGGTGAGCTTTTGATAAGGGGGGTTTTAATGAGGGGGATTTTCTGGTCGTTACCATCCCAAAGTTTAGCTGGACTTGGAAAATTTCAGATGAACATGGATACCAAAGCAGTTTGTGATCAGGGAAGTTTTAATAAAAGGAACTTTTGATAAGAGGGGGGGGGGGGGGGGGGGGGTTAATAAAGGGAGGGAATTTTAATAAAAGGGGGTGATTTAATGAGGGGAGCTTTTGATAAGGGGGTTTTAATGAGGGGCATTAAAAAATTGGGGCTTTGTAATTGAGGATTGCATCACCCCTTTCTGCGGAAGCTTTTTCTTTTTCTGCGCCAAAGTTTTGCAATTATTTCGAGGTTTGCATCATCTGATCGTTGCCACCCCAAAGTGTAGTTGGACTTGGAAAATTACGACTAAAATCGAGGGTTTTTCCCTAGTACTAATTATATACACTAGATGGCGCTAAAATAGGGTTTGTTCTAAGAATAGTACTCCTCATAGTCACCAGATGGCGCCGCGGTCATAGTCACCAGATGGCGCCACGGTTAGCCCTCTCGTATGACCTGCGTTGGCCACCCTACGTAAGGGTGGGCTACGGTTCATTTCAGAGATGGCCCAAGGACAAAACTTCAAAATGGCGACCAAAGCAGGGTTGCGTGAAGCAGGTGTAGACCTGTTGCAACGTGTCAGTTCCAAGCTGCAGGGAGGAAAAGGAATAAAATGCCGTCGTCATCATCCTAGTGTTCATAAAGTGAAGAGACTCTTGTGTGAAGGACATGTTTTCATCATGAGCATTCAGAAAATTCACGCTGATTCTGGCGATTGTGCCAATTCCGAACTGGACCTGTTTCTGGTTCCCCCCACTGTCTCACAACTGGAAAGAGGCTGCTATGTCAATTATTTACCTGTGGCTTCGCTGGAAGCGATTGCTCCACTTGAATTCATCATGAAAGGGACAGATGATTACATTGATCTATCCCGCTGCCACCTGCGCCTCATCTTGAAAATTGTGAAATCCGATGGTACACCTCTATCGGAAGTGATTGCCCCCTGCAATCATTTCTTCCACACCCTCTTCAATCAAGTAGACGTCTTCCTCAACGATCACCTGGTGAGTGCTTCTCACACCCTGTACCCCTACAGGGCGTACCTGGAGACTCTATTGAATTACGGTACCGATGCCTCACAAAGTCAGCTTGGTACGTCACTCTGGTGCCTCGACACTCCCGGTAAAATGAACTGACCAGTCGGGAGAACGAAGGATGGCATCAGTGCAAGGGGTACGTAAAGTCATCAGGTATCGAACTCATCTCGTGGATCCATTCCAACCTGTTCAATCAAGAACATTACCTACTCAATCACATCGATCTGAGACTGCGTTTGTTAAGGTCCAAGCCCGAATTCTGTCTCGTGACAGGTGAAGTGGACCCCTCTTACAAAGTACAGATTCACCAAGCTGAATTTTTCGTGCGCAAAATCAAACCCACTTCCAGTGTTATCCTTGCACACGCTCAGAGGCTGGGTTCCGAGAGTGCCAAGTACCCCCTACAAAGAATGGATTTATGCATGTTCTCTGTCCCAGGGGGTCTGACAAGCGTGAACCGTGACAATTTATTTCTTGGTCAACTTCCGGTACGTCTGGTACTGGGTATGGTGGAAAGTACCAGTCTGAATGGATCATACGAAAAAAATCCCTTCAACTTCCAACATTTCGACTTAAACTACATCAGCCTTCACATTGACAGTGATCAGTGTCCTACATCCCAGACTTTACGAATG
Organism: Ryuthela nishihirai; assembly: GCA_038380435.1. NCBI lineage: Eukaryota > Metazoa > Arthropoda > Arachnida > Araneae > Heptathelidae > Ryuthela > Ryuthela nishihirai. Next base: position 70,700,792 of record JAWZYU010000008.1, on the reverse strand, counting down.
GACGGTATCTCCGATGTTACCAAGGATTATTGGAAGCTGTGGACGCATAGAAATCCGATAGTGGTATTAACTTATCGCGAAAAGCCTATGGCGAGGGTTTTACACTGTTTGGATTCCAATTGACCCCTGAGCAACGTGAATGTAACCAAGTGTTTTCTTCAATAAAGAGTGGTAGTGTGAGAGTCGAATTAAAGTTTGCCAGGCCACTACCCAAATTAGTCACTGTGATTCTGTATGCAGAATACCAGAATCTGTTGGAAATCCCATTGGATTGTAAAATCCTGTTTAACTACAGCCCATGAATACCTATCAGTTAGAATCCATCCTCTCGATGTTACCGACAAGTCTAGGTGTGTTCTCACGTGACAGACTACCTCGTGGAATCGACCAATCAGAAGCCTTGTTTATCTACAATACCGATCCTTCCTCCCAGCCTGGCACCCACTGGATAGCTGTTTACAAGAAAAGAATGCACATGGATCACTTTGACCCCTTGGGCACAAGTCCCGAGGTGTCCATGCAAGAATACTACAGTCAGCAAGGCATACGTCACGTTACATTCCTCGATACCTCTGCAGGACCTCATGGGAGACACTTGCGGTGCTCACTGTCTGTATTTCCTGTTTAAAAGAGGGAGTGGTTCGACTCTTCCCACAGTATTGCACAGCGATTACAGGTGTCGAGTAGACTTTAATGACTGCATGGTGGTACGATGGCTCTTCGAACTCCTTCAAATATTTTAATTGCCGCTCCTTCTCAGTGTGGAAAGACGACTTTCACTCTGAAACTCATCAAAGAAGCCGCTCAACGGTTCGACCCCCCACCCCAATGTGTTGTTTACTGCTACGGGGACTGGCAACCTGTCTTTGAACCCTTTAAGAAAACTGTGGAATTTTATGAAGGACTACCTGTAGATCTGGAATTTAACCTCCTCAGACCTACGCTTCTGGTGCTGGATGACTTGATGGAACAGTCTGTAGCCAGCGAACGCATATCTCAACTGTTTATTCGTGGCGGTCATCATAAAACTATCACGATTGTCCTGATCTTGCAAAATCTGTTTTTAAAAGGAAGACATTCGAGGACTATATCACTCAATGCTTACTATATGTTTTTATTTCGCAACTGTTATGATGCTTCACAAATAACGCATCTGGCAAGACAAGTATTTCTACATCATTCCAAACTCCTGACCGATGCTTGCAGACTAGCTACACAACCTCCCTGTGGTTATTTGTGTGTGGATATTCATCCTAGAACGTTAGATACTGAAAGGCTCCGTGCCAAGATCCTTCCTTCTGAAGAACCCGAGATACTCTATGTCCCAAATGAAAGTTAGATCTCAAGGCCCGTTCCTCCAGTGTTTACCAAAACTTGGGGGAAAGCAACGTGCAGCTCTGTTGAAGCACATTTCCGACCCTCAGACGTATGCTCTATGTGAAGTGTGTGCCAATTTCTTAAAAGGTCATATAACCTGTTTCCCATCGAGTATTAAAGAATTTACGTAAGCACAAGATTGTCATAAGTTTAGCCTCCAAACGTGCTTCTCTCCGTCACAAGAAACACCTCTTACAGAGAGGCTCTGGATTTCTGTTCCATCTTCCCACTGTAGCATTACCTCTGTTGGGATCGTTATTTCGAAAATGATTTCAGTGAAGGCAGTGGAACGACGTCACGTCCGTAAAAAAGTGCGTGATTTAGACACAGAGATGAAGAAAATACTTGAATCTGACGTTGATGGGGCGGGGGTGGCTCAGTCGGTAGCGCGCCAGGCTCGTAATCTGTAGTTCCCAGGTTCGAGTCCCAGCTGGGTCAGCGATGAGATTTATCTCCGCAAAATTCCCCACCCTGCCCACGGTCAGTAGGGGACACCGATGGGCTTGGAAAGGCCGCCGTCCATCGGATGGGACGTTAAGCCGTGGCCCCGTGTGCGGGAGAGCCATACCCTGTGCACGTTAAAGAACACGCTGGATGGCCTTGACGGGAGGCTACCATCTGTCTCCCAACAGCTGTTACAGTGGGTCCCCTCCCCCAACCTTCTCTGAGCCTTCGGGGTCCATGTGACCTGCCCATTTAGCCCATGGTGTGCAAAAAAGTGCCGCTCAGAGGTAAACCAACCCAACAACTGACGTTGATGATAAAACTGAAAAGTACCTGGCTGTATTGAAAAATTACCTGTTATTTAACAAACAACTCGAAGCTCCCCCCACGAGGTGAAAGTCGACATTCCACAGCAAATATTATCAGTACCTCTGTCCAGACAGAGAATATTATCAGAGACTTTTGGTCACTCTCAAGACGACATTGTCGATTTTGTTCATCCCCCCATCCGTCGTAAGAAAAGGAAATTAATTGACTGGACTCCATATTGAAGATATCTGTTAAAAAAATTGAAGACTGGTGTTAAAAATTTTGAAGACTTGTGTTAAAAATTCCATGATCTCTATTAAAATTGGAAGACCTGTGTTTTGAAGACTTCTGTTAAAATATTCCATGAAACAATATATTAAAAATTTGTGATATTCAATAAAAAAAAAATTAAAACTAATATACGTCTCTGTGTTGTTTACATGAATTAGTTTTTCACAACACCCCCAGATGGCACCACTGAAACATTATTCTTTATAGCATATTACATCATGTTATCCATAGAAGCATCATGATGATGATGAATATCCAATTAATATCCATTCCATAATGTCAAAGTGTTTGAAAATAAAGAAACTGGTTTTTTTTTAAAAAATTATTGAGCTAAACATTTATGACACAGCATATTTCAATGCAGAAATTTAGTATGACAAATCAGTACGACATCAGTATGACAAAAAACATTAGTATGACTTCAAAAATTATAGCAAAAACTTCAATGCAGAAATTTAGTATGACAAATCAGTATGACGAAAAACATTAGTATGACTTTTATAGCAAAAACTTCAGTGCAGAAATTATAAAACATTAGTATGACGAAAAACATTAGTATGACTTTTATAGCAAAAACTTCAGTGCAGAAATTATAAAACATTAGTATGACATTAGTATGACAAAAAACATTACTGCGTGGTTGACCACTCCTCAGCAGGGTAGAAAAAAAAAGAAAAGTAGCTAGAGTTGTCCACATCAGTAGGCCACACTGATCTGGCAGCGTTCCTCTTCCATTCCTTTCCACCAGAGAGTATCTCTTTTGAAAAGTACTAACGGCCTGCACCACGAGTAGACGGGAGGGGGGGGGGGGCGGACGTTAGGTGCTAGGCCTGGCCGGTTCTATGCATCATCACAGGGAACTGGTAAATATTTACCAGTCCCCTGTAATGTCCAATTATTTTGCAAATACATTTTTCCTCTCTGGCAGCAAACATGTGCATGTTTGAAGCATTATAGGTTTGTGTCTGCAGCGATTCTAAAGTTTAGAGGTTTTTACAATTGTAGGTAATAATATTATTATTATAATTAGTAATAATTTATAATTATAATTATAGAATGTAAATTTTAATTGGAGTTTTTTTTTATTCATCATTACCCTGGGGGTGCACAACACATTTTTTTTTTGGTTGAAAGGGGTTCACGGAATAAAAAAATGAAGGGAATCATTGATCCAAACTATTGAGAATTCTGTGCGAAAAAATGGGCTGTCAGCTTATAGGGCATAAACGATTTAGAAATTGAAACATAAATTTCTCCCATGTTTTGGAAGAGGGGGGAGAATTTATGTGTTTACTATATCACTGTACAACTAAAAAATTTTAGGATGAAGGATATAGGGTAATCACGATTTAAAACCCATACAAATATATTCTATGTCACTACGTTAGGTTGTTTTACCTCTTGATCGGAACTTTATTGCACATTATGCATTAAATGGCCAAGTCACTAGAACCCCGAAAACTCAGAGAAGGCAGGGGGAAGGGGATCTACTAGCCAGCTGTTAGGAAACAGATGGTAGCCTCCAGTCAAGGCCATCCAGTTTGCTCTTTAACGTGTGCTTAGGTTATAGTTCTCTCGCACACGTAGCAACGGCTTAACTTTCCGTCCAATGGACGACGGCTTTTTCAATCCCATCAGTTCAGTCCATCAGGGAACATCGCTACGAAGTCCTATAAAAGCTGTAAAGGCAAGGCGGAAAGCAAAATCAAGTGCGACATAGGTAAAAAGGATTGGGTTGTTTTACCTCTGAGCGTCACTTTTTTTGTACACCATGGGCTAAATGGCCAGGTCACAAGGACACCGAAGGCTCAGAGAAGGTTGGGGGAGGGGACCCACCTTAACAGCTGTTGGGAGACAGATGGTAGCCTCCCGTCAAGGCCATCCAGCGTATTCTTTAACGTGCATAGGGTATGTGCTCTCCCACACACGGGGCCACGGCTTAACGTCCCATTCGACGGACGGCGGCCTTTCCAAGCCCATCGGTGTTCCGCTACTGACCGTGGGCAGGGCGGGGAATTTTGCGGAGATAAATCTCAACGCTGACCCAGCTGGGACTCGAACCTGGGAACTACAGATTACGAGTCTGGCGCGCTACCGATTGAGCCACCCCCGTCCCCATCAAATTCATGACTAACCCAGCTGAACTAAAAGGAAAACGAAACAGAAATGTTGGATCAATTCGCCAATGCAACAGTAGGAGATTTTCTCAATTATTAGTGAACATATTTTTCAAACAATAACGAAATTGTTACAAACGCATAACTGTTGTCGCTATTCTCAGTTGAAATAGATAGCATCTTTCATCGTAGGGGGAGGGTTGAATTTTTCAGCTCTGAGAAGAGCTTTTTCTGCGGTGCAAATGATCAAAATATTTAGGTCGCGAAGACCCTTAGAATTAGGGAAGGAAGCCTTGTGGGCAGTTGTTAGTGGGAAAGTGTAAGCCATCCATTATGACCATCCAGAAAGATTATCTCTTGTCCCTGTGTGCAGAAAGTGTCATTCCGCGGAGTGAAGCTTTCTCTCACACAGGACCACGATTTAAAGTCAAATCAATGGTCATTGGCATTTCTAATGATCCTTCTCACCTGGAGTTGGGTGTGAGGAAGTAGCCAGACTGGAGACTCATCATCTAGGTAAGGAGTTTTTTTGTTTTGTTTTCAATTTTATTTTCCATTTTCACGATCCCATGAAAATCAAAATTCCAAGGTGCTGCCCACTTTGGGACCATTCATCCCGGTAAGTAGTGAGTAAAGGAGAGTTCTGGACCAGAGGCGGGTCAATGTTAATCCTATGGGACCCGCCTCCTTGTGTTGTAAAGCGGAGGCGGGTCTTTCCTCCACACAAACAGGCCAATATTTCCCTCAATAATTTACATAATTTATTTTTTTTTTTTTTAAATCAGAGATTTTCTTTTTTTTTTCTTCTTTTAATTAGTTTTTTTTACCCAATAGCATTGTTTCTTTTTTTTGTTTCTGCGGGACAGTCTTTTAAATCAGTTTCTGCAGGATAGTCCTTCTTCTAGTATAAATACGACATCCATCAGTCAGATTCCTCATTCTGTTGTCAGACGTTGACAGTGACGGTTCTCTGCTGCTTCGTGATTTTTTTTTTTTTTCAACTGTTAGAAGCCAATAGTGATAGTTTCTGACGTCCTCCAGTTTTCTGCGAATAGTCCTTCTAGTATAAATACGACATCTATCAGTCGGAATCCTCATTCTGTTGTTAGACGTTGATAGTGACAGTTCTCCGCTGCTGCTTCGTGATTTTTTTTTTTCAACTTTTAGAAGGCAATAGTGATAGTTCTCCCTGTCCTCGTGCAGTATCAACTATTTTTCAACGCACTGTTTCATAATGTATCCATGCGATATATGTGAGAAGGTTTTCATTCATCAGACCCATCTCATTCGTCATAAGAGAAATCATGATGGAAATAACCTCTTTAAGTGCTCTCAATGTGAATTGGCATTCTCAAGGAGAGATGATGTCCGACGTCATGAGTTAATCCACACCTCCAGAAAAACCTACAAATGTGAAGAATGCGCCATGGAGTTTGGAAGAAAAGACAATCTTTTACGACATCAAAGAAAGCCCCACAATAATAAGCGAAAACGTTCTGAAGCTGAAAGGATTCCCCAGAAGAAACGAAAACCAGACCCTGAAGACCCCTGCCAGTTTACAGAAGAAATGAAAAGGACCCTTTCAACACATAAACTGATGGCAACGGAAGAAACATCTCTTGACCTCACCCTTTTCCTTGATTCCTCGCGGGAGTCACTCCTAACTCATCTGAAAGATGAATTGACCTCGAAAGGTAGTATTAAATGGTACCTTGTCGTGCAAGTGCGCTTCAGGCGAAAAGTCTCCCCTTCTACCTTCGAACACTGTACCCCGTTTTTCCGAAGTAACTGTGTTACAAGTCTACCTACATCATCCCTAAACAGAGAACTAGATTCAGCGTGTAAGAAGATAAAGATCTCATTTGAAGAATTTGAAGGAGCACATAGTGGATGGACACTGGACGCCGTACTCCACGCTGAAATGAACATTGGAAAATATATCCCTCTTTCAGGATCTAGTTATATCCCTACTCCAAGAGAATTACTGTTAAAACACGCTATTGTCAATGTATGTAATTCTGACCAAAAATGTTTTATATGGTCTGTTTTAGCCTCTTTGTATCCTACCACAGATCATCCACAACGTCCTACCACCTACATTCATTTAGAAGAAAAATTAAACACATCTGACCTAATTTTCCCTGTTACAATAAATCAAATATCTAAATTCGAAAAAATGAACAATATTTCTGTTAATGTTTTTGGATATGAGAAAGAGGTGTTCCCACTCTACATCACACCATTCAGATTTAAAGCGCATGCAAATCTCCTTCTGTTATCGGATGATGAAAAGCAGCATTATTGCTCCATTAAGAATATGAGTAGACTTCTCAGTCCTCTCACCAAACATAACGGTGTACGTTTCTACTGTGATTACTGCCTTCACCGTTTCGCAAATGAATCCCTCTTGAAGGATCATGTTCCCTATTGTCGAGAACATGGACCTCAGAGAGTAGAACTCCCAACTGAAGAAGAGAAATGGTTGAAATTCACAAATTTTAAGTTTCAGCAGCTCGTTCCATACGTGATTTATGCCGACTTTGAATCATTCCTAGTGAAAGTGGACACTTGTATGCCTAACCCTGAAAAATCTCACACCACTATCACGGCAAATCATGAACCCTGTGGATTTGCATATCTTGTTGTTGGACATGATGGCTGCAGCTATAAGCCTCCAGTAGTTTATAGAGGTCCTAATGTAGTAGAAGAATTTTTAGAATGTCTGCTTAAAGAAGAAGAAAACATTAAAAATTTACTGTCGATGATAAAGCCAATGCAGCTCTCGAATCATGAAGAGGAATCATTTCACAACGCTACTGACTGTCATATTTGTAAGCATGCCCTAGGAGCAGATCGTGTGAGAGATCACGATCATATAACAGGTAAATTCCGAGGAGCTGCCCATAATTCCTGTAATCTGAACTTTAAGTTAACCAATAGGATTCCAGTTATCTTTCACAACCTAAAGGGATATGACAGCCACCTTATTATGCAGGGAATCGGCAGAATCAAAAATAAGAAGATTAATTGCATTCCCAATAACATGGAAACATACATAACCTTCTCCTTAGGGACATTACATTTTATAGACTCCTATCAGTTTTTAAGCACATCCCTTGAGAAGCTAGTAAATAATTTATCACCAGATGAGTTCCATATTTTAAAGGAACATGTTGAAACTGAACGGTTACACCTGGTTTTGAGAAAAGGAGTTTACCCCTATGATTATATTGACAACAGTGAAAAGTTTGAACAAATAGTATTACCACCACGTGAAGCATTTTACAACCAACTCACAGAAGAAGCACTAGGGGAAGAAGACTACACCCATGCAATAAGAGTATGGAATACATTCAACATAAAAAATCTAGGCCAGTATCATGACTTGTACCTGAAGACAGACGTGCTCCTCTTAGCTGATGTTTTCGAAAGTTTCAGAAAACTATGCATCAGATACTATGAAATCGATCCCTGCCATGTTTACACAGCTCCTGGATTAGCCTGGCAAGCATGCTTAAAAATGACAAATGTAAATCTTGAGTTGATAACTGACCCTACAATGTACCTTTTCCTGGAAAAAGGCATACGAGGGGGAATTTCTGTGATATGCAATCGTCTTAGTACAGCAAACAACAAGTATTTGGACACCTATGATCCTCAGTTACCCTCTAAATACATTATGTACTATGATGCCAACAATCTTTATGGATGGGCAATGTCACAATGCCTCCCTCAAAGCGATTTTCGATGGCTTAATAAAGAAGAAATAGCAGATCTAAATATTACGACAATTGCTGACGATGCGAATAAAGGATACATATTGGAAGTTGATTTAGATTATCCAGTTTCTCTACACGACAAGCATAATGATTATCCACTAGCCCCTGAGAAACTTCAGATTACCAGCAGCATGCTATCCCCATATTGTCAAGAGGTTGCCCAAAGCCTTGGAATAAATACAAACCAATCAGTCGTGAAATTAGCCCCAAATCTAAATTCTAAGGAAAAATATGTCCTTCATTATCGAAATCTCAAACAATATTTAACCTTCGGTATGCAGCTGAAGAACATACATCGCGTTTTAGAATTTAATCAGTCTTGCTGGCTAAAACCATATATAGAATTTAATACAGATCAGCGGAAGAAAGCTAGAAACGACTTCGAGAAGGACTTCTTCAAACTGATGAATAATGCTGTGTTTGGAAAAACGATGGAAAATTTGAGAAATCGAGTGAAAATTGAATTGACTCAGAGCCCGAAGAGAGTATGTAAGCTCGTAGCATCCCCTGCTTTTCACGCTTTTCGTGTTTTTGACAACGACCTTGCATGTGTGCAATCAAAGCTAACTAAATTGAAACTCAACAGGCCTATTTATGCTGGTTTCAGTATTCTAGATATTAGTAAACTATTGATGTATAGCTTTCATTATGACTATATTAGTCCGAAATATGGAGAAAAAGCTAAATTATTGTTCACTGATACAGATTCACTGTGCTACGAGCTTCAAACCGAGGACGTGTATGCTGATATGAAAGACGATATAGATCATTTTGACACGTCCGACTATCACATTGACCATGTTTTGCATAGTACACATAATAAAAAGGTACTAGGTAAAATGAAAGATGAACTTTCGGGAGTACCTATCAAACAATTTGCAGGGCTTCGTTCTAAAATGTATTCCCTTCAGAGTTTACATGAGGAGAAGAAGACGGGGAAAGGAGTCCCCAAATACATCGTAAAAAGAACCCTTCGTCACAAGGATTACAGAGACTGCTTAATAAACAAATCACCTTGTCGAGTAGATTTGACAAGGATTCAAAGTAGCAGCCACCATCTTCATACAGTGAAAGGTGTAAAGCTTGGTTTGTCACCATTTGACGATAAAAGATATATTTTAGAAAATGGTTATGACACCCTTTCGTACGGTCACTACAAAACATTGAAAAAATAACATAGCAGAAAAAACGAATATTTCACTGTGATTTTTAATATGCTTGAGCTATTTATGTATAAAAAATATGATAATTTTATCCAAATGTGTGCATATAACCCCCTATATATGTAAAAATAATACATGTTATTATTATATGTAGATAGCTGTATGTAAAAACCATTTCCTCTGTTAACCTGCATTTTTTTTTGTAAGCAGGCTGTAAAGTATAATCAATGTGAAAAAGCATCATTGTGAAATGTATAAAATTGTAAACCAATGGAAATCATTACATGTGCACGCATTGTCATTGTTTCACCTAATACTTTGAAATCAATAAAAATTTTTAAATGAAATATATGTGTCGTCTGAGTCTTATCCTTGGCAAGTGGAGCGATAAACAAGCGTTAGCCGCTTCTCACGTGACTTACTCCGCATGCACCTGTGATGCTGACTCACTTCCAACCGCTCATATCCTGTTGGAAGGTCAGACCTCACTCACTGCGAGAAAGCTCTTCTAGGATCCATTTCTGGGATTACACTTATAATGAAAGGTGAGTAATTCTCTAAATTTTCATGGTTTATCAAACATTACTTATAATTTCGTGATGTAGTGACGTTCTCAAGTATTAAGAAGTGATGAAAACATAAGATTTCCTTTCAAAGTTATCGTAACTCGCTTGCTTGCTTGTTACCGGAACAAGCCTCCTAGAAATCAACGTCTTTTTTTTTTAAAGCAATCACCTCTCAAAAGCACCAGGACTTCAATAAATGCTCTGAGTGCTGTGTTTATGAAAAATATATCAGTACGGGATGAAATTCTAATTTTTACTTTGCAGAGACGAGAACTTTACGTAGATTTTTACAGAGAAATAATCGAAATTATTGCATCAGCCATTTAGCGATAAAGTATTTTAGAGCAGATTTTTACTGAATATTAATACTTTAGAATAAAGGATAATTTCCTGTATATAATACAGAGGTGTACAGACGAATTTTATTTCCTACGAATAAAAAACAAAAATAGGATTTTCATACTGTTATTCGAATTACTCACTTACCACTTATTTCAACTGTTTAGTAAAAAAAAAAATACATTTAATTCCCAGTTTTTTAACGACTGAGATAAAAAAAATATGCTTACCTACATTAAAATACAATGTAAAATAGCGAAATTCACCACTTATTTCAACTGTTTAGTAAAAAAAATACATTTAATTCCCAGATTTTTAACGACTGAGATAAAAAAAATTTGCTTACCTACATTAAATACAATGTAAAATAGCGAAATTCACCACTAATTTCAGCTGCTTAATATCAAGAAATACAGACGATTTCCTGTTTTTTTTTTTTAGCATTGCACATAAGAGAAAAAAAAGACTAGCGAACGTATTAACATGTATACCTCTGGTACTTAAATATGACATGCTCTGTGTTTCAATATTACACATTTTTTCAGTAGTTTACACATTAATTACTATTTTTTTTTCATTCAACAGTTAAGTATCACAATTGGAAGTAATGTGCGCAATATTTCCTGTTTAAATGCATCTCTCTACAAAAAACAAGATTTCCTTTCAAAATTATCGTAACTCGCTTGCTTGCTAGCTAGTTCATTACATGGCCCGAATCGAGCCACCTCGAAATCAACGTTTTTTTTTTTTGAAGCGATCACTTCTCAGAAGTGGAAGACTTCAATAAATGCACCGAGTGCTGTGTTTATGAGAAAATTATCAGTACGGAATGGAAATCTAATTTTTTTTACTTGCAGAGACGAGAACTTTACGTAGATTTTTACAGAGAAATAATCGAAATCATTGCATCAGCCATTTAGCGATAAAGTGTTTTACTGAATATTAATACTTTAGAATAAAGGATAAATTCCGGTATATAATACAGAGGTGTACAGACGAATTTTATTTCCTATGAATAAAAAAAAATAGGATTTTCATACCGTTATTCGAATTACTCAGTTAATTCACCACTTATTTCAACTGTAAAAAAAAATACATTTAATCCCCAGATTTTTAACGACTGAGATAAAAAAAAATAATGTACTTACCTACATTAAATACAATGTAAAATAGCGAAAATTCACCACTAATTTCAGCTGCTTAATATCAAGAAATACAGGCGATTTCCTGTTTTTTTTTTATCATTGCACATAAGAAAAAAAAAGGATTAGCGAACGTATCAACATGTACCTCTGAGACTTAAATATGACATGCTCTGTGTTTCAATATTACACATTTTTTCAGTATTTTACACATTAATTACTAATTTTTTTTTCATTCAACAGTTAAGTACCCAATTGGAAGTAATGTGAGCAATATTTCCTGTTTAAATGCATCTCCAAATCCGCTTTAAAATATTTTCTTATAATTTAAGGGGAAAATAAAGAATTTTAATTGAATTTCTTTTAACACTATATACTTAACATATTGTAATCAACGTATTCTATATACAAAACGAATTAATACAGCCTAGTTACTGGAAATTAGCATAATGTTGAAGTGCTTTCTACCAAAAGATTAAAAAAAAAAACCTGAATACTTTAATTTTAATTACATTTTCAGCCACTAGATGGTGGGTGACACAGTTACTATTAGACCTTGGGACAGACGAGAGAAACTTGAACGCTTTGCTCAGAGCGCCACCTAGCGGATTTTCAGTAGTTTATTCACAACCGACCGTTTCCCCTTTGGTCAAAATCCGGTCGGTGACGTCATAGGGGGGAAAGCACTGTGCAAAGGGGGAACGGTCGGTTGTGAATAAACTACTGAAAATCCGCTAGGTGGCGCTCTGAGCAAAGCGTTCAAGTTTCTCTCGTCTGTCCCAAGGTCTAATAGTAACTGTGTCACCCACCATCTAGTGGCTGAAAATGTAATTAAAATTAAAGTATTCAGGTTTTTTTTTTTAATCTTTTGGTAGAAAGCACTTCAACATTATGCTAATTTCCAGTAACTAGGCTGTATTAATTCGTTTTGTATATAGAATACGTTGATTACAATATATTAAGTATATAGTGTTAAAAGAAATTCAATTAAAATTCTTTATTTTCCCCTTAAATTATAAGAAAATATTTTAAAGCGGATTTGGAGATGCATTTAAACAGGAAATATTGCTCACATTACTTCCAATTGGGTACTTAACTGTTGAATGAAAAAAAAATTAGTAATTAATGTGTAAAATACTGAAAAAATGTGTAATATTGAAACACAGAGCATGTCATATTTAAGTCTCAGAGGTACATGTTGATACGTTCGCTAATCCTTTTTTTTTCTTATGTGCAATGATAAAAAAAAAACAACAGGAAATCGCCTGTATTTCTTGATATTAAGCAGCTGAAATTAGTGGTGAATTTTCGCTATTTTACATTGTATTTAATGTAGGTAAGTACATTATTTTTTTTTATCTCAGTCGTTAAAAATCTGGGGATTAAATGTATTTTTTTTTACAGTTGAAATAAGTGGTGAATTAACTGAGTAATTCGAATAACGGTATGAAAATCCTATTTTTTTTTATTCATAGGAAATAAAATTCGTCTGTACACCTCTGTATTATATACCGGAATTTATCCTTTATTCTAAAGTATTAATATTCAGTAAAACACTTTATCGCTAAATGGCTGATGCAATGATTTCGATTATTTCTCTGTAAAAATCTACGTAAAGTTCTCGTCTCTGCAAGTAAAAAAAATTAGATTTCCATTCCGTACTGATAATTTTCTCATAAACACAGCACTCGGTGCATTTATTGAAGTCTTCCACTTCTGAGAAGTGATCGCTTCAAAAAAAAAAAACGTTGATTTCGAGGTGGCTCGATTCGGGCCATGTAATGAACTAGCTAGCAAGCAAGCGAGTTACGATAATTTTGAAAGGAAATCTTGTTTTTTGTAGAGAGATGCATTTAAACAGGAAATATTGCGCACATTACTTCCAATTGTGATACTTAACTGTTGAATGAAAAAAAAATAGTAATTAATGTGTAAACTACTGAAAAAATGTGTAATATTGAAACACAGAGCATGTCATATTTAAGTACCAGAGGTATACATGTTAATACGTTCGCTAGTCTTTTTTTTCTCTTATGTGCAATGCTAAAAAAAAAAAACAGGAAATCGTCTGTATTTCTTGATATTAAGCAGCTGAAATTAGTGGTGAATTTCGCTATTTTACATTGTATTTAATGTAGGTAAGCATATTTTTTTTTATCTCAGTCGTTAAAAATCTGGGAATTAAATGTATTTTTTTTACTAAACAGTTGAAATAAGTGGTGAATTTCGCTATTTTACATTGTATTTTAATGTAGGTAAGCATATTTTTTTTATCTCAGTCGTTAAAAAACTGGGAATTAAATGTATTTTTTTTTTACTAAACAGTTGAAATAAGTGGTAAGTGAGTAATTCGAATAACAGTATGAAAATCCTATTTTTGTTTTTTATTCGTAGGAAATAAAATTCGTCTGTACACCTCTGTATTATATACAGGAAATTATCCTTTATTCTAAAGTATTAATATTCAGTAAAAATCTGCTCTAAAATACTTTATCGCTAAATGGCTGATGCAATAATTTCGATTATTTCTCTGTAAAAATCTACGTAAAGTTCTCGTCTCTGCAAAGTAAAAATTAGAATTTCATCCCGTACTGATATATTTTTCATAAACACAGCACTCAGAGCATTTATTGAAGTCCTGGTGCTTTTGAGAGGTGATTGCTTTAAAAAAAAAAGACGTTGATTTCTAGGAGGCTTGTTCCGGTAACAAGCAAGCAAGCGAGTTACGATAACTTTGAAAGGAAATCTTATGTTTTCATCACTTCTTAATACTTGAGAACGTCACTACATCACGAAATTATAAGTAATGTTTGATAAACCATGAAAATTTAGAGAATTACTCACCTTTCATTATAAGTGTAATCCCAGAAATGGATCCTAGAAGAGCTTTCTCGCAGTGAGTGAGGTCTGACCTTCCAACAGGATATGAGCGGTTGGAAGTGAGTCAGCATCACAGGTGCATGCGGAGTAAGTCACGTGAGAAGCGGCTAACGCTTGTTTATCGCTCCACTTGCCAAGGATAAGACTCAGACGACACATATATTTCATTTAAAAATTTTTATTGATTTCAAAGTATTAGGTGAAACAATGACAATGCGTGCACATGTAATGATTTCCATTGGTTTACAATTTTATACATTTCACAATGATGCTTTTTCACATTGATTATACTTTACAGCCTGCTTACAAAAAAAAATGCAGGTTAACAGAGGAAATGGTTTTTACATACAGCTATCTACATATAATAATAACATGTATTATTTTTACATATATAGGGGGTTATATGCACACATTTGGATAAAATTATCATATTTTTTATACATAAATAGCTCAAGCATATTAAAAATCACAGTGAAATATTCGTTTTTTCTGCTATGTTATTTTTTCAATGTTTTGTAGTGACCGTACGAAAGGGTGTCATAACCATTTTCTAAAATATATCTTTTATCGTCAAATGGTGACAAACCAAGCTTTACACCTTTCACTGTATGAAGATGGTGGCTGCTACTTTGAATCCTTGTCAAATCTACTCGACAAGGTGATTTGTTTATTAAGCAGTCTCTGTAATCCTTGTGACGAAGGGTTCTTTTTACGATGTATTTGGGGACTCCTTTCCCCGTCTTCTTCTCCTCATGTAAACTCTGAAGGGAATACATTTTAGAACGAAGCCCTGCAAATTGTTTGATAGGTACTCCCGAAAGTTCATCTTTCATTTTACCTAGTACCTTTTTATTATGTGTACTATGCAAAACATGGTCAATGTGATAGTCGGACGTGTCAAAATGATCTATATCGTCTTTCATATCAGCATACACGTCCTCGGTTTGAAGCTCGTAGCACAGTGAATCTGTATCAGTGAACAATAATTTAGCTTTTTCTCCATATTTCGGACTAATATAGTCATAATGAAAGCTATACATCAATAGTTTACTAATATCTAGAATACTGAAACCAGCATAAATAGGCCTGTTGAGTTTCAATTTAGTTAGCTTTGATTGCACACATGCAAGGTCGTTGTCAAAAACACGAAAAGCGTGAAAAGCAGGGGATGCTACGAGCTTACATACTCTCTTCGGGCTCTGAGTCAATTCAATTTTCACTCGATTTCTCAAATTTTCCATCGTTTTTCCAAACACAGCATTATTCATCAGTTTGAAGAAGTCCTTCTCGAAGTCGTTTCTAGCTTTCTTCCGCTGATCTGTATTAAATTCTATATATGGTTTTAGCCAGCAAGACTGATTAAATTCTAAAACGCGATGTATGTTCTTCAGCTGCATACCGAAGGTTAAATATTGTTTGAGATTTCGATAATGAAGGACATATTTTTCCTTAGAATTTAGATTTGGGGCTAATTTCACGACTGATTGGTTTGTATTTATTCCAAGGCTTTGGGCAACCTCTTGACAATATGGGGATAGCATGCTGCTGGTAATCTGAAGTTTCTCAGGGGCTAGTGGATAATCATTATGCTTGTCGTGTAGAGAAACTGGATAATCTAAATCAACTTCCAATATGTATCCTTTATTCGCATCGTCAGCAATTGTCGTAATATTTAGATCTGCTATTTCTTCTTTATTAAGCCATCGAAAATCGCTTTGAGGGAGGCATTGTGACATTGCCCATCCATAAAGATTGTTGGCATCATAGTACATAATGTATTTAGAGGGTAACTGAGGATCATAGGTGTCCAAATACTTGTTGTTTGCTGTACTAAGACGATTGCATATCACAGAAATTCCCCCTCGTATGCCTTTTTCCAGGAAAAGGTACATTGTAGGGTCAGTTATCAACTCAAGATTTACATTTGTCATTTTTAAGCATGCTTGCCAGGCTAATCCAGGAGCTGTGTAAACATGGCAGGGATCGATTTCATAGTATCTGATGCATAGTTTTCTGAAACTTTCGAAAACATCAGCTAAGAGGAGCACGTCTGTCTTCAGGTACAAGTCATGATACTGGCCTAGATTTTTTATGTTGAATGTATTCCATACTCTTATTGCATGGGTGTAGTCTTCTTCCCCTAGTGCTTCTTCTGTGAGTTGGTTGTAAAATGCTTCACGTGGTGGTAATACTATTTGTTCAAACTTTTCACTGTTGTCAATATAATCATAGGGGTAAACTCCTTTTCTCAAAACCAGGTGTAACCGTTCAGTTTCAACATGTTCCTTTAAAATATGGAACTCATCTGGTGATAAATTATTTACTAGCTTCTCAAGGGATGTGCTTAAAAACTGATAGGAGTCTATAAAATGTAATGTCCCTAAGGAGAAGGTTATGTATGTTTCCATGTTATTGGGAATGCAATTAATCTTCTTATTTTTGATTCTGCCGATTCCCTGCATAATAAGGTGGCTGTCATATCCCTTTAGGTTGTGAAAGATAACTGGAATCCTATTGGTTAACTTAAAGTTCAGATTACAGGAATTATGGGCAGCTCCTCGGAATTTACCTGTTATATGATCGTGATCTCTCACACGATCTGCTCCTAGGGCATGCTTACAAATATGACAGTCAGTAGCGTTGTGAAATGATTCCTCTTCATGATTCGAGAGCTGCATTGGCTTTATCATCGACAGTAAATTTTTAATGTTTTCTTCTTCTTTAAGCAGACATTCTAAAAATTCTTCTACTACATTAGGACCTCTATAAACTACTGGAGGCTTATAGCTGCAGCCATCATGTCCAACAACAAGATATGCAAATCCACAGGGTTCATGATTTGCCGTGATAGTGGTGTGAGATTTTTCAGGGTTAGGCATACAAGTGTCCACTTTCACTAGGAATGATTCAAAGTCGGCATAAATCACGTATGGAACGAGCTGCTGAAACTTAAAATTTGTGAATTTCAACCATTTCTCTTCTTCAGTTGGGAGTTCTACTCTCTGAGGTCCATGTTCTCGACAATAGGGAACATGATCCTTCAAGAGGGATTCATTTGCGAAACGGTGAAGGCAGTAATCACAGTAGAAACGTACACCGTTATGTTTGGTGAGAGGACTGAGAAGTCTACTCATATTCTTAATGGAGCAATAATGCTGCTTTTCATCATCCGATAACAGAAGGAGATTTGCATGCGCTTTAAATCTGAATGGTGTGATGTAGAGTGGGAACACCTCTTTCTCATATCCAAAAACATTAACAGAAATATTGTTCATTTTTTCGAATTTAGATATTTGATTTATTGTAACAGGGAAAATTAGGTCAGATGTGTTTAATTTTTCTTCTAAATGAATGTAGGTGGTAGGACGTTGTGGATGATCTGTGGTAGGATACAAAGAGGCTAAAACAGACCATATAAAACATTTTTGGTCAGAATTACATACATTGACAATAGCGTGTTTTAACAGTAATTCTCTTGGAGTAGGGATATAACTAGATCCTGAAAGAGGGATATATTTTCCAATGTTCATTTCAGCGTGGAGTACGGCGTCCAGTGTCCATCCACTATGTGCTCCTTCAAATTCTTCAAATGAGATCTTTATCTTCTTACACGCTGAATCTAGTTCTCTGTTTAGGGATGATGTAGGTAGACTTGTAACACAGTTACTTCGGAAAAACGGGGTACAGTGTTCGAAGGTAGAAGGGGAGACTTTTCGCCTGAAGCGCACTTGCACGACAAGGTACCATTTAATACTACCTTTCGAGGTCAATTCATCTTTCAGATGAGTTAGGAGTGACTCCCGCGAGGAATCAAGGAAAAGGGTGAGGTCAAGAGATGTTTCTTCCGTTGCCATCAGTTTATGTGTTGAAAGGGTCCTTTTCATTTCTTCTGTAAACTGGCAGGGGTCTTCAGGGTCTGGTTTTCGTTTCTTCTGGGGAATCCTTTCAGCTTCAGAACGTTTTCGCTTATTATTGTGGGGCTTTCTTTGATGTCGTAAAAGATTGTCTTTTCTTCCAAACTCCATGGCGCATTCTTCACATTTGTAGGTTTTTCTGGAGGTGTGGATTAACTCATGACGTCGGACATCATCTCTCCTTGAGAATGCCAATTCACATTGAGAGCACTTAAAGAGGTTATTTCCATCATGATTTCTCTTATGACGAATGAGATGGGTCTGATGAATGAAAACCTTCTCACATATATCGCATGGATACATTATGAAACAGTGCGTTGAAAAATAGTTGATACTGCACGAGGACAGGGAGAACTATCACTATTGCCTTCTAAAAGTTGAAAAAAAAAAATCACGAAGCAGCAGCGGAGAACTGTCACTATCAACGTCTAACAACAGAATGAGGATTCCGACTGATAGATGTCGTATTTATACTAGAAGGACTATTCGCAGAAAACTGGAGGACGTCAGAAACTATCACTATTGGCTTCTAACAGTTGAAAAAAAAAAAAATCACGAAGCAGCAGAGAACCGTCACTGTCAACGTCTGACAACAGAATGAGGAATCTGACTGATGGATGTCGTATTTATACTAGAAGAAGGACTATCCTGCAGAAACTGATTTAAAAGACTGTCCCGCAGAAACAAAAAAAAGAAACAATGCTATTGGGTAAAAAAAACTAATTAAAAGAAGAAAAAAAAAAGAAAATCTCTGATTAAAAAAAAAAAAAAATAAATTATGTAAATTATTGAGGGAAATATTGGCCTGTTTGTGTGGAGGAAAGACCCGCCTCCGCTTTACAACACAAGGAGGCGGGTCCCATAGGATTAACATTGACCCGCCTCTGGTCCAGAACTCTCCTTTACTCACTACTCCGGTAAATGAACAGCGGCGTTCCCTGGTCGCTCGCCACTAGTGTCTGAAACAATACATAAGTGTGTTGGGTCACACCTTTGCCAATAAGCGAAGGTGCATCAAGGGGGCCTGCTGTCACTGGGAGCGGATGGGAGCAAGATCTAATCTTTGGGTTGTTTTCTAATCATTTATTGTTCCTTTTCAATTAGATCTTGCACAAGATGCTACAAATATTTCCATCAAATGACTCTTCAGATTGACTATTTAATGGACGTCTGTAGCTTCTTGTCCCTCTTTTTCCTTCCACACTAACTGCCTATGTGTGGAGGGGTTTTCTCAAGGTCAGAGCAAAACACTCTGACATGGATGGTGCCTTGACGTGGCGTCAGAGCTTTCCACCAAACCATCTGGCAGACCTCTCTTTTCACAACCTATCTCTTTATCTTTGTAAACCTTCAATCTATTACTGATCACAACTGAACAGATTGTAACTAACATTGTAACACTAAGCGCCTTAAAATGGTCAATTCAAACTAGTGGATTTGGGTTGGGTTGTTTTACCTCTGAGCGGCACTTTTTTGCACACCATGGGCTAAATGGCCAGGTCACATGGACCCCGAAGGCTCAGAGAAGGTTAGGGGAGGGGACCCACTGGAACAGCTGTTGGGAGACAGATGGTAGCCTCCCTTTGGGTTGGGTTGTTTTACCTCTGAGCGGCACTTTTTTGCACACCATGGGCTAAATGGCCAAGTCACAAGGACCCCGAAGGCTCAGAGAAGGTTGGGGGAGGGGACCCACTGGAACAGCTGTTGGGAGACAGATGGTAGCCTCCCGTCAAGGCCATCCAGCGTGTTCTTTAACGTGCACAGGTATGGCTCTCCCGCACACGGGGCCACGGCTTAACGTTCCATCCGATGGACAGCGGCCTTTACAAGCCCATCAGTGTCCCCTACTGACCGTGGGCAATTTTGCGGAGATAAGTCTCAACGCTGACCCAGCTGGGACTCGAACCTGGGAACTGCAGATTACGAGTCTGGCGCGCTACCGACTGAGCCCCATATAGGTAAAAAAGCTGATCGGACGAACTTCGAAAGGGGGCTCATCGTTAGAGCATGATGGTAATGGAAGAGATGGAACACAGCAGAAAATCACGGAGCACAACGCCAGGCTCGTAATCTGTAGTTCTCAGGTTCGAGTCCCAGCTGGGTCAGCGTTGAGATTTATCTCCGCAAAATTCCCCGCCCTGCCCACGGTCAGTAGGGAACACCGATGGGCTTTTAAAGGCCGCCGTCCGTCGGATGGGACGTTAAGCCGTGGCCCCGTGTGCGGGAGAGCCCTACCCTGTGCACGTTAAAGAACACACTGGATGGCCTTGACGGGAGGCTACCATCTATCTCCCAACAGCTGTTCCAGTGGGTCCCCTCCACCAACCTTCTCTGAGCCTTCGGGGTCCTTGTGGCCTGGCCATTTAGCCCATGGTTTGCAAAAAAGTGCCGCTCACAGGTAAAACAATCCAATCCAATCCACGGAGCACAATATCCGAAGTGTGTGGAGAATAGCAACAGTCTCAAAAAATGTTCGCCAATCGTGGCAAATGCGGGAGGAAAAAGATTCTGAGAGACAGTCATTTGTCGATACGAACTTTACGGCGAAACAGAGATGATAGAGTTCTTCAGCTGAGAGAGATGACCGCTAGCAGTAATTTGAAACCCATTTCAATTAGAACTACGTACAGAGAATTGAAAACTTTGACATTTGGAAACTGTAACATGATACAACGGAGTATACGTCGGTGTTCAATAATAATTTGTCTAGGCAGTGTCGTGAAAGAGTCGTTTGAAAATTTTTTTCCTTGTTCCTTTTTATCTGGGGAGAGAGTTGGGTTGGGTTGTTTTACCTCTGAGCGGCACTTTTTTTGCACACCATGGTTTAAATGGCCAGGTCACATGGACCCCGAAGGATCAGAGAAGGTTGGGGGAGGGGACCCACTGGAACAGCTGTTGGGAGACAGATGGTAACCTCCCGTCAAGGCCATCTCGCGTGTTCTTTAACGTGCACAGGGTATGTCTCTCCCGCACACGGAGCCACGGCTTAACGTCCCATCCGACGGACAGCGGCCTTTCCAAGCCCATCGGTGTTCCCTACTGACCGTGGACAGGGCGGGGAATTTTTGCGGAGATAAATCTCAACGCTGACCCAGCTGGGACTCGAACCTGGGAACTACAGATTACGAGTCTGGCGCGCTACCGACTGAGCCACCCCCGCCCCTCTGGGAAGATACTCTAATGATTTACGATACTCTAATGATTCTGCACTATTTTTTAGTTTTCTCTAGGGTGGAAGAATTCTCCATTTCACGATAGCAATGCGTCATAAGAATTTATATAAGAAATTAATTAAAACTTAAATAATCAGTATTGTTTCAAACCATCAAATAACATAAATGTACATTTTAGAAAGTTGCTTAATGATTATTTCAGTATTACACAGTTATGAATTTTTTTTTTGGAACAAGATAATTTATTGTTAAATATTCCAGCTCCCAAAACTCTTTAAATACTGTCCGAATATTGTTGAAAATCGAGATTTAAATAGACTTGATTGTGATCTTTAAAAATGGGGTTTCTCAGTCGGTAGCGCGCCATGCTCGTAATCTGTAGTACCCAGGTTCGAGTCCCAGCTGGGTCAGCGTTGAGATTTATCTCTGCAAAATTCCCCGCCCTGCCCACGGTCAGTAGGGGACACCGATGGCCTTGGAAAGGCCGCCGTCCGTCGGATGGGACATTAAGCCGTGGCACCGTGTGCGGGAGAGACATACCCTGTGCACGTTAAAGAACACGCTGGATGCCCTTGACGGGAGGCTACCATCTGTCTCCCAACAGCTGTTCCAGTGAGTCCCCTCCCCCAACATTCACTGAGGCTTCGGGGTCCTTGTGACCTGGCCATTTAGCCCATGGTGTGCAAAAAAGTGCCGCTCAGAGGTAAAACAACCCAAACAACAACCCAAAGTGATCTTTAATTTATCTTCAGTCACATTTTTTCATTAAAGGTATATTTTAGAAGTTACAAGTTTCGAAGTTACATTATCTTTGATATAACATGGAAATTCTCTAATATTTTGGTAATTATATAATAATAATAACAAATTATTATTTTCAACACAATGATTAATAGGACTCAGGAAAACCTCTCCGTTTCAGATGTATTTAAAAAATTTCTTGAAAAATGCATGAAATATGGCCGAGTGGTTTGAGTGCTTGGCTACTAATCATACAGACCTAGGTTCGAACCACGGGTAAGGCATGGATGTTTGTGTTGTTTTTCTGCTGAGGTCCTGCCATCATCTCAGACCTTCTACTATGGCGTATAAAAATGACAGGATCCTGTCAGATCTCTGTAACAAGCAGCTGCTTGAGGGAATTTTTTTTTTTGTTTAGCAATTTTTCTCACTATTATCCTTACTAGCATTCTGAAAGGGGTGGGGGACATGGCCCCCTGGTTCCTCCCTAGATGCATTTCGATTTAGAAAGAAAAACTTTATCAGGTGACGTTTCAAAATAAAGTAGTTAAGTTGTTTTACCCCTGAGTGGCACTTTTTTGCACACCATGGGCTAAATGGCCAGGTCACTTGGACCCCGAAGGCTCAGAGAAGGTTGTGGGAGGAGACTCACTGGAACAGCTGTTGGGAGACAGATGGTAGCCTCCGGTCAAGGCCATCAAGCGTGTTCTTTAACGTTGAATTGTTTTACCTCTGAGCGGCAGTTTTTTTGCACACCATGGGCTAAATGGCCAGATCACAAGGACCCCGAAGACTCAGAGAAGGTTGGGGGAGGGGACCCACTGAAACAGCTGTTGGAAGACAGATGGTAGCCTCCCGTCAAGGCCATCCAGCGTGTTCTTTAACGTGCACAGGGTATGGCTCTCCCGCATACGGGGTCACGGCTTAACGTCCCATCCGACGGACGGCGGCCTTTCCAAGCCCATTGGTGTCCCCTACTAACGGTGGACAAGGCGGAGAAATTTACGAAGACAAAATAAAGTAGAAGTGGATATAGTAGTTTCGTTTTGCAAACTCCAGTGGAATGCACAAATATCAAACAATGTCATCCCTGAAATATCACAAGAATTTTACGCTGTCTGTATCACAGACCTTGATATTTTTCTTCGTTATTGTAAAAATGTCTTGGCATACAGATAAATAGGTAGACATTAGTTTTGTTCGTTATTGGGAAAATTCGTAAACCGGGGGATGGCTGTATTCATTTTATTTTTGACTTACAAGATCAATGCTTTTATTTAAACTATTAGAGCTAGATGACCCCACCTCACGGGCACTTGGCTTTGTCGAACCTTTGGTGCCTGGAGTCTTCAGATACCTTAATCCACATTGCTTGTAAAAAAATAATTTATTTTGTCAATAGTTCTTCAGCTAATATAGCTCCCTGTAAATGCCAACAGCAACTGCTTAAAAGTACTTAGAATAATTTTATGCATGAAATGAATTTTATGTTGTTTTTTTTTAATTGTAATACCGTCCCAGTGGTTGAGTGGTACGAGTGTTTGTCTATTGATCGAAGGGTTTATCAGCAGACCAGGTAAATATCGAGGTTCTATCCAGGTAAAATGGATGTTTATGTTAACTTTCTATGTTTTTTTTTTCTGTGTTCTCGCCTTCCACAATGGGGTGGTGGTGGCTCAGTCGGTAGCGCGCCAGGCTCGTAATCTGTAGTTCCCAGGTTCGAGTCCCAGCTGGGTCAGCGTTGAGATTTATCTCCACAAAATTCCCCGCCCTGTCCACGGTCAGTAGGGGACACCGATGGGCTTGGAAAGGCCGCCGTCCGTCGGATGGGACGCTAAGCCGTGGCCCCGTGTGCGGGAGAGCCATACCCTGTGCACGTTAAACAACACGCTGGATGCCTTGACAGGAGGCTACCACCTGTCTCCCAACAGCTGTTCCAGTGGGTCTCCTCCCCCAACCTTCTCTGAGCCTTCGGGGTCCATGTGACCTGTCCATTTAGCCCATGATGTGCAAAAAAGTGCCGCTCAGGGGTAAAACAACACAACCCAACCCTTCCACACAGATCTTTCTTAAGGCGTATTAAACTTGAGGGGAATTCATTTTGTTAATTAATTGCAAGAAACTGATGTCACTTAACAACAAAGGCAGCCATGAACGCAACTGTTAACAAAAACTGTAGTTACACTGTCTTGAGAGGATCAATTTTAATTTTCTTCACATTCTAAGAAATGTAGAATGGCAACAATTCCATTTACCAAGAGTTGATTTCAAGGAATCAAGAAGCAGACGACACAGAAGTGTTGCCAGATCGCTTTAGCAATATTTTTCAGCTCGAAGCAGTTGTTTACAGGAGAATCTATATTTAGATGGCAGCCGATTATTTTGGTTCATTCACCAACGACGAAAATGTAAGATGAGCTAGTTTTGCAAAAAGCAGAGGACTAGAAAGTGTCAGAACGATCAATCAGCGAAAGAGCAAATCTCGAATGGCGAATATTAAAGAGTGATCTCGGTCTCGTTACATATCCTTAGCCCTCGGCAAGGCAGAAGAAAATTTGTAGCGCCAGACTGTTGCATCTGTGTTTAGAAAGTTTCGCACGAGACCAAGCGAGTGCGAGTGAGGACACGAAGTGCAGGCAGTGATTTCCGGTCTCATGTTGGAGCGGGAAAGACTAACGTCCTGTTGCTGACAAGTTTCCTCTATTCCGCTCTCATCAAGGAAGTGAAGGGAATTGAAACATTGCATACGACGAGGCGGCAGGCGGACGACTGGGCATCGTGAATCATGGCCGGCTAGTGCCAGCACGTGGGATGCTCTAACCGAAAGCAGCCATGGTGAGTTCGTTTGCATTTTTTCCATACGTCACTAATGAAGTGGAAAGAGTTTTTTTATGAGAGGATGAATTTGGGGAGATGTCGTATTGGAAACATTTGGCAGCTACTGCTGCATTGTGCGACGAATTTTACACTTACAAGGATTTGTTTTAAACCCCATCATGATTGTTTATTACCTAGATTCGGGAGAGATGGATAGATTTTCCTCATGTGCATTATTGGTTTTAGAGCCGTATCTACGGGAGGGGGAGGTTATCCCCTTTTTAGAATGCTAATAACGATAATTGAGACAAAAAATTATTAAACTTATCAGTCTTTCATGCATTTTTTCAAGAAATTTTTTAAAGACTACAAAAACAGGGGAAAATGTTCGACTGCAATGGAAATGTAGTCTCTTGTCCCCTCCCACATTTACCTTCTCCTGCTCGATTTCATTACGTGCTCCCCCCCCCCCCCAACCTTTATTTTTTTTCTTGACTGACTTTAATCCTTTTATAGCGAGGTGTAAAAAATTCATTTAAAATAGTAATTTTGCCAGATTCCGGTACTTATATGTCTAGAAAGCTTCAAAACAAGTGATTTTTTAAAAAAAAGATTTCATAAATTTTTAAGTAAGAGTTATTTATTTCCCTGATTCTATTTCCTATTCGCTTCTTTCTGATCTTTATATTGCCGTTTTAAGTGTTTTTTTTCTGATTTTCTACGGATAAATTATTTACAGAAAAATCACTTTCAGGTACATCTGATGGATTATATATCTGCTATCTGAATTTTGATGGCTATCGTGCAGGGCCATCAAATCTATGTAGTAAATCTATCAGCAAGAGAGCCCCACCCCAAATTTTTTGAGAACGGTAGTAACCGAAATTAAGGCCAATAAAAAATTAAACATGTATATTAACTACCAGGCCCGGATCTAGAAAAAAAAGAAAACGGGGTGGGGGCAAGTGACGCAATGGTGAGGGGGGGGGGGAAACCAAGAGACTAGATTTTATTGCAGTATAATATTTTGCCTTCCCTTGTAGAGATCTATAAAAAATTTCTTTCAAAATGTAGGAAATATGCAAAAGTTTTATCATTCTTCGCCTCCATTTCCTCTACTAGCATTCTCAAAACGGAAGTGATGCCTCCCCACACCTAGATCGACGTATGTTACGGCGTTTTTAGATCCCTCTAATGCTACTGTGTTCAGACCTGGCACCTTACTGTTTTTTTTAAAAGAAATTTGCTAAAGACAACTAAAACGAAGGCGAAAAGTTTATACCAGAACATCTTTCGGGTTTATTACGCCTTGATCTTGGCCCATCCTTTTCACTGAGATCACTTGCTTCCCCCCCTCCCCAGAGTTATTTTTTTTTCTTAGATCCGGGACTACTGTCATGATACTGATCAGGTTCAATAACATCGAATAATATAGAACAATAGTATCATATTCAGAAAATTCCATCCAGGATTTTTAGTTGGGGGTAGGGTCCCCCAAGTGTTTAAAACTTATGTCATCTAAATATTAACATTAAACTGCTTAAATACAATGGGAGATTTTTTCCTAAATATTCTCTGCTGAAATTGGGATGCGTCTTATACCGTATATATATGCCGTGAAATGCGTTGTTTTTCTTTTCCCTTTTTTTCAGCTTCGAGGGTTCGTACCCAATGGGCGTTCCCCCTTGAGTGCGCCCCTGGAAGGGGTGATATGGTATAGTCTAATGGGGAGGGATAAAGATGTTTAAGCCGAATGGGAAAGGCATGAGTTTTAAGTCCCTGATTTTCTCCTTAGATAGTATGCATTGAAACGCTCATAGTATGGGAGGGGGGTGGGTGGAGGCGAGGCAGGGTGAGTATATATAAGGCGGCGCCAAAACGCTACGCTTTACTAAGGCGTTTTTTTTACTTCATGACGTCGTAACGGGGAGAGCACTGCTTAAGTATTTACAAAATTATCTGTTCTTTCGTGCCATTCTTTGTTCTCCGCTTGGTGAATCTCTCTCTCTGTGAAGTCTTTCAGGCAATTTTTTTATCTATCCGAATTGTGCAGGGGTGCTTTTTGCGCAGAGAGAGACTGCGTTGGTTTGGCCATCTTGACCGTATGCAAAGCTGTAGTTTGACAGTGTGCCTAAAGGCTTCAAGAAAGGGGAGGACCTAGGATACAATGGGCAGACAATGTCAAACAGGACCTTGCTAGCTAGGGGTGGGGGTGGCTCAGTCGGTAGCGCGCCAGGCTCGTAATCTGTAGTTCCCAGGTTCGAGTCCCACATGGGTCAGCGTTGAGATTTATCTCCGCAAAGTTCCCCGCCCTGCCCACGGTCAGTAGGGATCACCGATGGGCTTGGAAAGTCCGCCGTCCGTCGGATGGGACGTTAAGCCGTGGCCCCGTGTGCGGGAGAGCCATACCCTGTGCACGTTAAAGAACACGCTGGATGGCCTTGACGGGGTGCTACAATGTCTCCCAACAGCTGTTCCAGTGGGTTCCCTCCCCCAACCTTCTCTGAGCCTTCGGGGTCCATGTGACCTGGCCATTTAGCCCTTGGTGTGAAAAAAAGTGCCGCTCAGAGGTAAAACAACCCAACCCAAGGACCTTGCTAGAATTGACCTGCAGTGGTCAAATGCAGAACACGTAGCTCAGGACAGATGTGTTTGGAGAGGAAAATTATACAGTCTGGTATGACCACCGTAGCCGTATAGCTGCATGAAGATTTTGTATGTATGTAAATCGTCTCGGAGCACTCCTGTAGCCGAATGGTTAGTGTGCTTAGAAACTGATCACAGAGCCTCGGATAAGGCACTGATGTTTCTTTTTGCCTTTCTGATGATGTCACTCCTTCCTCATAGATGCTCTATATTGGCGTAGTAGATAAGGGTAGCGCGCCAGGCTCGTAATCTGTAGTTCCCAGGTTCGAGTCCCAGCTGGGTCAGCGTTGAGAGTTATCTCCGCAAAATTCCCCGCCCTGCCCACGGTCAGTAGGGGACACCGATGGGCTTGGAAAGGCCGCCGTCCGTCGGATGGGACGTTAAGCCGTGGCCCCGTGTGCGGGAGAGCCATACCCTGTGCACGTTAAAGAACACGCTGGATGGCCTTGACGGGAGGCTACCATCTGTCTCCCAACAGCTGTTCCAGTGGGTCCCCTCCCCCAACCTTCTCTGAGCCTTCGGGGTCCATGTGACCTGGCCATTTAGCCCATGGTGTGCAAAAAAGTGCCGCTCAGAGGTCAAACAACATAAACACAACCCAACCCTACACTGATAAGCTCCGTCAGACCTCTGCGGCAGGCAACTGCCTGAATGATAATTTATTTCTTTAACCAAGCACAATGGCGAGAAAGTAAAGAGAAATTTATTTCCAATATTTTTTACACGGTGCAACTTTTGTGTTTTAAAAGAGGTATGATTGGCTATATATTGATTAACAGCAAGTGGGCTAGTTCTGTTAGGAATACCAGGGCATATAGGGGAGCTGAAATTGGATATGACCATTACCTTGTTAAAAGTATCTTGCATCTTAAACTTAAGAAGTGTTGTGTTAAGGTTAAAAAATTTACCTTTAATACTGAAGCTCTGAAAGACCCAGTTATAGCTAAAGCTTACCATGATAGGTTACTTAGTCATTATGACAGTCATGGTATGCTTACTACTGAAGTTGAGGAGGAATTGGGTCATTTTAAACAGGCTTTTTTGGACACTAACAGTACTCTTTTAGGAAAAAAGGAGCAGAAGAGACAGAATTATATAAGGCACTTGAGCTTATTTTGGAAAGAAAGAACTGCAGGAATATCCTTAATCAATACCCTACTAGTACTAATAGAAAGCATTACAGAGAACTTAATAAATGTGTAAAGGATTGGTTAGCTGCTGATAAGAATCTTTGGCTTGATGGCTTGGCTGACAAAGCCGAGGAAGCAGTTAGACAGCAAAACGGCAGAGAGCTGTACCAGATAGTTAATGTTTTGTGTGGTAGAAAACGAACAGGTATACAGGGATTGAAGGATAAACAAGGTAAGGTTATAGAAGGTGAGGACTCTGTCATGGCTAGGTGGGCTGAGCATATCAGTGATATTCTAAACAATGTGGTTAGTTCTACTCCCATTGTTTGTAATGATGATAGATTCATCACTGGCTTTAACGTTGGCCCTATAACATAGTCTGAAATTATTTTGGCTATTTCTAAACTTAAACTTCATAAATCCCCAGGGGTATATGAAATTACTACAGAAATGCTTAGAGCTGGGAATGTTTCGGTTACCACATGGATGACTGAAATTTTGAATAACTTTTATGATAAAGGCATGGTTCCTAAAGATTTTACCAGAGCTATTATTATCCCTATTTTCAAAAAAGGTGATCGCAGTTCTTGTGAAAACTATAGGGGTATTAGCCTACTCTCTGTTCCAGGTAAAGTTCTTTCCATGATTGTGCTTAATAGAATTAAGAATCTGGTTGACAGTCAATTGCGTGATGAGCAATGTGGATTCAGAAGTGGTAGGGGATGTGTGGATCAGATATTTCCACTTAGACAGATTCTTGAGAAATGTTTAGAGTTTCAGAAACCTTTGGTTGCTAGCTTCGTTGATTTCAAAAAGGCTTTCGACTCTGTTGATCGTCATAATTTGTGGTTGATTGTGAGATCATATGGTATATCAGACAAGTTAGTTAACCTAATGAAAGCTCTCTATAATAACACTGAGTCCTGTGTGAGAATTGGTAAGGCTTGTAGCAATTGGTTTAGGATTACTTCTCGTGTTCGACAAGGGTGCATTTTGTCTCCTTTTCTCTTTAGTTTGGTTATTGATTACGTTATGCGAAATTCATTGCAAGGGAAAGATTTTGGACTTAAGTGATCTGGAGATACTAAAATCTCTGATTTAGATTATGTTGATGATTTATCCTTTTTGGCAAATGATGTTGATGAGATGAACTCTTTCATTCGAGCTGTTGATGAAACTGGTAGTAGAGTAGGTTTGGTTATAAACAGAGAGTAAACTAAAATGATGAAAATTGGTCAGGCAGGTTGTGATTCAGTTAATCTGAATGGTTGCAGTCTTGAGCAGGGTTACAGTTTAATTATCTTGGGAGCTATGTAACAGATATTGGTGATGTGCGGCATGAGAAAAACAGACTAATAGGGATTGCTGCTGGGACTTTAAGAATCTATGGAGTGTGTGGAGAAATAGGCGTATACACCTAAAGACTAAAATTAGACTGTATAATAGTTTGGTTCTTTCTAGGGTTAGTTATGGTAGTGAAACTTGGACACTTTGTAAACAAGATAACAGGAAATTAGATGCTTTTGATTCTAGATGCTTACGCAGTATCTTGGGCATTAGGTGGTTCAACTTTGTAACTAATGATGAGGTTAGGCAAAGGAGTTTGCAACCTCCTTTAAGCAGCATATTGTGCAGAGAGAGACTCCGTTGGTTTGGCCATGTTGCCCGTATGGATAATTATATATTGGCGAATAGGTTTATAAAGATTGTGCCTAAAAACTTCAGAAAGAGGGGGAGACCTAGGATGCGGTGGACAAACAATGTCGAACAGGACCTTATTAGAATTGGTGTGATGATTATTAGAATTGGTGAGATGCAGCAGATGTAGCTCAGGACAGACTTGCTTGGAGAACTAAATTGCACAGTCTGGTTGGACCTCCGTAGCTCATGGTTGCTTGAGGATGATGATGGTACGTCCTATCCTGTATCTGACATGCGACAATGCAGCGGACCTCGAGTATATAAACACTTTCAAAAAGTTTATTGAAATGATAATAATTATTTCATTTTTTTTAAATTCGTTTTAGGTATATAAAAATATAAAAAAGGTGTTGTGTAATTTTTACCTCTGAGCAGCACTTTTCTGCTCACAATTGGCTAAATGGTCATGTCACGAAGACCCCAAGAGCTCATAGAAGGTTGGAGAGAGGTAACCCACTGGACAACTGTTAGGAGACAGATGGCAACCTCCCGTCAAGGGCCATCCAGCATGCTCCTTAATGTGCACTGGGTATGGGCCCTCTCGCACACAGAGCGCGCCAAACTCGTAATCTGTAGTTCCAATTTCGAGTCCCAGCTGAGTCAGCGTTCAAATTTATCTCCGCAAATTTCCCCGCCCTGCCCACGGTCAGTAGGAGACACCGATGGACTTGGAAAGGCCGCCGTCCGTCGGATGGGACAAGCCGTGACCCGTGTGCGGGAGAGCTATACCATCTGCACGTTATAGAACACGTTGGATGGTCTTGACGGGAAGCTACCATCTGTCTCCCAACATCCGTTTCAGTGGGTCCCCTCCCCCAACCTTCTCTGAGCCTTCGGGGTCCATGTGACCTGGCCATTTAGCCCATGGTGTGCAAAAAAGTGCTGCTCATAGGTAAAACAACAACAATAACTCACACGTAGAACCACTGCTTAATGTCTCACCAGACGAATAGCGGACTTTCCAAGACCATCGATGTCCCCCTCTCTCCCCAAAGGCACGGTGGGGTTTAGCAGAGATAAATCTCAATGCTGGCACAGTTGGGACTTGAATCTGGGAACTGAAGATTACGATTCAGGCGCGCTACCGACTGGGCCAACCCTCGCCCTTGTAACACATTATTTTGTAATGCTGGCAAGATTCATATTATTTGACCTGTGATCGGTGGCATAGTTCCCATGAGAGTATTTTTTTTAAGTTTGAGTTTTATGTTCAAGAAAGGCTCCTAGATTAACGATCACAATTGGTTCCGCGAAAACGATGGTAAACTAAAATTATCGTTAATCGAATTAATGAAATGCGTATTAAATGTTCAATCCGTTCTAAGATCATCAGAAGTTGAAAATCTTCACTGAAAACACGTACCTTAAAATATATCATCCATCACCATTCTGTATTAATAAATAACTATTTATTCTAACATTGTTAAACACATACGTAATTAATATACCAAAGTGACAAAAAGTCATTTCCTTTAGCTAAAAAGTTCGCTGCCTAACGGAACTGATGAAGAACATCATCCCTCTTCTCTTAAGGATACTGTAACTACCTACTCTTAAGGATACTAGTAAGGATATGGAGGCCAAAAATTATTAAATTTGGGCGTGTTTCACGCATTATTCTAAAACTTTCACAACGAAGGTAAAAATTGTACACTGCAATGAATATAC
Source organism: Ryuthela nishihirai (assembly GCA_038380435.1). Classification (NCBI taxonomy): domain Eukaryota; kingdom Metazoa; phylum Arthropoda; class Arachnida; order Araneae; family Heptathelidae; genus Ryuthela; species Ryuthela nishihirai. Next base: position 70,668,595 of record JAWZYU010000008.1, on the reverse strand, counting down.
AGTCTCCTGATCCTTTTATATTTTTCTGACTCGATTACTTTGCTTTTCCCCCCCCCGCGCGCTTTTTTTTTTTGAGCGCCGTGGATTGGATTGGATTGTTTTACCTCTGAGCGGCACTTTTTTGCACACCATGGCCTAAATGGCCAGGTCACAAGAACCCCGAAGGCTCAGAGAAAGTTGGGAGAGGGAACCCACTGGAACAGCTGTTTGGAGACAGATGGTAGCCTCCTGTCAAGGCCATCCAACGTGTTGTTTAACGTGCACAGGTATGGCTCTCCCGCACATGGGGACACGGCTTAACGTCCCATCCTACGGACGGCGGCCTTTCCAAGCCCATCGGTGTCCCCTACTGACCATGGGCAGGGCGGGGAATTTTGCGGAGATAAATCTCAACGTCGAATTTTGAGCGCCGTGACTGGCAGAAAACAAAAGCGTGACTCGAGAGTGCTCTAATTGGCCAAAAATGACGACCGCGTGATTTTACAAGCTCTTTCCTTTACCGTAAATGACGCCCGAATGTTCTTGTACCGACATCGTTAATGCTAATTATGGGATCCTATGAGAGGCACATCGTAAATGAAAATATCTTTGATGTTAGTGTGTGGAGTGGCAGTGTGGAAACAATTATTCATCGATATTTAAAGTTCCGAAAGATCTGTGCCAAAAAACTCCACAAACTGACAGAGCAGCAAAAAAGGGCTAGAGTCGACTCGTGCAAGGAGATGCTGACAATGTTCAAACCTTGTGGCCCAAGCAATTAACAGAATTGCGACAGGTGATGAGACGTGGTTTTATTACTATACAACTCCCAGAAAGATCGACAACTGCTGTATGCTTGGGTTGCAGAAGATGAACCACGTCTCCCAATCCTCCGTCAAGGAAGAGGTTGTTCATATTTTTTTTTTTTCAATTCTCAAGGAGGGATAGCCATGGATACCTTATCTGAAAAAATGACTATAAATGGCCAATACTACACCAACATTGTTTTGCTCAGAAATGGTTAAGTAGATGAAGGAACAACAGGCGTGTTAAGCTTCTCCTTCATGACAATGCCAAAACCGCTGTCGGATGGGACGTTAAGCCGTGGTCCCGTGTGCGGGAGAGTCATATACTGTGCACGTTAAAGAGCACATTGGATGGCCTTGACGGGAGGCTACCATCTGTCTCCCAACAGCTGTTCCAGTCGGTCCCCTTCCCCAACCTTCTCTGAGCCTTCGGGGTCCATGTGACCTGGCCATTTAGCTCATGGTGTGCAAAAAAGTGCCGCTCAGAGGTAAAACAACCCAACGTTAAAGAACACGCTGGATGGCCTTGACGGGAGGCTACCATCTGTCTCCTAACAGCTGTTCCAGTCGGTCCCCTTCCCCAACCTTCTCTGAGCCTTCGGGGTCCATGTGACCTGGCAATTTAGCTCATGGTGTGCAAAAAAGTGCCGCTCAGAGGTAAAACAACCCAACGTTAAAGAGCACACTGGATGGCCTTGACGGGAGGCTACCATCTGTCTCCTAACAGCTGTTCCAGTGGGTCCCCTTCCCCAACCTTCTCTGAGCCTTCGGGATCCATGTGACCTGGCCATTTAGCTCATGGTGTGCAAAAAAGTGCCGCTCAGAGGTAAAACCCAACCCGGATCACGAAAAAAATCAACGAGCTACCTCATCCTGCCAATTCACCCGATCTTGCATCACGCGATCTTTGGTTATCCAATTTGTTTCCAAAAATTAAAAAGGAACTTGCTGGGAAGCCTTTTTCAAGGGTGCAAGACCTTGCAGAGTTACGGGGTATTCTCCAACAGGAGTACCACCAAGCATTTCAAAATTGGCGTAGACAGGTGTGGATTGGCAGGGGGCGCTGTAGCGTCCCAGGACCCCCTGGCTCACTTAGGTGCAAGACGTTTTGTTTTTGAATAATAATTTTTATTTTTTACGTTATATAATTGTTGAGATAGATGTTACCAGTAACGCAGGTATGACATCAACATTTTTATGAGGCTTTTAATAAAACAATTAAAACATGAAAAGGATTCTCCCTGTTAAAGGGTGGCATGCTTAGAGAGGATATTCAGTTTGTTACAGAAGTAATTGGGGAGGGTTGGGGGGTACGAAGAGAGACAGCAGAACAGAAAGCCGTCTTGGTTTCAATCTCTCTGTTTACAGGTAGAGAGTAAAATGCAATCGCTGCTTGTTTTCTAATCAGTCGGGCTCCAGAATCTGAGATGGGGCCCGGACCAGTCATAAATATGGGGTCCCCATTCCGAAAACCATATGAATACATTTAATAGGTACTTTAAAAAAAAAAAAATAGAAGATCTGTAATAAGTCAAGAATTGAATGAAACGTTATCTCATATTCTTGCTATTTTATTATATTTGTTTCATTAAAGGAAATTATATTTGGAGGACCCTTACATTAGAGGCCCAGGATAAATGGCTCTTCTCTCTCCCTCCCCCCTCCACTATTTGGGCTTTTCCTGGCATCGTTGGTTGTTGGGTTGTTTTACCTCTGAGCGGTACTTTTTTGCACACCATGGGCTAAATGGCCAGGTCACATGGACCCCGAAGGCTCAGAGAAGGTTGGGGGAGGGGACCCACTGGAACAGCTGTTGGGAGACAGATGGTAGTCTCCCGTCAAGGCCATCCAGTGTGTTCTTTACCGTGCACAAGGTATGGCTCTCCCGCACACGGGGCCACGGCTTAACGTCCCATCCGACGGACGGCGGCCTTTCCAAGCCCATCGGTGTCCCCTACTGACCGTGGGCAGGGCGGGGAATTTTGCGGAGATAAATCTCAACGCTGACCCAGCTGGGACTCGAACCTGGGAACTACAGATTACGAGCCTGGCGCGCTACCGACTGAGCCCCCCCCCGCCCCCCTGGCATCGTTTATTTCTTTATAGTTTCCACTGTTGTTACAAGCCAGCACTGCGCAAACGACGGTGGCAAGACACTTCTTTTTATTCAGCCCGCGAGCTACTGATGACAAATTGGTAAAGAGAGAAAAGGAACATATAGAGAACAAGAAAAATAAAGGTTATATTTGAAAATTTTCAAAAAATGTGCACATTTTTTCTAATACTGGTACCTATGCCAAGAGCTAAATAAAAGTTTAGGCCAAGCAGGGACCTATCGTAATCAATTTGGGTCCTGGTGTAAATTTTCTTTATGCCCCCCCTCTCCGAGTCACTTTTTGAAAGTTAATTGGGAAAACGAGCATTGACGATTTAATCCTTGCTAGGTTTGTAAAGATTTTATGAGAATCGGTAACAAATAATTGGACGATTTTCCTAGAATTTAGCATATTTGACCTAATTAACCATTGACTTAACCTAATTAACCATTGAATTTAGCCTAATTAACCATTGACTTTAGCCTAATTAACCATTGACTTTGGCCTAATTAACCATTGACTTTGGCCTAATTAACAATTGACTTTAGCCTAATTAACCATTGACTTTAGCCTAATTAACCATTGACTTTAGCCTAATTAACCATTGACTTTGGCCTAATTAACCATTGACTTTAGCCTAATTAACCATTGACTTTAGCCTAATTAACCATTGACTTTAGCCTAATTAACCATTGACTTTGTCCTAATTAACCATTGACTTTAGCCTAATTAACCATTGACTTTAACCTAATTAACCATTGACTTTAGCCTAATTAACCATTGACTTTAACCTAATTAACCATTGACTTTGGCCTAATTAACCATTGACTTTAGCCTAATTAACCGACTTTAACCTAATTAACCATTGACTTTAACCTAATTAACCATTGACTTTAGCCTAATTAACCATTGACTTTAACCTAATTAACCATTGACTTTGGCCTAATTAACCATTGACTTTAGCCTAATTAACCCACTTTAACCTAATTAACTATTGACTTTAGCCTAATTAACCATTGACTTTGGCCTAATTAACCATTGATAATTCACGTGTGCTAAAAATGTATTCGCTCCTATACATTAAATAAGTACAGATATAATTTTGATGCTCTTAAAAATATATATCAATAATAAAACATAATACTTTTGGTACATAATAAAAATCAAATTTGTTTGGAAATGTTTACTAACTTATTAAACAACGGCCAAAACAACATATAATTTAAAACACTTAGTCATGTCAGCAATCACATGCAAGCTTTCAAAAAGTCGTCTTTGAAATCCATGATAGCTCCGCAGAAGGAAATCCTCTATGTACCTCCAATCCAAAAGAAACAATTTTCTACACTTATAGATCAATGCAATTTTTTACACTTATAAATCTCTGGTCCTCACATAGGTCATTGTCCATATGCAATTGCACAGAATCGCTATATTACAGCTTTCACATCTTGTGGCCGAGTTTGCTTGGCTACTGATTCAGAGGATCAAGGCATGGATGTTCGTGTTGTTTTCTGCTGAGGGCTTTGCCTTCTTCACAGACCTCTCTATGGCGTATAAACTGACAAGTTCCTCTCAGATCTCTGTGGCAAGAAGCTGCTTGAGGGATTATTATCGTTATTTAACATTTCACAGGGGGGGGGGGCAACCTGCAGTCCTATAGGATTTTTTAAGCAAAACGGTTTGTAAAATTTACGTAAACACTTACAAATTAAAATAATTTTGATGAAACACTTGAATTTTATTAGCTCAGCATAGATTCTGATGAAATGAAGCCTAAATACTTCACCTCTTTTCAGTATCATAATGGCTCTTTCTAAAGTAATTTTGAATACCTGGATTTTGAAGCCTTTCTTTTTCATTCTTTATACTATGGTACTGATATAGCTTTAGTCAGTACCAGAGATTTTTTTTTTTACCTAAAATTAAACGTAACTCCATGTTTGATTTTAGGCCCACGAGAAGTCTGAAATGTTGGTTCTACGTCCAACTTTAAAGCAATATTTTGTACACTTTGATTTAAATTATTTCAATTTTCTTCGATTCCTACAAGCCTTCTAATGCAGTGTGCAGCACGTGGGAGGATTTTGAAAGGTCATTCATTATCTGGTGATTGCTGAAATTTAGAGACAGCAAACAGCACCTATAGATTGAAAATATTTTGAGAGCATTTCTAGGAGAAAATATCTGTTTGAAATAATTGTTTAACCAAACAATTTGTTTAAGCAGAATAATTTCACAGCTTTTTACTAAATATATTTAGACAAGTTTTGCGATAATGCACTTTTTTGCATCTTTTTCTTAATTCTTGTTCTCTGGACACTACCAGCGCTGCTTGATCGATTTTTGATATTTCTTTTGTACAGGAAAGTAATCTGAAGCAAGATCCGCGGTTCCGCCTATACGGCACTAACAGCATATTGGGAATTGCCCTTTTCACCGCTAACTACGGTCAGGGGCAAGACTGCACCATATAGATGCAGCTCATCCCCGATTACCCTATGGTGAGCAGTCCTATAGAAGGAAAGCTCATCCATCGGTCAAAACCTAAATTTACTCTGTTCCCCGGTTAGCCATGAACAAAGATATATAGATCCAGGTTCGCTCGGCTCCCGGGGTGGAGACTCTTAGTGGGGCCCAGTATTTGAAAAGGGCCCTTGCCTACTAGGGCGTCACTCCGTTCTGCAGGGTTCTTGAACTGCTCCACTAAGCACCTGATTTTGAGGTCTTGGCACTGTCCAACCGGGCCACTAAACCGGTTAGCAATGCCTTCGACCTCGGTTGGTCTTGGCTCTGTCCAACCGGGGCCCAAACTGGTCAGCAGAGTCTTCGACCGGCTGCTGGGCCGCAATCCCCCCACCACGTCAAGGTGGTCCCAGCGGAAATGCCAAATTACACCTTTTCCTTTTGTGAATATTCTCTTGCTCTGAAAATTGACTTGTAAAAAGATATTTGCTATCACTACTTGCAGTTTTTTTTTTTAAAAAGGTAAACTTTCTTGTTCTTATTTTATGAGCCCACATATGCTCAGAGCCCTCGCGCAGCTGCACAATTGGATGAGACGCCTCTGGGGCCAAAGGAAAATGACTGAATTACACTGGAAGGCCTTCGAGGAAAAAACCATTTCTCTTCTATTTCAGTGGTCTTTACAATAGTTTCTTATAAACATATATACGTTTATCTGAGGAGGTGGGGGCGGGGGTGCCTCAGTCGGTAGCGCGCCAGGCTCGTAATCTGCAGTTCCCAGGTTCCAGTCCCAGCTGGCTCAGCGTTGAGATTTATCTCCGCAAAAATTCCCTGCCCTGTCCACGGTCAGTAGGGGACACCGATGAGCTTCGAAAGGCTACTATCTGTCTCCCAACAGCTGTTCCAATGGGTCTCCTCCCCTAATTTTCTCTGAACCTTCGGGGTCCATGTGACCTGGCCATTTACCCCATGGTGTGCAAAAAGTGCCGCTCAGAGGTAAAACAACCCAACCCAACTCTAAGGAGGAATTATGATCAGTCCTTAGATTCGGCACTACTGGTTACTACTAGAAGGTGTGAGGAACCACACCCTTCTATAAAAAGTTACAGTACGACGTGTTACCCATACTTTCATGCAAAGTTAAAAAAGTAACAAAAGAAAAGTAAAAACTCCCCCCAAATGAATCTAGGAAATTAACAAAGAGAGGATGCGAAAAATAACGTTATTATACTTTTTTACACATAATATTTCAAATATTTGTTTTGGATAAAGGTATCCCCTTCCCCCCACATAATACACACAATAAAAATTAACTTCAGAAGAAACGAACAATGTGACGAGTTCAACTGTACGACATTATTTGATCAGCATCAGCCAATCAGGGACTGGATCTGCCCTATATTTCCTATAGTGCAATAATAATAATTATAATAATAATAATTATATAGTGCAAAATTAAATTAATTAAAATAATATACTTCATTAATGTAATTATTTATTATTATTATATTAATTATTAATTTATTCCTATACTTCCCACGTTGACATTATCGTGGCAATTTTGGTATAACAAAGGGCAATAAATTATTTTCAATCACATAAATAGAGCGGAAATGCAAACTACAAACCAAATAAGGTTGAGAGTAAGATATATTAAAATTTAATAGAGTAAACTCTCAAGGGGGAGGCCAAAGCCACTTCCTTTGTAATCGCCTCTGCCCAAATCTAACTTTCTTTTTTGTTTGATAAACTTACTTTTTTTTTGTCTATTTCAGAGTTGTTGTAGGCAGACAGTAGGGCTGATGGTTTTTCTTCAGCTGAGTGATTTTGGTTCGATATCGAATATGTGAGGGGGAGGGGGTCATCTGCTGTGTTTTCTGTTTGTTTGTGGTTGGCAACCCCAAGTGAATAGATTCACGGGATATGTTTTATCAGCTGATGGATAATTCTGATCTGAGGCCATCGCAAGTATCCGAACTCTTGCTTCTACGGGCATCGTCAAATGTTACATTAGAGGAAGTCTTTCAGTGCAGATGGCTTCAGCCTTTAGTGGTGAGGGAACAGGTCTTTGCACCATGCCTGCGATTAGGGGGCTGTTTGATATTGTCGTCATTCCCTCTCTCAATAAGCGTAGTTTCTTTAAACATTCCATTTACCATTTTCTTTCCATAGGTAGTTGGAATGTGAGGTCCAAGGTTTATCAGGTTCAAAGTGTTGTAAGATCATGGTGCAATTAGCCTCCAGTGAAGGGCTACCACTGCACCAGTCATAAGAGAAGGGCGAGATAGCAGGAGCAGAAAATACTACATCTCTGGTATATCATGTAGGTCGGTAGAAAAATATGATAAGGAAAAAAGTAGAGACAAAATCAAGGTTGGGTTGGGTTGGTTTACCTTTGAGCGGCACTTTTTTGCACACCATGGGCTAAATGGTCAGGTCACATGGACCCCGATGGCTCAGAGAAAGTTGGGGAAGGGTCCCACTGTTGGGAGACAGATGGTTGTTGGGAGAGCTGTTGGGAGACAGATGGTAGCCTCCCGTCAAGGCCATCCAGCCTGTTCTTTAACGTGCACAGGGTATGGCTCTCCCGTACACGGGGCCACGGCTTAACGTCCCATCCGACGGACGGCGGCCTTTCCAAGCCCATCGGTGTCCCCTACTGACCGTGGGCAGGGCGGGGAATTTTGCGGAGATAAATCTCAACGCTGACCCAGCTGGGACTCGAACATGGGAATACAGATTATGAGCCTGGCGCGCTACCGACTTAGTCACCCCCGCCCCACAAAATCAAGGACATTAGACTTTGCAGAAAAGGCCGATGTTCTGAAAAAAATTAGTGAGAAATAATTTTTTTTCGTAGCATGCGCGTTTGCAGCAGCTTCTTGTTCTGGTGAGTGCCAAGGACTGGGGGATCGAGTAGTCCATGGTTCCGATATCATGAAGCCCCCGATACAAAACTTCTCTCTCAGTATTGTAGAGGGAGCAGTTAAGTAGAATGTGAGATGCAATCTCAGGTGTGCTGCATGTGGCACTTTTAGGGCTGTAGACTCTGCCGAGAGGCAGACTCTGCACAGAGATTATTCTCTTGATGTATTCACACAAGAATTTCACCGTTACAGTTTAGATATTCTCGGCTTGCAAGAGACCAGATGGACAGATAAAAGTCAGATACTTAAAAATAATCTTAAATTTCCCTTTTCGGGAAAAGAAAATAATAAGCGTGTCCAAGGCGTAGGTTTTCTTCTTAGCAGACACGATAGTGATATTTTTCCACGATGTGAGTGCATTAATGAAAAGTTTGTTACAGCGAAATTTCAGTCAAGCGTCTTTAACGCTTGACTGAAATTTTGCTGTAACAAAAATGATGTTAAATGTTATTTGTTGTGATGCCCCCACTAAGGATGACGTTGAGGATGAGAAGGATAGGTTTTACAGACAACTTCAGGATATTTTGAACTCTGTCAAGAAAGGATAATTCCCCTCGTTCTAGGTGACTTCAATGCCAAAGTTAATACTGAGGTGATAGGCCCTTTTGGTATTGATAGCTGCAAAGGCAATGGGCAACGCCTCCTACAGGTAAGTAAACTTTTTGGTTTGAGAATAAATAACACTTATTACAAACACCGCGACATACATAAGTACACGTGGGTTTCATCAGATGGGCTGCATAAGAATATGATTCATTATATATTAATTAACAGCTAATGGGCTAGTTCTGTTGTTAAGAATATCAGGCCATATAGGGGAGCTGAAATTGAATCTAACCATTACTTTGTTAAAAGTATCCTGCAGCTTAAACTTAAGAAATGCTGTGCTAAGGTTAAAAAAGTTATCTTTAACACTGATGCTCTGAAAGAGCCAGTTATAGCTAAAGCTTACCATGTTATTTAGTCTTTATGACAGTCATTGTTTGCCTAAACTGAAGAAAATACTACATCTCTGCTATATCACGTAGGTCAGTTAGGTTTTATTGCCCACTACTGAAGTTGAGTAAGAATTAGACCGTTTTAAACAGGCTTTTCTTGAAAATAATAATACTCTTTTAGGAAAATAGGAGCAGAGGAAGAAAATAATTTGAGTGATAAGGCATTTGAACTTACTTCGGAAAGAAAGAACTGCAGGAATGTCTTTAATTAATACCCTACTAGTCCTAATAGGAAGCATTACAAAGAGCTTAATAAACGTGTCAGTTAGCAGCTGATAAGAATCTTTGGCTTGGCTGACAAAGTCGAAGAAGCAGTTAGATAGAACATGTTCAGAGAAATGTTTAGAGTTTCAGAAGCCTTGGGTTACTAGCTTTGTTGATTTCAAAAAGGCTTTTGATTCTGTTGATTCACATAATTAGTGGTTGATTGCGAGATCGTATGGCATACCAGACAAGTTAGATAACATAATGAAGCTCTCTATAATAACACTGAGTCGTGGGTGAGAGTTAGTAAGGCTTGTAGCAATTGGTTTAGCATTGCTTCTGATGTTCGACAAAAGTGCATTTTGTCTCCTTTTCTCTTTACTTCGGTTATTGATTACGCTATGCGGAATTCACTGGAAGGCGAAGATTTTGGCCTTAAATGGTCTAGGGATCTGAAAATTTCTGTTTTAGATTATGCTAATGATTTACCTCTTTTGGCAAATGATGTTGATGAGATGAACTCTTTTATTCGAGCTGTAGATGAGACTGGTAGTAGAGTAGGTTTGGTTATAAACAGAGAGAAAACTAAAGTGATGAAAATTGGTCAGGCAGGCTGTGTTTCAGTTAATTTGAATAATTGCAGTTTTGAACAGGTGTCACAGTTTATTTGTCTTGGGAGCTATGTAACAGATACTGGTGATGTGCGGCATGAGATTAACAGACTAATAGGGATTGCTGCTGGGACTTTTAAGAATCTATGGAGTGTGTAGAGAAATAGGCGTATACACCTAAAAACTAAAATTAGACTGTGTAGTAGTTTGGTTATTTCTAGGATTAATTATGGGAGTGAAACTTGGAGGCTTTATAAATAAGATAACAGGAAACTTGATGCTTTTGATTCTATATGCTTACGCAATATCTTGGGCATTAGGTGGTTCAACTTTTAACTAATGATGAGATTAGGCAAAGGAGTTTGCAACCTCCTTTAAACAGCATATTTTGCAGAGAGAGACTTCGTTGGTTTGGCCATGTTGCCCGTATGGATAATTATAGATTAGCTAATAGGGTTATGAACAGTGTCCCTAAAGGCCTCAGAAACAGGGGGAGACCTAGGATACGGTGGGCAGACAATGTCAAACAGGATTTTGCTAGAATTGGTGTACAGTGGCCAGATGCAGCAGATGTAGCTCAGAATAGACTTGCTTGGAGAACTAAATTGCACGGTCTAGTTGGACCTCCGTAGCCCATGGTTGCTTGAGGATGATGATTAGCCCTATCTTCTGCTGCTTCTTTTTGTTCCCCACGCCCTCCCAAAGCAGAGGATTCTTCAGCGATAAAGCCCATTGATGCTAGTGCCCTACTGATAGCTTTCAGTAAGCTTTCCACACCTTGAACCGAGAAAGTCTATTTTTGCACAAGTTTGATATGATTCATCTACACATTCCCCAGAAAATTCTCGACGGTTAACTTAGGTGTCACCAAACTTTAATTTTCTATTTTATAAAGAGATAAGCAAGGAGTTAGGCATTGCATGTGTATTTTTAAGCAGTACAGCAATTGCTGGTATCAAGAACTTATCAACATGTTATTGTAACTTCGCGTGTGTGTGTGTGTGCAACGAGAACAATAACTCTGTGCTCTGCGCGCGCGCGTGTGTGAAACATCATTGATTGTGAACCAAGAAAACCTATAGGTAACTTACGAAATATAAAAGTGAATGATGGAGAAAACGCAATATATATAGAAATCTGGCGCGCAGAAGAGAAAAGAAACAAAAATGTTAAGACTGCAGTTCACTTCTAAAGATGTTATGTAAACAAATTTATTTTCATTTGTAAATAAATCATCTCTATTATACAAGAATGTGAGACATCAGGAAATAAGAAAAATGCTAATCTATTGAAATCAGAAGCCGGAAACGTTTCGAACGAGTAAGATGATGACACCAAAGAAATGAACTTAGACTGCGAGTCCAACGAAGAAAATGGTCATTACAGGAGAGTTCTGAAAAATAAATACAGTGAAGAAGAAAATATGACTACCCAGCATATCGATGAAGATATTAAGGACAATATAGATTCCAGCGAAACAGATATGCACGAAAGAGCGTCACAGGTTAGTTCTGCAGATTATTTAAATGTAGGAGTATTTGTGCCAAACAAATAGGGGCGGGGGTGGCTCAGTCGGTAGCGCGCCAGGCTCATAATCTGTAGTTTCTAGGTTCGAGTCCCAGCTGGGTCAGCGTTGAGATTTATCTCCGCAAAATTCCCCGCCCTGCCCACGGTCAGTAGGGGACACCGATGGGCTTGGAAAGGCCGCCGTCCGTCGGATGGGACGTTAAGCCGTGACCCCGTGTGCAGGAGAGCCATACCCTGTGCACGTTAAAGAACATGCTGGATGGCCTTGACGGGAGGCTACCATCTGTCTCCCAACAGCTGTTCCAGTGGGTCCCCTCCCCCAACCTTCTCTGAGCCTTCGGGGTCCATGTGACCTGGCCATTTAGCCCATGGTGTGTAAAAAAGTGCCGCTCAGAGGTAAAACAACCAAAGCCACAACAAAATTTAAGCGTCGATTTAAAAATTACATTTGCTAATAAGCATCCAGTGCAGCCAAAACGACTTTGCGCTCAAAATTATTCTTTGTAAAATGAACAACGTCTTTATTTTAGAAGTCTCCCTAACGGCGATACAATTTTACGTAAATGGTTATCATACTAACAAAGTGAATGTAAAGTTTACTGTACCTTTTTTATGGCTTTTTCACATGATAGTAATTGCTGTAAAGTTGATTCCGTCAAGGTTTCCAAATCTGTAGTTTGAAAAAGCACGAAGCGTCGTTGGAACATCGAACTTCAGTGGAACATTACATGTTTGGTAACTTGTTAAAAAATGTAAACAACTTATTAGATAACGCTAAACAAACTGGCCGTCCCATGGCCGAGTGGTTAGCACGCTTGGCTACTGATCTAAGGGACCTGGGTTCGAGCACCGGGTAAAGGCATGGTTGTGTGTGTTGTTTTTTTCTGCTGAGGTCCTGCCATCCTCTCAGATCTCCTACTATGGCATATAAACTGACAGGCTCCTGTCAGACCTCTGTGGCAAGCAGCTGCTGGAGGAGGTATTTATTTTTTTTATTTTTAAACAAACTGAAATGCAAAATAATCAACAGATTATGGAACGTATTATATCTATAATTTTAGTTCTAAGTAACCATTTAGTGGTCACTGATGTGAAGCTGCATATAATCTTGTAGACAATTTAGATGACGATGAAACCATGGAACAAAAGAATCACGGTAATTATTTAGCCATTATTAAGCACGTTGCAAAGTATGAGCCTATTTTAGTTGCACACATCAATGTGCCTTAAAATCTAAATCAAATGAAAGTCGTGCGCGAGGATCCTTGGTAACATTTTTATTAAAGAATAGGTTAAATAAAATAATTTGTATTACTGGCAGACTTATAGAAAATAAAATTGCCGATGAAATAAAACATACGAAACTATTTTCTCTAGAAGTAGACTCTACTCAAGATGGTGTCAGTAATAGATCAACTCTGTATCTGCGTAAAATAGGGGGCGGGGGTGGCTCAGTCGGTAGCGCGCCAGGCTCGTAATCAGTAGTTCCCAGGTTCGAGTCCCAGCTGGGTCAGCGTTGAGATTTATCTCCGCAAAATTTCCCCGCCCTGCCCACGGTCAGTAGGGGACACCGATGGGCTTGAAAAGGCCGCCGTCCGTCGGATGGGACGTTAAGCCGTGGCTCCCATGTGCTGGAGAGCCATCCCTGTGCACGTTAAAGAACACGCTGGATGGCCTTGACGGGAGACTACCATCTGTCTCCCAACAGCTGTTCCAGTGAAGAAGGTTAGGAGAAGGCTTGAAGGAGACAGCATCTGTCTCCCAACAGCTGTTCTAGTCCCCTCCCCCAACCTTCTCTGAGCCTTCGGGGTCCATGTGACTGAGCGGTACTTTTTTGCATACGATGGGCTAAATGGCCTGGTCATAAGGACTCCGAAGGCTCAGAGAAGGTTAGGGGAGGAGACCCACTGGAAGAGCTGTTAGAGGACAGATGGTAGCCTCCCGTCAAGGCCATCCAGCGTGTTCTTTAACGTGCAGAGGGTATGGCTCTCCCTCACACGGGGCCACGGCTTAACGTCCCATCCGACGGACGGCGGTCTTTCCAAGCCCATCGGTGTCCCCTACTGACCATGGGCAAGGCGGGTAGTTTTTCGGAGATAAATCTCAACGCTGACCCAGCTGGGACTCGAACCTGGGAACTGCAGATTACGAGCCAACTATCTAAGCAACAAGGAATGGACAACTTAAGAAAATCTTTAAAAAATTGGCAACACACGGTGGAACAGTAAACAGGCCTCGCTTACCTCGGTGTTTCACAATTTACACGTTGAACATTCTGATCATCATCGATATATTGCTCTGGTAGAAATTCTTTATACTTTAGGATATGATTCATTATTATCTATACCAGTGTCTCGCAAACTGTGTGCCGCGAGAGATTCCAAGTGTGCCGCGAGAGATTTTCAAATTGACACTAGATATTCCAAAGATTTCATTTTGACTTGACTTGTGTTATCGACGTGCTTTAATAAAAATCTTTCAGATTTTATCAACTGGGATCTTTAAGTACTTATCAAGCTTTTTCCAAATTTTGGTATTAATTTTTGATTATTTCAAGCCGTAGAATGGTCAAATATTTAAAACAAACACCGAGTTATGAATTAAAGAACGAGAGCAAATCTTCAAGTAAAACCAGGCTGATGACGTCAACAAAGCGCAAATATAATGACGATTATATAGAGTTGGCTTTTATTCTTTTTTAGCTGTGCCGCGGGAAAAAAAATTAGATTCAGTGTGCCGCAGAGTAAAAAAAGTTTGCGAGACACTGATCTATACGTTTAAATCTATACGTTTGAATCATATCTCGTCGTTGATCCAAACACTGCTAAAGAAGCGAGAGCCTTGTTAAAAAGTTAACGTCATTTGAAATTATTCTCATGGCTTTTATTATACATTTTTAACATATCAACTTCATTGTCGGAATATTTGCAAACGAAAAAATTGGACTACTTGGTTGCGTGGAGGAAAACTGAAAATTTTGCAGAAGAATGTAAATATCTGGTCACAAATTATGAAATGATTTATAATTACGCAAAAATATTTGCGACCGAAATGGACATCCAAGTTTCGCGGTTTGAATTAGACGATGTTGAAATTAGAAATAAACTTGAAACCCCTAAAAAACGTTTTAGAAAAAGGATGGCAGGGAAAATCGCGAATGACGATGGGGGAAATATGGAACCAGAATAAATATTTCGGGTTGAAACATTCAGGTATATCTCTGATATACTGCTGAGCGCCGTTGAAAAAAAGATACTTGCAAAACATAGATATATTCGAAAGCCTGTATGGGACGGGGGTGGCTCAGTCGGTAGCCCGCCAGGCTCGTAATCTGTAGTTCTAGGTTCGAGTCCCAGCTGGGTCAGCGTTGAGATTTATCTCCGCAAAATTCCCCGCCTTGCCGACGGTCAGTAGGGGACACCGATGGGCTTGGAAAGACCGCCGTACGTCGGATGGAACGTTAAGCCATGTCCCCGTGTGCGGTAGAGCCATACCCTGTGCACGTTAACGAACACGCTGGATGGCCTTGACGGGAGGCTACCATCTGTCTCCCAACAGCTGTTCCAGTGGGTCCCCTCCCCCAACCTTCTCTGAGCCTTCGGGGTCCATGTGACCCGGCCATTTAACCCATGGTGTGCAAAAAAGTGCCGCTCAGAGGTAAAACAAAGCCTGTGTTTTTTGACCCTCGCAGATTCGACGATTTAAATAACGGAAAAATCACTCCTACTATCATATCATTACATTTATTGCAACGGGAACAAAAACTAACTACGAAGAGTTAATTGAGGAGCTTTATAATTGGTTAAGTGCTACCATAGAGTAGTCATTGTTTTGGATTGTTTTACCTCTGAGCGGCACTTTTTTGCACACCATGGGATAAATGGCCAGGTCACATGGATCCCGAAGGCTCAGAGAAGGTTGGGGGAGGGGACCCACTGGAACAGCTGTTGGGAGACAGATAGTAGCCTCCCGTCAAGGCCATCCAGCGTGTTCTTTAACGTGCACAGGGTATGGCTCTCCCGCACACGGGGCCACGGCTTAACGTCCCATCCGACGGACGGCGACCTTTCCAAGCTCATCGGTGTCCACTACTGACCGTGGGCAATTTTGCGGAGATAAGTCTCAACGCTGACCCAGCTGGGACTCGAACCTGGGAACTGCAGATTACGACTCTGGCGCGCTACCGACTGAGCCACCCCCGCCCCTACAGAGTAGTCAACAAATGAGTAGTGGCCAAATGATAACTGAGCATGAGTGCAAAAATTGTGTCCCATGTGCTTTTGAAGTTTTATATAAAGATAACTTTCATTCTGCGGCATACAAGGTTTTATATGTTGTGTACAAATATTTATTAACACTGGCTCGTATGCAAGTGAACTGTGAAAGAACATTCTCAAAACTTAAAAGTTATAAGAAACAGACTGCGTTCCACAATGACCCAAGAAATGCTGGAGTCACTTTTAATGATGTCGACTGAAGACGACGTGAAGCATTCCTTTAAGGAAATTATGACGAGGTTCGCAGAAGTTCCACGGAATTCGAAAAAAAAAAAATTGTTTTAATAGGTAAGTGCGAACTATCAATGTAAGTATAAAAATAAACAATACTATAAATAAATATTGAAATCAGTTCCGGATCTCAAAAAAATAAATGTGTGTGTGTGTTTCATAGTTTCATAGGTTCGTCATAGTATTAAATTTCCCATTCGTTTCAGTGGATTTTAGCAAATTTCTTGAAAAAAAAAAAATATTTTAAGATTTTAATGCCCCCATTCCAGCGGGGGGGGGGGGGGGGGCTAGGTCTGCCCCTGATTGAAATCGAGATTTTAACGCCACCCCTGCTAAAACTGCGTCCCTGAAACAGAAGAGCCAGTCCGCCCCTAGGGATAGACGTCTGCAACTTTGCATAGCTGCTGGAGGGGGAGTACTTTGAAAGACGGTAAAAGTTGTGATGAGGCAAGTGCAATGGTTTTCGTTTTGCAAATTCTTCGTATGTCAAGAACTTTTCGAATGCCTCTCGTAAAACCAGGACATTCGCTCAAATGGCTCGGTTTTCATTTATGAAGAGTTGTTCTTTGGTTTGCTTCAACAGTTAGCGGCACTTTTTGCACAAAATGGGCTAAACGATCTTGTCACAACAGCTCAGAAAAATAACTGTTAGGAGACAGATGAAATCTTCCCATCAAGGCGATCCAGTGAGTTCATCAATCTGCACAGGTTGTGGCTCCATTCGACGGATGGAGGTCTTTCCAAGGTCATCGGTGTCCCTTTCTGACCGAAGGCAAGGTGGGATTTCGCGGAGATAAATCTCAACGCTGTCACAGCTGGGACTCAAATCTGGGAACAAAAGATTACGAGCTTGGCACACTACCGACTGTGCCAACTGAAGCCCCACTAGAATCGGCAAAAACCAAATAAATATTTGAACAAGAACAATGATAATGGGATAACGGTGATGTAAAAGACCACAGGTTGGGTTGGGTTGTTTTACCTCTGAACGGCACTTTTTGCACACCATGGGCTAAATGGCCAGGTCACATGGACCCCGAAGGCTCAGAGAAGGTTGGGGGAGGGGACCCACTGGAACAGCTGTTGGGAGACAGATGGTAGCCTCCCGTCAAGGCCATCCAGCGTGTTCTTTAACGTGCACAGGGTATGACTCTCCCGCACACGGGGCCACGGCTTAACGTCCCATCCGACGGACGGCGGCCTTTCCAAGCTCATCGGTGTCCCCTACTGACCGTGGGCAGGGCGGGGAATTTTGCGGAGATAAAAAAGACCACAGGTCTAAAGGATCCAGGTAGAAAACAAGAACAGATAACATCAGTAAACATAGATACAATTAAAATAACCAGTAAGATTTTATAAAAAGCAACAGAATAAAAAATAAGGACTGTCTGATAAAAGTGTAAGCTATTCGAGTGGTAAATGGAGACTCTGAGATAAAACAAATGCTAAATGTTAAAACACAAAAGGAACTATTAAGATAATGTCAGAAAACCCGCATAAAGGCGGAAATAAAGGATGATACAAAAACTCTACGACCAATGAGAGCAGAGAAAATACCACTTCCTCTTTCAGATTTCTACGAAACAAGACGGACATGATTTCGCAACAGGTTTGATTTCGAACAATTTGGTCACATCCCGTCCTGACCAAGATGCTTGCCACAGTTGTAGTATCCCAATCTAGGCAGTTTTGAACTTGAGAAATTCTCCCAGTAGTGACGTCATCGAAAACTTTCCTGAAATCCCTTTCTCGGAAGTAACGACTTTGAAGACTCTCAAAAGAGGATGCAGTCGGCTTATGCATTGCAATGCAGGGTAAATGATTTATTCATTCACAATTGCTTTACGAAAGCTGATAATTTTGTAACTGTCACATTTTCCTCAGACCAACAACTAATAAACCTTATAATTTTATGGTAACTATTAATTATCTTCAGTCACTGTAAAAGCTTTAACAACTTATAGTTTCTTTCTATGCAGAATGACAACAGTCGGGTTGGGTTGGGTTGTTTTACCTCTGAGCGGCCTTTTTTGCACACCATGGGCTAAATGGCCAGGTCACATGGACCCCGAAGGCTCAGAGAAGGTTGGGGGAGGGGACCCACTGGAACAGCTGTTGGGAGACAGATGGTAGCCTCCAGTCAAGGCCATCCAGCGTGTTCTTTAACGTGCATAGGGTATGGCTCTCCCGCACACGGGGCTACGGCTTAACGTCCCATCCGACGGACGGCGGCATTTACAAGCCCATCGGTGTCCCCTACTGACCGTGGGCAGGGCGGGGAATTTTGCGGAGATAAATCTCAACGCTGACCCAGCTGGGACTCGAATCTGGGAACTACAGATTACGAGCCTGGCGCGCTACCGACTGAGCCAACCCCGCCCCCAATGACAACAGTATTTACAATGTTGTCAATTTGTAATTTTTCCCTAACCAAAATAACAAACATAAAACAAAGATTTTCAACATACAATTTCTCTGTAACCAAAATAAATAAATATCAATCAGTGCTACCAAGTTATAATTTCCCTCTTCCTAAAAATCAATATAATAAAACATGTCTGTCTGTGGCAGCCATAACTCATCGGGAATTCGGGTAGATGCTTCAAAATTTCACAGATTTATTTCTGGTTGTGGTTCGATTTGCAGTGCCGAATTTCAAGTTCAAAAGAGGGCCTGTTACAGGTAAAACTATTTACATTGATATTCCTACGAAATCTATGAAGGTCTGTAAATGGTAGCTAGGTAGTCACTGGAAGGAGAGCTATGCACCAATCCCCTGTGATGATGCATAGAATCGGCCAGGCCTAGCACCTAATGTCCGACTACGCCGTCTCGTGATGCAGGCCGTTAGTACCTTTCAAAAGAGATTCTCTCTTGTGGAAGTGAATGGAAGCGAAAGGCTGCCAGATTAGTGTGGCCTACTGATCTGGTCAACTATGGCTACTTGTGAGCTTCTGTGGAGGGAAAATCTTCCGCTCTGTTTTCTGTTTGCTTGTGGGTTGTAGCCCCAAGTGAATAGATTCACAGGATATGTTTATCAGCTGGTGGATAATCCTGAGTAGAGGTCATCGCAGGCACCTGAACTCTTTGCTTCTATTGGCATCGTCAAATTCTACATTGGAGGAAGTCTTCCAGTGTAGATGGCTTCAGCCTTTAGTAGTGGGGGAACGGGTCTTTGCCCCATGTCTGCGATTAGGGGGCTGTTTGATATTGTCGGCATTCCCTCTCTCAATAAACATAGTTTCTTTAAACATCCTACTAACCATTTTCTCTCCATAGGTAGTTGGAATGTGAGGACTCTGCACAGAGCTTTTCTCTTGATGTCCTCACACAAGAATTCCACCATTATAATTTAGATATTCTCGGCTTGTAAGAGACAAAATGGAAAGGTAAAGGTCAGATTCTTAAAAGTACTTAAATTTCTCTAAAGGTAAATTCAGGGTGGGAAGATAAAAAGCATCTCCAAGGTGTAGGTTTGCTCCTCAGCAGAATACGTTAGTCATGCTCTTCTCGGATATGAGTGCATTAATGAAAGGTTTCTTACAGCAAAATTTCAAACAAGCATTAAAGACTTGAATGTTATCTGTTGTTATGCCGCCACTGAGGATGCCGATAAGGATGAGACAGATAGGTTTTACAGACCACTTCAGGATATCTTGAATTCTGTCAAGAATTACCCTTGTTCTAGGCGACAATGCTAAAATTGCTACTGACTCTGACATTTGGGGAGGTTGATAGACCCTTTCGGTATCGGTAGCTGCAATGGGAATGAGCAACGTCTGCTATAGGTAAATAAACAATGTTTTGAGAATAACTAACACTTATTATATATATATTGATTAACAGCAAATGGGCTAGTTCTGTTAGGAAAACTAGGTCATATAGGGGAGCTGATATTCGATCTGACCATTACCTTTTTAAAATTATCTTGCAACTTAAACTTAAGAAGTGTTGTACTAAGGTTGAAAAATTTACCTTTAATTCTGAAGCTCTGACAGACCAGTTATAGCTAAAGCTTACCATGATAGGTTACTTAGTCATTATGACAGTCATGGTTTGCTTACTACTGAAGTTGAGGAAGAATGGGATCATTTTAAACAGGCTTTTTTTAAACCTAACAGTACTCTTTTAAGGAAAAAAGAAGCAGAGGAGGCAAAATTATTTGAGCGATAAGGCACTCGAGCTTATTTCAGAAAGAAAAAACTGCAGAAGTGTCCTTAATAAATACCAACTAGTCCTAATAGAAAGCATTACAGAGAACTTAATAAACGTGTAAAAGATCAGTTAGCTGCTGATAAGAATCTTGGGCTTGATCGCTTAGCTGACAAAGCTGAGGAAGCAGTTAGACAGCACAACAGCAGAGAGCTGTACCAGATAGTTAATGTATTGTGTGGATGTATACAGACAGGTATAGAGGGATTAAAGGCTGAACAAGGTAAGGTTACAGAAGACAAGGATTCTGTCATGACTAGGTGGGCTGAGCATTTCAGTGATGTTCTAAACAATGTGGTTAGTTCTACTCCCATTGTTTGTAATGATGATAGATGCATCACTGGCTTTAACTTTGGCCCTATAACATAGTCTGAAATTATTTTGGCTATATCTAAACTTAATCTACATAAATCCCCAGCGGTAGATGAAATTACTACAGAAATGCTTAGAGCTGGGAATGTTTCGGTTACCACATAGATGACTGAAATTTTGAATATCTTTTAAGATAAAGGCATTGTTCATAAAGATTTTACCAGAGCTATTAATATCTGTAGTTTTAAAAAGGGTGATCGCAGTTCTTGTGATAGCTATAGGGGTATCAGCTTACTTTCTGTTCCAGGCAAAGTTTTTTGCATGATTGTGCTTAATACAATTAAGAATCTGGTTGATAGAAAATTGCGTGATGAGCAGTGTGGATTCAAAAGTGGTAGGGAATGTGTACATCACATTTTTTCACTTAGGCAGATACTTGAGAATTGTTTAGAGCAGGGGTGGCCAACCCGCGGCCCGCCTTGAACATTTTTCCGGCCCGCGAGATTCATCACACTTTTACAAAATATATTTATTTTATAATGGCCAAAGCAGTGAAAAACCAATGTATTAAAAAAATACATTATTTGTGCATCCATATATTCAAAAATTAACTGTCGAAATTATGAGAAAAAATTAACTTTGATTTTAAAATAATATTCTTGCGAATATATGACAGATATTGCCTGTTTTATTTATGAGTTTACAGTTATGAGTTCGCAGAATAATTAAATTATATTCTGCGAAATCATGATGTTTCACTCTTAAGTGACCTCAGTGACGCAGTGACCATCCCTAGATACGCACAGTTGATTGTTGATAGCAGAGCAGAGCAAACTCTCAGTTTCAAGTGAAAATTTGCTTTTTGGTTTCGTTTTGTGTGCTGTGACTGCAGGATAATTATTTTAATATACCTGTACTTCAACAACATATTTAAAACAACAACAGCCAGGTAATAACTCCTATTAAATTAAAAATGACTTTTAATTTAACAATTAAAAATAGATATATTTAATATCTCTCTTATTTTCAGTATGACTTCAAAGAAAAGAAGAATAGTGGACGAAAATAGAAAGTATAGCGAGGAATGGGAAGAAAAGTACTTCGTCATAGTTCAAAATACAAAATTATTGTGTTTAATTTGCCGAGAGGTCGTTGCTGTATTTAAGGGATATAATGTTAAGAGGCATTATGAAACAAAACATGAGGATTATTTGAAAAAGGCTCAACAAAAAATGTTTGGTGCAGCATTACAGCAACCTTCCAATATTGTTAAGGCAAACTATTCTGTTTCATTTTTGATTGCAAAAAAAAAAATGAAAACATTTTCGGATGGTGAATTTGTGAAAGAATGTTTGGAAGCTGTTGTGAAGGATATTTTGCCTGATAAAAGTAAACTGTTTTCGAACCTAAGCCTATCTCGGCAAACAGTGTGTCGTCGAATTAATGACATTTCAAATGAAATTATCTTAAACCTGCGCGACAGAATTCGAGATTTCAAATATTTTTCCTTGGCATTTGACGAAAGCACAGACATTTCAGACTCAGCTCAGCTTGTAGCGTTCCTTCGTGGAGTAAATGAATCATTTCAAGTAACTGAAGAAATGTTGAATTTGATAAGTTTAAAAGGTACAACAACAGGAGAAGATATTTTCCATGCTGTTGAAAACTGTTTATGCGAAAACAACTTGGATTTGGAAATACTTTCTGGAATATCAACTGATGGAGCACCTGCTATGATAGGTAAAGAAAGGGGATCTATAAAATTACTAATTAATAAAATAGAATCCAACAACAAAACTAGTAACCGCTCCAAAAGAGAAGATTTAATTATAATCCACTGTTTGATTCATCAACAAAATTTATGTGCCCAAGTATTATCGATGGATCATGTTATGCAAGTAGTTATAAAAACAGTGAATTACATTCGATCACATGCACTTCCGCATCGACAATTTACGGAGTTCCTGGAAGAATTAGATTCTGAATATGCTGACGTTGTATACTTCAGTCAAGTCAGATGGTTAAGTCGTGGAAGATGTTTACAGCGGTTTTATGAGTTACGAGAAGAAATTGACTTGTTTATGAATGACAAGCAAAAGACCTGTACCAGAATTAAGAAATGACGAGTGGTTATTCGATTTATGCTTTTTAGGGGATATTGTCGAAAAACTCAATCAATTAAATATAACCTTATAATCGATACATTTAATCACATGAAAGCATTTCAGAAGAAATTGTTGTTATTTGAATCGCAATTGAAAAGTAATAACGCTCGCCACTTTCCATTGTTGAAAGAATTTAAGAAATCAAAATGTAACAATTACATCAAATATGCAAAAGAAATAAGAAAACTTACAGCTGCTTTTGAAAGCCGATTCAATAATTTAGAGTTAGACAAATACAAAAAAATTTTTGAAATATATTCATCTCCCTTTCATGTTGAAATCGAGTCGGCCCTAGAATATCTCCAAATGGAACTGGTTGACGTACAGTGAATTAAAACACATTTTTGAAACATCAGAATCAAAATAGATTTTTATAACACTTACGCCACAAAAGAGAAATTTTCCAATTTGAGAAATCTGGCACAAAAAGTTGTTAGCGCTTTTGGTTCAACTTACACCTGCGAATCGTTTTTTTTTTTTCGAAAATGAAATTGACCAAACACAAAACACGCTCGAACATAACGGAGGCTAACCTGCAACACCAATTACGATGTGCAAATACACAAATTGAGATCGATTTGCAAAAGCTAAGTGAAAGAGTGGAGAAACAAATATCGCACTAGTAAAATAAATATTTTTTAATGATTTCATTTTTTTTTATTTCATTTATATTTATATATTTTTTATATTTCATTTTTAGTGTTATATATTTCTTTACAATGTGCGTTTAGTATCATTATTATTATATTATCTATGTTTACATGTAAGAATAAAGTAAACACAATAATAATAACTCATTATGTTTCAATTTTTCACTCCAAAAAAATGTCTATAGTGGGTCTAAATCTAATATGGAGATATGTAATTTTATATGCGGCCCGCGGAGTTATGATGCATTTCCAAAGTGGCCCGCAAGATCATTTGGGTTGACCACCCCTGGTTTAGAGTTCCAGAAACCTTTGGTTGGTAGCTTTGTTAATTTCAAGAAAGGCTTTTGGCTCTGTTGATCGCCATAATTTGTAGTTGATTATGAGATCATATGGTATACCAGACAAGTTAGTTAACATAATGAAAGCTCTCTATAATAACACTGAGTCGTGTGTGAGATTTGGTAAGGATTGTAACAATTGGTTTAGCATTACTTCTGGTGTTCGACAAGGGTGCATTTTGTCTCCTTTTCTCTTTAGTTTGGTTATTGATTATGATATGGGAAATTCACTTCAAGGGAAAAATTTTGGCCTTAAATGGTCTGGAGATCTAAGAATTTCTGATTTAGATTATGCTGATGATTTAGCCCTTTTGGCAAATGATGTTGATGAGATGAACTCTTTCATTCGAGCTGTTGATGAAACTGGTAGTAGAGTAGGTTTGGTTATAAACAGAGAGAAAACTAAAGTGATGAAAATTGGTCAGGCAGGCTGTGATTCCGTTAATCTGAATGGTTGCAGTCTTGAGCAGGTGTCACAGTTTAATTATCTTGGGAGCTACATAACAGATACTGGTGATGTGCGGCATGAGATTAACAGACGAATAGGGATTGCTACAGGGACTTTAAAGAATCTATGGAGAGTGTGGAGAAATAGGCGTATACACCTAAAGACTAAAATTAGACTGTATAATAGTTTGGTTCTTTCTAGGGTTAGTTATGGTAGTGAAACTTGGACACTTTGTAAACAAAATAACAGGAAACCTGATGCTTTTGATTCTAGATGCTTACGCATTCTCTTTGGCATTAGGTGGTTCAACTTTGTGAGTAATGATGAAGTTAGGCAAAGGAGTCTGCAACCTCCTTTAAGCAGCATATTGTGCAGAGGGAGATTCTGCTCGTTTGGCTTTGTTGCCCATATGGATAATTATAGTTTGGCGAATAGGGTTATGAACAGTGTGCCTAAAGGCCTCAGAAAGAGGGGGAGACCTAGGATGCGGTAGACAGACAATGCCAAACAGGACCTTGTTAGAATTGGTCTGTAGCGGCCAGATGCAGCACATGTAGCTCAGGACAGACTTGCTTGGAGAACTAAATTGCACGGTCTGGTTGGACCTCCGTAGCCTATGACTACTTGATGATGATAATTCCTGCGGGAAACCGAATTCACAGCGAAATCCATTGTTGCCATTTACTGCTCCCTAACTGTGCTCTCTAACTGTGATCATAACATTTAAATATGCTACCGTTGACAAATTCCCACATTCTCAAAGGCATTATTACATTAATGCTTCCCATTGCAAGTAGGAACCGGATTTTTTAACCCAATACAAGGTGAAACTACATGCAAAATTTGATTGGGTTGTTTTTACCTCTGGGCGCACTTTTTGTACACAATGGGCTAAACTATCAAGTCACAAGGACGCCATGCACTCAGAGAAGGTTGGAGGGAGGGGACACACGGGACAGCTTTTGGGAGAAGATGATAGCTTCCCATCAAGGTCACACAGCGTGTTTTTTATCGTGCACCGGGTATGGCTGGGTTGGGTTGTTTTACCTCTGAGCGGCACTTTTTTGCACACAATGGGCTAAATGGCCAGGTCACATGGACCCCGAGGCTCCGAGAAGGTTGGGGGAGGCGACCCACTGGAACAGCTGTTAGGAGACAGATAGTAGCCTCGTCAAGGCCATCCAGTGTGTTCTTTAACGTGCACAGGGTATGGCTCTCCCATACACGGGGCCAAAGTTTAACGTCCCATCCGACGGACGGCGGCCTTTACAAGCTCATCGGTGTCCCCTACTGACCGTGGGCAGGGCGGGGAGTTTTGCGGAGATAAATCTCAATGCTGACCCAGCTGGGACTCGAACCTGGGAACTGCAGATTACGAGCCTGGCGCACTACCGTCTGAGTCACTCGCGCCCCTCACAGATTATGGCTTTCCTGTGTATGGGGATAAAACTTAACATCCCATCCGACGGACGGAGATTGTCTTAGGCTTGACTCTGCTTCAACACTGTTCCAAGCTTGAGTTGAACCTGGGAACTACAGATTACGAGTCTGGTTCGCTACTGATTGTATTTCTGTACCACCCCGCCGCACAAAATTTGAGACCATTCGGTCAAGTGTCTTGGGTATCAGTGGGTACCAAATCTGTCGAAACGGAAATAAGAACCTCCTTAGTTTGCGACGAATCCATGGATTATGAGAACATACCTTGACGTTAGCAACGACATGAGCAACGCCGGGCAATCATTCCTGTTGAATCTGTGCTAAAGGGTCCGAAATGGGTTGGAAAGTGCTCACATAACTAACTTATAGTGGAGTGAAAATCGGAATATACAGACTAAAAGTGAAACCTTTAGACCCTATAGTATTTAGCGTACCTGACTCCTAAGACCAGCGGGACATGCTAGTAATAATTATACTCCAAGGGTTAACAACTTAAAATTTCTCTCTAATCTAAATAATAAACATCAACCAAAGGTTTGTCAACTTATAATTTCTAACCAAAATAATAAACATAAAGAAAAATGTTCCCAATTTCCAATTTATCTCTAAACAAAATAATAAACATAGTCAAAATTACGAAGCATAATTTCTCTCGAAGAAAATAAACTAAACTAAAAAAGCAGTTCAGAGGTAAAACAACAACAATAACAACAACCAAAGTAATAGATATGTCACTTTCCAATGTATAATTTCTCTCTAACAAAGTATTAAATATTCAATCAAAGTG
The DNA here is from genome assembly GCA_038380435.1 of Ryuthela nishihirai. Taxonomy (NCBI): domain Eukaryota; kingdom Metazoa; phylum Arthropoda; class Arachnida; order Araneae; family Heptathelidae; genus Ryuthela; species Ryuthela nishihirai. The sequence continues at coordinate 70,642,121 of JAWZYU010000008.1, read as the reverse complement.
TTACTAAGGAAGATATCACTCTGAATTTAACGTCGATCAATTTTAGAGGAAAAATTGTCTTGTGCCGGGTGGGATACGAACCCACGACCTCCTGATAACATGTCAGGTGCTCTGGACCACTGAGCTACCGGTCGCCGATCAAGATCTCTAATTGATGCTATGAACTTTCTACCAGCAGTACACAATTTATCCGTGCCTCATGAAGGTGATGTCCCAGATGCTCTCAGCCTAAAATAATTGTGTACTGTTGGTAGAAAGTTCATAGCATCAATTAGAGGAGATCTTGATCGGCAGCCGGTAGCTCAGTGGTCCAGAACACCTAACATGTTATTAGGAGGTCGTGGGTTCGCATCCCACCGGCTCAAGACAATTTTTCCTCTAAAAGTGATCGACGTTAAATTCAGAGTGATATCTTTCTTAATATATGCTCTACTTCAGAATTTTTATGAGATCTGCCGTCGCTTATCTTGTGAAAGGTTTTGTACGTCTCCTTTCACGTGATCTAGGCAACTATTTAAGACTGCTGCTTGTCAGTAATCATCAGTCATGTTGATCACAATGGGAAAAACAAAGGATCTTTCGGGGTTCGATAAAGGGCATATTGTGGGTGCCCGTCTGGCTGGAGCCACGATTTTAAAAATAGCAGAGCTGATTGGTTTCTGAAAAGGTGAGATATCTCGGGTTTTTAATCGGTGGAAAAAAACCCACATTGCTTGTCGAAGAGGTGTAAGTGTTGCGAGACGACAATCTGTAAGGAACGAGATCGCCGTCGTCTGAGAAGGCTTGCACGGAGAAATAGGACTTCCCGTGTGCAGCAATTGATCAAAGCATTCAATGAATGCTGTTCCTGACCCATATCTCAGCGAACTATGCGCAGGGAATTGAAAAGGATCGATATTAGCAGTCGCATGCCTACAGGAAACCACTGATTTCTGCGAAGAACCGGAAAGTTCGTTTACAGTGGTGTCAGGAACACCGTGACTGGAAAAAAATCATGTGGTCTGACGAGTCGCGGTACACCTTGTTCTGTACCGACGGTCGGCAGAGTTTGATGGGAGCCCCATGAAGCAATTGACTCAGCTTGCCTTGTAAACACAACTCAAGGTATACGAGTCGCGGTACACCTTGTTCTGTACCGACGGTCGGCAGAGTTTGATGGGAGCCCCATGAAGCAATTGACTCAGCTTGCCTTGTAAACACAACTCAAGGTATACGAGTCGCGGTACACCTTGTTCTGTACCGATGGTCGGCAGAGTTTGATGGGAGCACCATGAAGCAATGGACTCAGCTTGCCTTGTAAACACAACTCAAGGTATTCGAGTCGCGGTACACCTTGTTCTGTACCGATGGTCGGCAGAGTTTGATGGGAGCCCCATGAAGCAATAGACTCAGCTTGCCTTGTAAACACAACTCAAGGTATACGAGTCGCGGTACACCTTGTTCTGTACCGATGGTCGGCAGAGTTTGATGGGAGCTCCATGAAGCAATGGACTCAGCTTGCCTTGTAAACACAACTCAAAGTATACGAGTCGCGGTACACCTTGTTCTGTACCGACGGTCGGCAGAGTTTGATGGGAGCCCCATGAAGCAATGGACTCAGCTTGCCTTGTAAACACAACTCAAGGTATACGAGTCGCGGTACACCTTGTTCTGTACCGACGGTCGACAGAGTTTGATGGGAGCCCCATGAAGCAATGGACTCAGCTTGCCTTGTAAACACAACTCAAGGTATTCGAGTAGCGGTACACCTTGTTCTGTACCGATGGTCGGCAGAGTTTGATGGGAGCCCCATGAAGCAATAGACTCAGCTTGCCTTGTAAACACAACTCAAGGTATACGAGTCGCGGTACACCTTGTTCTGTACCGATGGTCGGCAGAGTTTGATGGGAGCTCCATGAAGCAATGGACTCAGCTTGCCTTGTAAACACAACTCAAGGTATACGAGTCGCGGTACACCTTGTTCTGTACCGACGGTCGGCAGAGTTTGATGGGAGCCCCATGAAGCAATGGACTCAGCTTGCCTTGTAAACACAACTCAAGGTATACGAGTCGCGGTACACCTTGTTCTGTACCGACGGTCGACAGAGTTTGATGGAAGCCCCATGAAGCAATGGACTCAGCTTGCCTTGTAAACACAACTCAAGGTATATGAGTCGCGGTACACCTTGTTCTGTACCGACGGTCGGCAGAGTTTGATGGGAGCCCCATGAAGCAATTGACTCAACTTGCCTTGTAAACACAACTCAAGGTATACGAGTCGCGGTACACCTTGTTCTGTACCGACGGTCGGCAGAGTTTGATGGGAGCCCCATGAAGCAATGGACTCAGCTTGCCTTGTAAACACAACTCAAGGTATACGAGTCGCGGTACACCTTGTTCTGTACCGACGGTCGACAGAGTTTGATGGGAGCCCCATGAAGCAATGGACTCAGCTTGCCTTGTAAACACAACTCAAGGTATATGAGTCGCGGTACACCTTGTTCTGTACCGATGGTCGGCAGAGTTTGATGGGAGCCCCATGAAGCAATGGACTCAGCTTGCCTTGTAAACACAACTCAAGGTATACGAGTCGCGGTACACCTTGTTCTGTACCGATGGTCGGCAGAGTTTGATGGGAGCCCCATGAAGCAATGGACTCAGCTTGCCTTGTAAACACAACTCAAGGTATTCGAGTCGCGGTACACCTTGTTCTGTACCGATGGTCGCAGAGTTTGATGGGAGCCCCATGAAGCAATAGACTCAGCTTGCCTTGTAAACACAACTCAAGGTATACGAGTCGCGGTACACCTTGTCTGTACCGATGGTCGGCAGAGTTTGATGGGAGCTCCATGAAGCAATGGACTCAGCTTGCCTTGTAAACACAACTCAAGGTATACGAGTCGCGGTACACCTTGTTCTGTACCGACGGTCGGCAGAGTTTGATGGGAGCCCCATGAAGCAATTGACTCAGCTTGCCTTGTAAACACAACTCAAGGTATACGAGTCGCGGTACACCTTGTTCTGTACCGATGGTCGGCAGAGTTTGATGGGAGCCTCATGAAGCAATGGACTCAGCTTGCCTTGTAAACACAACTCAAGGTATACGAGTCGCGGTACACCTTGTTCTGTACCGACGGTCGACAGAGTTTGATGGGAGCCCCATGAAGCAATTGACACAGCTTGCCTTATAAACACAACTCAAGGTATACGAGTCGCGGTACACCTTTTTCTGTACCGATGGTCGGCAGAGTTTGATGGGAGCCCCATGAAGCAATTGACTCAGTTTGCCTTGTAAACACAACTCAAGGTATACGAGTCGCGGTACACCTTGTTCTGTACCGATGGTCGGCAGAGTTTGATGGGAGCCCCATGAAGCAATTGACTCAGCTTGCCTTGTAAACACAACTGAAGGTTCTGGAGACGGTGTCATGGTGTGGGGCACGTTCTGTTGGTACGGAACTGGTCCCCTGATATTGCTGGAAGGTCGATTATCAGAACTGGTCCCCTGATAATGCTGGAAGGTCGATTATCCAAGGATTATCTGAACATTGGGGCCGATCAAGTCCATCCTGCAATGTTGACTTTTCATCCAGCAGGTGACGACTTTTCATGGACGACAATGCTACTGTTCATCAAGCAAGATGTATTCAGCAGTGGTTTAGCGAACATGACAGCGACTTCCACCATATTCCCTGGCCACCACAAAGCCCGGATCTGAACCCCCCTGAGAATGTATGGGACATCTTAGAAAAACAGATCGGGAGCAAAGTCCTCTTCTGTCAAATCTGAGTCAGTTAAAGGACTGTCTGGTGAACGCCTGGTACGCTGGATATGTAAAGCCACTCCAATACCTTGTAATTCGGGCAAAAGAAGTTCCAATTCAGTATTGAATAAAGGTTTCAAATTCAGTGGCCGGTGTATGTATAATATGACGATGATGATATTTTAAAAACATTCTGATCAAGAAAGTTCAAATATTGGACATTAGTTTTAGATTAAAATTTGCAATGAAGAAAATTCATAAAGGATATTTGTTTAAAAAATTGTCCATCTGTACTTTAGTTAATTCAGCAATTAAAATATTTAATAAAATGTTAAAGTTTAAATTTTAGATGTTTAAGACCTTTGAAATGAATAAGCAACGAAAGGAATTGTGAAAGATATTTAATATTTGCTTTTGGATTTCAGGAGGTTCCATCGGCCAGCTCCTTTACTAGCCCCTCGAAGAGTGGTTATCTGCAGAAGCTGACTGGGAGGGGATGGATATTCTCTGGAAGCTGGAAGAAGCGCTACTGCGTGCTCGATGGAACAAAATTTTACTTTTATGAAAATGAGGTCAGTGCTAGTTTTTTATTAGCTCAGAATGGGCATTTTTTAAATGCAAATAAATAATAGAAGAATAAATAAATAAAATAAATAAATACCCCCTCAAGCAGCTGCTTGCCACAGAGGTCTGACAGGAGCCTGTCAGTTTATATGCCACAGTAGAAGATCTGAGAGGATGGCTGGACCTCAGCAGAAAAACGACACATACATCCATGCCTTACCCGGGGCTCGAACCCAGGTCCCTTAGGTCAGTAGCCAAGCGCGCTAAACACTTGGCCATGGGACGGCTAGAAGAATAAATAGCTGAAGAATAATTAAGAACCACTTATTTTTGTTGATTTCTATTATGAACAAAAAAAAGTTGCTTTTTTTGCTCATAATACCCACATAAGGGGCTAATGATCCCAATGTCACAAAGATCCCAAAGTGGAAAAAAAAAGGTCAAGATAAGAGAACCCACTAGGAGACAGATGATAACATTCCATCAAGGACATTCAGTGTTCTTTAATATGCACGGTATGGCTCTCTCGTACACGGAGCCAGAGTGTCCCTATTGAAATATTTTTGCGCGGAATTTTGTGGAGATAAATCTCAACGTTAGCCCAGGGGGGGGGGGGAGACTCGAAACTGAACTGCAGATTATGAGCATGGCGTGCTACCGACTGCGCCACCCCCGCCCCCACACACGTTGAGTTTCTCTTAGCAATATACACTTCGAATTATTTGCTAATTATAAATAACAATAAAATACATTGCCCCTCAAACATCTGCTTGCCACAGAGGTCGGATATAATATATGCCATTAAATATTTACTTGAAAATCTTGTTTGAAATCTGATAACCATTTGAAAACGACCCTTCTCAAACATAAGAGTAAGTAATTGAAATTGATAACAAAAACCGTTTTAAATTATCAATACCAAAAATACATTTTTTTTAACATTTTTAATTATCTTTTGTAAAAATAATCTAGATTATTGCATGATGGTTTAAAATAAGTTCGATTAACTATACCGAGAAACAAAAATATTTGGTGAAGCTTAATTTCACCTGCAAAACTGCCACTTTATAAGGTAAATCATCTATAATAATAATACAATAAGATGTCTTTTTTTAATAATAACAGTAACTTTATGCTTTAAATAATTGCAAGACTTTATGCTTCAGTTACCCAGTTTACCCAGCTACGCCTTATGGCTTTGTCAGCAGGATTCCTTTCAAACACATGACAGGTTAATTAAAGAATAAAACATGTACAATGGAAAATAAACACATAATTAAAAACAGAAAATAAAACAACAGCAACAAGAAAAAGCATGAATCAAAACACATACATGAAAAATTAAATACATTTAAAAAATATATCTATAGAGTTACGGATTATAAACACATATTGCACAAAAATATCACCTATTGTACAAGTCATCATTTCACACTAATATTGCAATTGCTTAAAACCATACCTGGTACAGGATGTAACTTTTTAAACATTACTTTTCAGATATTTACATCAAATCAACATTTCAAAACTTTAGTTTTAATTTCTGAATAAGTGCTCAGGCACAACAGATCTCTCAGTAGAGAATTAAAAACTTTGGGTATTTTATAAGATATCCACGCTTTATCATAATATTGTGAAAAATTGTTTGCTTATCGGAAAATCATGGTAGATGCTGCACAATTTCACATAGTGTTTTGTGGTTATCGTCGGGGCTATTACCGAATTTAAAGACGAAATCCTAATCGCTACAAGCAAAAATATTTACCATGCTTTCCTAAGAAAACCGATGTCGCTGCCAAATCCATTTTGCCATCTACTGCTCCTTAACTATGGGTTGTTGGGTTGGGTTGTTTTACCTCTGAGCGGCACTTTTTTGCACACCATGGGCTAAATGACCAGGTTACATGGACCCCGAAGGCTCAGAGAAGGTTGGGGGAGAGGACCCACTGGAACAGCTGTTGGGAGACAGATGGTAGCCTCCCGTCAAGGCCATCCAGTGTGTTCTTTAACGTGCACAGGGTATGGCTCTCCCGCACACGGGGCCACGGCTTAACGTCCCATCCGACGGACGGCGGCCTTTCCAAGCCCATCGGTGTCCCCTACTGACCGTGGGCAGGGCGGGGAATTTTGCGGAACCCTTAACTATGGACATAAGATCATAACAACATGTAAATCTGCTGCCGTAGCCCAGATCACTCACATCCACAAAAGCATTATTACATTTAAGATGTCCCACTGCAGAATCGGGATTTTTTAAACCAAGGGGGAGGGAACCTGCGTAAGATTTTTGGGGCCATTTAGTCTAGTATCACGGGAACCACAGGCTACCAAACACTGTCAAAACGAAAATAAAAATCTCGATAGTTTGCGTAAAAATGAAGCCCTGGGAGTAGGAAGATAATGGGGGTTCTGGATCAGAGGCGGATCAATGTTAATCCTATGGGAGCCATGTGTTTCAAAGCAGAGGCAGATCATTGTCACACCTATAAGTCAGAACGCTCACTGTTTTAAGACTGTAGTCGGAGAATGTCGAATAAAATACTTACCTCCACAGGTATATTAATCTGATATTATATTATTCAGTTAAATTGCAGATAATAATTGATATATAACAGATAGTATTGAATAACAACCAACTCTAATTTCCACCAACACCCATCACGGTTTCCGACGTCATCACCTCGCAAACTTTACCGTTCACCAACCATTTTAAATTCCATCATTTTAACTGTAAAGCCCCGAATTTTCCCAAGTCCCGAGTCCGCCATTTTGAATCCTGACGTCGCCACAAACTCCCGCGTTTTTTGCCGTACACCCGCCATCTTGGTCCCCGCCATTTTGAATCCTGACGTCACCTATTAAAAGTTTTGCCTTTTAAATTATTTTTACCCAATGGCATTTTTTCTTAACATTTTCTGCAGGGCAGTCTTTTATTTCAGTTTCTGCGGGATAGTCCTTCTTCCAGTATAAATATGACATCCATCAGTCAGAATCCTCAGAAAAAAAAACGGTAGGTTATGCGTGAGCTTGGCGCGAGCTGGCTTCTGCTCTGGTAAGTAACGGTCTTTTTTTAAATTTCCCGCCGCGAGAGGTTAAAATTCTTCACTTAGTATTATTTTGAACGGATTTCTGAATCTTTCAAATTTGTCTCATGGGATTTGAGTTCCCTATTAACATCTTGTAACTTCATGTTATTAATATGGCTGAACGTCCCTTGAAGCTTTCTATCATCATTTTTGCTGCTACTGAAGAAAACTATTTTGAGTTTTCCAAAAACCATTTTGTGTCATTGTACCTTATAATCATGAAAAAGTCTGCTAAAGGTAAAAAGGTCTCTACTATCGAGCCTAAATGCAAGCAGAAAGTGGACAAGAAAGTCAAAAAATACTCCTGTGCTACTTCTCTTTCTAATCTCACACAGTCACCTGAATCTGTTTCATCCGATACCTTACAGCAGTCTGTTTCTAGAAAAACCTGATCATGTAGAAGTGCAATCTCAGGATGTACATGACTTCACTTTCATCGAAGATACTCATGATGATCCTTTTTCCGAATTATCTTCTGAACCAGTTCAAGGATATTTTTTAAGGAACAAGACTGATAGGCAAAGTACATTTAAACCTATCAATTTAATTACTTCTTCTGAAGCTAATTTATCTACTAGTATTCACCCAGATATTGTACAACATGAGGTAGAATCAATCTCTGTGTCTCTTGTTATCACTGGAAGTGAGAGGACGTTTCGTACCAAATTTTGATGGGTTGTAGTTAATCTAAGGTAATCGCTGTTTAAGTAGATCTTAAAAGTGAAAAAGGAAGAAAAGTTTTGGAAAGCATGATTTAATTCAATTTTTCTCTTAGGACAGCAAGGGCACAGAGAAGTCATCAGGGGTCATCAGCCTCGATTACTACGATCTGTGCGAGGATATGGAAACCAAGAACAAACGAAATCCCTGTATCTTCGTCATCGGTACTTCAGTGAAAGGATTCTTTGATGTGAGTTTCTTTTTTTCTTCATCATTGCTGATCTTCGTTTCTGTTATTTTCTTTTCAGCTCCACGTCAATCAGGCAGGTATTTACGATTTAGTTGAAAGGGAGGAGGGGTTCGAGAATTCAGGTTCTGGGGGATAGAGGGAGATCGGAGAATCTAGCATGTCGTCATTTCTTGATAGGGAAAAGCAGACCTTTTTAGTGACATCATTAGGAGTCTGTAATATTAACAGAATGATGCTGAACCATCTGTTTTCATGATTAGAACCACTGGCGATATCCATGGACTGGATGATCCACTTTTGGTTCCATATCAATAATTAGTTCTTTCATTTCTCTTTTCTTTGATCTTTCAGAACAGACACCAATTCTCGACTGATTCGGAAGAGGAGATGAATTCATGGATCATGTCTGTGCACGAGGCCATCGGTGAAGCCCGCCAGAATCGATGTCGCGGAGGGAGGCACAGGAAGAGCTTGGACAGAAAGTCACAAGCAAGGAATTCCAGCGGCACTTATTCACAGGTAAGGAATGCTCTCATGTCCCTCTAATATTTTATTTTTATTTATTGTTGCATTTTTATTGTATTTTTGTTGTTGTAAATATTATTATGTATTAAATGTGTTTTTGAAAGTACTATTGTGGGGATGTGATTCATAGATGTTGTTTCTGGGTCTGAGCTGGCTACCAACACATGCCGACAAGTCCAAAAAGCCCTTTTATGGCCATTTACAATTAGCCTCAGGCGCGAGTGCGAGTGCTGGAGATTATGGCAGTGAGAGTAAAACAACAGTCTTGAGCGTCGCTGTCAAACAGGAAGGACGTTTGAATACACGTCAAGGGACGCTGCTCTTACTCAAACAAAACCCTTAAGGAGAGAGTTCGGTTCTAAATGAGAACCAAGATACGGTTCTGTAAATCAAGTACAGTTCTATGGCATTGAAGGGAGTTCTGTGTGAACCACATTGTGGGCAAGGGTTGGATATCCTTTCGCCGAGTTTGAGGTCGGTATCTGCAAAGTGCGGTTCTCCATTTCATTGCATAATTGTTTGCAGCAGTAAAGGCCTACGGAGTCGAGCGCATCCCCAGCACGTGATTGTATATAAATGTGAATAAACTGTGTCGTCCCTATACAACTCTCGTGCGCGAATTGTGTAATTTCTATAAATATAATAATTGCTATAAATCACTTGGCGCAGCAAGTGTGCGGCATACGTCGGTACCGGTGTAACAACCCACAAACCTGTTATTTCATTTAAGCAATGGTGAATCTAATCAAGGGACTAATTGATCGTCCTCTACTACAGAGTGGTTAATCGTATCCCATCACTGCCCACCACATTTGGTGCAGTTCAAGCAGAATATTCTATTTCACGTGAAGAAATAAAAATCTGCGTCGTTCCCTTACCACTGCCCACGACAAATGCCTTGGGATCATTAAAAAATGCCTTGGGGCATTGTGTTGTCTATGAAAATGCATATATTTGGCCACTGACTTTTCGCATAAATTTAAAACTATTTTTCAGACACTGCGAAGTTGTGATTGTATAAACAGCAGCTCAATGAAACTATCAGAAAGCAAATGACAGCTAGAACAGTGGTGCCAACAGGTATGCCATGAGCCTGTGCTAAGTGTGTCACGGCATTCACATGAAGTAAAAAAATAAACTGCAAAATATTTAAAAGCCTGAAATATAAATTAAATGGGTATCTCTCAGTGGGCTAAATAACCAGATCATAAGGACCCTGAGGGGTCAGAGAAGATTGGGAGAGGATTCACTGGACAGCTGTTGGAAGACAGATGACAGTCTTCCGTCAAGACTGTCCACCATATCCTTTAAAGTACAGAGAGTATGACTCTCCTGAACACGGGGTCATGGCAAAATGTCCCATCCAACAGACGTCAACTTTTCCAAGCCCATCGGTGTCCCCCTACTGACTGACAGCGAAGTGGGGAGTTTGGAGGAGATAAATCTCAACGCTGACCCAGCTGGGACTCGAACCTGGAAACTGCAGATTACGAGTCTGGCCCACTACCGACTGAGCCACCCCAGCCTCTACATAATGGAGGAATTGTAGATTATGTATTATCTTTATTATCGAACGATACAATTTTGATCAAATTGTTAATTTTAAAAACATGAGTTCAGAGGTTTTCAACTAGTACATGTGGTACACTGGCATTCTGCGAGTGAGAGTGACTAACAAAATGAAGGTGATGCGCTTTATTGGTGTAATAATTTTTTAATTATTAAATTGTAATAACTTTGCTTTGCCACAACAAAGTCCAGTATTAGGTGTGCTGCTATAAAGTGAGACCAACATTAAGTTGCTGTGATGAAGTGAGCCCCATTGAAAGTGAACCCAGTACTAGGTGGGTGACATATGAAAATGACATTGAAATGAACATATGAAACATATGAACATGTTTCGGAACTGTATAGTTGAAATGAACATATGAAATGAACATATGAACATTGAAATGAACATATGAAGTGAACATATGAACATTGAAATGAACATATGAAACATATGAAATGACAGTGAAATGAACCCACTATCAGGTGGGCCATAAGTGAAATCATACTAAGTGTGCCACAGTGAAATGAACCCAGTATTAAGTGTGCCTCAATGAAATGAACCTAGTACTAAGTGTGCCTCAATGAAGGGGCACTAAGTGTGCCCAAAATGAAATGAACCTAGCACTAAGTGTGCCCACAATGAAATGAACCCAGTACTAGGTGTGCCACAACGAAGTAACCCACTACTAGATGTGTTGTTAAAAATTGAACCCAGTACTCTCTGTGCTGCAACAAAGTAAACCCAGTACTAGGTGTGTGGTGACAAAAGTGAGCTCATTACTCTCTGCTGCAAAACGAAGTGAGCCCAGTACTAAGTGTACTACCCATATACGCTCAGAGCTCTGTGTTTCCCAAACGTAGAACTATATAAGAGTGAAAATTAAACCTATTAAAAATGCCGGTCCAAATATTTCATTAGTACTTATCCAACTGAAGAAGTTTATCTCGTAAAGAACTTTCAATTGTCTGTTTAAAAAAAAAGTCACGTTTTCCGTTCTCCTATGGTTAATGGGAAATCATTGCTGTCAATGTAAACCTGTTGACCAGCATACCATACAACCAAATTTTCAGATTTGTAGCATAAACAGATCGTTTATATTATCCTTTTAAATTTTTTGCATTTTCCAAACTTTTCTACCGTTAAAAGCCACTGTTTTAACCTATTGGGAGAGTCGGAAAATACGAAACCTAATATTTTGTGAATATCTACCTATCCAATCCATAAAGGATTTTTAATTTATCTCTAGGAACACAAAAATTAATGTTTACATGTGAGCAGATAAAGAACAAAGTGAAAACACTAGCTCAGTTGTTCTAAAATGAGATAAAAATTCGGCAAACCTCGTTATACAGAATATTGATTTCATTCAATAAGTATTATCTATAGTTCTTAGGAACTGTATAATCGCGACGTGAAGTCATTAAGTTCATAAAATGATTTTGTAGATTGCAAAGAGCGTATTCTAAATCAGAGTGGAAGTTGATTAGCACTGTATCATCAGCATACATATATAATTTACTATCAAAATTAATATTAGCCAAATCATTTATGTATATTTGGAATAGCATAGGGCCGAGAATAGATCCTTGTGGAACTCCAGAATTGATCTGAAATTTATCGCTAAAATTATCATTTATTTTCATAACTATTTCTTTACGTAATAAGTAGCTTTCAAACCATTCAAAAATATTCCCTCTTATACCAAGTAAATATAATTTCTGTAGCAAAGATGTCAATGTCAACTGAATCAAATGATACCGCAAAGCATTTCTTTCCTAAATTTAAATTAATATTTATATTATTAATAAGATCTTCCAAAAGACTTTGCGTTCCCATACCTTTACGGAACCCAAATTGCTGACTTGACAGAAATTTATTTTATTCAAAAAATTTTGCAAGCGATCTCCAACGTATTTTTCCATTATCTTATCAAAAATTGTTAATAGAATGATTAGTCTATAATTATTAAAATTCTTTTTTGGTCCACTTTTATATACCGGACGAATAATTCCAATTTTCATAGCTATTGAGATTTGCGAATTTTCAAAAATTTTATTTATAAGAATTGTTATTACATGAACAAAATTGCATTTACTTTCCTTTATGTATTTTGGTTTAACATTGTCAAATCCAGGAGATGTGTTATATTTTAAGTGATCTATAATATTTACAACATCGAAGTTACTAGCTAGTGGAAAATGCATAGAATTCTTATTTATCAGATAAGGTTACATAATTCGTAAACCTTATCTGACCTAGTATTCATCGTCGCAAATTCTCTTTGCATCTCACTAATAGTTGTTACAAAAGAACTTAACAAAACTATTTAGAATTTCTTTTGGAGTGTTATCTCTAATCAGGTGTCTTTCAACATTTTCGTCGATTGACATCCTTTTTTTATCATTAATAATATCATTAATTAATTCCCACATTCTCGTATTATTACCTTTATTAATTGCTAATTTATTGAATAAAATATGCGTTTTTGGTTCCTTATAATGATGTTTATCCTATTTCTTTCCATTTTACATGTCATAATTTTGTTTATTATTAAAAAAAAAATACCCCCTCAAGCAGCTGCTTGCCACAGAGGTCTGACAGGAGCCTGTCAATTTATATGCCACAGTAGGAGATCTGAGAGGATGGCAGGACCTCAGGAGAAAAACGACACACATATCCATGCCTAATCAGGGGCTCGAACATTATCTTTATATCTTTTCCGTAATTTATCTCTATTTTTAATTGCTAAAATAATGTCATCTGTAATCCATTCTTTCCTTATTCTCTTAGTTTTACAATTATTTATTTGTTTACTACAACAAGAATTTTCCCGAATTTCGTCAATTTTACTTAATATTTTCTGATACACTAATTATGTACTCATGTCTTCCTCAACTATATCATTCCATTGTGTCATTTGCAATTTTTGAATAATAAGAGTATCAGTATAAAATTTTTTAAAACCTATTTTTGAATCCTCTTTCAAAAATGCAACAACATTAGAGCTAATATTCTTTTTCAAAATCTTAATTATGATACCATAATGGTCTGCAAATTGATTTCTATATGTTTTACTTTTAATATCAAAATTGTTTGTTTCAACCAAAACATGATCAATTAACGTCCATGTAAATTTAGTTAATGTTTCGTCCTCTCTAGTAAAACCCTTAACGATTTGTTCTAAACCAAATTCAATTAAAGTATCACAACCACATTTCTTAGTATTTGGCACATAAATGTTAATATCACCAACAATAATTAAATTTTTAATTCCTGCCCTTTTTAATAAATATTCAGAAATTTCTTTTAGGAACCAGTTAATATTTTTACTAGGAGATCTTTATACTGCGATGAAATTAATTTCAATATTATTAATTAAAAATTTAGTGATTATTGCTTCTGTTAATTCTCCAATAGTTTGATCCAGTTGTACTAAATTAATTTTGTTTAGATAAAAAATAATGATCCCACGTTGTTTAATTTCTTTTGCCGTTAAAATAAGCTTGTTATACCCTTCAATATTAAATGTAGCTGATTCCTGTTCAGTTACCATAGTTTCAACCAAAATAATCAAATTCAACTGGAATTCAAGAAGTTTAATGTGAACTAGTAAATTATCCCCATATTTTTTCAGTGATCTAATATTCCTCGCGTCTATTCCTCGCTGGGTAGGAAGTTTTGACGGTACGTGGAGACCCAACATCATATTAGACAGGTGGTCATAATGTTTTGGCTCTTTAGTGTATATTAGAAAACCTATAGTTATGTATATCCAACAAGCTGCGTTAATGCTGCGAAATTAATAAAAATAACGCCAATGTTTATGCACACACATAGTAAGTAATTCACTTTATAGGACAAGTTACAACTTGTTCGGTACCAGTTCGGGTTGTCCCCAGCTGACAACATCAGAATTGCCTTGCCGTTAAACGATTTTAGTGGGAAAGGTATAGTTATAATTGGTATATAATAATATATGACATGGTTATAATTTATTAATGGCATTACAACAGATCGACGTTAATAGAGGAAACGTTAGCCACAGTATGAGTGCATATCATTTTAAATTGCACATAAGCAAAACATCTTTTTGGATATAAAATATGCTACGAAAGAATATATCCAAAATATCCTCGCGAAGTTTCTATTCTTTGGCTTTGAAAATTAGTGAGCTTTCATAGCACTGTTTCACCTAAAATTAATGCTTATATACCAAGATTAAAGCGACTTCTACAGACTGTAACGCAATACCAATGGCTAATAAAGGGTTAATGCAGTGTCTCGCAAACATTTTTACTCTGCGGCACACTGAATCTAATTTTTTTTCCGCGGCACACCTTTAAAAAAGAATTTTTGATGGTTACGTAAAAAGAGGAAAATTGAAGTTTCGTTAAATGCATTTTATTTAAAATAAATATAATAATAAATATAATTAATCATAACTCGGTGTTTGTTTTAAATATTTGTCCATTCTATGGCTTGAAATAAACAAAAATTAATACCAAAATTTGGGAAAAGCTTGATAAATACTTACAAGATCCCAGTTGATAAAATCTGAAAGATTTTTATTAAAGCACCTCGATAGCACGTCGATATTAAAGCACGTCGATAACACAAGTCAAGTCAAAATGAAATCTTTGGAATATCTAGTGTCAATTTGAAAATCTCTCGCGGCACACTTGGAATCTCCCGCGGCACACAGTTTGCGAGACACTGGGTTAATGGTTCCATCTGCACAGTATTCCCTGATCAGCAGTCTCCCTCTCCCTGTCTTCAATATCTGATGTACTCAAATACTTTTTCTTTCTGCAGAAGAATGATGACTCAGCAGAGAACGTGACCCTCGAGACTGCTGATCGCCTCTACAACGCCACCAAAGAAAGAGCACGAGGACCACAAGGAAGGAGATTGCCGCAGAGGAAATCTCTCTTCCCGCCAACGGTAAGAGATTAGAGACACGAAAATACAAAAAGGTACTCTGTTCAAATCCAGGCACAAAGGTTGGGTTTATTTTCCTCTGAGCGACGCCGAGGTCTCAGAGAAGGTTGGAGGAAGGGGACCCACTGGACAGCTGTTAGGATCCAGATGATAATCTCCCAAGGACACCCAGTGTGTTCTTTAATGGGCACATGGCTTTCGCGCACTTGGGGACACTGCTTAACATCCCATCCGACGAGCGGCGAACTTTCCAAGCTCATCGGTCTCCCCTACTGACTGAGGGCAGAGTGAGAAGTTCCGCGGAGATGAATCGAATGTTGGCCCAGCTGGTAATCGAACCTGGGAGTTGCAGATTAGGAGCCTTGCGCTACCAACTGAGCCTCCCCTCTGGACATGGAAACACAAGACATCATAGAAACATCATCTTGTCCGTGAATGCCACCTGTGGTTGTCGTCAAGACAAAAGATGATTCAGCATGATTCTGTTTAGATTACAGATGCCTAATGATGTCACTGAAAAGTCTGCTTTCCACTACCAAGAACTGACGACATGCCAGATTATGAGCCTGGAGTGATACCGACTTAACTATTCCCATCCCCAATCAAAAAGAAATTCTCCCTAAATCCCAAACTTTCTTCAGTAAGAAAGGGGGCACTGGTGGGCTTGAAAAGAACGTCGTCCGTCGGATGGGACGTTAATCCACGATTCTGTGTGCTGTTGAGTCATACCCTCAGCCTTTTAAAGAACACGTTGGATGGCATTGAGAGGAAGGCTCCCATCCCCTAACAACTATCCAGTGTCCTTCCCCCAACCATCTATGAGCCTTTGGAGTCCCTATGACCTTGCTGCTTAGTCCATTGGGTGCAAAAAAAGTCTGCTCAGCTGGTAAAGCAACCCAACCTACTGTGAAGACGCCAGGTAATGTTACCTAGGGATTAGAGAATACTATAAGAAGCAGCACACTCATTTTCTTGCTGTTGGTGTAATAGTAGGAGTTGTTGCACCCGCTAACGGCACTTTTCGAACACATTGTGCTAAATGTCCAGGTCACAAAGACCAATGGCTCAGATAAGGTTGGAGGAAGGGGACCCACTGATTAGCTGCTAGGGCACAGATGACCGCCCCTCGTCAAGACTATCTAGCCTGTTCTTTAACCTGCATAGGACATGGCTCTACTGTACACAAAGCCACGGCTTTGCATCCCATCTGACGAACGGTGGCCTTTCCAAGTCCATCGGCGTCTCCTTTCTTGCTGAGGGAAGAATGGGTGTTAATGTAGTAATCTCAACACTGGCCCAGTTGGGACTCAAATCTGGCAACTGCAGATGGTGGATTGGGTGATTTTCAATCAAATGATGTCGATTTGTCTCTATGATTATTCGTAAACGAATGAAGTAGATTTGTCTCCATGATCTTTTTGAGATTGAGTTTATTTTTTTATTATTATATAATTTTTTTTCAGTTATTTCTGTGATTGTTTGAGATTGAATGATGTCCAGTTATCTCTGTTACTATTTGCGATTGAATGACGTTGAGTTAGCTCTATGACTATTTGCGATTAAATGTAGAGTTATCCCTATGATTATTTGCAATAAAATGTAGAGTTATCTCTATAACTATTTACGATTAAATGCAGAGTTATCTCTATGACTATTTGTGAATAAACGTCGAGTTATCTCTACGATATTTGCGATTAAACGTAGAGTTAGCTCTATGAGTTGTTGGGTTGTTTTACCTCTGAGCGGCACTTTTTTGCACACCATGGGCTAAATGGCCAGGTCACATGGACCCCGAAGGCTCAGAGAAGGTTGGGGGAGGGGACCCACTGGAACAGCTGTTGGGAGACAGATGGTAGCCTCCCGTCAAGGCCATCCAGCGTGTTCTTTAACGTGCACAGGGTATGTCTCTCCCGCACACGGCGCCACGGCTTAACATCCCATCCGACGGACGGCGGCCTTTCCAAGCCCATCGGTGTCCCCTACTGACCGTGGGCAGGGCGGGGAATTTTGCGGAGATAAATCTCAACGCTCACCCAGCTGGGACTCGAATCTGGGAACTACAGATTACGAGCCTGGCGCGTTACCGACTGAGCCACCCCCGCCCCAGTTAGCTCTATGACTATTTGTGATTAAATGTAGAGCTACCTTTATGACTATTTGCGATTAAATGTAGAGTTAGCTCTATGACTATTTGAGATTAAATGTAGAGTTAGTTCTATGACTATTTGCGATTAAATGTAGAGTTAGCTCTATGACTATTTGCGATTAAATGTAGAGTTACCTTTATGACTATTTGCGATTAAATGTAGAGTTAGCTCTATGACTATTTGAGATTAATTGTAGAGTTAGCTCTATGACTATTTGCGATTAAATGTAGAGTTACCTTTATGACTATTTGCGATTAAATGTAGAGTTAGCTCTATGACTATTTGCGATTAAATGTAGAGTTAGCTCTATGACTATTTGCGATTAAATGTAGAGTTAGCTCTATGACTATTTGCGATTTAACGTAGAGTTACCTTTATGACTATTTGCGATTAAATGTAGAGTTACCTTTATGACTATTTGCGATTAAATGTAGAGTTAGCTCTATGACTATTTGAGATTAAATGTAGAGTTAGCTCTATGACTATTTGCGATTAAACGTAGAGTTAGCTCTATGACTATTTGTGATTAAACGTAGAGTTAGCTCTATGACTATTTGTGATTAAATGTAGAGTTACCTTTATGACTATTTGCGATTAAATGTAGAGTTAGCTCTATGACTGTTTGAGATTAAATGTAGGGTTAGCTCTATGACTATTTGCGATTAAATGTAATTATGTCTATGGCTCTTTGTGATTATATGACGCAATCTCTGTGACTATTTGTGATTGTATGACGTAATCTGTGATTATTCGTGATTGTATGACGTAATCTGTGATTATTCGTCATTGTATGACGTAATTTGTGATTATTTGTGATTGTATGACGCAATCTGTGATGATTTGTGATTGTATGACGTAATCTGTGTGATCATTTGTGATTGTGTGACGTAAACTCTGCGACTATTTGTGATCGTATTACGTAATCTATGTGACTATTTGCGATTGAATCACGACGAGTTACTTCTGGGACTATTTGCAACTGAATGACGTCCAGTTATCTCTGCGAATATTTGCAACTGAATGACGTCAAGTTATCTCTATTTGTGATTGAATGACGTCAAGTTATCTCTATTTGTGATTGAATGACGTCAGGTTATCTCTATTTGTGATTGAATGACGTCAAGTTATCTCTATTTGTGATTGAATGACGTCAGATTATCGCTATTTGTGATTGAATGACTTCAAGTTATCTCTATTTGTGATTGAATGACGTCAAGTTATCTCTATTTGTGATTGAATGACGTCCAGTTATCTGTGTAGCTATTTGCGATTGAATGACGTCGATTTATCTGTGACTATTTGTGATTGAATGACGTCAAGTTATCTCTGTGACCACTTATAATCTCACATTTTAAGTTTGTCACATGTAGTGGTTCTTCTAAAACATAATAAAAATTCACTATATCACGGGCAGACCATTCTTTAATGACGGTCGGTGCAAGTGGTTCTGGACAATAATCCATTAACGTATGGTACGTAGAAATATAATCGACAGTTTAAGTCTATTGATATTATTGCGAAAGCTTTGTTGTCGTTTTACATAGTCACTAATCGAAATTTAACACACTGAAAAGTTTTCCTACACTTTCTCTGTAATAAAATAAAAATAAATAAATACCCCCTCAAGCAGCTGCTTGCCACAGAGGTCTGACAGGAGCCTGTCAGTTTATATGCCACAGTAGGAGATCTGAGAGGATGGCAGGACCTCAGCAGAAAAACGACACACACATCCATGCCTAATTCCGGGGCTCGAACCCAGGTCCCTTAGATCAGTAGCCAAGCGTAATAAACATAAATTATTCAAAATTGATCCGAAATTTTTAACCGTGCAGAAATAGAATGCTGGATAAACCTGTGTCGGAGACCTGAACTCGCCTGCGTCATGTTTCATTACAGCTCTTCTAAAAGGTACTTTTGCAGATGGTGAATCTATAGATTTGCTAGAATTCGTAGTTATACTGTAATAATCAAAGTTAGTTTTACTGTAATAATTTGAGTTAGTTTAACTGTAACATTTTGAGTTAATTTTTTTGTAATAATTTGAGTTATTTTTTTGTAATAATTTGAGTTAATTTTTCTGTAATAATTTGTGTTAGTTTTTTTCTGTAATAATTTGTGTTAGTTTTTTTCTGTAATAATTTGTTAGTTTTTTCTGTAATAATTTGTGTTAGTTTTTTTCTGTAATAATTTGTGTTAGTTTTTTCTGTAATAATTTGTGTTATTTTTTGTGTAATTTGTGTTAGTGTTACTGCATAGTATTACTTTAATAACACTGGGCAACACATAAAAAGAATGAAATGAAATTAGCCAATCTTTACTAATTTTGAAGTGCTGAACACGAAAATGACAACAAAATTTGTCGATTGGCCCTTGTTTAGGAGAGACAGAGATGGTCATGTATAAACAGCTCAGTTCGCATTGAGTACATAGGTAACCATTTCACAACGCTGTATTTTAAACTCCAGATTGAAACATATTGCATTGTATTGCATCATTGTCTGATGCAATTGAGTCATGACATCGCGGCTTTACGATCGCAGACAAAAGATGATGCAATTGTTAGTTGTAAGTGACGTCTCGTAGGGTGAGCAAATCTTTTGAGCGACTCCCATTTACCCCTGAGTCATAAGTACAACACAAGTGATCCTTGGAGTTTTAATCCAGCAATAGTGATGCCTTGTAACTAACTGTGTTAATAGTGTAGATATATTTTGTTACATTTGTGGAAAAGTGACGTTTGCTAGCCAGAATAGGGCCACTCCAATAGTAAAGGCGGCATATGAGTTTTATTTTGGATGTAAGATCAGGGACAAGGCCTGGGCCCCATACATATGCTGTAGTACGTGTGCAAGAAATCTTCCAAAGTGGCTGAAAGGCGAAAAAGTGGCGATGCCGTTTGCTGTTCCTATGGTTTGGAGAGCCAAGCAATCACGCAAATTACTGCTACTGCATGGTTCCACCTGTTTCTGGAGGCATCACAAGGAAAAAGAAGTGGACAAATATACAATCTGCTCTCCGACCATTTCCGCCCATAACTCCAAAAGAATTTTCCCTCGATTCAGACGATGAGGAGGGAGGCGAACTAACGTTGGGTTACCCGCAGCCTTCGGTGTCTAATGATGATCCATATGTCTGCCACAGTATGTCATCTGCGCTACACATTCTCACCGAAGAAATGAACGATCTCGTTCACGATCTGGAGCTGTCCAAGGCCAAAGCAGAGTTACTTGGATCAAGACTTAAACAATGGAATCTTCTCAAGGAAAATATCCGAGTGACTTCATTTCGAACTCATCATGAGCAGTTTGCACCTTACTTCAGAAAGGAAGTTGACCTTGTGTTCTGCTCCGATTTAGATGGCCTGATGAATGCCCTCGGAATCAAACATGACCCTTCAAGAATGGTGACTATTCATAGACTCCTCGAAATTGAGTCTCAAGACGGTGTTGCTGCATAATGGAAATCGAATTTTATCCATTCCGGTCGGACACACCGTCTACATGAAAGAAACCTAAGACAACCTAAAACAGCTGTTGAACTGTCTTCAAATACAGCAAGTATGGCTGGCATCTCTGTTGTGACTTGAAGGTAATGGCTCTGCTGATGGGTCTGCAGCTGGGATATACGAAGTACTGCTGTTTCTTATGTGAATGGGACAGCCGAGCAAAGACTTTGCACTACGTGAAGAGAAACTGGCTTCAGAGGAAATCTCTGAAGGTCGAAGAGAAGATAGTGGAACACCCAGCATTTGGCAGAAAAGCCCGAAATCCTGCTACAGTCCATACACATCAAACTCGGTGTGATGAAAAACTTCGTAAAAGCCATGGACCGGACTGCAGCAGCTTTCAAGTACTTGGCTGATATATTCCCTCGACTCAGCGAAACGAAATTTAAAGAGGGAATTTTTATAGGTCCTCAGATCTGCGAGATGTTCAGAGACTAGATGTTTGACAACCTGCTTCAGGGTCATGAGAAAAAGGCTTGGGACACGTTTTGTCTGGTGTCAACTAAATTCCTCGGGAATGTCAGGGCAGACAACTACAAGAAACTGGTTAGGGACATGTCTCTGTATCACAAACTTGGCTGCAGTATGTCCTTAAAGATCCACTTTCACCGTTCCCACTTAGATTTCTTCCCAAACAACTGCGGCATGGTTAGTGATGAGCACAGTGAACGTTTTCACCAGGACATTGCAACGATGGAGAAACGATACCAGGGAAACTGGTCCACTTCAATGTTGGCTGACTACTGTTGGACGCTTGCCAGAGATGATCCTGAGCAGCTGTACAAGCGACGGGCAAAGCGATGTCGGAAGTAGAAGCGGAGTTTTACCGATACATGTCTTATGTACGTATTACTCTATTATATAAGAAACTATTGCTGATTTCTCAGAACTCGTTGCCAGTTTTGCATTTTCATTGTCATATTCGTGTTCAGAACCCTGAAATCTTTCAGAAATGGCCACTTTTATCTCAGAGGCGTGACTTTTACGAAAATTTGTTGCCCAGTGTAGCCTTATTTTAATAATTTGAGTTAGTCTTACTTTAATGATTTGAGTTAGTCTTACTTTAATAATTTGAGTTAGTCTTACTTTAATAATTTTAGATAGTCTTACTTTAATAATTTGAGTTAGTCTTACTTTAATAATTTGAGTTAGTCTTACTTTAATAATTTGAGTTAGTCTTACTTTAATAATTTGAGTTAGTCTTACTTTAATAATTTGAGTTAATCTTACTTTAATAATTTGAGTTAGTCTTACTTTAATAATTTGAGTTAGTCTTACTTTAATAATTTTAGCTAGTCTTACTTTAATAATTTGAGTTAGTCTTACTTTAATAATTTTAGCTAGTCTTACTTTAATAATTTGAGTTAGTCTTACTTTAATAATTTTAGATAGTCTTACTTTAATAATTTGAGTTAGTCTTACTTTAATAATTTTAGCTAGTCTTACTTTAATAATTTTAGCTAGTCTTACTTTAATAATTTGAGTTAGTCTTACTTTAATAATTTGAGTTAGTCTTACTTTAATAATTTTAGCTAGTCTTATTTAATAATTTGAGTTAGTCTTACTTTAATAATTTGAGTTAGTCTTACTTTAATAATTTGAGTTAGTCTTACTTTAATAATTTTAGATAGTCTTACTTTAATAATTTGAGTTAGTCTTACTTTAATAATTTGAGTTAGTCTTACTTTAATAATTTGAGTTAGTCTTACTTTAATAATTTGAGTTAGTCTTACTTTAATAATTTTAGCTAGTCTTACTTTAATAATTTGAGTTAGTCTTACTTTAATAATTTGAGTTAGTCTTACTTTAATAATTTTAGCTAGTCTTACTTTAATAATTTGAGTTAGTCTTACTTTAATAATTTTAGATAGTCTTACTTTAATAATTTGAGTTAGTCTTACTTTAATAATTTTAGCTAGTCTTACTTTAATAATTTTAGCTAGTCTTACTTTAATAATTTGAGTTAGTCTTACATTAATAATTTTAGCTAGTCTTACTTTAATAATTTGAGTTAGTCTTACTTTAATAATTTGAGTTAGTCTTACTTTAATAATTTTAGCTAGTCTTACTTTAATAATTTGAGTTAGTCTTTTAATAATTTTAGCTAGTCTTACTTTAATAATTTGAGTTAGTCTTACTTTAATAATTTGAGTTAGTCTTACTTTAATAATTTTAGCTAGTCTTACTTTAATAATTTGAGTTAGTCTTACTTTAATAATTTTAGATAGTCTTACTTTAATAATTTGAGTTAGTCTTACTTTAATAATTTTAGCTAGTCTTACTTTAATAATTTTAGCTAGTCTTACTTTAATAATTTGAGTTAGTCTTACTTTAATAATTTTAGCTAGTCTTACTTTAATAATTTGAGTTAGTCTTACTTTAATAATTTTAGCTAGTCTTACTTTAATAATTTGAGTTAGTCTTACTTTAATAATTTGAGTTAGTCTTACTTTAATAATTTGAGTTAGTCTTACTTTAATAATTTGAGTTAGTCTTACTTTAATAATTTGAGTTAGTCTTACTTTAATAATTTTAGCTAGTCTTACTTTAATAAGTTGAGTTAATCTTACTTTAATAATTTGAGTTAGTCTTCCTTTAATAATTGAGTTATCTTACTTTCTGTTTACGTGATCTGATTATTTAGTTAAATAATCTAATCTAATAATTATTTCCTATTTCTAGAAAAATATGTTTTTTCACGAAGTTGAAATGCAATTTTTTCTTTTCATGAAAAACAGTGTATCAGTAAGCAATTTCGATTTTCTCCATCCATTTTCAAATGAACATGTGCAGCGGGATTTAGGATACTTTCACGAATTTACTTCGTTAATGTTTTGATGTGATTGCTAACATTTTGTGCAACTGATGCCTTTATCTGACTAATTTTTCTTTTTTTAAATCAGAATCAAGAGGCCCGATCTCGCTCTGCGAGTCTCACCTCTCCGGAACGGATCACTGAAGACGAAGAAGAAGAAGATGATGAAGATGAAAGGTACGAATCATTTGCTATTCAGGTTCAAATAAAAACATTTATCATCTATGTCAGCGATGTCAAAATCAAGTTTTCATTTGAAATTTTAAATAAATATCTGTAATCCACTTTATAATTTTTTGTCATCTTACATTACTTTACTTGATATGCAATCTTCAATTTACTCATTCTATGAAGTTTACAAAACATTCCTAACCCGATCGGCAAATTTCTGAAACCTTTTAAGAGCGGTGCGGCGTCATCAAACAAATGTTTTTATGAAGCTTCAGTAATAAGAAGCATCTAACGACAGCACGAATCTCTCTCACTGTGCATGCATATGGCATGCATTGTCGAATGTTCCACTGTATTGTGCACCAGGAGACATTGGGTGGCATTTCGCTGAGACTAAATGACGTAATGGAAAAGGTTGTCAAAATTACCAATTTAATTCGTTGCGGAAATCGTTCTCTTACACAGATGAAAATTTAAAGCTTTTTTGGACGAACTGCATGCTGAGTATTGCGATCTGCTTTTGCATAGCAATATTCGCTGGTTAAATGTCGGAAAATGCCTCAATAGATATTTTACAGTTCGAAAAGAAATTCATCTTTTTCTCACAGAAGTGGGCACCGATGAAGATTTAATAGCAAGTTTTGTTGATGAAAATTTTCTATGTTCACCTGCTTTCCTAACAGACATTACAGATTATTTAAATGTCTTAAATTCTTTGGTCTGTAAATGGTAGCTAGGTAGTCACTGGAAGGAGAGCTATGCACCAATCCCCTGTGATGATGCATAGAACCGGCCAGGCCTAGCACCTAATGTCCGACCCCGCCTTCTCGTGGTGCAGACCGTTAGTACTTTTCAAAAGAGATACTCTCTTGTGGAAGTGAACGGAAGGGGAGGGCTGCCAGATTAGTGTGGCCTACTGATCTGGACAACTATAGCTACTTTTCTTTTTTTTCTACCCTGCTGAGGAGTGGTCAACCCCACAGGGTCCTGGTGCTGACCATATAAACCCACTGGACTGGACAGATAAAATGGCTCTGAGCTTGATTATGGGTCCTGATTTTGCTGCACTGGTGGGCTTCTGTGGAGGGAAAATCTTCCGCTGTGTTTTCTGTTTGTTTGTGGGTTGACAGCCCCAAGTGAATAGATTCACAGGATATGTTTATCAGCTGGTGGATAATCCTGAGCAGAGGTCATCGCAGGCACCTGAACTCTTTGCTTCTATTGGCATCGCCAAATTCTACATTGGAGGAAGTCTTCCAGTGTAGATGGCTTCAGCCTTTAGTGGTGGGGGAACGGGTCTTTGCCCCATGTCTGCGATTAGGGGGCTGTTTGATATTGTCGGCATTCCCTCTCTCAATGAACATAGTTTCTTTAAACATCCTACTAACCATTTTCTCACCATAGGTAGTTGGAATGTGAGGACTCTGCACAGAGCTTTTTCTCTTGATGTCCTCACACAAGAATTCCACCATTATAATTTAGATATTCTCGGCTTGCAAGAGACCAGATGGACAGATAAAGGCCAGATTCTTAAAAATAATCTTAAATTTCTCTTTTCAGGGAGGGACGACAATAAGCATCACCATGGCGTGGGTCTGCTTCTCAGCAGAAACGCTAGTGATGCTCTTCTAGGATATGAGTGCATTAATGAAAGGTTTTTTACAGCAAAATTTCAGACAAGCGTTAAAGACCTGAATGTTATCTGCTGCTATGCCCCCACTGAGGATGCCGATAAGGATGAGAAGGATAGGTTTTATGAACAACTTCAGGATATTTTGAATTCTGTCAAGAAAGGAGATATTACCCTTGTTCTTGGTGACTTCAATGCCAAAGTTGGTACTGACTCTGCCCTTTGGGGAGGAGTAATAGGCCCTTTTGGTATTGGTAGCTGCAATGGCAATGGGCAACGTCTCCTACAGGTAAGTAAACGCAGTGGATTCAGAATAACTAACACTTATTACAAACACCGCGACATACATAAGTACACATGGGTTTCACCTGATGGGCTGCATAAGAATATGATTGATTACATATTAATTAACAGCAAATGGGCTAGTTCTGTTAGGAATACCAGGGCATATAGGGGAGCTGAAATTGGATCTGACCATTACCTTGTTAAAAGTGTGTTGAAACTTAAACTTAAAAAGTGTTGTGCTAGGGTTAAAATATTTACTTTTAATACTGAAGCTCTGAAAGATCCAGTTATAGCCAAAGCGTACCATGATAGGTTACTTAGTCATTATGACAGTCATGGTATGCTTACTACTGAAGTTGAGGAAGAATGGGATCATTTTAAACAGGCTTTTTTGGACACTAACAGTACTCTTTTAGGGAAAAAGGAGCAGAAGAGCCAGAATTATCTGAGTGATAAGGCACTTGAGTTTATTTCGGAAAGAAAGAATTGCAGGAATGTCCTTAATCAATACCCTACTAGTCCTAATAGAAAGCATTACAGAGAACTTAATAAACGTGTAAAAGATCAGTTAGCTGCTGATAAAAATCTTTGGCTTGATGGTTTGGCTGACAAAGCCGAGGAAGCAGTTAGACAGCACAACAGCAGAGAGCTGTACCAGATAGTTAATGTTTTATGTGGTAGAAAACGGACAGGTATACAGGGATTGAAGGATAAACAAGGTAAGGTTATAGAAGGGGAGGATTCTGTCATGGCTAGGTAGGCTGAGCATTTCAGTGATGTTCTAAACAATGTGGTTAGTTCTACTCCCATTGTTTGCAATGATGATAGATGCATTGGTGGCTTTAATGTTGGCCCTATAACACAATCTGAAGTTATTTTGGCTATTTCTAAACTTAAACTTCATAAATCCCCAGGGGTAGATGAAATTACTACCGAAATGCTTAGAGCTGGGAATGTTTCGGTTACCACTTGGATGACTGAAATTCTGAATATCTTTTATGATAAAGGCATGGTTTCTAAGGATTTTACCAGAGCTATTGTTATCCCTATTTTCAAAAAAGGTGATCGCAGTTCTTGTGATAACTATAGGGGTATTAGCCTACTCTCTGTTCCAGGTAAAGTTCTTTCCATGATTGTGCTTAATAGAATTAAGAATCTGGGTGACAGTCAATTGCGTGATGAGCAATGTGGATTCAGAAGTGGTAGGGGATGTGTGACTCAGATATTTTCACTTAGGCAGATTCTTGAGAAATGTTTAGAGTTTCAGAAACCTTTGGTTGCTAGCTTTGTTGATTTCAAAAAGGCTTTCGACTCTGTTGATCGTCATAATTTGTGGTTGATTGTGAAATCATATGGTATACCAGACAAGGTAGTTAACATAATGAAAGCTCTCTATAATAACACTGAGTCGTGTATGAGAGTTGGTAAGGCTTGTAGCAATTGGTTTAGCATTACTTCTGGTGTTCGACAAGGGTGCATTTTGTCTCCTTTTCTCTTTAGTTTGGTTATTGATTATGTTATGCGAAATTCACTTCAAGGGAAAGATTTTGGTCTTAAATGGGCTGGAGATACGAAAATTTCTGATTTAGATTATGCTGATGATTTAGCCCTTTTGGCAAATGATGTTGATGAGATGAACTCTTTCATTCGAGCTGTTGATGAGACTGGTAGTAGAGTAGGTTTGGTTATAAACAGAGAGAAAACTAAAGTGATGAAAATTGGTCAGGCAGGCTGTGATTCAGTTAATCTGAATGGTTGCAGTCTTGAGCAGGTGTCACAGTTTAATTATCTTGGGAGCTACATAACAGATACTGGTGATGTGCGGCATGAGATTAACAGACGAATGGGAATTGCTACAGGGACTTTAAAGAATCTATGGAGAGTGTGGAGAAATAGGCGTATACACTTAAAGACTAAAATTAGACTGTATAATAGTTTGGTTCTTTCTAGGGTTAGTTATGGTAGTGAAACGTGGACACTTTGTAAACAAAATAACAGGAAACCTGATGCTTTTGATTCTAGATGCTTACGCATTCTCTTTGGCATTAGGTGGTTCAACTTTGTGAGTAATGATGAAGTTAGGCAAAGGAGTTTGCAACCTCCTTTAAGCAGCCCCTCCTTTAAGCAGGGAGAAAGTGGGGGTTCTGGAACAGTGGCGGGTCAATGTTAATCCTATGGGACCCGCCACCCATGTGTGGAACAGTGGCGGGTCAATGTTAATCCTATGGGACCCGCCACCCACGTGTTTCAAAGCAGGCGCTTGCCTTTTTCGTCACACGTGCAGGTTAATATTTCCCCTCAATAATTTCAAATAATTTATTTTTAAATCAGAGATTTTTTTTTCTTTTCACCGTTTTCCTTTTAATTAATTTTTTTTAACCAATATCATTGTTTCTTTTCATTTACTGCTGGACAGTCTTTTAAATCAGTTTCTGCGGGATAGTCCTCATTCCAGTATAAATACCACATCCATCAGTCAGAATCCTCATTCTGTTGTCAGACGTTGACAGTGACAGTTCTCTGCTGCTGCGTCTCGGTGTTGTTGTTTTTTTTTTCAACTGCAATAGTATTAGTTCTCGACGTCCTCCAGTTTCTGCAAGATAGTCCTTCTTCTAGTATAAATACGACATCCATCAGTCAGATTCCTCATTCTGTTGTCAGACGTTGACAGTGACGGTTCTCTGCTGTTGCGTCTCCGTAATTTTTTCAACTGCTAGAAGCCAATAGTGATAGTCCTCGTGTAATATAAAATCAGCTATTTTTCAACGCACTGTTTTATAATGTATCCATGCGATATATGTGAGAAGGCTTTCCTTCATCAGACCCATCTCATTCGTCATAAGAGAAATCATGATGGAAATAGCATGTTTAAGTGCTCTTAATGCGAATCGACATTCTCAAGGAGAGATGACGTCCGACGGCATGAGTTAACACACACCTCCAGGAAAACCTATAAATGCGAAGAATGTGCCATGGAGTTTGGAAGAAAAGACAGTCTTTACGACATCAAAGAAAGCCCCACATTAATAAGCGAAAACGTTCTGAAGATGAAAGGATCCCCAAAAGAAACAAAAACTATACCCTGAAGACCCCTGTCAGTTTACAGAAGAAATGAAAAGGACCCTATCAACACATAAACTGCCGGCAACGGAAGAAACATTTGTTGACCTCACCTTTTTCCTCGAGTCCTCACTGCAGTTACTCCTAACTCACCTGAAAGAAGAATTGGCCTCGAAAGGTAGCATTAAATGGTACCTTGTCGTGCAAGTGCGCTTCAGGCGAAAAGTCTCCCCTTATACCTTCGAACACTGTACCCCGTTTTTCCGAAGTAACTGTGTCACAAGTCTTCCTACATCATCCCTAAACAGAGAACTGGATTCAGCGTGTAAGAATATAAAGATCTCATTTGAAGAATTTGAAGGAGCACATAGTGGATGGACACTGGATGCCGTATTCCACGCTGAAATGAACATTGGAAAATATATCCCTCTTGCAGGATCTAGTTATATCCCTACTCCAAGAGAATTACTGTTAAAACACGCTATTGTCAATGTATGTAATTCCGACCAAAAATGTTTTGTCTGGTCTGTTTTAGCCTCTTTGTATCCTGCCACAGATAACAACTACATACATTTAGAAGAAAAATTAAACACATCTGGCTTAATTTTCCCTGTTACAATAAATCAAATATCTAAATTCGAAAAAATGAACAACATTTCTGTCAATGTTTTTGGATATGAGAAAGAGGTGTTCCCACTCTACATCACACCATTCAGATTTAAAGCGCATACAAATCTCCTTCTGTTATCGGATGATGAAAAGCAGCATTATTGTGCCATTAAAAATATGAGTAGACTTCTCAGTCCTCTCACTAAACATAAATGTCAGGCTTTCTATTGTGATTACTGCCTTCACCGTTTCAAACATGAATCACTCTTGAAGGATCATATCCCCTATTGTCAAGAACATGGGCCCCAGAGAGTAGAATTTCCAACTGAAGAAGAAAAATGGCAGAAATTCACAAATTTCAAGTTTCAGCAGCCCGTTCCATACGTGATTTATGCCGACTTTGAATCATTCCTAGTGAAAGTGAACACTTGTATGCCTAACCCTGAAAAATCTCACACCACTATCACAGCAAATCATGAACCCTGTGGATTTGCATATCTTGTTGTTGGACCTGATGGCTGCAGCTATAAACCTCCAGTAGTTTATAGAGGTCCTAATGCAGTAGAAGAATTTTTAGAACGTCTGCTTAAAGAAGAAGAAAACATCAAAAATTTACTATCGATGATAAAGCCAATGCAACTCTCGAATCATGAAGAGAAACTGTTTCACGACACTACTGACTATCATATTTGTAAGCGTGCCCTAGGAGCAGATCGTGTGAGAGATCACGATCATATAACAGGTAAATTCCGAGGAGCTGCCCATAATTCCTGTAATCTGAACTTTAAGTTAACCACTAGGATTCCAGTTATCTTTCACAACCTAAAGGGATATGACAGCCGCCTTATTATGCAGGGAATCGGCAGAATTAAAAATAAGAAGATTAATTGCATTCCCAATAACATGGAAACATACATAGCCTTCTCCCTGGGGACATTACATTTTATAGACTCCTATCAGTTTTTAAGCACATCTCTTGAGAAGCTAGTAAATAATTTATCAACAGATGAGTTCCATATTTTAAAGGACTACGTTGAACCCGAAAGGCTACACTTGGTTCTGAGAAAAGGAGTTTACCCCTATGATTATATCGACAACAGTGAAAAGTTTGAAGAAACAGTATTACCACCACGTGAAGCATTTTACAACCAACTCACAGAAGAAGCGTTAGGGGAAGAAGACTACACCCATGCAATAAGAGTGTGGAATACATTCAACATAAAAAATCTAGGCCAGTATCATGACTTGTACCTGAAGACAGACGTGCTCCTCTTAGCAGATGTTTTCGAAAGTTTCAGAAAAATATGCATCAGATACTATGAAATCGATCCCTGTCATGTTTACACAGCTCCTGGATTAGCCTGGCAAGCTTGCTTAAAAATGACAAATGTAAATCTTGAGCTGATAAGTGACCCTACAATGTACCTTTTCCTGGAAAAAGGCATACGAGGAGGGATTTCTGTGATATGCAATCGTCTTAGTACTGCAAACAACAAATATTTGGACACCTATGATCCTCAGTTACCCTCTAAATACATTATGTACTATGATGCCAACAATCTTTATGGATGGGCAATGTCACAATGTCTCCCTCAAAGCGATTTTCGATGGCTTAATAAAGAAGAAATAGAATATCTAAATATTACGACAATTGCTGATGATGCGAATAAAGGATACATATTGGAAGTTGATTTAGATTATCCAGTTTCTCTACACGACAAGCATAATGATTATCCACTAGCCCCTGAGAAACTTCAGATTACCAGCAGCATGCTATCCCCATATTGTCAAGAGGTTTGCCAAAGCCTTGGAATAAATACAAGCCAATCAGTCGTGAAATTAGCCCCAAATCTAAATTCTAAGGAAAAATATGTCCTTCATTATCGAAATCTCAAACAATATTTAGCCTTCGGTATGCAGCTGAAGGAAATATATCGCGTTTTAGAATTTAATCAGTCTTGCTGGCTAAAACCATATATAGAATTTAATACAGATCAGCGGAAGAAAGCTAGAAACGACTTCGAGAAGGAGTTCTTCAAACTGATGAATAATGCTGTGTTTGGAAAAACGATGGAAAATTTGAGAAATCGAGTGAAAATTGAATTGACTCAGAGCCCGAAGAGAGTATGTAAACTCGTAGCATCCCCTGCTTTTCACGCTTTTCGTGTTTTTGACAACGACCTTGCATGTGTGCAATCAAAGCTAACTAAATTGAAACTCAACAGGCCTATTTATGCTGGTTTCAGTATTCTAGATATTAGTAAACTATTGATGTATAGCTTTCATTATGACTATATTAGTCCGAAATATGGAGAAAAAGCTAAATTATTGTTCACTGATACAGATTCACTGTGCTACGAGCTTCAAACCGAGGACGTGTATGCTGATATGAAAGACGATATAGATCGTTTTGACACGTCCGACTATCACATTGATCATGTTTTGCATAGTACACATAATAAAAAGGTACTAGGTAAAATGAAAGATGAACTTTCGGGAGTACCTATCAAATTGTTTGATAGGTACTCCCGAAAAAGGCCTTCGTTCTAAAATGTATTCCCTTCAGAGTTTACATGAGGAGAAGAAGACGGGGAAAGGAGTCCCCAAATACATCGTGAAAAGAACCCTTCGTCACAAGGATTACAGAGACTGCTTAATAAACAAATCACCTTGTCGAGTAGATTTGACAAGGATTCAAAGTAGCAACCACCGTCTTCATACAGTGAAAGGTGTAAAACTTGGTCTGTCACCATTTGACGATAAAAGATATATTTTAGAAAATGGTTATGACACCCTTTCGTACGGTCACTACAAAACAATGAAAAAATAACATAAAGAAAGAATATTTCACAGAAAAAAAGAATATTTCACTGTGATTTTTAATATGTTTGAGCTATTTATGTATAAAAAATATGATAATTTTATCCAAATGTATGCATATAACCCCCTATATATGTAAAAATATTACATGTTATTATTATATGTAGATAGCTGTATGTAAACAACCATTTCCTCTGTTAACCTGCATTTTTTTTTGTAAGCAGGCTGTAAAGTATAATCAATGTGAAAAAGCATCATTGTGAAATGTATAAAATTGTAAACCAATGGAAATCATTACATGTGCACGCATTGTCATTGTTTCACCTAATACTTTGAAATCAATAAAAATTTTTAAATGAAATATATGTGTCGCCTGAATTTCTGAGTCTTATCCTTGGCAAGTGGAGCGATAAACAAGCGTTAGCCGCTTCTCACGTGACTTTTGCCTGTGGCACTCATGTTGAGTCATTACAGCGCCAGAATTGAGTTATAACACGTCGTGGAACCAGTTCACTCAGTCACTGGGAGAAAGCCCTTCTGGGAATCCATTTCTGGGATTACACTTATAATAAAAGGTTAGTAATTCTCTCAATTTTCATGGTTTATCAAACATTACTTATAATTTCACAATGTAGTGACGTTCTCGAGTATTAAGCAGTGATGAAAATATAAGATTTCCTTTCAAAGTTATCGTAACTCGCTTGCTTGCTTGTTACCGGAACGAGCCTCCTAGAAATCGACGTCTTTTTTTTTTAAAGCAATCACCTCTCAAAAGCACCGGGACTTCAATAAATGCGCTGAGTGCTGTGTTTATGAAAAATTTATCAGTACGGGATGCAATTCTAATTTTTACTTTGCAGAGACGAGAACTTTACGTAGATTTTTACAGAGAAATAATTGAAATTATTGCATCAGCCATTTAGCGATAAAGTATTTTAGAGCAGATTTTTACTGAATATTAATACTTTAGAATAAAGGATAATTTCCGGTATATAATACAGAGGTGTACAGACGAATTTTATTTCCCATGAATAAAAAAAAATAGGATTTTCATACTGTTATTCGAATTACTCAGTTAATTCACCACTTATTACAACTGTTTACTAAAAAAAATAGGATTTTCATACTGTTATTCAAATTACTCAGTTAATTCGCCACTTATTACAGCTGTTTAGTAAAAAAATAAAAAAATGCATTTAATCCCCAGATTTTTAACGACTGAGATAAAAAAAATAATGTGCCTACCTACATTAAATACAATGTAAAATAGCGAAAATTCACCACTAATTTCAGCTGCTTAATATCAAGAAATACAGACGCTTTCCTGTTTTTTTTTCTTTTAGCATTGCACATAAGAAAAAAAAAAGGACTAGCGAACGTATCAACGTGTACCTCTGATACTTAAATATGACATACTCTGTGTTTCAATATTACACATTTTTTCAGTAGTTTACGCATTAATTACTAATTTTTTTTTTCATTCAACAGTTAAGTATCCCAATTGGAAGTAATGTAAGCAATATTTCCTGTTTAAATGCATCTCCACAAATCGGCTTTAAAACATTTTCTTATAATTTAAGGGCAAAATAAAGAATTTTAATTGAATTTCTTTTAACACTATATACTTAATATATTGTCATCAACGTATTCTATATACAAAACGAATTAATATAGCCTAGTTACTGGAAATTAACATAATATTGAAGTGCTTTCTACCTAAAGAATTAAAAAAAAAACTGAATACTTTAATTTTAATTACATTTTCAGCCACTAGATGGCGTCACAGTTACTATTAGACCTTGGAGCAGGCGAGAGAAACTTGAAGCCTTTGCTCAGAGCGCCACCTTGCGGAATTTTGTAGTAGTATCGTCACACCCCACCGTATCCCCACTAGTGCTTTCCCCCCTATGACGTCACCGGCCACGTCATCCGTAGGGTGTTTATTAAGTTTTAAGTAATAAACTGATTTGTTTATTAAGCAGTCTCTGTAATCCTTGTGACGAAGGGTTCTTTTCACGATGTATTTGGGGACTCCTTTCCCCGTCTTCTTCTCCTCATGTAAACTCTGAAGGGAATACATTTTAGAACGAAGGCCTGCAAATTGTTTGATAGGTACTCCCGAAAGTTCATCTTTCATTTTACCTAGTACCTTTTTATTATGTGTACTATGCAAAACATGATCAATGTGATAGTCGGACGTGTCAAAACGATCTATATCGTCTTTCATATCAGCATACACGTCCTCGGTTTGAAGCTCGTAGCACAGTGAATCTGTATCAGTGAACAATAATTTAGCTTTTTCTCCATATTTCGGACTAATATAGTCATAATGAAAGCTATACATCAATAGTTTACTAATATCTAGAATACTGAAACCAGCATAAATAGGCCTGTTGAGTTTCAATTTAGTTAGCTTTGATTGCACACATGCAAGGTCGTTGTCAAAAACACGAAAAGCGTGAAAA
The DNA here is from genome assembly GCA_038380435.1 of Ryuthela nishihirai. Taxonomy (NCBI): domain Eukaryota; kingdom Metazoa; phylum Arthropoda; class Arachnida; order Araneae; family Heptathelidae; genus Ryuthela; species Ryuthela nishihirai. Next base: position 70,607,297 of record JAWZYU010000008.1, on the reverse strand, counting down.
GCAGGGGATGCTACGAGTTTACATACTCTCTTCGGGCTCTGAGTCAATTCAATTTTCACTCGATTTCTCAAATTTTCCATCGTTTTTCCAAACACAGCATTATTCATCAGTTTGAAGAACTCCTTCTCGAAGTCGTTTCTAGCTTTCTTCCGCTGATCTGTATTAAATTCTATATATGGTTTTAGCCAGCAAGACTGATTAAATTCTAAAACGCGATGTATTTCCTTCAGCTGCATACCGAAGGCTAAATATTGTTTGAGATTTCGATAATGAAGGACATATTTTTCCTTAGAATTTAGATTTGGGGCTAATTTCACGACTGATTGATTGGCTTGTATTTATTCCAAGGCTTTGGGCAACCTCTTGACAATATGGGGATAGCATGCTGCTGGTAATCTGAAGTTTCTCAGGGGCTAGTGGATAATCATTATGCTTGTCGTGTAGAGAAACTGGATAATCTAAATCAACTTCCAATATGTATCCTTTATTCGCATCATCAGCAATTGTCGTAATATTTATATATTCTCTTTCTTCTTTATTAAGCCATCGAAAATCGCTTTGAGGGAGACATTGTGACATTGCCCATCCATAAAGATTGTTGGCATCATAGTACATAATGTATTTAGAGGGTAACTGAGGATCATAGGTGTCCAAATATTTGTTGTTTGCAGTACTAAGACGATTGCATATCACAGAAATCCCTCCTCGTATGCCTTTTTCCAGGAAAAGGTACATTGTAGGGTCACTTATCAGCTCAAGATTTACATTTGTCATTTTTAAGCAAGCTTGCCAGGCTAATCCAGGAGCTGTGTAAACATGACAGGGATCGATTTCATAGTATCTGATGCATATTTTTCTGAAACTTTCGAAAACATCTGCTAAGAGGAGCACGTCTGTCTTCAGGTACAAGTCATGATACTGGCCTAGATTTTTTATGTTGAATGTATTCCACACTCTTATTGCATGGGTGTAGTCTTCTTCCCCTAACGCTTCTTCTGTGAGTTGGTTGTAAAATGCTTCACGTGGTGGTAATACTGTTTCTTCAAACTTTTCACTGTTGTCGATATAATCATAGGGGTAAACTCCTTTTCTCAGAACCAAGTGTAGCCTTTCGGGTTCAACGTAGTCCTTTAAAATATGGAACTCATCTGTTGATAAATTATTTACTAGCTTCTCAAGAGATGTGCTTAAAAACTGATAGGAGTCTATAAAATGTAATGTCCCCAGGGAGAAGGCTATGTATGTTTCCATGTTATTGGGAATGCAATTAATCTTCTTATTTTTAATTCTGCCGATTCCCCGCATAATAAGGTGGCTGTCATATCCCTTTAGGTTGTGAAAGATAACTGGAATCCTAGTGGTTAACTTAAAGTTCAGATTACAGGAATTATGGGCAGCTCCTCGGAATTTACCTGTTATATGATCGTGATCTCTCACACGATCTGCTCCTAGGGCACGCTTACAAATATGATAGTCAGTAGTGTCGTGAAACAGTTTCTCTTCATGATTCGAGAGTTGCATTGGCTTTATCATCGATAGTAAATTTTTGATGTTTTCTTCTTCTTTAAGCAGACGTTCTAAAAATTCTTCTACTGCATTAGGACCTCTATAAACTACTGGAGGTTTATAGCTGCAGCCATCAGGTCCAACAACAAGATATGCAAATCCACAGGGTTCATGATTTGCTGTGATAGTGGTGTGAGATTTTTCAGGGTTAGGCATACAAGTGTTCACTTTCACTAGGAATGATTCAAAGTCGGCATAAATCACGTATGGAACGGGCTGCTGAAACTTGAAATTTGTGAATTTCTGCCATTTTTCTTCTTCAGTTGGAAATTCTACTCTCTGGGGCCCATGTTCTTGACAATAGGGGATATGATCCTTCAAGAGTGATTCATGTTTGAAACGGTGAAGGCAGTAATCACAATAGAAAGCCTGACATTTATGTTTAGTGAGAGGACTGAGAAGTCTACTCATATTTTTAATGGCACAATAATGCTGCTTTTCATCATCCGATAACAGAAGGAGATTTGTATGCGCTTTAAATCTGAATGGTGTGATGTAGAGTGGGAACACCTCTTTCTCATATCCAAAAACATTGACAGAAATGTTGTTCATTTTTTCGAATTTAGATATTTGATTTATTGTAACAGGGAAAATTAAGCCAGATGTGTTTAATTTTTCTTCTAAATGTATGTAGTTGTTATCTGTGGCAGGATACAAAGAGGCTAAAACAGACCAGACAAAACATTTTTGGTCGGAATTACATACATTGACAATAGCGTGTTTTAACAGTAATTCTCTTGGAGTAGGGATATAACTAGATCCTGCAAGAGGGATATATTTTCCAATGTTCATTTCAGCGTGGAATACGGCATCCAGTGTCCATCCACTATGTGCTCCTTCAAATTCTTCAAATGAGATCTTTATCTTCTTACACGCTGAATCCAGTTCTCTGTTTAGGGATGATGTAGGAAGACTTGTGACACAGTTACTTCGGAAAAACGGGGTACAGTGTTCGAAGGTATAAGGGGAGACTTTTCGCCTGAAGCGCACTTGCACGACAAGGTACCATTTAATGCTACCTTTCGAGGCCAATTCTTCTTTCAGGTGAGTTAGGAGTAACTGCAGTGAGGACTCGAGGAAAAAGGTGAGGTCAACAAATGTTTCTTCCGTTGCCGGCAGTTTATGTGTTGATAGGGTCCTTTTCATTTCTTCTGTAAACTGACAGGGGTCTTCAGGGTATAGTTTTTGTTTCTTTTGGGGATCCTTTCATCTTCAGAACGTTTTCGCTTATTAATGTGGGGCTTTCTTTGATGTCGTAAAAGACTGTCTTTTCTTCCAAACTCCATGGCACATTCTTCGCATTTATAGGTTTTCCTGGAAGTGTGTGTTAACTCATGCCGTCGGACGTCATCTCTCCTTGAGAATGTCGATTCGCATTAAGAGCACTTAAACATGCTATTTCCATCATGATTTCTCTTATGACGAATGAGATGGGTCTGATGAAGGAAAGCCTTCTCACATATATCGCATGGATACATTATAAAACAGTGCGTTGAAAAATAGCTGATTTTATATTACACGAGGACTATCACTATTGGCTTCTAGCAGTTTAAAAAATTACGGAGACGCAACAGCAGAGAACCGTCACTGTCAACGTCTGACAACAGAATGAGGAATCTGACTGATGGATGTCGTATTTATACTAGAAGAAGGACTATCTTGCAGAAACTGGAGGACGTCGAGAACTAATACTATTGCAGTTGGAAAAAAAAACAACAACACCGAGACGCAGCAGCAGAGAACTGTCACTGTCAACGTCTGACAACAGAATGAGGATTCTGACTGATGGATGTCGTATTTATACTGGAATGAGGACTATCCCGCAGAAACTGATTTAAAAGACTGTCCAGCAGTAAATGAAAAGAAACAATGATATTGGTTAAAAAAAAAATTAATTAAAAGGAAAACGGTGAAAAGAAAAAAAAATCTCTGATTTAAAAATAAATTATTTGAAATTATTGAGGGGAAATATTAACCTGCATGTGTGACAAAAAAGGCCCGCGCCTGCTTTGAAACACGTGGGTGGCGGGTCCCATAGGATTAACATTGACCCGCCACTGTTCCAGAACCCCCACTTTCTCCCTACTCAGCATATTGTGCAGAGAGAGACTCCGTTGGTTTGGCAATGTTGCCCGTATGAATAGTTATAGATTGGCGAATAGGGTTATGAACAGTGTGCCTAAAGGCCTCAGAAAGAAGGGGAGACCTAGGATGCGGTGGGCAGACAATGTCAAACAGGACCTTGTTAGAATTGGTGTGCAGTGGCCAGATGCAGTAGATGTAGCTCAGGATAGACTTGCTTGGAGAACTAAATTGCACGGTCTGGTTGGACCTCCGTAGCCCATGGCTGCTTGAGGATGATGATGATGATGATGATGATGAATAAATCCTTAAAAGGAAAAGATCAAAACGTGTGCTGTATTTATAATCATGTTACTGGGTTTAGAAACAAACTACAATTGTTGAAGTCAAATTTGCAGGAAAACAATTTAAATCATTTTGAAACTTGTGAAGAGTTCTACGAAGAAATGAAGCAACTTAGTAAAACAGTTAATTTTGAAAAATTTCTTCCTAAATTAGATATCACAATTGAAGATTTTAATAGATTTTTTCAATTTGATGACCTTAAGCAAAGTTTAAATTTATTCAGTAATCCATTAAATATTGATATTAGCACCGTAGATCCTAAATATCAAATTGAATTATGGGAACTTTGCCGACCAAATTATTGCATATAATAGAGAAACTGGAATGAAATTGTTCGTACTTTTGCCTAAAGACAAATATAAAAAAAAATGAAAAATTTTGTACTTCAAATAATTTCTATGTTCGGAAGTACATATATCTGAGAGCGCGCATTTTCTAATATGAAATATATAAATTCAATATACAGAAACTGCTTGAAAGACTCTACACTTGAACATATACTTTGGCTCGCAACAACAAATATCGATATGGACGTAAAAGAAATTATTGCACAACAACTACGGCCACAATGCTCCCATTAAATTTATTAAATATTTGATAAGGTTTAGAAAATTTATATTGGTTTATTATTACTTATTATTTTTCGTATAAATAAATTTTTTTTGGTTTTTGAGGTTTATTATTGCTTATTATTTTTCGTATACATAAAATAATTTTTTGGGATTTTTGAGGTTTATTATTACTTATTATTTTTCGTATAAAGAAAATAACTTTTTCAGGTTTATTATTATTTTTCGTATAAACAAAATAATTTTTTGAGGTGACATGAACTGACTTTTCAATTACTATCTCTCCGCAAAATTTCCCCGCCCTGCCCACGGTCAGTAGGGGACACCGATGGGCTTGGAAAGGCCGCCGTCCGTCGGATGGGACGTTAAGCCGTGTGCGGGAGAGACATACTATGTGCACGTTAAAGAACACGTTGGATGGCCTTGACGGGAGGCTACCATCTGTCTCCCAACAGCTGTTCCAGTGGGTTCCCTCCCCCAACCTTCTCTGAGCCTTCGGGGCCCATGTGACCTGGCCATTTAGCCCATGGTGTGCAAAAAAAGTGCCGCTCAGAAGTAAAACAACCCAACCCACTCCCATGTATCTAGACCCTGCAGAGGTCATCAAACTTTATTTTGGCCAGTCACATTAGCGGGATGAAAAAATTAAAAAAAAAATTATTTTTTTTAAAAAACTTTTAAAAATATTTTCGCTATTACATTAAGCTACAATCAGCTTCTTATAGAAAGGGTTGTTCGAAATTTTAAACTGCAATATTTTCCAAACTCTGTAAGTTGTTTTCTAATTAACACTAGTACCATTATTTCAAATAAAGAAAATATAAATAAATTAAAAAAAATTAAAGGAATATTTTTATTCCTTTAAAATAGCATAATAGCGGTAAATTTTAACCATTTGTTATATTGTTTAAGTGTATGGTTGAGTTTGTTAATTATTACATCAAATTAATATTTTTATATTTGTCAACCACTAGCATACAATTAAAACGCAAAATTAAATTTCGTGATTTATTTTGTTTTAAAAAAAATAAAAAAATACCCCCTTTTTACCAATTTTTATTGCTTTAATGTTGTAGGCGAGCCCTTGAAAGTAAAAGTTTTTTGCAGGTACTGTTTGAACCCTAAGGTGAAATTTGCCGCAAGAGGGCGCCTTTATAGTTTTGCTCTCTGTGCCTTTTTATATCTTTAACGTTTTTCGGTTGAACATTCTCCACACACTTTAACGCTTAAATTCCATTAAGTAATGCTCTGTATATAAACTGACAGGCTCCTGTCAGACCTCTGTGGCAAGCAGCTGCTTGAGGGGGTATTTATTTATTTTATTTAATGCTCTGTGATTACGTAAAGAAAGAATGTCAGGTGACTATGTTTCTCTTGGATTCGAATTTTCGTACTAGAGAATGGTAAGAAATCTTGTAGATCTTAAAGAATATAATTTCTTTTAAATGGCTCTTCCCTAAGTTTCGATTCCTTAGCCTTACCTTTCTAAACTTAAAAAAACACATGGGCATTGAGAGGTGCATTTTAGGGGGGGGGGGGGGGGGGTAGAAAACAAATCATTGATTCAAGAAGATGTTAAATACTTTTGGAGGATTTGAAAATATGAATCATATCTTGTTAGTATCTGTTCAACTCAAAAAGAATATTTGGTATTTCTTTTAAAACAATTTAAAACAAAAATTTGCATTTCCCACCCACCCCAGGGGGTGAAGGGGCAAATCATTGCTATCAATGTAAACCACTTGATCGTCAAACCCCACCACAAAAATATCAAATTTATAGTCCAAAAATGATTGTTTGCAATACTCGTTTAAAGTTTTCCGATTTTTCACCATTCAAAAGTGCAATTAAAACTTTTGGAAGATTCGGAATATTTTTTTCCGCAATAAATGATACGCTTCCAAAAAAAAAGAAAAAACATTTTTTTTTAAATCGAGATTACATTTCGTTAAGGAAAAACATTGCTTTTTGATGCTCCTGTACTGTAAAATAATCTCCCCTCAAGCAGCTGCTTGCAACAGAGGTCTGACAGGAGCCTGTCAGTTTAATATGTAATAGTGAATATCTGTGAGGAAGGCGACACCTCAGAAGGACAATACCTTAAACCGGGTCACTTTGGTCAGTAGTCAAGAACACTAATCATTCGGTCACTAGAAACTGTATTATTCATCATAAATTAAATTTTTGATCAATCGCCCTCCCCTTGCTAATTTTTATGATAAAAAATATTAATTTTGAAAGTGAAAAGTATTTTAAGTAATATTTCCTTTTCTTTGCAGAGATACGAAATGGCTGAGTGTCTCCATGGAAGCAGTGGACAGAAGAGACGTGATTAAAGAATCTGACAGATTCACTTGCAGTGCCGAAATTGTGTTTTCCAAAAGCGACGAAGGAGATTCTCAACGGAAACTCTCGGCCAGCCAGTCTCCAGAGCGGAGGAAGAAGCATTATGGAATGCGGAGTGGTCAGCACGCAGCCATCTCGAGAGAGTTAGAGAAGAAGTGGGCCGCAGGGATCAGTCCTCGTACCTCGAGACACGAGCCAGAAATCGCCTATCCTAAAATCAGACTCGGTTCCGAAGAGTTGGATGGAGAGAGTATGAACGAAAGAACAGAAAGAGTGGAGAGGAATTTGCGAAGAGTGGAAGAGGAGATGGCTAAAGTGGAAAAGAAGTTTGAAACAGGTGAAGAACAGAGAGAGAAGAGATTCACGGAGATTATAACAGTAAGTAGAATCGATGTAACTGGTGTCCATAGTGGAATATATTTATAGAGTTATAAGTATGATTATTGCAGTCAGAACCGGATCTATGGTGGTGTGTGTGTGTGTGGTGGTGGTGGTGGTGGTGGGGGGGGGGAGATGGGGTCCCACCTTCCTTTGAGAATGTTAGTAAGGGTAATGGAGGGCAAAATTTATTAAACTTGTGCATATTTGTTTATTACGAATGCACGTGCGTACATCATAATAGTAGATACCCATGCTGTAAAACTATCGCCTCAATCAGAATACTTCCACAAAGGCTAATAGCTCTCACAAAAATTCTATATTTCACACATTTTTTTTTCGAATTTAAAACCCGTAAAACGAAGGGTTGGTTGGGATATTTTATCTTTGAGCGACACTTTTTTGCACACAATGAGCTAAAGGGCCAGATTATAAGGACCACGAGGGTTCAGAGAAAATTAGGGGGATATGACCCATTGGACAGCTGTTAGGAGACAGATGGTAACCTCTCGTCTAGGCCATACAGCATGTTCTTAGATGTGCACAGGGTACAGGTCTCTTGCTCAGGAACATAGCTTTAAGTCTCATCTGACGGATGACAGCCTTTCGAAGCTCATTGGTGTCCCCTTTTTGACTGATGGCAGGTTGGAGAATTTTGTGGATAAATTTCAACCGTATCCCAGTTGGAACTCGTACCTAGGAACTGCAGATTATGAGCCTGGCACGCTAATGACTGAACCACCCAACCCTAATACGAAGGTGAAAATGTTACACTGCAATGGAAATGCAGTCTCTTCCTCGCTCCTGGGGTGGGAGTGGCTCAGTCGGTAGCGCGCCAGGCTCGTAATCTGTAGTTCCCAGGTTCGAGTCCCAGCTGGGTCAGCATTGAGATTTATCTCCGCAAAATTCCCCACCCTGCCCACGGTCAGTAGGGGACACCGATGGGCTTGGAAAGGCCGCCGTCCGTCAGATGAGACGTTAAGCGGTGGCCCCGTGTGCGGGAGAGCCATACCCTGTGCACGTTAAAGAACACGCTGGATGGCCTTGACGGGAGGCTACCATCTGTCTCCCAACAGCTGTTCCAGTGGGTCCCCTCCCCCAACCTCCTCTGAGCCTTCGGGGTCCATGTGACCTGGCCATTTAGCCCATGGTGTGCAAAAAAGTGCCGCTCAGAGGTAAAACAACCCAACCCAACTCCCTCGCTCCATTTTTTTTCTACATTTGGGCATAGTTGCAACTGACAATTTCTTTTAATCATAGATTATTTTCTTAGTTGAATTAATCAGTACTGGATTTAGTACAAAACCAATCCATTCACATTTCTTTTTTTCATGAGTATTATGTTATTATCCGATGATTGGCTCGTAATCTCCAGTTCCGAGAGATGAGCAGTTGGCCTCTGAACGCTGGCACAGTTGGAACTCAAGTTCCAACAATTCCAACTGTGTCAGCATTCAGGTTTATTTCCGCTAAACTTTCACTGTGCCCTCGGTTAGAAAGAGGGCATATATGGAATTGGAAAGGCCGCCGTCTGTCGGATGGGATGTAATTTGGGTTGGGTTGTTTTACCTCTGAGCGGCACTTTTTTGAAAACCCAAAAAAAAAGAACAGGATATGACAGTAATTGGGTTGGGTTGTTTTACCTCTGAGCGGCACTTTTTTGCACACCATGGGTTAAATGGCCAGGTCACATGGACCCCGAAGGCTCAGAGAAGGTTGGGGGAGGGGACCCACTGGAACAGCTGTTGGGAGACAGATGGTAGCCTCCCGTCAAGGCCATCCAGCGTGTTCTTTAACGTGCACAGGGTATGGCTCTCCCAAACATGGAGCCACGGCTTAACGTCCCATCCGACGGACGGCGGCCTTTCCAAGCCCGTCGGTGTCCCCTACTGACCGTGGGCAGGGCGGGGAATTTTGCGGAGATAAATCTCAACGCTGATCCAGCTGGGACTCGAACTTGGTAACTACAGATTACGAGCCTGGCGCGCTACCGACTGAGCCACCCCCGCCCCTGACAGTATGATAGGAGATATTGTGATGCAACAAAACACCCTTCTTATAAAAATTTCCGGGCACTTTGACTTTATTTCCTGTCTTCACATGCCCATAGTTTCTGAATTACGTTGTGACTTCATAGTATTACCACGGTCCAGTAACTCAATAAACTGTGGAGCCTGATAGTCATATTAAAAATCACCATACCATATGTACTTTGGACGTTTTCATGCTGGGCTTGTCAGGAATCCACACACCCTCTATCGCATTCAAGCTGATAACTTTCCATTGCTTCTGATGCTCTTTAATTCTTTTTATGTATACAAGTTTCCTCGCATGTGAACATAAAGATCACTCTGTTCATTACCCAGATCAGGTGTTTAATATGTATTAGATGATTGCGAGTGATTGATTGATTGAGTGACTGACTGAAATTGGATTACGCTAATTCTAACTATGATATAGAAATGGCAAAACTCTTAAAAATTACACCTTGGGGTAATTGGGATCGTAGATCTCGGGGTAAAATCAGAAATTTGACCTCTGACATGTTTCAAGGTCAAATAGAGGTCACACAGAGCTCAAAACCTTAATATACAACTGCTAGACGTGAAAATTGGTGTCTGGGGGGTGTTTAAGACTAGATCTTGGAAAAGTTGTGAAATTTTCGATCTGGTAGGTCCTTCAAGATCAAATTCAGTTCTACAAGTGCTAGAGAGAGCGTTACAAGAGTTGTGTGTTTGTACAAGGGCTAAAAATTAGCGTTTGGGGATATTTTGAGTCGTATATCTCAGAACGTTTGTAAAAATGTGTATGCAATGGGTCAAATTACGATATACCTGGGCTGGAGAGCTAAAAATTGTGGAATAAGTCTATTTTAGGCAGAACTCAGAAATAAGAGGAATTTTCAGATTGGGGTTCGCATTCAAGGTCAGATATTGGGTCGGAGTGACACTCTAAAAATCAAGAGATGCCAAAGGCACCAACTAATTTCTAGTCTTCATCATATTATATATTTGCCATGATTCCGTGCGGGCGGACATGTCTGATGTCATCGGTGGTAGATTGGCAGTTTCTCCATGGTTCCGTGGCTGCTTGAGCATTGGTCACGCATTTGGTGGGGTGGTCCCACTTAGTTCTGACCCTCTTGGTGTGATAGATGGAGTTCCTAGCTGCCTTGGGTACGGAGTGATCCCTCGAGATTCTGGATTTCCAAAAATTCTGGGGCGCTGTCGTCGCCTGCCTTGGGAATGAAGTTATTAATCAACGTACGTTTGGTGTCAATGAACTTTATCGAAAAGTTTGGCGTGGGTGTTACTAGTAGTATAATATTTCTTTACATGCATTGTGTTCTCTCGATCTTAACCAAAGATCTCTCTGTCTCTTGTCTGGTTTTTAGGAGATGCAGAAGCTGAAAGAAGAGTGTCAGAGAGCTTTAAAGGATGCGCTGGAAGCTCGAGATGCGCATCAACTACTAGTCATAGAGTGCAGGGCACTCTTGCTTCAACTTCAGGAAGCGGAGAAGAAATAGTGTCAGGATCTCTGAGTGAGAGATTTAAGAATCAGATCTCTTGATGGATGATATACTGTTGCTGCCGTACCCAACATATCCAGAGGTTGAAGAATTGCAGTCGTTCCTGGCATAAAGAAGAATGTTTCCTATCGAGACTTATGTGGAACTTGATTGTTAATGGAAAGCAATTGAAATTTCGCATGTGTTGAATGGTTACAACATGCAAAAATAAAATTGCTGTAAAAAAAATAAAATTGTGAAAATGAAAATAAAATTGTGTTAATCATAGCTCTTCAATGTTTTGAAGACATTAAATTTTAAATTCCTGTTACCATGCGACAGAAAGATAAAAGCTTTGTTTAATATGTTTCATAAACCAATAAAAATAACCTGCATTTAATGAAATTGGTTGGGTTGCTTTATCTCTGAGCGGAACGTTTTTGAACACAATGGTCTAAATGGACAGGTAACAAGGATACCAATGGCTCAGCGGTTACCCACCAGACAGCTGTTAAGAGGCAGATGGTTGGGTTGTTTTACCTCTGAGCGGCACTTTTTTGCACACCATGGGCTAAATGGCCAGGTCACATGGACCCCGAAGGCTCAGAGAAGGTTGGGAGAGGGGACCCACTGGAACAGCTGTTGGGAGACAGATGGTATCCTCCCATCAAAGCCATCCAGCGTGTTCTTTAATGTGCACAAGGTGTGGCTCTCCCACAGATGGGGCCACGGCTTAACGTCCCATCCGACAGACGGCGGCCTTTCCAAGCCCATCAGTGTCCCCTACTCACTGTGGACAGGGCGGGGAATTTTGCGGAGATAAATCTCAACGCTGACTCAGCTGGGACTGGAACCTGGGAACTACAGATTACGAGCCTGGCGTGCTACCGACTGAGCCACCCATACCCCAAAGAGGCAGATGGTAGTCTCCCATCCAATATTATTGTTTATCTCTGAGCAGTACTTTTTTTGCACACGAGTTAAATAGTCAGGTGACAAGAATCCCGAGAGTTCACAGAAAAGGACCCACTGCACAGCTCTTAGGAAAGAAATTGTAGCCTTCCATCAAGGACATATCGGGGGTCCAGACCGAGGTCATTCTCATGGCACAGTTAACCAAAACTAACACAGTTAACTAAACTGCTGCTACTATGCAGTGGCGGCGATAAGGGGGGGGGGATGCATGGGAGCCATGGCCCCCTCCAAGAAACTTGGGAGAGGTTTGTTTAAACTTCTATTTTATATATATATATTAATATCCATTTCCTTTTATATTTTCCTCTTCAAAAAACGGATGTTGTTTGTAAGACAAAACTGAGAACTTCCTATACCTATTTTATATTCCGCTTCAGTGCATATATTGTCTTTCAACTACAAACAATACAGCCCAAGAGTCCTTGGAGTAGCATTCATAAGTCACCATCTTAGCAATTAAAGCTAGGGGACATGGAGACATGATAGCCATATCTGCAAAAAAGAACTACAAAGGAGGAAAAAAACATCAATCACATGGGGGAAGCGATAAACACCTAGAAGAACAAACAAGTCAGTGCCAATAAGTTGGCAATGTGGGAACAGAGCGGTCAGCTTACACGGATATAAAATCCAGATGTACTACTCTGGAATCATTTAACATGCGAAGAAGTGTGAGGGACGGTGTGTGTGTGGAGAAAGGACTTGTAGATTGTTTTATGACAGGATGCCAATCAGGATGTTGTATGATGGATATTGATTGTTATCCGAAGGTGTTAACAGCAGACTCTCCCTTTCTCTTCTCGGTGACCCTCACTCACTACTGTACAATAGAAGTAGATCTCACTAAAACTGTTTAACCATACAGATGGGGCAAATTATGCAGAGAGACATTCGCTTTGCTGTTTTGTCCTATAAATGGCTCTGGCTTAATGAGTATTGTAAAAAGTGATGGACAAAGAGGAAATCAGGATGGGAAGTTCCTTCATACGGCACTACCGATTTTGGAAAGTTAGAAACTTTATTATTTTATTGTTAGTTTTCCTGTAGGAACATTCTAGAAGAAATCCCTTCCTAATCAAAAGAAAAAAAAATGACGTTAGATTGGCTAGGCTTGTATATAATCTTTTGTAAAAAAAGTGTCCGGATACTTCCATGTTATGTGAATGGAAATCCACTTTCAAAGCTCCCTAACATTGAAAATAAACCTTTTACGGAAAAACTGTTATTGGTGATAAATTGTAGATGCCACTCAAATCTCTCTAAATATATTTCTTGCAATATTCGTTTAATATTTAAAGAATGAATGGAAGCTGAAGCATTTATCTCCAACTTTTGACACTTGTGAAAATATACTTCAATAGATAAAACAACTCATGTAACAATTTGTTCCCAAACATAAATTAAATATTTGAAGTTTGTATGACGATTTTTTAAGATTTCATCAATTTGGAGGCAATGTGACAGTGTCGTCTGCTGTTAAATGGTCCCGCTTCAATGACTCTTTAAATATTGATCGAAGATTGTTGAAAATTGACGCTGTCACATTGCCTGTGACAGCGTCAGTTTTCCCTTTTGTTTCGAAGCCATTACACTGCAACCATCTGTGCAAATGCCCACGCAATTTTCCAATGGCAAATTCATTTGCTTTATTACCTTAACTACAGTTTGTCTTAAAATACTACCTGTCAAAACATGTTCCGTATCTGGATCTAAATTGTAATTTTCAAAGTGGCAATCCAAAAAATGCACAGAATCTTCATGCACGCTATCCTGTTTTAAAGAGCATTTTTACTAGAGCATTTGATCATCTTGTTTTGAGTTCTTTTACTAATGTGGGTAGCACGAGAAGAAGTATTTAATAAATATTGTTCAAGAATCTTGTCCCCTGCATCTATTCGCAAACGAAGTAATTCTCAAAAATTTCCTTCATTCCATGTTTCATTATTATTATTCAATAAATGACCATCGTCCCTGTGATCATGGAAAGGTATGTTTTGGCGGGCTAAAAAAAACGATAGTTTGTATTATGGGTCTAAGTCTATTTCGATTTTCCTCGACTTGTTTTGCTTGAGTAGCATCTAACATATTTCTTACATCTTTACTGGAAGAATAACGTATCACCTCTGGCAAATATGGATACTTCGTTTTTATATGGAATGATTGGGTTGTTTTACTTTTGAGCGGCACTTTTTTTTTGTACGAGTTGGGTTGGTTGGGTTGTTTTACCTCTGAGCGGCACTTTTTTGCACACCATGGGCTAAATGGCCAGGTCACATGGACCCCGAAGGCTCAGAGAAGGTTGGGGGAGGGGACCCACTGGAACAGCTGTTGGGATACAGATGGTAGCCTCCCGTCAAGGCCATCCAGCGTGTTCTTTAACGTTGGGTTGTTTTACCTCTGAGCGGCACTTTTTTGCACACCATGGGCTAAATGGCCAGGTCACATGGACCCCGAAGGCTCAGAGAAGGTTGGGGGAGGGGACCCACTGGAACAGCTGTTGGGATACAGATGGTAGCCTCCCGTCAAGGCCATCCAGCGTGTTCTTTAACGTTGGGTTGTTTTACCTCTGAGCGGCACTTTTTTGCACACCATGGGCTAAATGGCCAGGTCACATGGACCCCGAAGGCTCAGAGAAGGTTGGGGGAGGGGACCCACTGGAACAGCTGTTGGGATACAGATGGTAGCCTCCCGTCACGGCCATCCAGTGTGTTCTTTAACGTGCACAGGGTATGGCTCTCCCGCACACGGGGCCATGGCTTGTCCCATCCGACGGACGGCGGCCTTTGCAAGCCCATCGGTGTCCCCTACTGACTGTGGGCAGGGCGGGGAATTTTTCGTGCGAGATAAATGGCCAGGTCACAAGGGCCGCGAGAGCTCAGAGAAGTTTGGGGGAAGGGGACTCAGTGGACAGCTGTTAAATAGATGGAAGCCTACCGTCAAGACCATCCAGCATGTTCTTTAACATGCGCAGGATATGGTTCTCTCGCAGATGGAATCACAGCTTAACATCCCATCTTACGGACAGCAGTCTTTCCTAGGCCATTGGTGTTCCCTACTGACCGAAGAAAGGGCTTGCAGTTTTGCAGAGATAAATCTGAATGGGGGCCTAGGTGGGACTCAAACCTGGAAACTGCAGATTATGTACCTGATGCAATACTGACTGAGCTATACCTGCCACTATATAGAATAAAGTTGGCTATTTTTAATTTCACCATTAATATTGAAAATTCGAAACGTTTATTTACAAAATGCGAATAGTCAGTGGAGTAAAAACAGGTTGGCATAGGTGGTAAATGCCATGACCTAGGAGTAGTTTGTTCCCAACCTACAGATTCCCCACTAGTGCTTTCCCCCTATGACGTCACAGACCACTTCCGGTCACGTGATATGACATCACAAGCCACGCCCCATATTAATATTCATAATTGATTAATAATTAATCCCCCTTATTAAAAATTCCCCTTATGAAATGTTCCCTCCCCCTTTATTACGTACCCGTGGCACCATCTAGTGTATATGATTACTATTTTTAGAAAAAAAACCCCCAATTTTAGTCGTATATTTCCAATTTTTGACTTCCCCTCATTAAAAAACCCCCTAATCAAAATTCCTCCCCCTTTATTAAGCATCCGTGGTGCCATCTAGTGTATATGATGAGTACTATTTTTAGAAAAAGCCCCCTATTTTAATCGAAAATTTCCGAATTTTTGACTCCCCCTCATTAAAAAACACCCCTATCAAAAATTCCTTTTCCCTTATCAAAATTCCCTCCCCTTTATTAAAAAACCCTCCTTATCAAAAGTTCTGCCCCCTTTATTAAACTTTCCCGATCACAAACTCCCTTGGTATCTATGTTCAACTGAAATGTTCCAAGTCCACTAAACTTTTTTTAGTGGCAACGATTAGAATGGCTGATGCAATCCTCTAAATAATTACAAAAACTAAACTTTGGGTGGCAGCTTCACAAAGAAAATCAACTCCCAAAGTTGTATATTCCATGTATTTATTGCGAATTTTTATTCCTTATTAATTAAACACTTATCAAATCTGCCGTCCCCCTCATTAAAAGTTCCCTTTATTAAAACTTCACTGATAACAAACTCCCTTGGTATCCACGTTCATCTGAAATTTGCCAAGTCCAATTAAACTTTTCTGAATGGCAACGCTCATCCCCATCTCAGAATGGCTGATGCAATCCTCTAAATTTTTGCGAATTCGACCTTCATCGAGGCCTGTGACATACGTGTAACAACAAGCGGGCAGCGTACATGACAAGGTCTCTTCTTATTGGGAGGTCAAGAGGGTGTTTGCAGACAGAACTGCCATGTACACTATCAGCAGTGCAGTATTTGCATTTGTTGCTGATAAGATCCGGATTTCAATATCTACAAGCTTTAACTGCACCAGAGTGAGTGACGGTTCTTATCGCTACATTGTCAAAGGGTGAATCTCTTTTGTTGTGATCTTATGCAACCACGGCAATTCCCGGTTCCGCTTGTACAGCACTACCTGGTTATGAAAAGCCGTGCTTATCTAGAGCAGGGGGCAAGGAATACGCCCTATAGGTGCACTTCAACTCCAGCCTCACATGGCAGCAGTCTTATAGAAGGAAAGCTGACCACCGGAAGAAACCTTACTTTAATCTATTCCCCGGTTTGCAAATGTGCAAGGATATATAGATCCAAGCTCGATCGGCAAACCGGGGGTGGAGACTCTTAGTAGGACCCGGACTTTTTGAAAGGGCTCTGGCTTACTAGGAGCCAATCCTATTCTGCCGAGCCCTCGAACTGCTCCACTGAGCTCCTGAGAGGTGAGGTCTCAGACGCTGTCACCGACCAACCAGCTAGGGAACCAGTTGGCAGCATCGTCGACCTCGGTTGGCCTTAGCCATGTCCAACCGGGACACCAATCCGGTGGGCACAGCCTTCAGCCGGGTTGCCGGACCCTAGGCCCCCCCACCACGACAAGGTGGTCCCCTATCGAGGGTGAATGCCGATGTGTGCTATCTGTTTACATTTGCTACTGATAAACGATTTCCTTCCTTAAAAGTAGAAACTAAGTAAATATTTCGGACGCCGCTTTAGCTCACGTGTTTACTTCGAACGTATCTCACGAAGGGGGGCTTATCAGATACTAGTGAAGGCTGAACTTGATCGTGTCGAAAGATGAATCAAGGGTGTTTATGAGATAACATTTGCCTGTATATAAGCTCGCACCCCGCTTGCACGTCATTCCTTGCTACTGGTCAGAAGCTATCTGTCAGAAAGTTTTGCTCTAAGTCTGCGCATAGTTTTGAAGTTTGTCTTTGTGAGATTACTCTCATCCGAGAATTTGAACATGGTACTGAGATGGACATTGAGCAGAAGGACGTAGCCCGTTCCTTTGATGACTTGCTGGCATCAGTTTGTCTGTTGGATGATGCTATCAAGCGCCCTTCATTACCTGAGGCTCCTGCAGTGAAGCGTGTCTGCCTGCCATCGATCCAACAAGGCGGGTAGACGCCTCGGTGGGCCCGGAAGTTCACCTCAACCACATCCTGTGCAGCGTCCACTGCTGGGCAGGCAGGTAGCCACCCCTACATTCCTGCGCACCGGCTGGACAGCTCACTGGCGGGGCCTTCATCTATTTCCGAGGATGTAGCCCATTCCTTTGATGACCTGCTGACATCAGTACGTCTGTTGGATGATGCTAGTAAGCGTCCTTCATTACCTGAGGCCCCTGCAGCAAAGCGTGACTGCCTGCCGGCGATCCAGCAAGCTGGGAAGGCAACCTCAACCACATCCCGTACAGTATCCACAGTTGGGCGGGCTGGTAGCCGTCCATACGTTCCTGTACACCCGCTGGACGAGTCACTGGTGGAACTTTCATCCAGCTCCAAGGACGTCGGTTCATCCCAGCCTCACATTGCTTCCCCCCCGAGTGCGTCTTCTGCTGTGCCGCACTACACCATCATGAACATCAGAAGCTTTAATTCTACCAAATTTAAAACATAATTCGTGTCGACAAGCGTTCGACTCGGGGGAATGGAGAATGTTGAGGCACATGATTTTCTCCCTGTGTTCAATACCCTACACGAGAAAATGTTTCAGGACATTGTACCACAGGGTGAATACAGCCACATCCGACTGTGTTTCGTTCTTCAGATCTAAAAATTCCAGTCAACCAGAGCCTGATTCGGCAAAACGAACTGACTGCCCTGGACTACATTGTACAATCCAATGAAGGTCTGGGCAGTCACGGTGACTTGGAATTTGACTTTGTGTGTGCGAATATCGAACATTAGGGGAGTGGATGCACGGCCCCTGAGACGCGTGCCTTCATTGACATACAGTCGTTCATCCATAAGGACAGTGTCAGCAGAATTTTGAACGACTCGATCTGTCTGGCAAGAGCTCTTGTGGTTGCCATGGAACTGTGCTTAAAAAACAAAGGTCTACCTAACTGATATGTGTCAATCAGAGATTATCGTTGTCCGCTCCAGCAGATGGAAGCTCATCAACTTCACCTGGATGCAGGAGTGGCCATCACTCCCTGTGGTCTCCCAGAAGTATGGCTCTTCCACACACATTATATACGAAACGCATCACTTCATCTACGTGGATGACCAACATAAACATACCCTGTGGTACAATGTCCTGAAATGCAATGTTCAGAGTTATACTGCGACTCACACTGCATGTTCAGAGTTATACTGCGACTCACAATGCGGAACTGTAGAGTTCTCGAAGCAGCTGATTCTTTGATGAAGTCGACACTGTGTTCACCACCTTTGTTGCGATACATGTAGGCACGTAAACCAAGCATCACGTGCCATGTCTGTTGATTGGGACCGATTTTTACTTGGTCCTCTATGTGGGGCACCGTGGCACACAAAGCCTCCCATTCAGGTATGGAGAGGGTAACCCCCACAGGTGTAAGGTAGATGAGTTCATCATTTTCATATTTATTTTAGTGGCGTACGTGCACAGAAAACTTATTTTTGAACAGCGAAGGCACGACGTAAACATCTTTATCCAGACACCATGCATATGGATTGCTAGCCTGCATCATGAACAATGACGCATTCAACGGTTGCCACCTATTTAACGTGGGAAAGCAGCGCCACCTAGGACAACCAATTAGGACCCGTAGTTTTATCAGGAAATATAATAAGCCAATAGGAGGCGATGGAGCGATTGGAATTTGTAATTATTTATGAGGATTGCATCACCCTTTCTGCGAGGGGTTGGCACCGAAAATTTATTTTTGCAATTACTTTGAGGATTGCATCAGCCATTCTGATCGTTGCCACCCAAAGTTTAGTTGGACTTGGAAAATTTCAGATGAACGTGGATAACAAGGGAGTTTAATAAAGGGGGAGGGAACTTTTGATAAGGGGTTATTTAATGAGGGGGTGTATTAATAAAGGCGGAGAAATTTTTAATAAGGGGTTTAATAAAGGAGTCAAAAATTGGAAAAATTACGAAAATAGAGGGTTTTCTAAAAATAGTACTAAGCATATACACTAGATGGCGCCACGGGTTTCTAATAAAGGGGAGGGAACTTTTGATAAGGGGAGGAATTTTTAATAAGAGGGTTTTTAATAAGGGGGATTAATTATTATGAATATTAATAATATGAATAAGGCTTGCAACGTCATATCACGTGACCGGAAGTGGGCGTGGCCAGTGACGTCATAGGGGAAAGCACTAGTGGTGGATCCGTAGAGTGGGAACAAACTACTCTTAGGGTTTATGGGCTATCATAATTCCGATAATTTTCATCTTTTTATCCCAAAGATTACAACGAACTGAAATCAATGATAATTTTGAAGAATACTATTTTGAAACGATAGTTTTAATATCGTATCAATTTAATTTTAATAAATTTACACTTCATCTATAGCAAATTTTTCTTTTCAATGAAAAAAATATTAATTTCGTGAAAAAGTTTTAGGCGTCTAAATCAATCATAAAAGTAGTGATTGGTTGGTTGTTTTACCTCTAAGCGGCATTTTTTGTACACAATGGGCTAAACGGCCAGTTCACAAGGGCCCCGAAAGCTCAGAGAAGGTTGGGGAGGGGACCCATTGGATAGCTGTTCAGAAACAGATGTCAAGGCTGTCCAGCAGTTTTTTTTTATGTAAAAGTACTGAAGTTAGGATCCCACGTTTTCTACCGTTCCTAGTTACATCACTGAGAATAGTAATACAGTAGACGCTCGATTTATATACCCGGCGGTTTAAGAATTTTCCTTTAATTTCCTCAGTTTCCCTCAAAAATTCTATTCCGCGCTGCTGCCCCCGAAAAAAGTCACTGCGCATCACTACTGGGCAGGTGGATTCGACCCGCCTCGAAGGTTCTAGAACAGGCATGGCCAACATCCAGCCCGCGGGCCGGATCCGGCCAGCGTAATGAATTTATGTGGCCCGCGAACAATTTTTCAATATTAACATTTAACTTCTAGTAATTAATCGAATAAATTCTCGATACTTCTATATTTTTTAAAAAAGATTCCGTTATAAAGAATTAAAACTTTTATACTCATCTGTACTCGATATGATCTGTTTGATGTTCAAGCGACGTTGCCAGCAGGCGAGTTGAAATGGAACGAGAGGCAGGTGCTGCGCGCGCACAATTCAGTCCACTGATGTGAAACCGCACTCTTTTAGGCGGAGCTTGCTGTGCAGCACCCAAAGTCAGGCAATTTATTATTAAACGGTATGTTATTTTATTTTTGTTTTTAAAAATATTGTATATTAAGAAACTTTTTCACTCCAGGGATGGCTTCCAAAAAACGAAAAGTAGATTTAGAATGCCGTATATTTAATGAGCCGTCCCGTGACCGAGTGGTTAGCACGCTTGGCTACTGATCTACGGGACCTGGGTTCGAGCCCCGGGTAAGGCATGGATGTATGTGCCGTTTTTCTGTTGAGGTCCTGCCATCCTCTCAGACCTTCTACTGTGGCATATAAACTGGCAGGCTCCTGTTCAGACCTCTGTGGCAAGCAGCTGCTTGAGGGGGTATTTATATATTTAATGAAGAATGGAGGTGGAAGTATTTTTTTTGCAATGTACAATAATAAGGCAGTTTGTCTTATTTGTAACTCGAGTGTGGCAGTTTTAAAAGAATACAACTTGAGAAGACATTTTGAAACCAAACATGCAAGTTACGCACAAAATTTAAACGAAGAAAGCCGAAAAAAACAAACCGCAGATCTGGTAGTAAAATTGACTCGACAGCAAAATGTATTTTTAAAGCAAAATCGCTTACAAGAATCTGTTACTGAAGCAAGTTTTTTAGTAGCAAAACGTATTGCTCAAATGTGGAAAATCTTTTGCTGAAGGAGAATTTGTAAAACAATGCATGTTGGATGTTTGCGATGTGATGTGTCCAGAAGTTAAAAATAAATTTGAAAATATAAGCATGTCTCGGCAAACTATTGCTAGAAGAATAGAAAATTTAAATGCTAATATAAATAATCAGTTATTAAATAAATTAAAATCGGCCAATTTTTATGCAATAGCTCTGGACGAAAGTTGCGATGTAAAAGATACTGCTCAGTTGTTAATTTTTATCAGAGCTATCACCGAAGATTTTCAAATTTCGGAAGAACTTTTACCAATTGTTCCGATGAAAGGTAAAACAAAGGGAGAAGATCTTTTCCGAGAGATTGAAAAGTGTTTTTTGGAGTACAATGTTGACTGGAAAAAATTGGAGAATGTTGCAACAGATGGATCACCAAACATGATCGGAAAAAAAATTGGGCTCATCAAACGCATTGAAGATAAATTTTCGAAATCGATCCAAATCATAAAATTATACCCATACACTGCATTATTCATCAACACGCACTATGCAAAAATATTTAAAAAATCGATCATGTTACAAATGTAGTTGTGAAATTAGTGAATTTCCTACGATCAAAAGGATTAAATCACAGGCAATTTATTGATCTCCTTGAAGAACTAAATACCAGTCATTTAGATGTACTATATCACAATAAAATCCTTTGGTTAAGTTTGGGAAAAGTTTTAAGAGGTGTGTGGGACCTTCAAGAGGAAATAAAAATATTTTTAATGCTTAAAGAAAATGAGGATTTTCCTGAATTATTATATCCAAATTGGATTTGTGATTTAGCATTTTCTTTGGATATTCTCACACATTTGAAAGAATTTAACACATGTTTGCAAGGAAAAAATTTATTTGCTCATGATTTAATACAGAAATTAAGAGCTTTTAAAATGAAGCTTAGCCTTTTTTCTACAAATCTGGCTGAATGTAAATTTGATCATTTTCCAACGTTACAGACCATATCTTTAAATATTTTAAAAGGTTAAAACATTTAATAAAAACATCCTTGCACTAATGACAGATTTCGAGCAGAGATTCGATTGCTTCAAAAAAATTGATAAAATTTTATCTATTATCCGAAATCCATTTTCTGTACAAGTTGATGACGTTCCTGTTGATATACAATTAGAAATAATTAATTTACAATGTGATGAATTATTACATGAGAAATATCGAGAAGAGCAAGAAAATTTGTGTAATTTTTATAAGCAATTGAATAATGAAAAATATGGAAATTTAAAAAAACTTGCCAAGACGTATTTAGTAATCTTTAGCTCAACTTATATTTGTGAACAAACCTTTTCTTTAATGAATCTAAATAAAAGTACAACAAGATCAAGATTGAATGATTTACATTTGGAGGCTGTGTTAAGACTAGCTACTACAAGTATAGAACCAGATATTAAAAAAATAATAAGCGATGCAAACCGCCTCAACACGTCGCATTAGTTATTATGTTAATTTGTTGTATTGATTTACTTACAATTATTCATAAACAAATTTCATAATAAAATTTTGTTTACTTAAAGAAATAAGTGTTTTGCTTAACATTTTTCAATTTTAATATTTCGTCCGGCCCGTGAAATTATTTTTTTTTTTCAATCCGGCCCGGGGGCAAAAGCAGTTGGCCATGCCTGTTCTAGAACCTAGACAAAATGCTGCAGTATAAATACTGGCGAACCGAGCATTATCTCAGATTAAAGACATGTACTATTGTTGCGTTCCGCAGTGGGTCTACTTAACTGTGAATTGATTTTAAAACTCAGTTTATGAACTTGAATACTGTGTTTAAAATTATGAGCTACTTTATCGAGGTTTATTCTGTACTTTAACATTGGGCCTTAAAATTTTATTACATTTGTCCTTTAAAATAAAAAATAAAACTGGAACCATGTTTGGTGGTAAGAGCGGAAGTGCAATAGCCGGTGAAAATCTTGTTAAAAGACCACGCAAATCTATAACGTGGGTTGGATTGGATTGTTTTACTTCTGAGCGGCACTTTTTTGCACACCATGGGCTAAATGGCCAGGTCACATGGACCCCGAAGGCTCAGAGAAGGTTGGGGGAGGGGACCCACTGGAACAGCTGTTGGGAGACAGATGGTAGCCTCCCGTCAAGGCCTTCCAGCGTGTTCTTTAACGTGCACAGGGTATGGCTCTCCCGCACACGGGGCCACGGCTTAACGTCCCATCCGACGGACGGCGGCCTTTCCAAGCCCATCGGTGTCCCCTACTGACCGTGGGCAAGGCGGGGAATTTTGCGGAGATAAATCTCAACGCTGACCCAGTTGGGACTCGAACCTGGGAACTACAGATTACGAGCCTGGCGCGCTACCGACTGAGCCACCCCCGCCCCTATAACGTGGGAAGATGGATTATTAGAAGAATGAAGGGTGGGAAATCACGTCCTACTGTTTGTAGGAGAAGAATGAAAGGCTTCTTGTATCCGGAGCTGAATCGCTACTACTGCCACTCAGCTCCAGATACAAGTTCTGCTGTAAAACGTACAGGGGCAATGCAACAAACCGGTTGTTGGTAGTCTAGGATTGAATTCTCTCTGGGCATGCGCGAACTCTGGCTTGCGTTGCTTGCGAATAACGGTGGATGATAATCTCGAATTACAGACACGTTGAATGCTTTCAGCACTTTCGACATGTTTGCTACAAGAAAAAATGTTAGTAAAAACTTGATTTGTAACAATATAGATGTAGTTTTCCAAATGCAATCTTCCTTACCAAGCTACAAGTGGTTTACCTTAAGCCGTGCCGCCATGTTGGCAGTTATGGAAGGCGATAGCATGGAGGTACCTCCATGGGCGATAGCATATAACGTGTCAGTCAGGAGCGTAGCTATGAGGGGGGGGGGGGGCTCCCCAAAGTAAACCGGAGTTGGCAAAATTCGAAGTGACTTTGTAAAATCCAGGTTATTTGTGAAGATTTTTTTTTTGTAAAATTATGGGATGTTAACAAAATTGAGACGACAAAATCTACGGCAGTTGGCAAAATTCAAAGCCATTTAGTAAAATACAGGCGAGTTGGTAAAATTTGGAGTAACTTGGCAAAACCTTGGGGAGTTGGCAAAATTCAGGTGAAATATAAAAATTTGTTTTTTTTGCTGTAAAATTATGATAGTTGGCAAAATCGAGGCAACTTGGCAAAATTCGAATCTACTTGGCAAAATATAGGAGAGTTTCGAAAATTGGGATTGGTTTTATGAAATTAAAGAGAGTTGGCAAAATCTTGGGGAATTGGAAACCACTTGGTAAAATACAGGCAAATTGTGAAAATTGGGATTTTTCTGTAAAGTTATGGCAAGTTGGTAAAATGCAGGAGTGTGTGAAAATTGGGATTGGTTTTGTGAAATTAAGGAGAGTTAGCAAAATCAAGACAACTTGGCAATATCTCGGAGAGTTGGCAAAATTCAAAGTGACGTGGGAAAATTGAGCACGATGTAAATTTGGGATTTTTTTCTGTAAAATTATGACAAGTTGGCAAAATTCGAAGCCACTTGGTAAAACGTAGGTGAGTTGGGAAAATTGGGATTGGTTTTATAAAATTAGAGTTGGCAAAATTCGAAGTATATTGTAAAATTCAGGAGAGGTGTTAAAACTGGGATTTTTTCTGTAACATTATGGCAAGTTGGCAAAATGTCCCCCCCCCCCCCCACGGCGAAATTCTGGGTACGTCCCTGACAAGAGACACAATTTATTTAAAAGTCTTACTTTCTAAGTTGCCAAAATTTTCTTTCAGAGTTCGAAAATTTTCGTTCTCTCCCCCCCTCCCTCCGCTATGCCCACAGGAAGTAGTACTTGTTGCTGGTCCCTTTATAATTGTAGGGTTAATTCCAGTATATCTAGCATTAATAAGTGACTGATGCTTACAAATTGCTTATTAGTTTTTCATAATTAGCGATTAAGTAAACTTTCGTTATCATAAAACTACGCTTGTTGCGGAAAGAAGAATGTTTGCCGTGCGTCATACTGACTCCAATGAGTCTTCTTGGGTTGTTTTATCTCTGAGCGGCACTTTTTTGCACACAATGGGCTAAATGGCCAGGTCACATGGACCCCGAAGGCTCAGAGAAGGTTGGGGGAGGGGACACACTGGAACAGCTGTTGGGAGACAGATGGTTTTGCACACAATGGGCTAAATGGCCAGGTCACATGGACCCCGAAGGCTCAGAGAAGGTTGGGGGAGGGGACACACTGGAACAGCTGTTGGGAGACAGATGGTAGCCTCCCGTCAAGGCCATCCAGCGTGTTCTTTAACGTGCACAGGGTATGGCTCTCCCGCACACGGGGCCACGGCTTAACGTCCCATACGACGGACGGCGGCCTTTCCAAGCCCATCGGTGTCCCCTACTGACCGTGGGCAGGGCGGAGAATTTTGCGGAGATAAATCTCAACGCTGACCCAGCTGGGACTCGAACCTGGGAACTACAGATTACGAGCCTGGCGCGCTACCGACTGAGCCACCCTCGCCCCCCAATGAGTCTTCCTCGCCACAATCGCAAAGCAGCAAAAAAATATGGATTTTATTTTCAGCGTATTTGCAATTCGCATGAAAAGTGCCTGATTTGACTCTCTTATCATTTCTTTATAATTGTAAAATTTGGAAGACAGATTTGACATTTTACAAACGTTGCAAATAAAATTTATACCAATCGGCATAATCTGTTTTAGACAACTTCTCATGCTGTGAATAAATAAAAAAATTTTTAAGATGGAGGGATTTTTGATAAGGGTTTTTTTAATGAGGGGGTCGAACTTTTGATAAACCTTTTGATTAAGAAGAGGCGCATATTAATAAAGGGGACGTCAGTTTTGATAAGTGTTTAATTAATAAGAAATAAAAATAAATACATGAAATAAAAATTCGTAAGTTAATAAAAAATAAAAAAAATTACAAGTTAATAAAATTAAATACAGGGAATATACAACTCGCATGTTAAAATATTTGTGCGGTTGATTTACAAGACCTAAATATACATGTGTTAATTTACAAGGAAATAAAAATTCGCGAGTTAACTTATAAAGAAATAAAAAATACGTAGGCTACAAAAATAAAAAATCGTACGTTAATAAAAAATAAATACATGCAATATAAAACTCGTGAAGTAAATATAACCTTCCTAGATTGTGTTATAAAGAGCGCTTATCCCAACTGAAGACACATCTAAGCATCCTGAGCAAGTAACTAGCCATGGCCTGGTTGGCCAAAAGAGCAGACAAACTCCTGACCCGAATGATAGCGAGTTCAAATCCTCTCGTGGGAAGTTTTTTTATTAAATATATAGTATGTTGGTTAAACACTAGATGGCGCCATAATTAGAATTATTTCAGATGGAGAATTCTGAGACCTTTAGAGTTGTTTACTTCGCGATGGGTGGGTCAACCAGGGGGGAAGTGTGACGCCAGGATTCAAAATGGCGGAAACCAAGATGGTGGACTCTGGACGTAGAAATTTCGGATGAGGGTAGAAACTAAAATGGCGAAACTTATTCGGGAGTTTGGGATCGGTGGGGGTTTTTAATAAAGGGGGTTGGTACTAATTAAATATGAGTTATGAATTATTAATAAGGGGATAGTATTGGGGGGCGCAAATGGGTAAAGTCAAAGGGGGGAAAGCACTGGTGGGGGGATCGCTATTTTGGGGATATACTACACACGCCTTAACGTCTTATATGAAGAATGGTGGCCAGCCCATCGATGTACCCTACTGCCCTGTGGGCAGTTTTGTGGAGATAATTCTCAACGCAGCTCTAGGCAGGACTCGAACCTGGGAACTACAGATTACGAGCCTGGCGCGCTACCGACTGAGCCACCCCCGCCCCTCAAAAGAAGTGGAGTGGAGGGGTGAGCTGGAATGCAGTGCATTTGAAAATTATACATGTTACTAAAAATTGCATCAATCATGATTTTGATAATATTTTACTTTCAGGAACAACCCATACGTAAAAGTGATTAAGGAGAAAAAACAACGAAAGGGAAAAAGCTATTTCATGCGACGGAAAAACATTTCTAAATGCGTATAATGCATATTAAAAAAACTTATAAATATTAAAAAAAAATACCCCCTCAAGCAGCTGCTTGCCGCAGAGGTCTGACAGGAGCCTGTCAGTTTATATGCCAAAGTAGAAGGTCCGAGAGGATGGCAGGACCTCAGCAGAAAAACGACACACACATCCATGCCTAACCACTCGGCCACGGAACGGCTTTATAAATATTACATACTAACAATAACAGCCGCCGAATCAAAGTTTTCACGGAAACAAATATGCAAGTACCTTAGCGCCTGAGATCACCAACAGCAGCTTCATTGTAGCATAGTACGTGTATCTGCATCTTTGTGGCGCTGCAATCAAAAGTGTCTTACACTGCGCCTACGGAAGCTTTCATCCTTTTCCTTACATATGCTGTTGTAGGGACCTACATATCACTCCCTACACTGTAACAACAATCATGAAAAATGCTGATAAAATTAAAAAGACAACGGAAACTGCAGGATGGAATCAAGACTTCCTCTCGTCCGTAATGCCCACTATATATTATCCAGGTACGTATTACGAAATTATTGTGATTTTAATCCACGCACATAATAGTTATGTTTAGGGTTGGGTTGTTTCACCTCTGAGCGGCACTTTTCTGCACACCATGGGCTAAATGGCCAGGTCACATGGACCCCGAAGGCTAAGAGAAGGTTGGGGGAGGAGACCCACTGGAACAGCTGTTGGGAGACAGATGGTAGCCTCCCGTCAAGGCCATCCAGTGTGCTCTTTAACGTGCACAGGGTAAGTCTCTCCCGCACACGGGGCCACGGCTTAACGTCCCATTCGACGGACGGCGGCCTTTCCAAGCCCATCGGTGTCCCCTACTGACCGTGGGCAGGGCGGGGAATTTTGCGGAGATAATAGTTATGTTTAAAATATGAAAATTTTTGTATTATTATTGTATGAAGGCGAGTCTCAATTTTCGTACACCTGGAACGTATCTCATTGAAATACATTATAATTCTAGTTTCATTTACGCCAATTCGATATACGCTGGTATCACCAGGACCTAACCCCGGCGTAAATCAAGGGCCTAGTGCATATCAAACCATAAAGAATTAATTTTTTCCTTAATAATAAAATGCTGCATTTTCCCACCCCATGGGGGGAGGGGAGGCAAATTGCTACAAGTGCCAATGGTAGCTCTTTTGGCGGCGCTCTGGACGAAAAACGTTCGGTGCCACTTCGAATTAAATGAATGGAAAAAATTACACACACACGTTTAAATTTAACTCGGCAAAAATCATTCATTGTTAACATAATAAATATAAAATACATTAATGAAAAAAATTCAGTTATAAATAATTAAAAAAAATATTTAATCAATTAAACAAAAAATGGCTAAGTTACGGAAATAGTGAGAGAATTTATTTTGTATTTTAATATATTTTACAAGTTTCAAGTACCTTACAACTTGAATTATTATTGTGAAGTCTTGTAAATGAAAAATGATTATAGAGTTTACTATTTACTCTTTCCTTGTTATTCTCAATTTTGTTTTTATTATGGTGTAGGGGAGGTTCAGTTGGTAGCGTGCCAGACTCGTAAATCTGCAATTCTCAGGTTTGGGATCCAGCTGGGCAAGTATAGAGATTTTTCTCTGCTAAACTTCCCACTCTACCCACAGTGAATAGGGGTCACTGTGGGCTTGGAAAGGCCGCCGTCCGTCGGATAGTGTGTTAAGCCATGACCCCGTGTGTGGGAGAGCTACACTCACGCACGTTAAAGAACACGCTGGATGGCCTTGATGGGAAGCTCACACCCTTTCCCAACAGCTGTCCAGTGGGTCCCATCACCCAACCATCCACGAAATCACAAGAGCTTCGATCTTGGACATTTGTCCCAACAATCTTATATTTAGGTAGCGAAAACGTAGGTAACGTAATATATATGAAAAAAAGGCTCGAATTTACCTTTTAAATAATGGAAGACTATTGGTGCAATTCATTTACAGAGTTATAGCATTAATTTAGACAATTATCATACCCAACCATATTGGCAATAAATCCTTGGCATGGTTCAAAATTCGAAAAGTTCCCGTATTCCTGATAAGAATGAACAGACTGACAGAATTAGATAACATTAGATAAAAGTAGATGATTCGATAGTACCTTCCCCGCTACTTCGCAGCTTTAATGTCAGTTTGCTTTTAGGACTCAATCAGCACATAAAAGTGACTTGTGGTGCTATCCATCAGACGTAGTACTGTCCTGTATAATGAAACGTTGTATGGCATCTTTCAATCATACTTAAGCTCCGCACCCATCTGCCATTGGCGCCCTGGGCGACCGCCACTGCCTTAGTTAATGTCTTGATTGCTCTGTCAGTATAAACCCACTTGGCTACCACACTACCATTAAATAGAATATTTGCATTTTTCAAGCTTTACACTTTCGAACTTTAAGGCCTTTCTAATGGTGGAAATTCAAAACATTGTAAAAGTCGAAAATACGAATCGTAATATCTTATTAGTACCTATCCAACCTAAAATGTACTTTGCATTTCTTATTAACACAAAGTTGAATGTTAACGAAAGGTAAAAACAGTATCTTTTTTTAATGAACTAAAAAGAGGAATAAAAACAGTCAATGGAAATGCGATTTTTTATTGGAGAAAAAAATCAAGCGCATTATTTTTATTTTGCTTCTATAAAACTTTTGAAAATTATATATTAGAGGTTTTGAAGGTTCTGGACAACAGAATAATCATATAAATACATTGGCATTTTTATTTACAATTTTTTTTTTACAATTCTGTTTACACAAAAATGTTTTTCAATGAAAATAATTTGATATTACAATTGATCGATAGTAAACCAACACCTCTGGACGTCACAGGCTATATTTTCAAAATTTAATGTTTACACAAATTATGCTAAGGAAATGTGCATTGTAATTACGGTTTTAATATGCTTCTTTGTTTAGAATTATCTTATTTGTACGTTTCGACTTTCATGCTACCAAAATAAGTTGTGCTCTCCATAATTTTATCATGAATTTTAAGTCGTTTGCTTCAGTAGATTTGATAGGAAAAAAAAAAACTTATAAAAACATTCCATACTCTACAGATGATTTATGATCGTTCATGACTATTGACAATGATTCTTTTCCCTTCCATGAGAGCAGAATATTAAGAATTTCTATCAACACATGCACACTCATACATGTACATATAAACACACAATTCGCTGAATTTCCGGTTTACAAATTTAAGTGAAAGTTGCTGATGACCTTCGGGCTTGATATGTAACCAGAATTTCTGATCATGGCAGGAAAAAAGCACGTTGCCTATGAAGTAAGTTCTCAAATGCTGCAAAAAATCAAATGAGGCACTGACTTCCTTGAAGTGTGGACGAGACAACAATACAAAGAGTTCAAGGCAGGAGTCATCAAACCTCTACTGTCGAGGGGCTTCCTTTCTCCCTTGCACACAGTGAGTTGGATTTTGGCCCCCAAGAATTCTGAGGCTTTGGTGGTAAGTGTAAATTGTTCCCAAAATTTCCTGACTTACTTTTTTTCATTATTTTTCCACTCATAATCAACCTGCCAAAGCCTTCTTGGTGGGCAAATGCATATCCGGAGCGCACTGAACGTCGACTGCTGCGACGCACACTTGAAATGCGTAAGGTGGGCTCTGAAGGACGCGAACGTAGGTGAGAACGCCTTTGGCGCAAGCGCACACGATCAGACAAAGTGGGATGAGTGTCAACGTAATAAAAGCGGATGGCAACAATTGGTACTAATAGGATGGCAAGGGTTAAAAACAAAGTGAACCAGAAGTGGGCAGTGCTGAGGGTCATGCGGAAGGTTCCAATGTAAGGATTGCGGATAAAATTACTATTGATAAAAAACGTCATGCCCAGGTAGAAAAGAGCACTGCCCCATATCACAACGTGATTGAAATGAGTCCAGTATGCTGTGTCTAGTGCAATCTGTAAGAGAGAAAAAAATAGAATTAATAAAACCAAAAATATTTAATATTGCTACATGTTTTCTACATGTTTTCAAATACATTGACAAGGAAATCTCAAATAGAAAAAAAAAACCAGAAACGTATTTCTCTGGATACAATATCTACAATTGAAGAGTTTTAAGAAGATAAAATCCACAAGCCCAAGAACACCGCCCCCCCCCCCCCCCGAATCATTTTCTTTAATCAGTAAGACAAACATAGTGCAACCTTGAAATATTCCTAATCCTGTAATTTATGAACATATTACTACTTTACAGATATTCCAATTAAAATAGCATGTAATTATCCTGCTATTGCACCAATTATTGATGCTTACCAAGTTTTTTAAATATATATTTAATAAGTCAGTCTGATGCTAAATAAATATATTTAGAGTTTTTTCATCAATAGTAAAAAATTGTTTTTTTTTACCATTAAAAAATAATTTTGCTCATACAGTTGGTTTGCACCGAAGTGTACAGCATTGTATTCCATTTTAATGTGCATATATTTTCATTTTCTAACTTTAGGGCCATTCTAATGGCGGAAATTCAAATTATTGTAAAAGTCGAAAATGTGAATCAGAATATCTTATTAGTACCTAATTCTCTGGCAGATACTATTACACTGGTTACATGTTTTCTCCAAACCATAGCACTTTGCCCAAATTCCAATCTGCACTCAACTATTTGTATCAAGATACAATGAACTTTAATGCAGATTTGTCAAAGTTTTCTTGAAGGAACAGTTCACCCATTAGTGCTAACTGAACACTGCACCACTAAAAAAAAAACAAAATTCTATGTAAATCAGAAGTTTAATATTTATTATTTGCTTTGCCTTAACTGGAAGAATGAAATAAACATCTCTGGTGTATATTGAGAGCTCATTTTCAAAGGAATGAAATGTTTCATTTTCCAAAATTTTTAACCTCTAGCAGTGGAAATTCAAATTAATAGATGATTGGGAAAATGCAAGCAGTAATATTATTAGTAAAATACAAAAATTTCTTTTTTTTAAAATTTTCCCTTTAAAAAAATGTGTTTCCTCTTGGGTTAGGTCGATAAATTGTTGATATCTTTGTAAATTCCTTAATCTTCATGCTCCAGTACCAAATTTCTAGCACAATAATTTGCAATATTTTGAGAGTTTCTTCAGGGGCATGCCTGTATTACACATTCCACTACATCCTTCAAATTTTGGTTTAAATAAGTGACTTGAATAAATAAGTGAATGGTCAGACAAAAAGACTTCTTATCATGTTCCTCAAACCATTCACAAGGGGATGTTGCATCATCCAGAAGATGTACTCTCTACCAGAGAAGAAATAAAAGTGGATGAAGGATAAGATGTTACATATGCTGTGGTGTTTTGTTTACTTTCAGTACAGTAGCAGACAAAACTGTGCATAGTGCACATTCCATACACCATGACTACCCCTACAACAGCTTGTATACATGTTTGTTACAACATTGTAACTTTGTTTACAACATTAATAAAACATTAAATAAATTTGATGCAACACATTAGGTTGGGTTGTTTTACCTCTGAGCGGCACTTTTTTGCACACCATGGGCTAAATGACCAGGTTACATGGACCCCGAAGGCTCAGAGAAGGTTAGGGGAGGGGACCCACTGGAACAGCTGTTGGGAGACAGATGGTAGCCTCCCGTCAAGGCCATCCAGCGTGTTCTTTAACGTGCACAGGGTATGGCTCTCCCGCACACGGCTTAACGTCCCATCCGATGGACGGCAGCCTTTCCAAGCCCATCGGTGTCCCCTACTGACCATGGGCAGGGTGGAGAATTTTGAGGAGATAAATCTCAACGCTGACCCAGCTGGGACTCGAACCTGGGAACTACAGATTACGAGCCGCTACTGACTGAGCCACCCCCGCCCCTCAACACACAAGGAGTCAATCATCTACTGTAGGTGACAATGCACTCTACCATATGCACAAAACGAAAGGGGTACATTGCAATTACTCAGCAGTCCACTAACTCCTTTCATTACCACCGAAGCCTCATTTTCAAAATTTTGGCAGACATTAAAGGTTCCAAATAGGATACAATTTTTCATTGACAAAAGGCAAATATCCGAGTTACCTGTGCATTGTTCAAAATGATACGGGTTGATCTCAGCCTGTATTAAAAGCAGTGGTCTTTAGTGCACATTTAAATTCAAATTAGGTTTCACATGCCTCTGCAATGGCCCACAGTTCCTCCCCTGTAATGTTGAATGTCCGTCTCAATTACTTATTTCAGATGTCGACTCTATCTGCTAACACCGTATGCACTTTACAGATGGTAGTCTTAGATAGTCTAGTGATTTCCATAGTTTTGGCTACAGTTGTACCAGCCTGTCAAGCACTAACAATAGCACCTTTTTGGAAGTTGGTTATCACATGAGTATATGTATATTGGCTGTAGTATACCAGGTTCAACCCCAACCCAGTATAATTTTTATTGGGACAGTAAAATTTATGTAGCTCTTCCATAAAAGTGTGACATGAACTTTTATGCTGGGTTGGCAAAAACACAACAGCTGTTTAACTATTTCTGTCTCAGTTCTAATTATATTATTGATTTATATATATAGACAATCAAATTCAGATCAAAAATAATTATTATTGCTATTTATCTAATTTATCACATTATATGTATATTTGTGCCATCCCGTGGTTGAGTGGTTAGCACGCTTGGCTACTGATCTAAGGGACCTGAGTTCGAGCCCGGGTAAGATATGGATGTGTGTGTTGTTTTTCTGCTGAGGTCCTGCCATCCTCACAGACCTTATATATATTTCATATAAACTGATAAGCTCCTGTCAGGCCTCTGTGACAAGCAGATGCTTGCGGGGGTATTTATTTTTTATTTATTTATATGTATATTTGTAAATATTTTTATGTTGAAGAAATTTGGACTCTATATTCTCTTATGTAAAGAAATTCTGCATCTGAAGGTGAA
The DNA here is from genome assembly GCA_038380435.1 of Ryuthela nishihirai. Lineage (NCBI taxonomy): Eukaryota > Metazoa > Arthropoda > Arachnida > Araneae > Heptathelidae > Ryuthela > Ryuthela nishihirai. Next base: position 70,573,231 of record JAWZYU010000008.1, on the reverse strand, counting down.
TGATATATGAATTTCTTATTCATGGAATAATAAACAGGATATAATCCAGTGTTTCTCAACCTTTTATTATAGAATACCTCTTACTTTTTAAACACCCAAGTACATAAAATTTTAAAACATATTTTTGCTACCATTGCAACACGTTTGTTAACAATTTGATCATAACTGGTAGTTTTTGGATGCAAAAAAAAAATACAAAAATTATAAACTGCTATAACACTTGAAACAAAAATTTAGACATTTCAGTCATGTTCCCCCCCCCCCCCCCCCCCCGACTTCTCTATTATAACCCTAAGGGTACATATATATAGCATCATTTGAGAAACACTGAGATAGTCAACTGATGCATGAAAATGTATGTAAAGTATTCTCACTTTGTTACACTGTACATAATGAAATATAAAAGCTCATACACTCATATTTGTATTATAAGATCTTCCCTGTTAAATAATTACAGTGTAATGCATAATGTTTTTCAAAGAAATGGATTTACAGTTGCATTAAACTATTAGTATTTTCGGATACAATCAACTTACTGAAGACAATGAAGTTCACCGACAAATTCTCCAAACAGGCCCACGTATCTTTTGCCCATATCAATGACTTTTTCTGCAAGAAATTCCAAACAATCCTTGGAACAGTTGGGTTGTGGGCGGTAATCACAACTATTTTTAATACTTCTTATCCACAATGTCATTGTTGGCTGCATCGCAAAAATTTTCTATGACCAATAAGATATATATTTCTTTTGCACAAGTTTAACACGTATAAGAAATTAGAAAAAAAAAACTGTTCTTACCACTTGAAAATGATACCTGAACTGATGTCAAAATATATATGATGTATTGTACACTGTGAAAGTCTGATTAGAATGACTATGAATAAATAATATCAAAGCACCATTTGCTTTTTTTAGTGGCTAAAATGTGGATTTCCCTACTTTTTCCACAACTAAAATATGGCAACCCTAATTAAATACATTGAACATTCAATACAGAATTACTGTAACAAGGAATTTTGTGTTACATTTCTGGAACAAATGGAGTTGACTAATTATTATTAACTACTTTTGTTTCATGTTTTCTGTTTTTACTCCTAATAGTAAGAAGGAGCTTCATTTTCAGAAGTGAATTTAATTACAATAATATATAACAGAAGTTTAAAACCGAGCTACTCAACAGCATTTTCAAGCTGATGATATATCCTTTTTGAAATTTGTCTTTTTTTTGCCGATAAGAGCTGAGGATATAAAAAAACAAGGGCATAAGGCAAAAACAAAAAGAAAAAAAAATACACACAATTACATTAATATGGCATATTTTATATTTTTTTACGATTGCTTATTTCTGAAATTTCTTTTGGACATACGAATGTATTTCTATTTTGCCACTACATTTTTTGCACATTCTCGACAGGTGACAAAATAACTTTGATGGTTTGGATGTGATCCATGTGACCACATTTGAGTAGCCCTAACTAAACAATAATGTTAAAATCCAGATTTCACATCAGAAGGAAGGGTTTGGAATACTCTCCCCTTTTTTTATTCTTTTTTGTCCCTCTATGATTATCCTCTCTTTCTTTCACACTAGTCTGTAATGGCTGCTACAAATCTTGTAAGGTACTAGCATAAAGTTACACTATTGATGTATAAATTATTAGAAAAACTAATTTTGTTTACCTGTGCTGTTACTACCAAAACCAATATGGTAGAAACTGTTGTACCAAAAAGCTGATGATCATCCAAATTCAACCCATGAGGATCAACTGCATAGCTGAAGGCGCCATAAGGGATGAAAAATAAAATAAACGATGTAAGAAGACCATGGGCAACAGACTTCAGAAATACTATTTTATTGAAGAGAAGGTTCATGTGACCAGGGGAATACAATTTTGGATACCTCAAAGAGTTTTTGTCACTGACATCCTATAAACAAAGAAAATTTGTGTATTAGATTATTAATACTGTATTAAGAGTACATTACAATATTTAAATACATCCTACATCTCAAAAGCTCCAAGATGGGAATGCCTGTACTGCATAATGTCTGCACTTTATAAACTTGCATGGATGGGGAAAGTAGCTGCTCTGCTATTAAATGCTTTCAATTAAAAGTTTTCCCATTTAGAAATATCTCAGTTTTGAAACTTTTGAGATAGAAATTGTGTATTGCTGCGAAAGCTTCAATAAAATGAAATACAATATACTGATTAAATAGTGTAGACAGGATGCTTGAAAAGAGGATTATTAAAAATGACGTTAATATTTTTATTGATATAAATTAATGAACTATTAATTTCTTTAATGTAAAATTTGCCCAAAGAAGGGGTTACCCCACCTGGTTGCACTAGTAGTCTAGATTTCCTATAAAATGGCAATATATATATTAATAATTTTTCAAATTCAACATTTAGCATAATTTTATTTAAGTCAACTCACCACAAGAGTTTAACTAACTTGCCAGTGGATTAATAACATTATAATTTTTTGCTCATTACATTAGTATATAAAACATACATTGGTACAAAGGTTCTAACAGAATAGTATTTGGTATGTACAAAACATTACATTAGTTTGATACATATAATAATTATTAGCTTACTAACCATAATTCAATTTCTTTTTTTTAATGTTATAATATTAGTTATATTTTTTGGTAGATTATTAAATATTTTAGGACCAAAAAAAAAACCAAAATATCTTTTAAATAATTCATTATCTGGTTTAGGAACATTTAGTATTCATTTTCTATAGATCTAAATACATATTATAAGAGTTTACAATTCTATTAAACATGTGAATATTTTTATGCATAAAAATTCAAACTTTAATTTGTTCAACATTTAATAAATTTAAATCCAAAAAACTTGGACATGAATAACCACTTTTTTTAAATGTCATTATTTTTAACACATATTTCTGTATTTGTTTTATTAACTTTAAATAACTTTCGTATGTCCCTCCAAAGATAATTATTCCATATTATATTGTAGAATAAATAAAAACAAAATAAACCTTTTCAATGTATATATATATATCTAACAATTCTAATAATTCTTTTAATATATACATTTAAGGGATAATTTTTTAATACTTTTAGCTATTTTTTTGCATGTGATTGTTCCAAGTCAAGATTTTATCAAAAATAACACCAAGATATTTCATTGCATTAGTATTATAAAGATAAGAACAGTTCTGTGTGTAACTGAACACAATCTTATTACAAAAAAATCCTTGCAGACTTTATTCAAAGTCTAAGATGAAAAGGTAGGTGGTTTACTACACAAGTGAACTTGAAAGTTATAGAAATTACTCCATTTACCACTGTATAATGGTTCAGCATAGTAGGGCCATTAGTCAATTATGGAAAAAATATGAGGCAAAAACTACTTAAGAAAATGTTATACAACAAAGAAGGTAGTTTTTTTTTCTTCTGGAAAACACTGAATAAGAAATGTGCATTATCTGATACTGATTTAACTTCTTAATAGATGCACTTTTTTTTCGCTCATATTATTAATTCAAGTAAAGGATATTTCTTAAAGTTTGATAATATACACTCAGCAGACACTTTATTATGTACAGTTTCATGTTCTGTAGATGAATTACTATTAATAAAACTTAATAACTTCTTAAATAAGCTTTTTTTTTTTGGTTGAGAAAATATGACTTAAGATAATTTCAAGATATCTTTCAAATTTATTTAAATCTTGATTTCCAACAGCATAAAAAGAGTTATAGAAGCTGCAACATTTAGCAAATTAACTCGTTCTACAAAAATTTAGAATTGGTAGAAATTAACAGAATTATTATGCAAACTGCCAACAGTACTCTTATACATGTTAGTAAAGCTTAGTATAATGGTTATTAAAAAAAATTAATGTTACGTGATTTTAGCTATATTTACATTTAAAATTTAAATTCTTAAGGAGAGCTTAAGTTGCTCATTTAGAAAATAGAGCTTAAATTGCCACATAGTGCAAATTTGCTAATTGCCTCAGTTATTACTCGGTTACCTTGTACATATACCTTTTCTTAGCAAAGGCTACCAAGAGTAAGACAGGAAATAATTACCAGTCCTTGAGCTTTAATACCTTGCTGGTGCAGATGACAGCTGATCACTAGGTTTGCATGTACCTCTTTCCACTGGTCCAGTGGTACTCGTTGTTCAGTTGACATTGATAACATGCATCGTCAGAGCTGTGGTTCACAGTCCTGGTATTATTAGAAAGCACTGGAGTCATTGGTTTCTTTGTCAGACATCCGTTGCTAATAAGAACTGACTTCTGCTGATAGTCCGATTTTCATGATGTTATGCTCTTGGATGGTTACACACATTGGGCAAGTTGACTTTGCCAAGTGCATCCTCAATAATTCTCAAAAATAATTAACATTATCTACAGAACTGAAAGTTTTAAAACTTTTAAAAAGCACATTAAAATCAGAACAATTCCCATGACATGTCATGTTTCACCACTGCTTCTGTCTGGTGGCTTCATCAGGCACTATATAACTCTATGTTCAGAGTTTTTATAGGAGTCTCCTGAATGATGTCATTGGCTGCTCGCACAACAGGTGTATGTGTCTGCTCATGCAGCAGGAGATTCTATGCCGCCGGGAGGGGTGGAATCTCCATGTTGCAGAGCATATGCCCATGTAAATTAATCATAATGGATTATGCATATTGAAGTTGAAATTTAATTTATGGTGCTGGTATAAGTTTGTATATTAGATTATTTATTTCCAATTTATTACCTATTACCTTTGTGCTAAGGCTGCGTTAGGCTTTTTGTTTTTAATATCTTGTTGGTGTTCATACATACATTGCTCATACATGTGATATGTCCTCCCTATATATGTATTTTTGGCATTTATTATGGAGGTCGGCAATTTCTATATTACATACTCCTCCAGTAGTTCTGATCTTAATGTGCGTTTTAAAAGTTTTTAAAAGTCTTAAAACTTTTAATTCTGTAGAAAATGTTACTTGTTTTTGAGAATTATTGAGGATGCACTTGGTAAAATCAACTTGCTCAATGTGTGTAATCGTCAAAGAGCATAACATCACGAAAATGGGACTATCAGCAGAAGTCAGTGTTTATTAGCAACGGATGTCTAATAATAATATGTCACAGCTGTGACGATGTATGCTATCAACACAACAATGAGTACCCTGGACCAGTGGAAAAAGGGACATGCAACCCTAGTGATCAGCTGTCATCTGCACCAGCAAGGTATTAAAGCTCAAGGACTGGTAATTATTTCCTTCCTTACCAGCTTTTTCTAGGAAAAGGTATATGTACAAGGTAACAGAATAATAACTGAGGAAATAAGCAAATTGCACTATGTGGCAATTTAAGCTCTATTCTCTAAATGAGCAACTTAAGCTCTTCTCAAGAATTTAAGTATTAAATGCAAATGCAGCTGAAATCATGTAACATTAAATTTTTACAAACTATAGCTGTGAGTGTAGTTAATTTTATTAGTATAATGGTTATTACTTTTGTTTTAACTTATTTTATATAACATTTCAAATCAATACTTAAACTGCCATTGTTACGGTTAAATATTCCAGTTTCCATAACTCTAACACCAAAACATTGTTGAAAATCTAGACTGAAATAGATTTGATTGAGATCTTTAAATTAACTTCAGTTTGCATTTTTTATTTTCATAACAATGCTTATATAAGAAGTTACTGAGTTACTATTGACATAACATGAAACTGGTTAATGGTTGTTTTGGTTGACTCTATTGCAGGAAATTAGATCTGGATACTACTAAATGTCCTTTTATTTTATTTGAATTTTAACCTGCAGGTTAAAAAATTGCAAAAAATAATAAATTTTAACATAAGCTCTTTATTTGCCATGTCTTTTCCAGGCTTCAAATGTAAATTTATTCTGAATATACTGTAGCTAATTGAAACTAGTAACTGCCACAAAGCACACATAAATGAAATAAAAATTTGTGAATGGCCGAGTGGTTAGTGCACTTGGCTACTGATCTAAGGGACCTGGGTTCGAGCCCCAGGTAAGGTATGGACATTTGTGATGTTTTCCTGCTGAGGTCCTGCCATTTTCTCAGACCTTCTAATGTGGTGTATAAACTGACAGGCTCCTGCCAGACCTCTGTGGCAAGCAGCTGCTTGAGGGAATATTTATTTTATTTAATGCTCAGAAGCCATTTCAACTAAAAAATGTTATGCATATGAAGGAATATGAGCTCTACTATGTCTTCATTTGTTAAGAACTCATTAAGCCTTTCATACTCCATTGTTAATATATAAAGGATTTTTCATGTCTTTTTTTTTAAATTAAGCAACAAACTTGCTTTTTAACTGATATTTTTTAACAGATTATTCAATTCTAAATTTAACCTGGCAGGATCTGGGTGCTTCAGCTTTGTTTTGGATAGAGATACCAACTGTGATGGTTCACCCATTCACTTTTACTTTTCCTTAACCAGTTTTACTTTATTTATGTTATATTTATCATTTTGGGGATTATTTCATTTTATTTGGACTAATTGCAATTCTTGTTTCCGAGCTGTAAGTGTTACACACGCACAACTCCAATCTTTTGATTGTCAGCCATTAATGCGCATGTGTAGGACACAACCCCTCTTGCATCACAGTTAGCGAGATCGTCAGATTATGCAAATGTTTCCCGGTGTGCAACAGACACATGCTGGATTTGTATGCATCATGTATAACTAAGTAACATTATGTACAGAGTCAGTAGAATGAGTTAGTGGAGATAATGAGAATTGTCAGTAGAGATGTAGGAGCCAAAAGTATCGTGAGAAGTATGTGTTGTGTAGATAGAAGGAGTTGTTAATAGAGATTTAGGTAGATGTGAATTGTTAGTACTCCAATTTTTGCATTCTTCCATTGATGGTGAGGATTTGAATTTTTTGGAAATAAACTGTTTGTTTTAGAAACTTTTGAATTTTTTCTATTTTTCTCTTGAGCAACATTAATTAATTTTTGATTAGATTTAAACTTTAATTAAACTTCACAATCCTTTTTGAATTCTTATTTGATAAATAATGCTAGACAAATACCTAACGAATCCTATTTCAACTTTATTTGGCAAGTTAAAATTGCCGGGCGCTGACAAATCTATCCGGAATTTTGAATAAATTTGGATCAGACAAAAGGTCCAACTTGAAAAGTTAATAATCTTTGGAGCATTACAACACTAAAATGGAATATTATAAAATACTAATTCTGGAAAGACAAAGAATTGCTCTTCTGTTTAAGGTTCCCAGAATTTAGCAATTAGTGTTCATGACATTAGTTTTAATACTGATAATATTTTACACATTTTATATAATCACAATTATTACATATATCTGCATTATCCTGCAGCTGTAATGTACATGTATTAGTGTCTGTGAAAAATTTGTTTATTGACTACAAACTAAAACATCTAATGACTTATAAAACTAATCGAAGACGAATTTTTTTACATTTTTTTCTGCTGAATGACTTGAACTGGATTAACAAACTGTCAACTTGTAAACACAGAAATTCAGTAAGCAAATAGGAAAAAATATATTTGGATTTTGTGAAATATATAAATACATTTTAACAATAAATGGCAATTACAGAGTTACCTATTGACTTTTTAATGTCCATAAATCAATAAAGGTTTTGTGGAGGAAAAAACCTTTATTTTTCCACAAAACTTTTGATATAAATACATTAAATTCTACAAAAAAGTGTTAAAACACGGATATTTGGTGATGAAATCTACTGATTTTTCACCAGTTTTTAGAGACCCTGAGTGTGAATAGCAGATATATCTAAAGACTAACTGTATATTATTAACTTTCGATATATAATCATTTAGCTGTCTCTAAAGTTTAATAGGCTGAAACTTGAACCCTTTGTATAGAAAGTTTGATTCACCCAATAATAATAACTTGCAGGCAGATATTTCATTCACTCATTTTTTTTAAAAATGAACTATTGCTTTCACTTTGTCATCTGTCTGTCTATCTGGAGACATTAAAACTTTTTTGTTTTTAGAGATAATTTATTTATTCTAGAAATTTTGTTGGTGAAGAGTTGTATTGACAAAGTATGATTGTGTTGTATGACAGCAACAATTCAACCCCTTACCTCCTGGGGGGTGGGGTGGAAAAATGCCACCTAAGATACTATTTAAGCCATCCACCACATGTGTATGAAATCTATTCTTTAATGTTGGATAGGTACTAATGAGACATTAGGATTCACATTTTTCATATTCGCCAGAAAGTTTTAATTTCCATCACTAAAGGATGCTAAATGTGGAAAATACGATTTTTTTTAATGAATACTGCAGATTAGCTATTTATGGTAGAAATTTTATTGGTAGTGTGATGGAACAAACCAGCTTCTTCTCAACCCCAGGGAGGCTAAAACAGTTTTTTTTAAAGAGATAAATGAAAAATGTTTTGTGCTGTATAGGTAGGTATTATTAAAATATTAGTATTTGCATTTTCACAATCATCTATTAGTTCAAATTACCATTGTTATAGGGTACAGAGAATAACAAGCTTCGTTCTCTTTTAAAAAGAACATCCAATATTTGCCAGAAGTGATATGTATCCTTCTAATTAACTTTACAAGAGTCAAAGAGTTAAACAAATTAATCGATCTCACTCATTTCCTTTCTCAATGATAACCTGTATTTTCATGTGTAATTATAAAAGTAACCTCTTTCTGATGACAGTAGATTTGTCCCATTTCCAATTGGCAGATGGTGCATTGTGAATCTCCTGATCATGGAAATAGTTTAAACCTTACACTACCACAACCTTGAAAATGCAGTTCACGAAGCCTGCATATAGAGCTACAAATTGTAAATTCCATCATTAGCACCCTAAAAGTATTAAAATTCTTTTTAAAAATATTAGAATTTGAACTAACATTTTTTATTTATATGTAAAATAGGCATTTCGAAGCTCCTAAATAATGCCTTTTTTTTAATTTATTCATCAACTTGATGTATTAGAAGATAAAAAAAATTTTTTCTCTTGCTGTACATTAGCAAAGTTCAGAAGATGGTATTGCCACTGGCTAAGTTTACCCTCCTACCAATCCCCCACTAGCTGAAAGAGAGCTCCAATGAGTTAATTGAATTGTTTACTAAAGATTCGACCATATGTGTTCTCAATAAAATGAAGTCAGATACAAAGATAATTTTTTATTGGATTTCAGTGATTTACATTAAAATACACATTTTTGCTTCATTTTAATATATTTTCTGATTAAAACCTATTTTAGCATCTCTAAATTATTTTTATCTATTTTCGGATATTTTTTATAAAAAGAATACGAAGAGAAAAATCGATATCTCTTTGACTGTGTGATTAGCGATGTTGTACGAGCATGATACTGATTGGCAACATCGTATGAGCATGATATTGATTGGCAAACATCTGGTTTCATTTTACTTTTAGTGCCTATAGATAGATAGGTATCTATACTGCGCTCAGAAGTACCGAAGTTTTGTTGATGAAATGCACTTTTTGAAGGTGTGAATAAGTAATGGGCAAATACTTTCTGAAATATAGATATTAATCGTAATAGATATTATCAAGTTGTACTGGAAAATCCCGAGTTTTTTCCTAAACTACAATATTTTATTGACTCAAAATGAGTCAGATCAATTCCGACTTTTCTCAGATTCTGAAGGAATCTTTAATTGTAGTATCAATCATCAATGGGGCGGGGGTGGCTCAGTCGGTAGCGCGCCAGGCTCGTAATCTGAAGTTCCCAGGTTCGAGTCCCAGCTGGGTCAGCGTTGAGATTTATCTCCGCAAAATTCCCCGCCCTGCCCACAGTCAGTAGGGGACACCGATGGGCTTGGAAAGACCGCCGTCCGTCGGATGGGATGTTAAGCCGTGGCCCCGTGTGCGGGAGAGTCATACCCTGTGCACGTTAAAGAACACGCTGGATGGCCTTGACGGGAGGCTACCATCTGTCTCCTAACAGCTGTTCCAGTGGGACCCCTCCCCCAACATTCTCTGAGCTTTCGGGGTCCATGTGACCTGGCCATTTAGCCCATGGTGTGCAAAAAAGTGCCGCTCAGAGGTAAAACAACCCAACCCAATCATCAATTGCAGTATTTTTAGAATTACTTATATTGTTTATCAAATATATACTACAATTAGGAAGAAAAATAATTTCAAGCTTCACTGAAAATTAAATTATTAGACATATGTGACTTAAAATGGTAGCTACTTTAAGAGATATCTGATTAAGACATTATAACAAAAAATTTTGATTTTCAAATGATAGCACTTAGTTTAGTACTATTTTTTTTTTATCAAACTGAAGTATTAACGAGCATTCAGAATTTGTAATTTTTAAGTCATTTTTGCCATTGTTGTAGAGTTAAACTTTTCTATAATAGTCAATATGTAATGCAACTTGATCAAGAAAGGTTCGACCTCAATTTCAGTGGTTAAAATAAACTATATTTGCTTTGAAATATTTTTATTTAATTACTCCACAGTACTTTATCAAGTTTTAATTATATATTTTTAGTTCTTATTTAAATTATCTTGATTTTAAAGTAAAATAATTTTTTGTAACATTACTACTCTTATCTTAGTTTGCCAATCGGGGAACAAAATCACCATTGTATATGTTGCTTACATAAATGATCAAATAATTTCGAAAAAAAAAATAAATGAATTAAATATTTTGGTAATAATAGAAATATTATGAATTATATATATATTACTGAAATACTTCAGAAAATAAGACAAATTTACTTTTTAAAATATTTTACTAAATTAAAAAAGGAAAAATACAATAAAACTTGCATTTTTTAAAAAATATGCTTATAAAATTTTATTTATCTGTCTTTTTCGAAAATTTTACAATATTCTTAATAACTCCAATTAAATATTTCCTTTGCTATACAACACAACCTATTTGTGTTGTGTAGTTATTTGAAAAAAATTCTAAAACTGTCTTGTTTATTTGACTGGTCACAACTGGTGAAAAGTCTGGATGTTTCACAAAGTACTGTAAAAAAATTTTCAAAAAATAAAAGAGTAATTTTTTTCATTTAAGAAAAAATTTATTTTCCTCTTATTCATAAACAAATAGCCTTTAAATCGATATGCATTATAATTATTTTCCCTATTTTTTTTATAAATTTTTATTTGCATTGCTAGATGCATTTTTTTACTACATGCCTCTAGAAAAGCCCTAGTAAAACAAAACTAGTCATCTTTTTATGTGAAATATTGTATTTTCATAAAATCCAGAATGAAATACTGATTAATTTGGAATGCAACATGCGCTAATTCCTTTCATTAGTTATTTGGCAAAAAAGTTCTAAAGTTCACTATTGTTTTGACTGGACACAGTGAAGAAAAATCTGGCATACAGGGTACAATTCAGTTTCTCAGGCCTGGCATGGTAAGGGTTAATCTCCTTTAGCTGAAGAGTGCCTTGTGAATTATACAGAACTGCAAGGATCCAATGTTTAGGATTCCATTTACATCAAAAATCAAAATTTTCCAGTTAACTTTTGTGCTTGATTATAAAACTTGATACTTTTGATTGCAAATACTTTAACATCGTCTTGGATATTATGCAAATGGTTTATGTAAATGATGATGAGGTTAAACAAAAAAGTCCAATTACTTTAAAGCAAAATCTTAAGCAGTGAAAGGAAAAAAATGCACTGGTTCTATGTTGTCCACATAAAGAGCTAGATTGGGGTTGTGGGTTGTTTTACCTCTGAGCGGCACTTTTTTGCACACCATGGGCTAAATGGCCAGGTCACATGGACCCCGAAGGCTCAGAGAAGGTTGGGGGAGGGGACCCACTGGAACAGCTGTTGGGAGACAGATGGTAGCCTCCCGTCAAGGCCATCCAGCGTGTTCTTTAACATGCACAGGGTATGGCTCTCCCGCACACGGGGCCACGGCTTAATGTCCCATCCGACGGACGGCGGTCTTTCCAAGCCCATCGATGTCCCCTACTGACCGTGGGCAGGGCGGGGAATTTTTGCAGAGATAAATCTCAACGCTGACCCAGCTGGGACTCGAACCTGGGAACTACAGATTACGAGCCTGGCGTGCTACCGACTGAGCCACCCCCGCCCCCTGCTAGATTGGGGAATAGGGGCAGATGATGAACATGGTGAGTGGGAAATATCAAATAGATTCGTATCATAAAATAATTGCAATTCCAGGTGAATGAATGAGCAGACCTGTGACATTATTGGTGGCAGAAATTGTCAGTTTCCCTATGGTAATCATGGCTATTTGAGAAATTGATCTCAAATTTGATGAGGTGGTCCCACTTAGCTCTAACCCTGTTGGAAATGATCCCTCAAAAAGTGTTTGTCTACCTGGAGTAGTATGTGTTGAAAGCTGTGACTGAAGTTATCAATGAACATATGTTTGGTGCTAAACTTTTAACGGGGCCCAATTGTGACTGAAGTAGTACATTAAAGGTAGAAAGCTGTGAATGAAATTATTGATGAGAAGAGTTATCAATGGGCATACGTTTTTCTGCACAAAACTTTTCTGTGGTTTAACCAGTTTTATTAGAATTAGTCTGCAGTAGCACACAATCTTGTTGGACCATTGTAACCTATAGTTGCATTAATGTATGTCTGTTTTTCACATGCAGAAAGAATGAAAAATCAGTGAATTGAGTAATGAGCATGAATATTCAATAGTAATCAGGACCTCTGTTCATTAATATATTAAATATTAGACAAAAATAAACTGATTTACCTGATCAAAAATTCCAAGTGCAAGAACAGGTAATGATGTATAAAACACGTTGTAGAAAGATATGAAGGCAGGGTCATAAAGAGTCTGAAAAAATAAACATATTGCATTACTTCTGTAAGGAAAGAAAAACAATCAAAAGCATGTATTATTGATAAGGAAGCATTTTAAATTTAGATTTGATATCAACTATTTTTAAAAAACTTTTATTCTTTATGACACTGCAAAAAAGAAAGCATTTCAGTTCAAATATAATGCTAAAATAACCAAACTTGTATGCAAACTCTTGCCTGCTCCAAATTCTAAAATGATGATAAAAACTTGTTAGATTAAGATTTAAGACAGAAAGTTTTGGGTGATTTAGTTTTTTTTTTTTCGAACCATTTATCAATGTATTACATAAAATTATATATTTCACCAACAGTAAATAAAAGATTTTGGCTAGTTTTCTTGTTCTCCCCACTTGACTCTCCCCATGACAGTTTTTGTTTCAGACCCTCCCCCCCCCCCCAAATTATTTTCTGCATGCAACCTTAGCTGCCTAAATTTTAAACTTAGTATACAAGCACTTAATTACATAAGAATAACATGGCATAGTGATGATTGCTGTGGACATTACTATCAAGTTACATTTCACATTTTGCTGTAGGTACCTTGTACACAGTATGACATTAAGTATCAGTGGCTGTAATGACAGTTGACTGCTTAAAGATACAGTTCAATGCAACAGTCCCAGGATGTATGCAAATCACAAGATTGGATGAGTATGATTTTTTTTTCTTCTGTAGAATCTATGCCTTTATGTTACTTTAGATGGAAGTTATCAGCTATATTACATACAATACAGCAATGTTCACTTTGAAGAATTCAAATGAAGTCATCATGCTATAACTACTAACTGAAACTCAGAGACCAGAAAATAGAGATAGATGGAACATCGATAGAAAAATGCCATGCAAGTCACTGAAACTAACATCTGTCATGTGATACAGGCCAGAAATCTCAGTTGACATTAGCTTCTTTGCTAAGCTTTGAACATCTCATATTTTTTGCTTCATTTTCCAACACATTTATATTTTTAAACATTTTCAGCTTCTTCATACATATATTTTTTTTAATTTTAAATAGAAATGATTGCATTTTTATGTTTGCTTTTGCACAAAACAGTAAAAAGTGTTAACATTTTTGTGCTCTTTTGCAAAGATTTTTAAATTTACCTGAAAACATTCTTTTTGGATATAGATATATATAAAAAATTTCTATATAAGGATTTTTACCTCATTTGCGAAAAATGAGCTAATGTTTTCCTTTGCCATTTGTTTGTCTATCTGACAATAATTTTTTTTCTTTTATATAATATATAACCCCCCCCCTCAAGCAGCTGCTTGTCACAGAGATCTGATGGGAACCTGTCAGTTTAATACACTATAGTGAAGATCTGTGAGGAAGGTGAGACCTCAGCAGAAAGATAACACAAACATCCATCCTTACCCAGGGCTCAAACCCAGGTCCCTTTGATCAGTAGCCAAGTATACTAATCACTCAGCCATAGATAAATTAGAAATTCTTTTAGGATTGAATATAGGTATTGATAAAATATCACGATTCATTCACATTTTCCAAATCTTCCAATAGTTTTAACAGAAAAAAAAAGTTAGAAAAGACCAAAAGTTTAAAAGAATATTTCAAATGATCAATTTACACTAGGTTGTTTTACCTCTGAGTGGCACATTTTTGCACACCATGGGCTAAATGGCCAGGTCACATGGACCCCGAAGGCTCAGAGAAGGTTGGGGGAGGGGACCCACTGGAACAGCTGTTGGGAGACAGATGGTAGCCTCCCGTCAAGGCCATGCAACGTGTTCTTTAACATGCACAGGGTATGGCTCTCCCGCACACGGGGCCACGGCTTAACGTCCCATCCGATGGACGGCGGCCTTTCCAAGCCCATCGGTGTCCCCTACTGACCGTGGGCAGGGCGGGGAATTTTGAGGAGATAAATCTCAACGCTGACCAAGCTGGGACTCGAACCTGGGAACTACAGATTACGAGCCTGGTGCGCTACCGACTGAGCCACCCCCGCCCCTCAATTTACACTAGAAAGTTTAACATTTGGTGGTAGAGTGTGATGGTGAAGGGTTTGTTATATTAGCAGCAAAATGGGTAGAGTGTCATGGTTAAGAGTAATTATATTAGCAGCAGTGATTTCCCCCCTTTCTCTCAAAAGGGGGAATAATGCCCTTTTTTTCACCAGATAAATAAAAAAATTCTTTTTGTGTTGTATAGATAGTGATAAAATATCTTTTTTTTTCATTTTTCCCTTTAATCCATTAGTCATTAGTTCAAGTTTCCACTGTTAGAGGGTGTTAAAAGCAGAAAATAAAAACTTTCTTCTCTTTGAAAACAAATGCCCTATATTCGACAGAGGTGATATGTTATTCTTATAATTTTATCATAAATATGTTTTAACACTTTCAGTATATATTTTCATGGATATTGCAAACAATGGGTTATAATAACAGTTGACAATACAAGACAATTGAGTGATCCATATGGATATCAGGAAGTTTTATTGGAGGGGGGAAATGAGAAATTTAGTATCACAATAATGCTGCAAACAATATAAAAATAAATATCACAATGAAATGCTTACAGGATGCAGAGACAATGCTGATTAAATTTCTTGAATAAGATATAATCTTGTGACAGTAATTACATTTTTCAAAATATTTTACATATAATCCTACAGTAATTAATTTTTTCTCTCTCTCTCTATATATATATAGCTATAAACCGTATATTTAGCAGTCTATGACATTATTCATTGCTTAACTTAGGGCCTTAGGGCCACAGACAACATAAGATTCAAAAACAGCTATTCTTTCCAGATTTCTTCCCTACCTTCACAGCACACACACATATACAAAAATATTCATATCATCTTCCCCATTTTTATTAATTTCTGCCATCAAAAAATCAATTTTTGTCTATGTTCCTATAGTTATACACCATATAACTCTTTGCTAATAAAGCAAAATAATTTAAAAGATTTAGATATGAAATAATATCCCATTTCCTTTTCAAACCTTTCAATGCAACTACAGGCAGAACAAGTAGGAACCATCTTCACTCAAAACAAAATTTTAAAACTTTAAAGTGTAACTCATTCTGAATACTGCCTCTCAGTTATCTCTCAAAGAGATTTAGACCCATGTTGCATTACTTTTGCCTTCTACTTGCCACCTTCAGCATTATTAATGTCAAGTTCCGTCTACCTCTATTACTGATATATAGCAGAAACTATGCCAATGGTAATAATAAATTCCTGAAGGCAATATTACATACTAATCATTTCATATACTATGAACTTAAATGGGGCAATGGTGGCTCAGATGGTAGCATGCCAGGCTCTTAATCTGCAGTTCCCAGTTTAGAGTCCCTGCTGTGCCAATATTGAGATTTATCTCCACAAAACTCCCTGTCCTGCCCACCATCAGTAGGAGACAACAATGGGCTTGGAAAGGCCACCGTCCATCAGATGAGACATTAAGCCGTGGCCCCATGTGTGGGAGAGCTATACCCTGTGCATGTTAGAACATGCTAGATGGCCTTGACAGGAGGCTATCATCTGTCTACCAACAGCTGTTCCAGTGGGTCCCCCCCCCCAACCTTCTCCGAGTCCTCGGGGCCCTTGTGACCTAGCCATTTAGCCCATTGTGTGCAAAAAAGTGTCACTCAGAGGTAAAACAACCAACCATGAAATCACTTGCTAAATCACCTGCACAATGCCACATTTTATAACTGAAAGATACAGTCGCTAAATTTAGGAACCCCGCATAAAAAAATTAATTCATTCCACGAAAACCTTTGTTATGTCAAATATTTATTTGAATTTGGGAATTACATGTTAAAGGCCTAACTTGTTTCAAGATAACACAATCCAATATTTTTTAGCTTAAAATGTAATTTATAAAATTTAAATCTAATTCTTGACAAATGATTATAAGAACATGGTAAAAGATTAAATAGAAACTTAGTAAAAGATTAAAATTAATGTAAAATAATAGAAGAATCAATAACTAAAACAAAAATATTACAGTAAAAGCTTCCCTTAATTTGGCAGTTTTTATTCTTATTTTGCAAGATGGTGATAATGGTTGATTTGAGAGAAGCTACAATCCCTTAGCAAGCACCTTGTTCTGACTTACTTTCAGATTCTCAACAATTTATTTCTTTATCTTAAGGATTATACTTTTCCTATTTTTCTTATCCTTTTGTAATTACTTTTAGGGGCTATTCAGATTACTATTAATTAACTTTCAAAATTAAAAAATTGAAAAACAGCTTCAAATGAGATCTTTCTGCAACCAAAAACACAGCAAACAACATAAACAAAAGCAACTGAGTTCCAAAAGCTCATAAATGAGCATTGCTAAGTTTACTTATGAGAGTTTTGGTCACTATGTGACTCTGTAAGTAATTCATTATGTGGAAAAAATTGATATTGTAATGAAATTGGAATTCAGTGAGTGAATGGGGGCCTATGGAAGGCAATTTGTTCTCATAGTTTCAGCTATTTGTTGTTGAAAAAAATACATTGGGCTGTTTGTTGTTTTTCTTCTATGCAGCACGGTTTTGTACACAATGGGCTAAACAGCCAGGTTATAAGGATCTGAAGGGCTCAGAGAGGATTGGGAGGAAGGTGACCCACTAATCCTTCCTCCCAACCCTCTCTGACTGTTAGGGGGACAGATAAATCCAACACGTTCTTTAACGTTTATAGGGTATAAAACTCTTCTGCATATTGTGCCGTGGCTTTTATGTCCCATCTGACAGATCGCAGCCTTTCCATGCCCATCAGTGTCCCTTTTCTGACCAAGGCCAGGGTTGAGGTTTAGCAGAGATATATATCAATGCTGATACAATTGGGACTCAAACCTGGGAACTGCAGATTATGAGCCTGCCATTTTATCAACTGAGACAACCTCTAACACTGAAATTCGCTAACCAATGAACCAATGGCTTCATCACACAGGGTAATATAGATATCACCTTAAAAACACTGATATAGATGATGTATTTTGTGAAAATTTCTTGTTACTAGAGATGCACTGATGAGATACACTGAAGAAAAGTCAAATACAGTTCAATTTAATGAACCAGTATTTACACTTATTAAAATTACAGTAAGTGTGAATACTGTTTCATTAAATTGAACTTTATTTGACTTTTCTTCGGTGTATCTCATCAGTGCATCTCTGGTAGCAAGAATTTTTTACAAAATGCATAATCTATACCAATGTTTTTAAGGTGATATCGATCTTATATTATAGATTTTATGCACTGGAACTTTTAAAATATCATCATACAAGGTACACTGTATCACATTATATACATTGCACATATAAAATTATATATTTATGATAATTAGCAAATTTTAATAATGGTAAAATTATTTAGTATTTTACTTAAAATTAAAAAAAAAACATTTAATAAAAAAAATGTTAAAAATTTTATTTACCTTTTATTATATTAAAATTTGTTTCATTGCTCAGAATTAAACTATATTTTGAACTGGAACATGATGCATCTCTATTTGCCATCAAGCCAAGTTCGAAAGTTTATATTTTTGCTGAACACAGGCAAAAATCTGTTACCTCCAGATAATTTTATTGTTGGAGGCTTGCACATTAAGAGGTAACAATATTAATCAGTTAAAATAAATGGCACCTACTGGTACTGTTATATGTTTAATGAGTAATACAACTAAAATAGTTGGCTAGAAATGTGAATTTATTTTTTTAAATCCTCAAAATTTAAGCTATAAGAATAACAAATTCCTCACCTGAGCAGAAAATCCACAAAAGAAGGCATACCAGAAATGGCACAATGTGAAGGCAAAATTTTTGTAGAAAAAGTAACGTAGAAACTTGCTCATGCGAAAATATGACCAGCGTCCATGAACTAGTAAAAGACGTTCTAGGTATTTAAACTGGGCAAGAGAGAAGTCACTGGCTAGGACGGCTTGCATGCCTTCTTGTCCACTAATTCCAACACCTATGTGTGCCACTAGAATATAAATATTGCAAAAAATGTATAAGAAAATACAATTGAACATCTTTGTAAATATTTAAATTATTGAATTGATATAACATTTCAAAGCAAAATTTTTGAAGGTATTGATTTAATGGCAGTAGCTGTCCCATGGCCAAGTGGTTAGTGCGCTTGGCTACTGATCTAAGGGACCTGGGTTCGAGCCCCGCGTAAGGCATGGCTGTTTGTGTCGTTTTCTGCTGAGGTCCTGCCATCCTCTCAGACCTTCTACTGTGGCATATAAATTGACAGGCTCCTGTCAGACCTCTGTGGCAAGCAGCTGCTTGAGGGGGTATTTATTATTATTATTATTTACTAGGGAATGTGATAAATCTATTTTAATAACACAACAAATCATTATTAGCCAAAATTAGAATTTTATCAGAAACATGAGGCTATGAATAATATCTTGTAAATAATAATATTTGAAAAAGAAGTTTCGATTATGAGTAAATGCCATTATGATTGATAGTGCTAGGCATAAATTACACAAAGAACTGCCTCTCTCTGGGATGATTCACAGAACTGGCTAGGTATCAGATCTAATGCCTGACAAGCTCTCCAGTAGTGAACTATATTAGTACCTTTCAGGAGTTATTCTTTGTCTAAAGGGAAGGCTAAAAAACATTCCCCATTGATCCGGATTTCTAGAGTTATTGTTTTTATTTTCTGCATTGATGAGAACTGATCAACTTCAGAGTTGCACAGTGCTTGCCATTTAAATCTCCCTAATAGTCTACTGGCTTTGATTACAATAATTAATTATGGACATGTAGTACTGGTGGAAGCTCTGTTCAGAATCTTCTGCTGTGTTTTCCATTTATTTTGTGGGATTGATGAATGCATATTAAGTTTTATATCAGCTAGTGAATGAACCTAATCGGAGACAACAAGTAACTGAATTCTTTTGCTTCTAAAGCTCTTGCCAACCCTAAACTGGAGTAAATGCATCTCCAGCAGGCTGGCTTTGCTGATGTTTAAAAAGGATCTATAGGATGTCTGATATTTACTAGCAGGTTGAGTAAGAATGGAACTTTTAAAACGAGCATTACTTCAAACTAGTAGTACTATTGTGAGTAAAAAAATGAGCAGTGGTATGACCAAAAAAGTTCTAATAGGTTTTTTTTATATATATGAGTCAACTGGGGGATTAACATGCCTCAGTCCCCGATTTCTTGATGACTCCTTACAAAACTTATGTTAAAATCTCAACATAGAAGGGAGGAGGGTATACCCCCCTTCCACCCTTGGGTATGCCACTGGAGGACAGAGATTTATTAGGCTGAGAAGGAAATGTAACTTACACTATATTGTCAAAAGTGTTCATTACACTTCTCTATTATTGAATGGAAAGTCACATTCAAAACTCCCTTACTCTAAGCTTTTTAAGAAAAAATGTTGCTGCAGCTAAACTGAATATCTCACTTAACTCACTTAAATCTCTCTAAAATCTTGATTTCCAATAACATTCATTTAATATTTTTAGAGTTAAAGAGTCTGAAGCATTTAACAGCTGTAATTTTGAAGCAAAATATTTAGGACAAGTACAACACCATAGATTAATGTTAAATGTTTCCAACTTCAATAACTCTTTAAATATTAAATCAACATTATTGAAAATCAATATTTAGAGATTCAACAATAGAGTAGCACAGGAAATATTCTGTAAACATGGTACTCCTGAATAGTTATCTGGAAAAACTGAGTTTTGCTATGAGTGGAATACAAATCATGACCTCCTGATAACTTGCCAGGTGTTCTACAATTGAACTATTATGGCTAGCTCATTTCCCAACTAATTTTCATTATAAGCCTAGTTCAGTGGTAGAAAACCTGGCATGTTACCAGGAGGTCATGATTTGTTCCCACTCATGGCAAAACCTAGGCTCTTGTCAGACCTCTGTGGCAAACAGTTGCTTGATGGCTAATTCATTGATTCAACAAAAGTTTTACAATTATTTGGCAATATGCTGATGAACAGTGAATGCAGTCTTGTGAGGATGGTTTATTGGTATGATTCCAGTAAAGTAAATATGAAGATTTATCCTGCTCTGTGATGGTCCATCCATTCACTTAACTAGTTTTACTTATGTTATATTTATTATTTTGGGGCTTTTAAATTTCAGTTGGATTATCATTTTTCCTCATCCAGAACACTAAAGGAGTTGTGCATTTGTAACTCTGACTTTGATTGACAACCATTAATGCACATGTAAGGACATGCCCCCTCCTGCATCATAGCTAGTGCAAGTGCACGATCATCAGATTATGCAAATGTTTTTCCCAGTGTGCAACATACACGTCAGTTGCATGCCACATGTATACTAAGTGACGTTAGGTCACAGTGTCAGATAGCAGCAATGAGTTAGTAAGAGTCAGCAGAGAAAATGTTAGTGAGAGGTGTGGAGAGGATGATGTTAGCTGAGAAGTGTGTCAGTTTTGGAGATATTGTTTAAATGAGCTTTAGTTGCTCAGAATATTGTATTCATCAGTTTAATTGGCGAGTTTTGATTTTTTTGGAAATAAATTGCTTGTTTGTTTTACGAATAATTTTGACTTTTCTAATTTTTTCCCTTGAACAACAATAATTGATTTTGATTAAGATTTAACTTTAATAATTTGACAATATATTGGGGGAGGAATTAAATTCTTTGTGACTAAGTAATGCAATAATATACTTAGTGAACCCTCGTTTAACTTTATTTGACAAGATTAATTGACTGACACCCATTGTTATCTGTAAAGTTTGGTTTAATTTAGATCAGTCAAAAGATCCAAAGAGAAGAAGTTTAACATACTTTTGGAGCATCATAGCATGATCAGATTTCAGAATGTTACCTTCAAAAATTAATTTAAAATCATACAGATGATACATTTAATATACTGGTAGATGATTTCAGTAATGAGCTTTTTAATAGTGTGTTTTAGAGAGGATAATTTTAATCAGTGCAAATGATTTCATTTCTTGCTATCAGAACATTACTATATGAATTACAAACTTACTTAGATAAGCTATTTGCTAAAAATATTGATTATAATTCAGATACTTATAGTATCAAGGTATCACTAATAATAATTTAATTCATTTAACACCAAAATGAACAGGTTGATTAATATTACAGTAATGTATACAGATTAAGTCTAAGAGACTCATATTTATTAACTTTTTTTACTAATGTTGGTGAGCTCAAGTTTTTCAGAGCCACTAATGTCATTTTATTAGGTCCCTATTAATCGACAAAAAACATAAGAATACAAAGAGACACCACATTTAATATACTTCCATTAGATTAGTAAAGTTAGCACAAAAACTGTAATGATTTAAAAAATGAAATAGAACAGTATACAGACACAAATAACAGTGATGTTTTGCAGCATTGTTTTACTTTCACCATAATCTACATCCCACATTTCATTGTTCACATTCATCACAAAGCAGAATTATGTGCTCCAAACATATGAACTTCCTGCACCCTTTACATGAATAACATTTTGATGATCTTTCATTCAATGCATAAATTATCAAACATAATGATTTAGTTCCCTTCCCAAACTCTTGAAGTCAGTTTTTTCATCAGCAACTTGTCTAGTTTTGGCATTTAAATTGTGAATAAACTTCAGCATTTTGTTACAAAACTTATATCCAACAGAATACATCATTTGGTAGTCTGAGACTATGATCTGCAACAAGTTGGGTCAAGTTGTTTTATCTCTGAGAAGCACTTCTGTGCACACAATGAGCTAAATGGATAGTCACAAGGCTCCAAAAACTCAGAGTAGGTTGGGGAAGGGGATCTAGTGGACAGCTATTAGGTGACTGACTGAAGACTCTCATCAAGGATACTAGCACGAAGTGCAGACTGGCAAGGCTATAGCATTCCAAGTACCTCATAGGAGCAAAACTTTAGTTATAAATAATTATTACACAACAAGTTCCTTGAAATGGGGAGAAAAAACTGTTGAAGCAGTAAAACTAAAGTATAAGCAGAATGTCAAAATCTTGCAAAAATTTTAAATAGAGTTTTTTTGTCACAGCCTGGGGTTTGCTATAGCTATATCTCTGAAAAACAAAAGTGCCATTAGGGCCCTGTCTGGCACATTATTTAATGTGCGTAGGGCATAGCTCTCCTGTGAATGAAGCCACAACTTAAGGTCCCATCCAACAGATAGTGATCTTTCCAAGTCCACCAGTGACATCTTTCTCAACAAGGGCAGACATTGGTTTAAATGAGATAAATTTCAGTACTGGCACAGATGGGCACAAAACTGAGAACCTCTGATTATGAACCTGGTATGTTATCAACTGAGCCAAGTCCTATCCCTTCTGCAACAAAAGCATCAAAACTGTTCAACTATTTGTTTAGTATCATTGTAGAAAGTCAGTTGGGTTGTTGTTTTACCTCTGAGCAGCACATTTTTGTCTACAATGGGCTAAATGACCTGATCCCAATGACCCCAAAAGCTCAGAAGGTTGGGGGAGAAGACCCACTGGACAGCTGTTGGGAGACAGATGGTAGCCTTCTCATTGAACATGGGTGGATCATGGTGATACCACGTGTTCCATGAACATTTAGAGTTCAGATTAATGTGCACAAGGTATGTATCTCCTGCACAAGGGGCCATGGCTTAACATCCCATCTGACAGATGGTAGCTTTTTCAAGCCCATCGATGTCTCCTACTTATCAAGGGCTGGGTGGGAAGTTTTGGTTGAGACAGATCTCAATGCTAGCACAGGTGGAACTCAAACCTGGGAACTGCAGATTACGAGCCTGGCATGCTACTGACTGAGCCACCCCCACCCCAAGAAAGTCAGTCACCTAAGGCAGTTCATTTCTCAAAACTGTATATAAAATAATAATTTCCTGTTTCAAAATACACTAATTGTAAATATTAGTAATTCAAACAGTAATTATTGCTAAATAAAATTTAGTAATTCAAACAGTAACTATTGCTCAAAAGTATATATTTTTTGATAAAACAAAACTGGTTTGGGAAAAAAAATTGCACGAACATGGTTTGGGTCTCACAGACTCGTAAAGAAAAACAACAACAAAGTTGGGTTGTTTTACCTGTGAGCGGCACTTTTTTGCACACCATGGGCTAAATGGCCAGGTCACATGGACCCCGAAGGCTCAGAGAAGGTTGTGAGAGGAGACCCACTGGAACAGCTGTTGGGAGACAGATGGTAGCCTCCCGTCAAGACCATCGAGCGTGTTCTTTAACGTGCACAGGGTATGTCTCTCCCGCACACGGGGCCACGGCTTAACGTCCCATCCGACGGACGGTGGCCTTTCCAAGCCCATCGGTGTCCCCTACTGACCGTGGGCAGGGCGGGGAATTTTGCGGAGATAAACCTCAACGCTGACCCAGCTGGGACTCAAACCTGGGAACTACAGATTACGAGCCTGGCGCGCTACTGACTGAGCCACCCCCGCCCCCCAACAACAAAGTGTTTATAGCAGAAAGTCAAACATAAAAGACAGATCAATTCTTTGAAGCATGCCAGAACCTTTTCTAAGAAAATGAAGGCATGAAAAATCTGAGTCTCCAAGATCAAAACACACAATGCACAGTTTACTATACAATTTTGCAGTAATATTTATTATAAGTCTATAAAATAAATTTACGAGAGAAAAAAAGTAAATTATGCAAAATCAAAATAAATATTTTAAAATCTAAACTTCACACCAAAAAATGAATGTTCATAGAGTATTTAAAGAATCTCTTGATATATTAAAGGTTAAATTACAATATACAAAACGAAGGAAATTGAAGTTGTAGATTACCCAAGGACAATGTCTCACCTAGTATCAGGACATTGTATTTGATTTAAGATTTTTACACAATGACACAGCACAAAAAGAACGAATAAATATCTCAATCATTCAAGTATTTATAAAAGATTTTTCTAGTCAACAAAAAACAAAATTTTAAACAGTTGGTTCCTATCCCATGCAATGGATAGATGTACCAATGCAGTGTAAGTTAAAAATGTGCAACATTTTTCTAGTAGCTGCTGATGTGCATCATTCTATTGAGAACATATATATATGTCATATATTGCTTTGCATATGCACAGTTGTATCAGAATAATATGACCACCCACGGAATCACAATGTACCCACCCAGGTGCATCACAGAGTGCACATGACAAGGTCGACCACACAGAGATATAAGTAGCCGAGCAGGACAGATGAGCCATAGTGCATAACATGAGCACAATGGGCAGAGGTATTGATTTGATGGACGTTCAAAAAGGAATGATCATCAGCTACTGTGCCAACGGTAAAAGCATCTCGGAAACAAAAGCCTTTGTGGGCTGTTTGCGAGGTGCTGAAAAACACCTCGCAAACAGCCCACTGGTGTACAAACTGGTGTACAAAAGAATGGATCGCTAGCACACCCAGTACCTTCAGACATCATAACTGTGGAGCCCCAAAGACCATCACAACCCCAGAGAAGAATGTCGTCTCCATCGACTGGTAAAGGGCAATCGATGTGCAACAGTGCAGCAATTGACCACTAAAATCAACGCTGGGATACCAGGTACGTGTCCCCGATAACAGTAAAGCAAATCCTGTTATGCATGAGTCTCCGGAGTTGACACTGCATAAAGGTGCCCATGTTAACCAAGGTCCATCAGCAACAACACCTGTAGTTCACATGGGACTACTGTCATTGGACAGTGGAAGAGTGGAAAAAGGTTGCCTTCTCTGATGAATCAAGGTTTCTACTCCACAGAAGTGATGGGTGGTGTTGGATACGGCATCAGATGCACTTGCTGGTCAAGTACAGGTCGGCAGTGTACATGCCTGGGGGATGTTTTCCTGGTATGACCTGGGACCTCTGGTAACACTGGATGGGTCCCTGAATGCCAATGGCTACCTGTCCATCCTTGCTGACCACATGCATCCTTTCGTGTTGGACATTTACCTTGGTGGTGATGGTGTCTACCAACAGGACAATGCACCCTGCCATGTTGCTAAAGTGGTGTATGACTGGTTCCACGAACACGACAGCAATGCCTCCATTCTCCCTTGGCCAGCAAAATCACTTGACCTCAATCCCATAGAGCATTTGTGGGACCATTTGGATCAACAGATTCTGTGTGCGGACCCACAACCATGTTATCTTCGGAACCTCAATGCTCTGCTGGAGTCCGAATGGGCACGTGTGCCTTTGGCAACCTTCCAGGGCCTCATTGTGTCCATGCCACACCGTCTCACCACTGTAATCCAGGCCAAGGGTAGTTATTCACATTATTAGGTAGGTGGTCATATTCACAATTAAAAGGACCTTCTTGCTCAGAAATTAATTAAAAATAACTTAAAATTCTGTCATTGAGCAATAAAATTTTTAAGTTTATCCTTCAAACTATTTGCATGTTAAAAGTTTTTAGGAGAAAACTCAGAAGCTTTTTGGAGCAAAGACAGTGCTCCATCTTCAGTGAAGTGATGCTATGTGATGACGTTAGGTCTGTTAAGACAAGTAGCTTCTTCACATTCATGAAGGATGATTCCAGGGTCTCGGTTGCAGGTGGGAATGGATGAGGTCATTATTTCAATAGACACGTGGTTCCATAAAAAGTGGACGCACGTGCAAGCAGTGTGGCATGCTCCCAGTCTATTGTTGTCGTGTGTTGTACTGCTAGCTCAGCGGCGGCTGTTGTTAGCTTCTTTTGACTGACATCAGTTTGGTGCTCAGTGAACCTCTCTTGTAAAGAGTGTATGGTTTTGCCGATGTAGTAAACAATGGAATTATGCAGCAAATGTAGGGGAAATCAGTATTCCCATGGCTACAACTCAATCAGTAAATATAGAAACAGAAGAGTTTTGGCTCTCCTCCCAATCACAGACCCAGAATGTACAAACCTTTGCCGGACCTATTTCTTACATTCCTGTCCTATGTGAATCAGTCCACAAATTACTTAGAGCCCAAAATAACAAAATTGTTTTCAGTCCAGCTCGAAATTTAAAGAAATTAATCAAAAGGGACAGGAACAATTTAGCCTACTTCAAAAATCGGGCATATAATGATTTCCCCTACATTTGCAGGAAAATTCTGTTGTTTACTACATTGGAAAAACCATACTCTTTACAAGAGAGGTTCACTGAGCACCAAACTGACGCCAGCCAAAAGAAGCTAACGACGGCCGTCGCTGAGCTAGCAGTACAACACACGGCAACAATAGACTGGGAGCACACCACACTGCTTGCATGTGTTTCCACTTTCTATGGAACCATAGTCCACAAGGCTATTGAAATAATGACCTTGTCCATCCCCACCTGCAATCGAGACACTGGAATCACCCTTCACGACATGTGGAAAGAAGCTCTTTGTTTAAACAGACCTAACGTCAACACACAGCATCATTTCACTGAAGACGGAGCACTGTCTTTGCTCCGAAAAACTTCTGAGTTTTCTTCTAAAAACTTTTAACATGCAAATAATTTGAAGGATAAACTTTAAAATTTTATTGCTCAACAACAAAGAATTTTAAGTTTTTTAAGTGGTCATATTATTCTGATACGATTGTGTAATTGATATGCATCAATGATATGTGGATGAACTGAATTTATTTGAAAATGTGAGATTATTATTGATATCAATTGCATCTAAGATTTATGAAATAAAACACAAAAGATAAAAAATTTCTTGAAAAGGAATTTTATATTTGGTATTTGATAATTTGCATTCGAATCAGTATCACATGAAATTTTTTAAGCGAAAAATGAAGATGCAAGCTTTGGAAGAAATATGCTAACATGTTTTGCTAGTTATTTAGCTCTTAATATAAAATACAGGTATCTCAACCCATCACAAACATTTTCTTTTAAAAATGTATTGGCAGCACTGTTGCAGATTTGAATTCTCTTGCAAAATAACTTTTGATTCAGTTGTGAGTTTACTAGTAATGAGCTAAAACTGTTTTTTTCATTCTCAGAAACTGTTCTTTTTTGTATTCGATATCAAATAAAAAAAAATTGTAGAAGCACATTTCTTATGCATACCCAATTAGCCTGGAACATGTGAAAAATTTGTGAAAACTTGCAGTTACTCATGCAATATGTGGACTTAAAGATTGAATTGCACTTTGTATAATATCATGATCTTCAGTTCCTTATTTTTCTTTTTTAATTATTTCCTTGTAATTTACCAAGACTTTTTTTTTGTTAAGCTATTTTAAATTTTTTTTGCAGTAGTTTCACAAAATAATGATGATAATTGAAGGAATGTGGTGTTTTATTTTTAAATTTTCTGGCATAATTAAAATCATTATTCTGAGTCTAGTACTTCTAATTATTATGTTCAAAGGGCATCCTTTGGGTAAGTGTTAACTGGAAGGAAACTAAAAAGGCTGATAAATGGATAAGTGAAGGTTGCAATAAATACAGAGCACCATAAGGGTTGGTATTTGGCCCAATATTGTTTTATCTTCTAATTTGTCAGTTTGTGAATTTGTCAAAATAATTGTTCTACCATAATCTTCCCAATCTGTTGGTCATTTGCAACAAATT
Organism: Ryuthela nishihirai; assembly: GCA_038380435.1. Taxonomy (NCBI): domain Eukaryota; kingdom Metazoa; phylum Arthropoda; class Arachnida; order Araneae; family Heptathelidae; genus Ryuthela; species Ryuthela nishihirai. The sequence goes on along the minus strand of JAWZYU010000008.1, from coordinate 70,544,862 downwards.
ATGCACCAAAATGAAAGAGTGTAACACGAGGAGTGTTACAGCCTGCAAAACAATTACTCTCCTTATCCTTTCTTCACTCAAAAAAAAAAGGGGGAAAGGTGTAAACAGTTGTTCCACTATATCTTCCAAAACAGGGACTGAGTGTATTATGTTGAATGGCAATTTGTGATGTATCATAGATTATCTCAAATTATGTCCTATTCTTTTTTTTTCCCCCAAAGGAAGGAGAGAAATTTAATGAATGTCGAGCATTATGAGTCAAATAAAAATGTCAAGTGAAACTTATGGTGCATAAAACAAAACAGAGAATATAATAATTCACTTCTCTGAAGCAGGGTAATGGTAGACGTTTTTTAGTGACCAAGTAAAAATAAAATGCCATTAAAAACCAATATAAAATATATATTCATTATAATATATTAAAACTAATATAAAAAAAATATATCATTTTCTATGTGCCTTAAAATGTTAAAAATAAATATCAAACTTGATGCCAATGATGAAATCATGTACTGAATTCATATAACTTCATGGAAGATATGGCATGAAAACTTTTCTTTCTTACCATTTTAAAAAACAACATTGTGAATGACCTAGATATCTTCTCGGCTTGAAAAACAAGTAGTTGATCTATAAGTTTTAAATAATCAAGTAGTTGACAACAAAATTATGATCCAATTTTTTGATTCTGACTTGCAAGCTGTTATGTTAAACACCTTTTGGTGATTATCTGCTTCTTATTGTAAAAGAAAACTCATCTGTATAATTTGGTAATTTTTAATAATGCCCTCAAAATAAGGTTTATGTTACCTTTGGAATGATGTTTCTGAAAGAAAGGAGCCACTGAAATGGCAAACTGCTTTTATGTGTCTTGCTTAGTGCTCAGGCAAAGATATTATGTGCTATAATGGTAATTGTTCAGGGCACAAGAAGAATTATATTACTTCAATGTTTTTGTTTCCTGTTAATAAATGCCATAATCCACATTGAATTTGGTAACTCACACACAAGTTATCAATTAATGTCCAGGATGCTGGTGACTGGATGCATTTCTGTATTAACAATAGAAAAATTAAGGCACTGAAAGATGGACTTCCCTTTAATGTCCAGTAAGTGGACTGATTGGTGAAGTCTGCCACAAAAATTGGTAAATCTTATTAAGCAAATGGTTTGAAAAGATTATGATTTCAGAGAATTGATTCAAGAATTATAGATTTTTCCCCCCTTTCTTTAAGAAGGGGTAGAATAAAATTGTGTGACATCAAAGTTTTCAGAGTGGGAAAAGAAATGCAGCACATTCTCAAACATAAAACACCTTATAATAATTCTTATTTTAAACAAATCAAATTTATGAAAAATCAACAATAAAGCCATCTAGATTCACACTCTTGTGCCAACTTAAAAGAGAAACTTTTAATCTCATTTTCAAAGAAAAAAGGAACAACTATGTAATAGGCATGTGTTGCAAGCAGATTCAAAACTGTGCATACTCATAGAACTCATGGCCTGAAGAAGCATTGATTAGGAATAGTGAAACTTGATTGCGAATATCAACATGCATGCGACTGACCAAACAGCCTAACACAATGAAGCTCAAAGGTTAAAATTATACCACAAGATTTGTAGTCTGAAAATCTGGAACTTATTCTGCAAGTCTGTTCTCCTTACTGTGGTACAAATGACAAGTAAAAAATACTGAAGGCTGTCTTAAGGGGCCCAGATACACACATTCTTTGCTTCAGTTTCACTCCTTAAATACCTCAGACCCACCCTTCCTTATCTCTTCTAACAAGCAAACCATTGCGAATGGCATAGTACGTTGGCAAAATCAGGAGTTCTGTAACTATTTGAATTCCAACCAGCTTCCACCCTCTTCTCCTGTCCTTTCCATAGTCTTGAGGGGATACTTAAAGCCAGAGTCACCTGGGGTAGGGAAGACTCAGGCAATAGTATGACTCATAATCTGCAGTTCCCAGGTTGAAGTCCCAGCTGAGCCAGCATTAAGATTTATCTCTGCACAACTCTCCACTCTGCCCACAGTCAGAAGGGGACACCGATGGGCTAGAAAAGGCGGCCGTCCGTCGGATGGGATGTTAAGCCGTGGCCCCGTGTGCATGAGAGCCATACCCTGTGCATGTTAAAGAACATGCTGGATGTCATTGACGGGAGTCTACCATCTGTCTCCCAACAGCTGTTTCAGTGGATCCCTTCTCGGAGCCTTCGGGGTTCTTGTGGCCTGGCCATTTAGCCATTGTGTGCAAAAAAAGTGCCACTCAGAGGTAAAACAATCCAACCCAGAGCCACCTGGTGGCTCTAGCTGTCACTATGTTGGGAAGGGTACCCACTGGATAGTTTTAGGAGACAGATGGTAGCTCCTATCAAAACCATTTAGCATATTCCTTAACAAGTGGAAGGTATGGCTCTCAAGCAGATGGCACCATGGTTTTATGTTCCATCACAAATAGCAGCCTTTCAAAGCTCACAGGTGCTTCCTTTCTGACCAAGGGTAGGATGAGTTGAGGATTTAGCAGACATAAATCTCAGTGCTGGCTCAGTTGGAACTTGAACCTGTAAACTGCAGATTAAGAGTCTGGGATGCTACTAATTGAGCCAACCTCTGCCCTTACCATAATATTCTAAGCATCCAATTATAATACTTTTAGCATAAATTTAATTTTATCAAAGTGGTTTTAGCTATTTATATTGTTAATAAAGTCATTACTATAAAAATCTTTTTCAAAAATTAAAATGATTTGTACAAATTTAGCCATTTTATAGCTGAGTGGTTAGTGCACTTGGCTACTGATTAAAAGGACCTGGGATCCAACTCTGGTGAGGCATGGGTGTTTGTGTTCTTTTTTTGTTGAGGTCTTGCCTTCCTAACAGTCCTCTATGACAAAAACTGGAAAGCTCCTATCAGACCTCTGTGATAAGCAGCTGCTTGAAGACATTTTAATAGCATAGATTTTACTCTAAATTTACTTAAAATGATCTCAATTTCACTTAACACAATATGCTTCTGGGTGTCCCATATGTTGAAGTATCCAGTGCAGAGTTATTACTAATTGACTTTTAGGAAAATGAATTTTGAATCAAACTATGTCATAGTGTATTTCTCTCATGTATATTTTATGTCAATTCACTATATTTCAACTAGTAATGTTTTACTAGTAACATTTTAACTTTAAACTGGTAACTTAAATGCACATTGTCTGAAAAAAAATTTAATATTTTTAGCAACTATAAATACATGAAAATATAGAATTTAATATTCTAGAATTTAGAAATATTTTGCACACACACACACATAAAATTTTGCTCACTAGTACATACTTTTTATCATGCTTACGTCATTGGCTCCATCTCCAATTGCTAAAGTGACAGCTCTTTTATGCCTCTTTACTAAATCTACAACCAAGGCTTTTTGTAATGGTGTAACACGACAGCAAATAACAGCCTTACAATTGGAAGCTACTTCAAGGAAAACTGCCTCCATCGATGACTGCAAAGCATATACCTATTAAAAGAAAAAAGTTCCAAACATAAAAAAATTACCGAAAGCAATAAAATTAATGGTGTTTCATAAAATGCTCTAGGATTTAAAAATGCTTATGCAACAAATGGTACTCTACAAATTAAGAATTCACTGTTTTTTGATTTAAAAAAAAATAGCAAAACAACTAATAATCTATAATGAAATGTGAAGGAATAGAGCAAAAAATACAAAAGACCAACACAACTGCAAGTACAAGAAAAGGCCATATGAAGTGGCCAGTGCTCAAGGGAGATATGTTTCCCCCCTTGTCAACCTTCAATTGGATGAAACCTCTGGTCAAAGAAAGAATTGCTTCATTGAACAGAAGTTTTCTTGTATAACTGGTTGATGATGCCCAGTATAGCAGCTGGTTGTCATCAGGCCCATTACAAATGCTAATCTTGAGGCTCCTCTTAACAACAACTAGTTATCCCTCTCAACTACTATAGTTTGAGTTCAGGATCCACTAATTAGTAATGCAAGAGGTGCATCACACCCAGGTGGCAACTCAAGGGGGTAGAGATGGCAGGAAGGCTGGCAAGGCTGAGGGCAAATTAACATGGAGAAAGCCTACATGGTAACTCTCTTAAAATGAATGGAAACTGTAGATACCAGTGTATAAGAATGAGTAGAAGAGATAGATCCTTTAACCCAGTTTGTTTCAACAGCCTATATGCTATGAGGCTAATGGGAAGACAAAAGGTATTTGGAAGGGAGTTCTCAAAAATCCCAAGGCCAAAGAATGGAAACAACAGCTATGATTCAGAAGAAAACAAATTTCTTGAAAAGATACAATTAAAAAGACCTTCTTGCTCAAAAATTAATTTAAAATAATTTAAAATTCTCTGTCATTGAGCAATAAAATTTTAGGGTTTATCCTTCAAACTAGCAAAATTGCATGTTGAAAGTTCTTAGTAGAAAACTCTCAGAAGCTTTTCGGAGCAAAGACAGAGCTCTGTCTTCAGTGAAGTGATGCTATGTATTGACGTTAGGTCTGTTTAGACAAAGAGCCTCTCTCCACATGTCGTGAAGGGCAATTCCAGTGTCTCGGCTGCAGGTGGTGACAGACGAGATCATTATTTCAATAGCCTCGCAGACTATGGTTCCGTAGAAAGTGGATGCATGTGCAAGAAGTGTGACTGGAATCACCTTTCACGACATGTGGAGAGAGGCTCTTCATCTAAACAGACCTAATATCAATACATAGCATCACTTCACTGATGACGGAGAGCTGTCTTTGCTCTAAAAAGCTTCTGAGAGTTTTCTCCTAAGAACTTTCACCATGCAAATAGTTTGAAGGATAAACCCTAAAATTTTATTGCTCAATGACAGAGAATTTTAAATTATTTTAAATTTCTTGAAAAGATTCTGCAAACAGAAATATCAGTTTTTCAAGCTGACCTCTATATTTTATACTGAACTGATTACAGTTCCTTTCTTTAATTTTAGTTCTGTGCTATACCTCTGCATGAGCTGTCATATTAGTATTATTTCAAGTTCAATATCTGTTTTGGACATACATTATTAACACATAAAGTGTCAGATTATTTGCAATGCATGCAAATGTGGACATGATAGTTATAAACCTTTTTCATCAGAAAAACTACTGAACTTTAGAGCTTTATCTTGCAGTCACTAACAGAGATATATAGGTCACGTTTCATAATAAGTGAAAGAGCATTTTATTCTGAAATGTAACAGAAATTCAATTTAAAATGACAGTTACTTAAGCCTAAGAAACGTATATGTATCATTATTTTTATTTTATACATCCATCCAAGCCCAGATCTGTAAAAAATAAAAAGGAGAGAAGAGAGGGGGGGGGAGGGAAGAAGCTGGAATTCCATTGCAGTATAACATTTTCCCCATCACATTTGAGATACAAAAAACATAAGTTTACTAATCTTTGCCTCCATTTTCCTTACTAGCATTCTCTAAAGGGGGACAATGGCCTCCCTACTTGCATCTGGCCCTGCATCCACTGATAAAAAGCCAGTTTTTTTTTTTAGGTGGTTGGGTTGTTTACCCTCTGAGCAGCAATTTTTGCACACAGTGGGCTAAATGGCCAGGTCACAAGAACCCCAAAGGCTCAGAGAAGGTTAGGGGAGGGGACCAACTGGAACAGTTGTTGGGAGAAAGATGGTAGCCTACCATCAAGGCCATCCAGCATGTCCTTTAATGTGCACAGCGTATGGCTGTCCTGCACATGGAGCTACGATTTAACATCCCTTCTGACGGAGAGTGGCATTTCTAAGCCCACTGGTGTCCCCTACTGACTGTGGGCAGAGCGAGGAGTTTCATGGAGATAAATCTCATCGCTGACTCAGCTGGGAATCGAATCTGAGAACTGCAGATTATGAGCCTGGCATGCTACCAACTGAGCAACCCACTGTATTTTTGGTGATACTATATGCATTACCATATATATATATACCAAATATATATTTAGAAAAAGGTATAAAATAAAGAAAATAATGTTCAATTATTTGTCTTAAACTAAAAACATTAAGTTTAAAAGTTTTTAAATAATAATGGCTAATAAAATTTTAAATTGTGAGATTTGGAAGGTCATCTCTAGTTTTTTTTTTCAGAATGTTTTAATGGAGAAAAATGAATATTTTAAAATTATTTTCAATTGTTTTCCACCATTTTAGTCAATTTTTCACCTTGTCTACATGACTTTTCCTGTGATAATTTATTACTGAAAAACTATGTATGATTGGCAACAAGTATTTTATGCAAATAGTTATTATCACTATATTTGTTATGTTTTCACAAGTATTTTATGCAAATACTTATTATCACTTATATTTTATGTTTTCACAAGTATTTTAAGTTATTTTTTGATATGCTATTTTTGAATGTTTTATCAGATTTAACCTCAGAATGCAGGAATTTTAAGATTAAATATTAAATACCATCTGTAGGAAAACTGAAGATTACATTATTTAAATAATTTACAGCTCTCTTGACCAAAAAGGAAATTAGCACAATTTTTTTCCATAATGACCCCTCAAATAATTTGCATTTTTGTACAACAGAGAAATAACACTACCTCTACAGTTTGTGTACATTTTGCTTTTGCCCAGCTTAACTAACTCAGTATCAGTTACCAGTTCTCAACTCCACCTACACTGGTATGGTATGTCCTTACTGAAGGTACTGTAATTCACTTCTAACTGACACTGCAATTAAGCCATCTACTTTTCAGTGACTTTTGTGGTGGCTAATCAGATGTCCTATTTATATTTTACCAAGTGCAGTTTTGCACTGTTTTATTCTATTATTTGAAGTTAAATTTATGCCTTTAAGTACTTAAAATACATTTTTGCCAATAACTAAGGGTTACCAAATATCTCAGCTGAGATATTTGAAAAAGCATTGCCAACTTCATAGCGCTAGTTAGAGGAGATCTTGATCGGCGGCCGGTAGCTCAGTGGTCCACAGCACCTGACATGTTATCAGGAGATCGTGGGTTCATATCCTACCCGGCTCAAGACAATTTTTCCTCTAAAATTTAAATCGACGCTAAAGTGCCTATTTATTATGAATTTGATTCGAAATATGTTGAGTTACTTCATTAATTATTTATTGCCAACTTCTCTTCCCTATAAAATGCAAATGTTATGTATTCCAGATATTTGTATTGCATTGGTTGTATGGGCACAATTCTTTATGCCTTCAGCAGCATTTTTTTATTTGCGTATTATAATGGCAGCTGTCATGCAAATAAAGCAAAAAGTTAACTTGGAATATGAAATAAGCTTGATAGTATCAAAAACAAACACAGGTTTGAAAAATTTTGCAATGAAAAGCAAGGTTATTTTTCTCATTAAATACTATTGGCAGTTTTAACTTTGATAACAACCTTTTTTAATAGTTAGGCAGTTTTCAGTCCTATAAACATTGTAATAGGGCTTTCTGGAGAAATGTTTATATTAATCCAATTAAGTCTTCTCTCTCAGGACTGAATGTAGAAAAAAATGGGAGAAATCCTGGGCTAAAGTGAACATGCTGAAACAAAACACCCTCAATTTTTTTTGTATGATAATTATTTTCACTAAATGGTGCAACAAATGTTTTTTCTACACTTGACTGGTCTAAAATATTCTTTCAAGTACATTATATATATTTACTATACTTCATCGCCTCCATTCTGGTTAGTAACTGTTACAAATACCAAAGCAAAGGGCAGAATTTTGATCCATAACTTTTCCAGAATTTTTCAGTTTTAAAAGAATTAAATGCTGCCTAAAAGGATAGTTTTCATTTTCCTATGCCTGATGAAAATAATTTAGTTATTTGGTAGCAATTGCATTTATGGAAAACAGCATTAAGAAACTGTCATATAATTTCTGCTGGGACAGCGATGACTCCATGTGAAATTTTGATTAAATTGCTTGATTAAAAACATTACCACTTCTAATATATGTCATGTTCTTAAGATCTCATACCTTTGACAAATTTCTGCTAAAAATAGTACACCTACTCCCTCCCCCACCAATAAAATAAAGCTTGGAAACCAGGGAGGCTTGATAATGTAAAGGTTAAAACTGCCACTTTGTCCCAGACATTGCAAAAATAAAAAAAAAATCTGGCTACAAACTTCAGTTTTGCTAGTGGGATATGCAGTGGAGATGCAGCGACTTGTCCACCGCATGGATTTTGTGCTCTGCCATAATAGTATAAACATGGTTTGCTTACAATAAGGTTGAAGAAAAATAAGGCAATTTTAAGCAGATTATTCTTAAAACCAGAAGTGTTGTTTTGGGTAAATGCATGCAGGACACAGATTTGTATTGGTTCTTTTACCTCTAAGCAGGACTTATGTGTACACAAAGAGCTAAATGGTCAGCTCACAAGAACCCAAATGTTCAAAGCTTGGTAGGGGACCCATTGAGCAACTTGTAACACTCCAAATAAATGCAATAATGCTTTAAAGTTGGATCCTTCTTTTGATCCAATTTATTTTATGCTCCGGATAGCTGATACGGGCGCCAGGCAATAATTAACAAATTGCCAAAAAAGTAGACAAGTTTAAAGTAGGGTTCAAAATGCCAGCGAGCGTTAATGAGTAAATAGTTAGAATCAAAATTGATTGTCAAAAAAAAAGAGTATAAATACTATCAATCTAAATTCGTGTTGCTCAAGAGAAAAAAATTGTAGACTCAAAAGGTTTAAAATAACAAACAGATTTATTTCCAAAATAGTTCAACTCACCAAGACATCAATGAAAAAGATACATCAAACTCAGTGCCTCTGCACTCTATGCCTACACTCCCTGAGTGCCTCTGCACTCACTCTCTACACTCTCCTACTCTCTACACTCACTCTCTGCTTCTGCCGAGTGCCTCTGCACTCTCTGCGCTGCTGTGACTCGCAGGTCACCGGTTTTAAAAGACAAGAGCTGGATGCACGCTGGAAAAGACATTAACATAAAGTGATGAACGACGCAAGCTATGACGCAAGAGGGGGCGTGTCCTTGTGCACGAGTTTAGCGGGAGACAGTCGGAAGATCGGAGTTGTGCATGCACAATTCCTAACTATTGGAAATGAGCACTGTGATGCCAAAAAGGAAACAAAAATCCCCAAAATGATAAATATAATGTAAATTAAACAAAACTGGTTAAGGTAAAGCAAAAGTGAACGATGGGGCATCACAAACTTTTAAGAGCAGCACTGCCAATTTAACTTTTTGCATGCTATATCAAGTTTTTCAGAAGCTGTCTAGCTTAGAAAAATTTCAATTTGCTTATGGCTTGAAATTTGGCTTTTTTAAACCACTTTTACAATGATTAAAATTTTGCTCAAATTAAATTTCTAAGTTCATCCCAATAACTGCTATACACCTTCACAATAACTGCTATACCCAATAACTGCTATTCACATAATACTGACATCGATGATCCAGCAGGTTAATTTTAAGTTGAATGTCATGTTGCTATATCAAAACAGGTTTATCTTCTGAGGAAATAAAAATATCATTGTACCAATTAATGATTTACTTTGTGATAAATACCTGTAAACTTTTCCATTTGTAAAAGAATAAAATAGACAATAATCATGCCTCTGAGGCAGTATAGTAGTACATTGTAATATACACAGTCGTATCAGAATAATATGACCACCTACCTTCATAATAATGGGAATGGGGGGTGGTCATATTTTTCTGATACGACTGTGTATTTGTAGCAATAGCATGTAGATTTTAAACGTGGTAGTAAACTGTACAGTAAAATAATGACCTTTTAATTGATTAATATATTTAGCTTTTTTATGCCAAAATGCCTTTTTTAGAGCTTTGTCTAGCTTATTTTCTCACATGTGAATTGGCAACACTGCTTAGGAGATTATTAGTAGCCTCCTGTTAAAGTTCTTTAATTGAACAGGGTTATGGATTTCCTGTACATAAGACCAAGCTTAACATCCCATCTGACAGATGGCACTTCTCGAAATTCGATTATGAAAATAAAGTGAGGAGCATCCAAAATAGGGCATTTTATTTAGGATTTTGTGCTATGAAAAAAGATAGTGAAACTTTACTTTCCTAAAATAACGAAGAAAAGTATTACCATTATTTCCAACCATTTTTCAGGTTCTGACAACAATATCTGCCTCTAAAACCATTGCAACCTCTCCTTCCCAACTCTCACAGTTTTGAAAGTTTGGCCAATTCATTGCACTGTGATAGTCTCCACTTATTTGTTTAACTTTATTACTGAATAGACTTGTTTGTAATTAAACCATTTTACCTCTCCGGCACAAGCATTTATTAGTTTCATAGTATGGTGTCAACCTAACTTATCTTTAGTTGTACTGTTTATGTCAAGTTTAGGAAACTGTTCAATTGTTCTCTAACCAGGTTTTATTTATAAAAATTAATGGACATCCGCTGTTTTATATATGAAGAATTTTACAAAAATAAGGAGAAAATTTGCATAGCAAAAATATCTGAAGATTCATTTAAACAATTTTGTTGTGACTACAACAGAATCATGCTGCAACTATAAAGGTACGGATTTTCTAACCCTTTTCAATTACCATCATCATCATAGTCACTGAAAGGAGAGCTATGCACCAATCCCCTGTGATGATGCATAGAACCAGCCACCTAATGTCCAACCTTGCCTTCTCGTGGTGCAGAGGCCGTTCATCATCATCATCATCCTCAAGCAGCCATGGGCTACGGAGGTCCAACCAGACCGTGCAATTTAGTTCTCCAAGCAAGTCTATCCTGAGCTACATCTACTGCATCTGGCCACTGCACACCAATTCTAACAAGGTCCTGTTTGACATTGTCTGCCCACCGCATCCTAGGTCTCCCCTTCTTTCTGAGGCCTTTAGGCACACTGTTCATAACCCTATTCACCAATCTATAATTATTCATACGGGCAACATGGCCAAACCAGCGGAGTCTCTCTCTGCACAATATGCTGTTTAAAGGAGGTTGCAAACTCCTTTGCCTAACCTCATCATTAGTTACAAAGTTGAATCACCTAATGCCCAAGATACTGCGTAAGCATCTAGAATCAAAAGCATCTAGTTTCCTGTTATCTTGTTTACAAAGTGTCCAAGTTTCACTACCATAACTAACCCTAGAAAGAAGCAAACTATTATACAGCCTAATTTTAGTCTTTAGGTGTATACGCCTATTTCTCCACACTCTCCATAGATTCTAAAAAGTCCCGGCAGCAATCCCTATTCGTCTGTTAATCTCATGCCGCACATCACCATTATCTGTTACATAGCTCCCAAGATAATTAAACTGTGACACCTGCTCAAGACTGCAACCATTCAGATTAACTGAATCACAGCCTGCCTGACCAATTTTCATCACTTTAGTTTTCTCTCTGTTTATAACCAAACCTACTCTACTATCAGTCTCATCAACAGCTCGAATGAAAGAGTTCATCTCATCAACATCATTTGCCAAAAGGGCTAAATCATCAGCATAATCTAAATCAGAAATTTTCGTATCTCCAGCCCATTTAAGGCCAAAATCTTTCCCTTGAAGTGAATTTCGCATAACATAATCAATAACCAAACTAAAGAGAAAAGGAGACAAAATGCACCCTTGTCGAACACCAGAAGTAATGCTAAACCAATTGCTACATGCCTTACCAACTCTCACACACGACTCAGTGTTATTAGAGAGAGCTTTCATTATGTTAACTAATTTGTCAGGTATACCATATGATTTCACAATCAACCACAAATTATGACGATCAACAGAGTCGAAAGCCTTTTTGAAATCAACAAAGCTAGCAACCAAAGGTTTCTGAAACTCTAAACATTTCTCAAGAATCTGCCTAAGTGAAAATATCTGATCCACACATCCCCTACCACTTCTGAATCCACATTGTTCATCACGCAATTGACTGTCAACCAGATTCTTAATTCTATTAAGCACAATCGTGGAAAGAACTTTACCTGGAACAGAGAGTAGGCTAATACCCCTATAGTTATCACAAGAACTGCGATCACCTTTTTTGAAAATAGGGATAACAATAGCTCTGGTAAAATCCTTAGGAACCATGCCTTTATCATAAAAGATATTCAGAATTTCAGTCATCCAAGTGGTAACCGAAACATTTCCAGCTCTAAGCATTTCTGTAGTAATTTCATCTACCCCTGGGGATTTATGAAGTTTAAGTTTAGAAACAGCCAAAATAACTTCAGATTGTTATAGGGCCAACATTAAAGCCACCAATGCATCTATCATCATTGCAAACAATGGGAATAGAACTAACCGCATTGTTTAGAAAATCACTGAAATGCTCAGCCCACCTAGCCATGACAGAATCCTCACCTTCTATAACCTTACCTTGTTTATCCTTCAATCCCTGCATACCTGTCCGTTTTCTACCACACAAAACATTAACTATCTGGTACAGCTCTCTGCTGTTGTGCTGTCTAACTGCTTCCTCGGCTTTGTCAGCCAAACCATCAAGCCAAAGATTCTTATCAGCAGCTAACTGATCTTTTACACGTTTATTAAGTTCTCTGTAATGCTTTCTATTAGGACTAGTAGGGTATTGATTAAGGACATTCCTGCAGTTCTTTCTTTCTGAAATAAGCTCAAGTGCCTTATCACTCAGATAATTCTGTCTCTTCTGCTCCTTTTTTCCTAAAAGAGTACTGTTAGTGTCCAAAAAAGCCTGTTTAAAAAGATCCCATTCTTCCTCAACTTCAGTAGTAAGCATACCATGACTGTCATAATGACTAAGTAACCTATCATGGTAAGCATTGGCTATAACTGGGTCTTTCAGAGCTTCAGTATTAAAAGCAAATTTTTTAACCCTAGCACAACACCTTTTAAGTTTAAGTTGCAAGACACTTTTAACAAGGTAATGGTCAGATCCAATTTCAGCTCCCCTATATGCCCTGGTATTTCTAACAGAACTAGCCCATTTGCTGTTAATTAATACATAATCAATCATATTCCTATGCAGCCCATCAGGTAAAACCCATGTGTACTTATGTATGTCGTGGTGTTTGTAATATGCGTTAGTTATTCTGAAACCATTGAGTTTACTTACCTGTAGGAGACGTTGCCTATTGCCATTGCAGCTACCAATACCAAAAGGGCCAATCACCCCTCCCCATAGGTCAGAGTCAGTACCAACTTTGGCATTGAAGTCACCAAAAACAAGGGTAATATCTCCTTTTTTGACAGAATTCAAAATATCCTGAAGTTGTTCATAAAACCTATCCTTCTCATCCTCATCAGCATCCTCAGCCACGCCTTGGTGATGCTTATTATCGTCCCTCCCTGGAAAGAGAAATTTAAGATTATTTTTAAGAATCTGACCTTTATCTGTCCATCTGGTCTCTTGCAAGCCGAGAATATCTAAATTATAATGGTAGAATTCTTGTGTGAGGACATCAAGAGAAAAAGCTCTGTGCAGATTCGTCACATTCCAACTACCTATGGAGAGAAAATGGTTAGTAGGATGTTTAAAGAAACTATGTTTATTGAGAGACGGAATGCCGCCAATATCAAACAGCCCCCTAATCGCAGACATGGGGCAAAGACCCGTTCCCCCACCACTAAAGGCTGAAGCCATCTACACTGGAAGACTTCCTCCAATGCAGAATTTGATGATGCCAATAGAAGCAAAGAGTTCAGGTGGCTGCGATGACCTCTGCTCAGGATTATCCACCAGCTGATAAACATATCCTGCGAATCTATTCACTTGGGGATGTCAACCCGCAAACAAACAGAAAACACAGCGGAAGATTTTCCCTCCACAGAAGCCCACCAGTGCAGCTAAATCAGGATCCATAATCAAGCTCAGAGCCATATACCTGTCCAGTCCAGTGGGTTTATATGGTCAGCACCAGGACCCTGTGTGGTTGACCACTCCTCAGCAGGGTAGGAATGGTCAACCACACAGGTCCTGGTGCTGACCATATAAACCCACTGGACTGGACAGATATATGGCTCTGAGCTTGATTATGGATTCTGATTTTGCTGCACTGGTAGGCTTCTGCGGAGGGAAAATCTTCTGCAGCATTTTCTGTTTGTTTGTGGGTTGACAGCCCCAAGTGAATAGATTCGCAGGATATACCTTTCAAAAGTGATACTCTCTTGTGGAAGTGAATGGAAAGGGCGTGCTGCCAGATTAGTGTGGCCTACTGATCTGGGCAACTGTGGCTACTTTTATTCTTTTTTTCTACCCTGCTGAGGAGTAGTCAACCACACAGGGTCCTGGTGCTGACCATATAAACCTACTGGACTGAAATAAGGCTCTGAGCTTGATTATGGATCCTGAATTTGCAGCACTGGTGGGCTTCTGTGAAGGGAAAATCTTCTGCAGCATTTTCTGTTTGTTTGCGGGTTGACAGCCCCAAGTGAATGGATACAGAGGATATGTTTATCACCTGGTGGATAATCCTGAGCAGAGGTCATCGCAGGCACCTGAACTCTTTGCTTCTACTGGCATCATCAAATTCTACATTGGAGGAAGTCTTCAAGGCATGGGTCTTTGTCCCATATTGTTGACATTCCCTCTGTCAATAAACATAATTTCTTTAAACATCCCACTAACCATTTTCTCTCCATAGGTAGTTGAAATGTGAGGACTTTGCACAGAGCTATTCTCTTGATGTCCTTACACAAGAATTCCACCATTACAATTTACATATTCTCAGCTTGCAAGAGACCAGATGGACAGATAAAGGTCAGATTGCTAAAAATAATCTTAAATTTCTCTTTTCAGGGAGGAACGATAATAAGCATCACCAAGGCATGGGTCTGGTTCTCAGCAGACATGCTAATGATGTTCTTCTAGGATATAAGTGCATTAATGAAAGTTTTCTTACAGCAAAATTTCAGACAAGCATTAAAGACATGAATGTTGTATGCTGTTATGCCCCCACTGAGGATGCCAATGAGGATGAGAAGGATAGGTTTTATGGACAACTTCAGGATATTTTGAATTCTGTCAAGAAAGGAGATATTACCCTTTTTCTAGGCGATTTCAATGCCAAAGTTGGTACTGATTTTGACCTTTGGGGAGGGGTGATACTACTGGTGACCAATACTGAAAGGGCCTTTGGGGAGGGCCCTTTCAGTATTGGTAGCTGCAATGTGCAACGCCTCCTACAGGTAAGTAAACTCGATGGTTTCAGAATAACTAACACTTATTACAAATACCATGACATGCATAAGTACACATGGGTTTCACGTGATGGGCTACATAAGGATATGATTGATTACATATTAATTAACAGCAAATGGGCTAATTCTGTTAGGAATACCAGAGCATATAGGGGAGCTGAAATTGCATCTGACCATTAAAATTATATGGATCTTGTTAAAAGTGTCTTGCAACTTAAACTTAAAAAGTGTTGTGCTAAAGTTAAAAAATTTACCTTTAATACTGAAGCTCTGAAAGATCCAGTTATAGCCAAAGCTTACCATGATAAGTTACTTAGTTATTATGACAGTCATGGTTTGCTTACTACTGACGGTAGCGCGCCAGGCTCGTAATCTGTAGTTCCCAGGTTCGAGTCCCAGCTGGGTCAGCGTTGAGATTTATCTCCGCAAAATTCCCCGCCCTGCCCACGGTCAGTAGGGGACACCGATGGGCTTGGAAAGGCCGCGTCCGTCGGATGGGACGTTAAGCCGTGGCCCCGTGTGTGGGAGAGCCATACCCTGTGCACGTTAAAGAACACGCTGGATGGCCTTGACGGGAGGCTACCATCTGCCTCCCAACAGCTGTTCCAGTGGGTCCCCTCCCCCAACCTTCTCTGAGCCTTCGAGGTCCATGTGACCTGGCCATTTAGCCCATGGTGTGCAAAAAAGTGCCACTCAGAGGTAAAACAACCCAACCCAACTTACTACTGAAGTTGAGGAAGAATGGGACCATTTTAAACAGGCTTTTTTTGGAAACTAACAGTGCTCTTTTAGGAAAAAAGGAGCAGAGGAGGCAGAATTATTTGAGTGATAAGACACTTGAGCTTATTTCAGAAAGAAAGAACTGCAGGAATGTTCTTAATCAATACCCTACTAGTCCTAGTAGAAAGCATTACAGAGAGCTTAATAAATGTGTAAAGGATCAGTTAGCTGCTGATAAGAATCTTTGGCTTGATGGCATGGCTGACAAAGCTGAGGAAGAATGTTAGACAGCACAACAGCAGAAAGCTGTACCAGATAGTGCTCCATCATTCACTTTTACTTTACCTTAACCAGTTTTGCTTAATTTACGTCATATTTATCATTTTGGGGATTTTTATTTCCTTTTCGGCATCGCAGTGCTCGTTTCCAAGAGTTATGAGTTGTGAATGCGCAACTCCAATCTTCCGACTGTCACCCGCTAAAGCACGTGCACAAGGACACGCCCACTCTTGCATCATAGCTTGAGTCGCTCATCGATTTATGTAAATGTCTTTCCCGGCATGCAACATGACACGTGCGGGCCTCTGTAAGCCCCTTGTAAAAGCCTGATGACATGTTGTCACAGAGGCACAGAGTAGCACATAGTATGTGCACATAGCACAGAGTAGCACATAGAGACAGTCAGTAGAGAGTCAGTAAGACAGCAGTAATGTAGAAGTGAGTGAGCTCAGTAGAGCATAAGCATATAGCATGGCAGAGTGCTCAGTTAATGTATCTTCTTCATTGAAGTTTTGGTGAGTGATTTTTGGAAATAAATTTGTTTGTTATTTAAACCTTTTGAATCTTTACTAATTTTTTCTCTTGAGCAACGTTATTTGTTTGATTAGTATTTAATATTTACGTTTCGACAATCATTTTTGGATTCTTACTCATTAACGCTCGCTGGTATTTTGAACCCTAATTTAACTTTATTTATTTTTTTGGCAATTTGTTTATTGCCTGGCGCCTGTCTCAGCTATCCGGTGCATAAAATTATTTGGATCAGAAAAAGGGTCCAAACTTATAAGTATTTTGCATTTCTTTGGAGCGTTACAAGGGATAGAAGGATAAACAAGGTAAGGTTATAGAAGGTGAGGATTCTGTCATGGCCAGGTGGGCCGAGACTTTCAATGATGTTCTAAACAATGTGGTTAGTTCTACTCCCATTGTTTGTAATGATAATAGATCAATTGGTGGCTTTAATGTTGGCCCTATAACACAATCTGAAGTTATTTTGGCTCTTTCTAAACTTAAACTTCATAAATCCCCAGGGGTAGATGAAATTACTACAGAAATGCTTAGAGCTGGAAATGTTTCGGTTACCACATAGATGACTGAAATTTTGAATATCTTTTAAGATGAAGGCATTGTTCATAAAAATTTTACCAGAGCTATTAATATCCGTAGTTTTAAAAATGGTGATTGCAGTTCTTGTGATAACTATAGGGGTATCAGCCTACTCTCTGTTCCAGGTAAAATTCTTTCCATGATTGTGCTTAATAGAATTAAGAATCTGGTTGACAGTCAATTGCCTGATGAACAATGTGGATTCAGAAGTGGTAGGGGATGTGTGGATCAGATATTTTCAGTTAAGCAGATTCTTGAGAAATGTTTGGAGTTTCAGAAAACTTTAGTTGCTAGCTTTGTTGATTTCAAAAAGGCTTTCGACTCTGTTGATCGTCATAATTTGTGGTTGATTGTGAGATCATATGGTATACCAGACAAGTTAGTTAACATAATGAGAGCTCTCTATAATAACACTAAGTTGTGTGTGAGAGTTGGTAAGGCTTGTAGCAATTGGTTTAGCATTACTTCTGGTGTTCGACAAGGGTGCATTTTGTCTCCTTTTCTCTTTTTGCTTGGTTATTGATTATGTTATGCAAAATTCACTTCAAGGGAAAGATTTCGGCCTTAAATGGTCTGGAGATACAAAAATTTCTGATTTAGATTATGCAGATGATTTAGCCCTTTTGCAAATGATGTTGATGAGATGAACTCTTTCATTCGAGCTGTTGATGAAACTGGTAGTAGAGTAGGTTTGGTTATAAACAGAGAGAAAACTAAAGTGACGAAAATTGATCAGGCAGATGGTGTTTCAGTTGCTTTAATGGCTGCACTCTTGAGCAAGTGTCTTAGTTTAATTATCTTGAGAGCTATGTAACAGATACTGGTGATGTGCAGCATGAGATAAACAGATGAATAGGGATTGCTGCTGGGACTTTTAAGAATCTATGGAGAGTGTGGAGAAATAGGCGTATACACCTAAAGACTAAAATTAGACTGTATAATAGTTTGGTTCTTTCTAGGGTTAGTTATGGTAGTGAAACTTGGACACTTTGTAAACAAGATAACAGGAAACTAGATGCTTTTGATTCTAGATGCTTACGCAGTATCTTGGGCATTAGGTGGTTCAACTTTGTAACTAATGATGAGGTTAGGCAAAGGAGTCGGCAACCTCCTTTAAACAGCATATTGTGCAGAGAGAGACTCTGCTGGTTTGGCCAGGTTGCCATATGGATAATTACAGATTGGCAAATAGGGTTATGAACAGTGTGCCTAAAGGCCTCAGAAAGAGGGGGAAACCTAGGATGCGGTGGGCAAACAATGTCAAACAGGACCTTGTTAGAGTTGGTGTGCAGTGGCCAGATGCAGCAGATGTAGCTCAGAACAGATATGTTTGGAGAACTAAATTGCAGTCTTGTTGGAGCTCCATAGCCCCTGGCTGCTTGAGGATGATGATGATGAAACTTTTAATGTAAGGATATTGGTTTTTTTACTACCGGAAATTGTGTCATTTGGGAACTACATACATCAGCTTTTGCTCAATATATTAGAAGACTTTTGATTTTAAAGACATTTTTATTTACTTTAATATTGCAAAATTTTTATTTTTACTGCTTCTCAAATGGATACTGTAATTATAAACAATAATTAATCAGAAATGATCGAAAATGAAAACTCCTAGCGATCTATAATGGCGGCAGTCATAACAAGCATTAGGTTTACTCAGAGTGGAATTTTTAAATGGTAGGACTTATTTACCAATATTTTTAATTACATTTAAAGCACATAAACATATTAAGGTCAGGAAATTGTGATTTTTAACAAAAATTTCTGCCAGAATTTTAGAATTAAACTTTCCATAGCAGTTATGAAGCTTCATAAAGTGACTTGTTCTCAAATTCAGTGCATTAAATTTCAAATGCTGTGAAATATTTCTTACATTTTTTATCATAGTTCTTTATTACTTTTCTTTCTTTTATTTATATTCTTTTTATCATTACTTATTTAAGTTATCTAGTTTTTAAAACAAAATTGTTTTTATGACAATGCTTTTCTTAGACTTAGATTTGCTGATAATCAGTAGTCTAAGAATATCCATAAATTGCTAAATAATTTAGAAAAAAAGAAAAAATGAAAGATTTAAGCAATAATCGAAATATTATGAACTGTTTATATAAGAATAATAAAATATAAAAAAAAGGGAAATATATATTTATATATTTGATATTTTACTAAAGATAAAGTGGAAAAAATACAGTAAAATTTTGAAAAAAAAAATGCTTAAAAAACTTAACCTACCATTTATTTTCTTCAAATTATTGCCAGTTTATTAAGAACAATTGAAAGCTCTTTCTTTTGGTATATAACATGGCATTTTCCATTCATTAGTTACTTCAAGATGAGGTTCTAAAGTTGTTTATTTTATTTTCTGAAAACACTTTAAAGTAAATCTGGCCAATGGTGAGTTCAGTTTCAGAAACCCGATACTGTAAGGGCTAGAACATTTTTTTTCGTTCTCAAGAAAGCCATGCAATAGCTTCTTGGGAGCCAAAGGGTTAAGCAATTTTCAGAATATTTGTGTTAAATTTGTTTCTTTATCTTCATATCTCATCAAACATGCAGTTCAGCGTAATAAATATTGCAAACTATGGTTTCATAAGTGTGTTCCTAGTACCAGTCCTTAGAAAATCTACAAATAATCACATTTCTAATATTATCATACAACACTTGAACATGGCAAGATATGACTGGCTCCCATTGCATATTTTGTATTTTCTTCTTGGTAAAAGCTATAAAATGCACACATAATAAATGACTTATTTATAGCCTATTGTAAAAAATAGTACATACAAATGTACAACTTGTAATTTTTTTTAATAATGCCATCTTGTAATTACAAAAATATTGAGAGCTTAAAGTGAAACTGGCATAACTAAAAAAGTTTTCAGGAAAGTAAACATATTATAAAAACTAAGGGATTTTTGTTTTATATATTACAAAAAAGTTTCCAGACACTTCCATTCCACTTTATACTATGTCAATGAAAAGTTACATTCAGCACTCTTTAACTTTGAAATAAGCTTTTTAGGAAAAATTGTCACTGGAGATAAATTGAAGATCCAACTCAAATCTGCTAAATCTCACTAAATCACAAATTATAACTGTTGCAACAAATCACTCTAAAATAAATGCAAATTTAGAAGTTGGTGTAGATTCTTTCAATCAATTTTAAAATGTTTATAGTGAATATAACAGCAGCATTTACAATTTAATAACTCTGTAGATATTAAAAGAGTATTGCTGAATGCCATCCCGTGGCCGAGTGGTTAGCATGCTTGGCTAGTGATGTAAGGGACCTGGGTTCGAGCCCCGGGTAAGGCATGGATGTGTGTGTGTCGTTTTTCTGCTGAGGTCCTGCCATCCTCTCAGACCTTCTACTATGGCATATAAACTGACAGGCTCCTGTCAGACCTCTGTGGAAATGCAGCTGCTTGAGGGGGTATTTATTTATTTATTTTATTGCTGAAAAATATGAATTAGAAAGTTTTAAGTGAGATTTCTAATTTATCTCCAGTAACATTTTTCTGTAAAAAGTTTAGTTTCAATGTTAGGGGAGTTCTGAATGAGACTTTCCACTCACATAACATAGAAATGTCCAGAACTTTTTGAAACTTCTAAACAGATGTATATTTCAGATACATTTTTGTCTAATAGACTAAAAGCTGACCCTTAGAGTATTAAATATGGAATGCAGAATTTCTACAATTATGTTACTCACACTAGCTCTTGAATTACTATGTACATTAGTTTATCAGACTTACCAAACTGTGTCCATTAACAATCAAAGCAAAACCTGAGCCTTCAGCACTTTCTGACAGTGAGTTCAAATCATCCATGAATGTATTAATAACACATTCAGCAGCAACTTTATTATGGGCAAAAACACTCTCTCGAAACTTATACAACTGCTGCTCTACTTCATCAAAATGCATCCCATCAACAATGAAAATGTCAATTAATTCATCTGTAAGAAGCTGGCAGGAGTAACCAATGTTGATAGCAGTTTCTATGGAAGAAATATTGAACTCATTATAAGAATAGTGATGTTACATTTTATATAAAAATATATTTTAATTATGTGTAACTACATATTATTAGAGCAATTCTAAATAAATTAAGGAATATTACAATATCATATAGAGAATAGTTTTAGTATCACAGTAATAAATATCCAATACATTTGGTAAGTAAATTACACTAAGTAATTACCACTTTTAAGTCTATTCAAATTTTTAGAAGAAAAATTGTCTTGAGCTGGGTGAGATACGAACCCATGACCTCCTGATAACATGTTAGGTGCTCTGGACCAGTGAGCTACCAGTTGCCGATCAAGATCTCCTCTAATAGATGATATGAACATTTTCTACCTACAGTACACATTCCATTATGTCACATGTATCAATTAGAGATCTTGATCAGCAGCCAGTAGCTCAGTGGTCCAGAGCACCTGACATGTTATCAGGAGGTTGTGGGTTTGTATCCCACTTGGTTCAAGACAATTTTTCCTCTAAAAATTTGAATCGACTCAAAAGTGGTAATTACTTAGTGTATACCAAAAAAGTTGAGTTTATTCAATATTTAATCAACTGTATACTTGTAAGATATACTTTCCATCTATATGGCATTTATCTGTCACTTGTGGCTAAGACTGCCTGAACAATGCCTACATGTGACACAATGGAACATGTACTGTAGGTAGAAAATGTTCATATCATCAATTGGAGGAGATCTTGATTGGTGGCCAGTAGCTCAGTGGTCCAGAGCACCTGACATGTTATCAGGAGGTCATGGGTTCATATCTCACCCAGCTAAAGCCAATTTTTCCTCTAAAAATTTGAACTGTCTTAAAAGTGGTAATTACTTAGTGTATACCAAAAAAGTCAAGTTTATTCAATATTTAAAGTAAGTGAAATATCCTGTGAAGAAAGCAATACTGCAAAATTCACAGTACAGGTAAATGTAATATAAATTAACCTTGATATATATACTCTTATGGTTTCACTTGAAAGAAAAATCTGAAAAGAGCATTTAATTTCAATATTTGTATGCATTACTCTAACATAACTAAATTTCAATGTATGCCTTGTTGAAAATTAAAAGATAACGGACAAAATGTACATAACTCTAAATGTTTTCCAGCAAATTCCATTAAATGTTCTATGGAAAGGTATTATGACATCTTAGTGTAGGATAATGATGAAATCAATAATATTCATGAAGCCTGCCTATGAGAACATGTTCATTATTTTCAGTACTATCATTAATGATAGTACTGAAAATAGGGAATAGTAAATGCTAGTAAAGATAGTTGGATTATTTTACTTCTGAGTGCTACTTTTTTGTGCACAATGGGCTAAAAGGTCTGGTCACAAGGACCTCGAAGGCTCAGAGAAGGTTGGGAGAGGAGGCCCACTGGAACAGCTGTTGGGAGACATATGGTAGCCTCCTGTCAAGGCCATCCAGCATGTTTCTTAATGTGCAGAGGGCCACAACTTGTCCAATCTGATGGACAGCAGCCTTTCTAAGGCTAGTGGTGTCCCCTACTGACAGTGAGCAGGGTGGGGGCTGTGCAGAGATAAATCTGAATGCTGGCCAGATGCGAATGAGGATAGCAGATAATAAATAATAAAGTGGAACACTTCACAAGAGCAAATCTCTCGAGAAGTAACAGTTTTAAAGAGTTAATGGATATTATAGAGTTAATGGAGGATTCTGAAATGGGGCATAATTGGCATCCTCTTTCTCACTGAAGGCATGCTACTAATTCAGCCAACAGGTGGAAAGTGATTTTACATGAAAGTATGACAAGCAACAATCTCAATTATTATAATAATTATTACAATAATAAATAAATATCCCCTCAAGCAACCTCTTGCCACAGAGGTCTGACAGGAGCCTGTCAGTTTGTACATGGCAGGATCTCAGCAGAAAAACAACACAAACGTCCATGCCTTACCCTGGGCTTGAACCCAAATCCCTTGTATCAGTAGCCAAGCATGCTAAGCACTTGGCCATGGAACAGCTAATTACTACAATAATTCCAATAAATTTATTAACATTCCATATATTTTATAAATATTGTGAAATGTTAATAACTTGAACATTATGAGCCTGGCATATATATAATAATGGGACTCGCACATTATGAGTATAATAATAGTATATAAAAAATAAAGTATTGTATCCACAAATACAATTGAAACGAACACCTATTTTTTAACTACACACCTATTCTACTCTTTCTCAACATACCTTGTTTATCTCCTGTTAATACCCAAATTTTAATTCCAGCAATGGCAAGATTTGCAATGGTTCGTGGTACACCATCCTGAAGTTTATCTTCTATAGCTGTGGCACCAATCAGAGTCAGGTTTTGCTCAAGCTCTTCATACACTGATTCGATCCTTTCATCTCTATGATCCATGGCTGTTCTATAATGGAAAGTTAAAAATTAAAATCTCAGAATTATAATTAAAGATTATTCACATAAAAATCATCCAACCACCTAATTCAAGCACAGAATCTTTAAAACTGAATTAAGATGATAGTGATTCACACTTGTCTAGGTAAGATTCTCACTGCAATCTCTATGATGAATCTCTTATACTAATTATACATACCTATGATATATGGCATTATTTAAACTGACAGTGGAGCATAGAACACTCAGGTACTAATAAACCACTGATATCTGTGCATAATAATATATAACATTTCTTATATATATATATCATAATAAATGGCATATAGGCATACTAAGAGAAAGCTGTGCACTATTCCTCTGTGATGATGTACAAGCCAAGCATTGCACTTAAATCTTTGAGCAGTATCAAAGCTATACAACATTTCAAAATTCTGAACAGATGTTTAATTGGTGTTGGTAAACATTACTGGCACAATTATTAGAAACTTCAATTTTATTAAATTATTAAAATTAAATTTAATATCATTAATTTTAAATTAGATAATTTTGGAAGCAATTGTTAAGAAAGAATTTTTTAATTCATTTTACTGTTTTTACTGATTTAAAACTTTTTTATTTTTATAAGTGTGGTTTAAATGAAAAGTTGGAAATGAAATGTAATTATTTATTGATTTATTCAAATTCACCATGTCTATTGAGACATTTGTCCCAATATGAAATCAGCAACATGATCGCTCTCCTAGAGTGACTTTAGCTGTTGCATGAGGAAGTCTGTGGTAATGAACTGCACATCTTTGTCTGAATTGTTTGTCTTGTTATAATGACTATAGGTATTTTCCAGGCATTTCCAGTCATACCTCTTCAATGTTGTTACTTGGGCAATACGTAAATGGACATTGTCATGCAGTGAAAGACTTACTCAAAAATCGTAGGCACTTCAACTTCAGGCACTTCAATATTCCAAAACCCCAAAGTTTTGCATATTGTTGTAAGTTAATACTAAACAGACTGGGTGCAGCCAAAACAAAATCACAGGTTGGTTGTTTTACCATTGAACACCACTTTTTTTGCACAAAATGGGCTAAATGAAGAGGATTCACTGGACAGTTGTTTTAGGAGACAGATGGCATTATCCTAAAAGTGCAGACAAGATGTTAGCAGACAGAATCTTGACATCTAGCAGGAGTAATTGTGGCAGATGTCCGATTCTGAACTAGAGGGCCATAGAGCATTACAGAAGCATGCGAGGTGAAACTGATGCTCAACTATGCACCAAATGACCATGTTTTCAACATGGGTCAAGATCAATTGATATCAACTCAATCTATAAGCAGATAACTCAGATATTTGCAGTTCAGTAGAAAATACCCTATTTAGAAACCTTTAATGTCAGCCAAAATTGGAAAATGAGACTTTAGTGGGAGAGGCATGAGTAGACTGTAGGAGACTGCAAAAAGGTTAGTGGTCAGATGAAATGCAATACATTCTCTTTGGTACAGAAGGTAGAACTAGAATATGGTACTAATCACACGATGCAACATACCACTCATGTGTCATATTCACTGTACAGCTGCTGGAGGAGTCATAGTATATGGAATGTTCACAAGGCAGACTGAATACATTAATATCTGAATAGTCAACAAAATGCCACAACATATTAAAATAATGTATCTGATCATGTATTTCTCACTACATATCATTTCTTTCCTAATAGAGATAGACAGCTTCAGGATGAAAATGCAACAGTCCATTATGAGAAATCTGCTTATAAGATGGAAACTTAAATCATCTTTTCTAGCCACCCGTGTTTCCTGATCTGAACTTCACTGAAAATTTATGGGCTGTAGTGGAATGCAGCATATAAGTGCATCCTCCAATACTCCCAACACTGAAAGAACTATACACTGCACTGAAACAAGAACTGCTTCACATTATACCTCCTAAGTATTCATCAAATCCTTGCCATAGCAAAGCCAAGCTGTTCTGAAAGAATAAGATGATCCTACACAATACTGAAGTAGTGTTTCAATATTTCAATTTGAAATTTTTTGGATCCGAAAAATATTTTGATAAATATTTTGTATCTAACCAAAGGAATTCCTAGTTTTCCAGATTAATTGTAAAAAAAAAAGATTTATAAGCTTTTCACTGTAAAGTAACACCCTGTTTAGTTATTTATGGTGAAAATTTAATGATTTCAACATTAATTGATTATGAAAATCAATATGGCCATAACATAATTTCCAAAATGTTCAGCACTGTCTGCACATCTTCCCACAAATTATAATGTAAATGCATGGTAATAATGTGCAGTCTGCCTGCAGCCATCCGAGTGTTTACACACAAGACTGGTGTATTGTTTTACAAAAATATTATATTAAAAATTGCTGCACAAAAGTTTGGTGATGAACTTTATAAAATTTAACATAAATATATTAAATTCTCCCCAAAAATCTCTCCCAATATTTTTAAAATGACTATATCTACAGCAAAAGAACCTCCTTACAAAAATGAAGAGAATGTATATATATGATTCAGAAGGGAAAACAATTTTCTTTAATTGTCAAGTATCCAAATGAAGACAGTTCTAAGGCATGGTAGAAATTGTACGATATTAATTTTACTGTAAGTTATGATGGCATAAAAAGCAGTGACTAAACACGATAGCATGCAGTAACATCGAGAATGTGCTAAAACATTTTCATCTTTTCAGAGTCCAGTTTTGTGGTTAACTTCATCTGGCAATCCTATAATAAAACAATGTGTTGTAGTATAGATGCTAAAAAAATCCACCATTACTTACAGTGCTTCCTGATACTTTTCATTCCATTTTTCGAAATGTTTAGCATCTAATTCTTTTACTGCTAAACAAAGAGTTCTAAGACCTTCACTTGCAAATTTCTGCAAAAAAAAAAAACACATGTATATTATTACCAGAAAAAGTATCCAGCATTGCTCAGGTCTTAATATATACACTGCTGGCCATTAAAAGTGCAACACCAAGAAGAACTCATCAGATTGTCCCGAAATATGCAAGATGGGTAGCCCATGGGAGAACATGTAAATGATTCAAAGCACAGCACATACACAAATCATGTGTGATAGTAATGCCCCCTGGAAGTGGTATAAGAGGATATTACAAAGAGCTGGTGTAAATCACTGGAATTGTGTTTGCTCACAGTTCTTTGACACTGAAGGATCAAGTATGCCCCATCGAAGAACACGGCATCCATACGACCAGGTTTACAACTTTGATCGAGGGAGAATTGTGAGATTACGGGAAGGCGGATTATCATACTGAGACATCGGTGCTTGTGTTGGATGGAATGTTGCCACAGTGATGTGAATATGGCGTCAGTGGGTAGAGGTGGAATGAACTCACTGATGTGAGGGATCTCAATGGTCCTGTCACACAAACGAACGAGAGGACAGACATCTCATGCGCATAGCTTTGAATGATCGTACAGCCACATCAACAGTTAGGGTGTGTTGCACACCAACCAGTGTTCACATGTACGGTTCAACATCTGCAGCATTGGGGCATCTTTTGTAGGCAGCCATTGCTTCAGCTACCATTGACTCTAAAACACAGGTGTATGTGACTGCAATGTTGCCAAGAACATCATGCATGGATGTGCATGAATGGCATCTCGTCTTTTCAGATGAAGCCTGCTTCAGTATGCAGCACCATGATGGACAAATCCGAATCTGCCGGCATTGCGATGATAGTCTCAGTGAGACATGCATGATACAGGTCCGGCCTCTGGTGGTTAACTTCATCAGAAAATATATGGTATGGGGTGCCTTTGGACTCCTCATGCACGCACCTCGTACACATTACCGGTACTTTGAACAGCCAGCATTACATCATTGAGGTGTTGGAGCCTGTAGTTGTACCTTATCTTCAGGGGCTCTCTGGTGCCATTTACCAACAGGACAATGCCTGATCACATGTGACATGCATTGTCCAACAATTCCTGGATAGCCACCATGTGACACTTCTGCCTTCATCTGCACATTCACCAGTTCTGTCCCCAATTGAGCATATCTGATTCATGATCTCATGACACAGCTTGCGCTGCTCGTCAATTTATGCAACTGTCTTTCCCGGTGTGCAACATAACACGTGCGGGCTTTGTACCTCTTGTTATAACCTGGTGACATGTTGTCACAGTAGCACAGAAGATAGTAGAGTAGAGAGAGTAGTAGAGCACAGCACAGTTTAGAGATCAGTTTTAGTTTGGAATTTATTGAAGATGTTTGTAGTAAGAAATAATGTAGCACCATCTTTATTGAAGTTTTGGTGAGTGCTTTTTGGAAATAAATTGTTTGTTATTTAAACCTTTTGATTCTTTACTAATTTTTTTCTCTTGAACAACATTAGTTTGTTTTGATTAGCATTAACATAAAATTTTGACAATCATTTAATATTTTTGAATTCTTACTCATTAACACTCATTGGTATTTCGAATCCTAATTAAACTTTATTTTTGGCAATTTGTCAATTATTGCCTGGCGCCCGACTCAGCTATCCGGAGCATGAAAATAATTGGATCAGACAAAGGGTCCAAACTTCAAAAGTAATTCATTTCTTTGGAGCGTTACACCTTTATCTTTTTATTACTCTTCCCAATTTTTATCAGTTCTCAATTAGTTTCACTAGTCCTCAATTAATTTTTTTCACACTTTTCATATACTTCAATTCTTTTAATCTCTGTTATTCATACATTTTGATTTCAATTACTTTTCTTAATTTTTCTTTTTCAACATCATTGGTTGATCACGGCCAAAGATTCTTGGTATCAAACTAGCAGCCTGAGGAAGTTAGCAAATGCTGCTGAGAAAGTGCATAGTCTATCTGATTGCTCCAAAGCGTTAGTCAGTCAGGGTAGGCTTCAGTTAACTATATACACACACACATTCTCCATCACAAACTTATTAGGTAAATATCATATCCAGCAAAACAGAATTCCTCAAGAAATTAATGGGGGTTCCAAAACCCAATTAAGAGAATAATGTTAGAGTATGTAAGGTAGATATATACGGTTGGTACCGAAGTATATATGGTTCCACATTTTTGTTTCGGAAACAAAAAAAAATGACAAAACGTTTAGTAGTTCCAATAAGTTTAAGAATTCTTGCACTAGACTACATAATTAATTCTCTTAATTCAGCTAGAGAAGGGGTGTTAACAATAGTAAGTACACTATTCATAGTGCCAGAAATACAAAATAAAATACAAAATGAACTTACGTTTAAATGCTCCACGGTTTTCATTTTCAATTCTGCTGAATATGGATTAAGTCTCTCGAATATCACAGAATCAGCACCTTTACAATAAAGCTTTAGAATTCCATCTTTTCTTAATATCACCTAGGAAAATTGGAAGCTATTTTAAAATAACAGTTTACAAGGTAAATAACACATAATGCCTGCTATACAGAACATTTAGATATTATTATCTTTTGTTACCTTTACCATTATTAGTCTGAAGTAAAAAATGTATAAATTTTTTTAGTATTACTATTTAGTGTAAACAGGAAAGTAAATTATTAGAATTTACAGAGTATGACAGACTTCAAAGATTTTGTAACATCATAAAATATGCAAAGTTCGTTAGGTTGTTTTACCTATGAGCGGCACTTTTTTTGCACAATTCAGTGGTAGAGTGTCAAGATATATTCCATTGATGACAATAATCATTTCTCAGAGAGGTGTGTTGGGATGTTTTACCTCTGAGCGGCACTTTTTTGCACACCATGGGCTAAGTGGCTGGGTCACAAGGACCTTGAAGTCTCAGAGAAGATTGGGGGAGGAGACCCACTGGAACAGCTCTTGGGAGACACATGATAGCCTCTCGTCAAGGTCATCCAGCATGTTCTTTAGTGTGCACAGGGTATGGCTCTCCCACACACAGGGCCACGGCTTAATGTCCCATCTGACGGACAACAACCTTTCCAAGCCCATCGGTGTCCCCTACCAACTGTGGGCAGGGCGGGGAATTTTGCGGAGATAAATCTCAATGTATATATGGTCAGCACCAGGACCCTGTGTGGTTGACCACTCCTCAGCAGGGTAGAAAAAAAAGAAAAGTAGCCATAGTTGTCCAGATTAGTAGGCCACACTAATCTGGCAGCCCTCCCCTTCCATTCACTTCCACAAGAGAGTATCTCTTTTGAAATGGTACTAACGGTCTGCACCATGAGAAGGCGGGGTTGGACATTAGGTGCTAGGCCTGGCCGGTTCTATGCATCATCACAGGGGATTGGTGCATAGCTCTCCTTCCAGTAACTACCTAGCTACCATTTACAGACGAAATTATGGCTCTGAGCTTGATTATGGATCCTGATTTTGCTGCACTGGTGGGCTTCTGTGGAGGGAAAATCTGCTGTGTTTTCTGTTTGTTTGTGGGTTGACAGCCTCAAGTGAATAGATTATCAGCTGGTGGATAATCCTGAGCAGAGGTCATCACAGGCACCTGAACTCTTTGCTTCTATTGGCATCGTCAAATTCTACATTGGAGGAAGTCTTCCAGAGTAGATGGCTTCAGCCTTTAGTGGTGGGGGAACAGGTCTTTGCCCCATGTCTGCAATTAGGGGGCTGTTTGATATTGTTGGCATTCCCTTTCTCAATAAAACATAGTTTCTTTAAACATCCCACTAACCATTTTCTCTCCATAGGTAGTTGGAATGTGAGGACTCTGCACAGAGCTTTTTCTCTTGATGTCCTCACAGAAGAATTCCACCATTATAATTTAGATATTCTTGGTTTGCAAGAGACCAGATGGACAGATAAAGGTCAGATTCTTAAAAATAATCTTAAATTTCTCTTTTCAGGGAGGGACGATAATAAGCATCACCAAGGTATGGGTCTGCTTCTCAGCAGACCGCTAGTGATGCTCTTCTAGGATACGAGTGCATTAATGAAAGGTTTCTTACAGCAAAATTTCAGACAAGCGTTAAAGACTTGAATGTTATCTGCTGTTATGCCCCCACTGAGGATGCCGATGAGGATGAGAAGGATAGGTTTTATGGACAACTTCAGGATATTTTGAATTCTGTCAAGAAAGGAGATATTACCCTTGTTCTAGGTGACTTCAATGCCAAAGTTGGTACTGACTCTGACCTTTGGGGAGGAGTAATAGGCCCTTTTGGCATTGGTAGCTGCAATGGCAATTGGCAACGTCTCCTACAGGTAAGTAAACTCAATGGTTTCAGAATAACTAACACATATTACAAACACCACGACATACATAAATACACATGGGTTTCACCTGATGGACTGCATAAGAATATGATTGATTACATATTAATTAACAGCAAATGGGCGAGTTCTGTTTGGAATACCAGGTCATATAGGGGAGCTGAAATTGGATCTGACCCTTACCTTGTTAAAAGTGTCTTGTAACTTAAACTTAAAAAGTGTTGTGCTAAAGTTAAAAAATTTACCTTTAATACTGAAGCTCTGAAAGACCCAGTTATAGCCAAAGATTACCATGATAGGTTACTTAGTCATTATCACAGTCATGGTATGCTTACTACTGAAGTTGAAGAAGAATGGGATCATTTTAAACAGACTTTTTTGGACACTAACAGTACTCTTTTAGGAAAAAAGGAGCAGAAGAGACAGAATTATTTAAGTGATAAGGCACTCGAGCTTATTTCAGAAAGAAGGAACTGCAGGAATGTCCTTAGTCAATACCCTACTAGTCCTAATAGAAAGGATTACAGAGAGCTTAATAAACGTGTAAAAGATCAGTTAGCTGCTGATAAGAATCTTTGGCTTGATGGCTTGGCTGACAAAGCCGAGGAAGCAGTTAGACAGCACAACAGCAGAGAGCTGTACCAGATAGTTAATGTTTTGTGTGGTAGAAAACGGACAGGTATATAGGGATTGAAGGATAAACAAGGTAAGGTTATAGAAGGTGAGGACTCTGTCATGGCTAGGTGGGCTGAGCATTTCAGTGCTGTTCTAATCAATGTGGTTAGTTCTATTCCCATTGTTTGCAATGATGATAGATGCATTGGTGGCTTTTAATGTTGGCCCTATAACACAATCTGAAGTTATTTTGGCTGTTTCTAAACTTAAACTACATAAATCCCCAGGGGTAGATGAAATTACTACGGAAATGCTTAGAGCTGGGAATGTTTCGGTTACCACTTGGATGACTGAAATTCTGAATATCTTTTATAATAAAGGCATGGTTCCTAAGGATTTTACCAGAGCTATTGTTATCCCTATTTTCAAAAAAGGTGATCACAGTTCTTGTGATAACTATGGGGGTATCAGCCTACTGTCTGTAAAGTTCTTTCCATGATTGTGCTTAATAGAATTAAGAATCTGGTTGACAGGCAATTGCGTGATGACAATGTGGATTCAGAAGTGGTAGGGGATGTGTGGATCAGATATTTTCACTTAGGCAGATTCTTGAGAAATGTTTAGAGTTTCAGAAACCTTTGGTTGCTAGCTTTGTTGATTTCAAAAAGGCTTTCGACTCTGTTGATCGTCATAATTTGTGGTTGATTGTGAAATCATATGGTATACCAGACAAGTTAGTTAACATAATGAAAGCTCTCTATAATAACACTGAGTCATGTGTGAGAGTTGGTAAGGCTTGCAGTAATTGGTTTAGCATTACTTCTGGTGTTCGACAAAGGTGCATTTTGTCTCCTTTTCTCTTTAGCTTGGTTATTGATTATGTTATGTGAAATTCACTTCAAGGTAAAGATTTTGGCCTTAAATGGGTTGGAGATAAGAAAATTTCTGATTTAGATTATGCTGATGTTTTAGCCCTTTTAGCAAATAATGTTGATGAGATGAACTCTTTCATTCAAGCTGTTGATGAAACTGGTGGTAGAATAGGTTTGGTTATAAACAGAGAGAAAACTAAAGTGAAGAAAATTGATCAGGCAGGCTGTGATTCAGTTAATCTGAATGGTTGCAGTCTTGAGCAGGTGTCACAGTTTAATTATCTTGGGAGCTATGTAACAGATACTAGTGATGTGTGGCATGAGATTAACCGACGAATAGGGATTGCTGCCGGCACTTTTAAGAATCTATGGAGAGTGTGGAAAAATAGGCGTATACACCTAAAGACTAAAATTAGACTGTATAATAGTTTGATTCTTTCCAGGGTTAGTTATGGTAGTGGAACTTGGACACTTTGTAAACAATATAACTTTGTAAACAATATAATAACAGGAAACTATCTAGTTTCCTGTTATAACTAGATAGCTTTTGTATTCCAGATGCTTACGCAGTATCTTGGGCATTAGGTGGTTCAATTTTGTAACTAATGATGAGGTTAGGCAAAGGAGTTTGTAACCTCCTTTAAGCAGCATATTGTGCAGAGCGAGACTCCGTTGGTTTGGCCATGTTGCCCATATGAATAATTATAGATTGGCGAATAGGGTTATGAACAGTGTGCCTAAAGGCCTCAGAAAGAGGGGGAGACCTAGGATGTGGTGCGCAGACAATGTCAAACAGGACCTTGTTAGAATTGGTGTGCAGTGGCCAGATGCAGTAGATGTAGCTCAGGACAGACTTGCTTGGAGAACTAAATTGCACGGTCTGGTTGGACCTCCATATATAACCATAGCCCATGGCTCCTTGAGGATGATGATGATGATGAAATCTCAATGCTGACCCAGCTGGGACTCGAACCTGGGAACTACAGATTATGAGCCTGGCCGCACTACCGACTGACCCCTACCCCAATTGATAATTGAAAGAACATATGTATGCATATTATGACTGTATTATTTAGTTACCTAGAGTTAAGCTACTTAGCTTTGTCGGTCTCTATCATATTATATTAAATTCTATCTCCCTAGCAGGCAATCATCAATTTTCCAATCAAAATTCAGGACGTATCTACAACTTCTTGTGAAACCTTGCCTTTGTATATTCCAGTAGGTGGAAACACTCATGCAGCGATAAAATTCCTGGAACTTGGGGTCAGCTTCCTCCCTAGCCAAGGCTGTGAAATTGCCGGCTGAGTCTGAGCTGCCTTGCCTCAGTTGCAATCTAGCCAACTCCTATTCATGAGCTCAGTCTAATTCTTCCTCCTCAATTCTATCTGCCTTTCTTACTCCCTTATTGTATCTTCTATCTCTTGTTCTAAGTTATCTTTCTTTCCTCCTAACTGAATCTCCAACTGCATCAAGTGATATATTCTCCACATTACTGGATCTGTCACACCTATCCCTGCAATCTGTCTTTCTAGTCAATCTTCCAAATTTTGCATTCTAATTTACATATGATCTTCTTGTGTTTCTGTACCTGCTAATCACACTTTTGCTTCTTGACCCTTTCCTCTTCTTTACTGTGAATCTCCATCTTTTGCACCCTAGTCTCTAATAGTTTTAACTCTAAAAATATTTCATTATCCCCCCTCCACCCCCCACATGATCAATTCAACTTTTCCACAGTAATATAAGAAGAGAGATTTTTGTTTACATCAAATATGACATTTTATGACTTCTTTCATATTTCATTAAAATGAGTTCATATAAATTTTAAAAACCTTGCATAATAATTTTTCAATTCATTGCAAGTCTTTTGATAGTTCCTGAAATATAAATGATATCAGCAGAATTGAATACTTGATTTGATATATCATACATTATTATCCAAACTCCTATATTAATATAACTTACATCAAATTATTGGATAAAAGGGGGATCCTGATTTATAGTTTTCTTAGTCTGTTTCTAAGAACAATTTGGCACTATCTGGATTGAAGTTTTGAGGCGATGACATGGTTTTATGCTCTTTCAAAACCTGCAGATAAGCTACTACTTTCATGGGTTAAGTTGTTTTACCACTGAACAGTACTTTTTGCACACAATGGGCTAAATGGTGAGGTTATAAGACTTCTTTAGGAGACAAAAAGTTCTCCCGTGGTCATGGCTCAATATCCCATCCAACAGAAGTTTGTGTTGTTGTTGTTGGTTGTTTTACCTCTGAGCGGCACTTTTTTGCACACCATGGGCTAAATGGCCAGGTCACATGGACCCCGAAGGTTGGGGGAGGGGACCCACTGGAAGAGCTGTTGGGAGACAGATGGTAGCCTCCCGTCAAGGCCATCCAGCGTGTTCTTTAACGTGCACAGCGTATGGCTCTCCTGCACACGGGGCCACGGCTTAACGTCCCATCCGACGGACGACGGCCTTTCCAAGCCCATCGGTGTCCCCTACTGACCGTGGGCAGGGCGGGAATTTTGCGGAGATAAATCTCAACACTGACCCAGCTGGGACTCGAACCTGGGAACTACAGATTACGAACCTGGCACGCTACTGGCTGAGCCACCCCCGCCCCCAGAAGTTTGTGAGGAAGACAAGTCTTATAACCTCACCAACAGAGTTGTTGGTGAGGTTAAAAGACTTCTTTATGAGACAAAAAGTTCTTTATGAGAAGACCATCCAGCATGTTCTTCAAAGTGCACAGGGTATGGTACTCCCGTGGTCATGGTTCAATGTCCCAACCAACAGAAGGCATGGCCTCAGCTATTCCAAGCTCATCAGTGTCCCCCTACTGATCAAAGGTAGGATGAGGAGTTTTGTGGAGAAAAATCTCAACACTGGCCCAGCTGCAACTTGAACCTGTGAACTGCAGATTGCAAGCCTGGAATGCTACCGAGCTGCCTCCTGCCCCTAGTTCTATGGATCTGATCACTAATGAGAATTGAAAATGCAGTTGATAATAAGATGTTTAGATCTGTAATGACTTATTTCATAGGAAAAAAACTTTGCTACTATAACTTATTTATATTAATCTAAGCAAATATGAGCAAATAAATAATTTATTTTTATGTTTAAAACTGTGATATATTGCTATTGAACAAACAAGTGTATAAAGCAGTTTAAAACTTTAAATGATAACTTCATATGATTAAATATTACAGATGGTCTCAGCTAGAGAGACCAGAAAATTTTGCAAATTAACCCTTTGCATTCCAGATGTTTTTTAGTATGACATACCAGTAACCCCAAAGGATTTTAAGCAAATTTAAGAAAAAAAAATAGGCTATTTATAAAATTTTTATAAAAAAGAAAAAATTATAAGATGACAATAAATGACATACAACTAATAGAAATATGTTTTTTATTATCTTTTTATGACAATATGTCGTCGTAGCAGTACCTATGGAGTGCAAAGGGTTAAGAATCTCCTTAAATCAGAAATTACTTATACTTAAATTTTTAATGAATTGTAAGAAAATTAAAGTAATTCCAAAATTTTTAGAAATAAATAAGAAAAAATTTGAGCAAATATTAGAGAAAACATTAAATATAGCTGAAAATAAAATGTTATTAATAGTAATTAGACAAATAATAGAAGAAATTAGAAAAGGAAACTTATTTAGAATATTTTAAATTCAAGATTGTAATTCCCCAGACATCATTTAAATCAACTATTGGGTAGTTTATACTACCTAACAGAAAAAGAAATGCAAAAAATAAGTTAAACACATAATACTAAATAGTTTAAAAATGAAACAACGTAAGATATATATATATATAAATAAAAATAATAATAAACTTTACCTCTATATAATAAAATAGAGGTAAAGAATAAAAGTATAATAAATTAAAATAATAAACCAAAATTTATTAATTTATCTAAAATTTAATGGGATAAAAATAAACTCAAATATTGGAAAAAGGGACAAAATTTGTGTATCCTAAATTAATACCTAAATTAACAACATTGATACCACAGATAAAACAAACTATTCAAAAAATACCAATAATAAGTAAAGGATAAAGAATGTTTTAGGATATACCATAGTATATATAAAACAAGAAAAAAAATGAAAAACAAAATATATTAAATGAAACAAAGTTATCAAATATTTAAAAAAATAATCCTGAAATAAAAATTATACTAACAGAAAAAACAGAACAAATAGTAATAATAGATAAAGCAGAATATGATGAAAAAATAACTCAGTTATTACAAGATTTAAAATGTCAACCTATAGTAAAGAATCCAGTATCTAAAACTATTAAAAAATCAGTGGAGTTGAAAAATGACACCTACTTACTCCAAATTATAACTAAGGCATGCAGAACACCAGCATATCCTGACATCCCCACAAATGTTTGTAAAAATTAAAATGTATAAGGAAAACCACCCATTTAGACCACTAATAAATAAATGTAAAGCCCCAACTTATAATTTGGAAAGAGTTTGACTTTTTTAGTCCTTATTTCCCACCAACGCAATATATTTCAACATCATGTCATGATGCAATTAAAATTATACAGCAAACAAAAATCATGAGCACAACAAATATTCACTCCCTAGATGTTGTATCACTGCATCCAAATACAGCTGTTTTGGATGCAGCGATGTGGATGAAAGCAGAGTGGCTAAAAGTTGTCAGGCCCTCAACCCAACAGTACTTTAGTGTACATGGCTACTAACTGGTACCTGGCTACTAACTGGTTTGTTGTTGGTGGTCGACCATGGATTCAGACTGAGGGGGTCCCAGTGGGATCACCACTCTCTGACCTCATGGCCGACATTGTTATGTGACACATTGAAGAAACAACCTTAAAAAGAGTAAAAAAAATCCCATTATTATAATTATGTTACTTAGATGATACTTTAATTTTCTGGGATCATCCTATACATGAATTAGATAAACTAATAGATACATTTAATAGTATTATACCTACTATTAAATTTACACATGAATCAGAAATAAACGGAGAATTGCCGTATTTAGATATATTAATTAAACCCTTAAGCACTTAGTTTGTACTACTTCAGTGTATTGAAAACCTACATTTACTCCTAACTTAATACCACATGATTAACATCATCATCATCATCCTCAAGCAGCCATGGGCTACGGGAGGTCCAACCAGATCGCGCAGTTTAATTCTCCAAGCATATCTGTCCTGAGCTACATCTGCTGCATTCGGCCACTGTACACCAATTCTAACAAGGTCCTGTTTGACATTGTCTGCCCACCGCATCCTAGATCTCCCCCTCCTTCTGAGGCCTCTAGGCACACTGTTCATAACCCTATTCGTCAATCTATAATTATCCATACAGGCAACGTGGCCAAACCAGCGGAGTCTCTCTCTGCACAATATGCTGCTTAAAGGAGGTTGCGGACTCCTTTGCCTAACCTCATCATTAGTTACAAAGTTAAACCACCTAATACCCAAGATACTGCGTAAGCATCTAGAATCAAAAGCATCTAGTTTCCTGTTATCTTGTTTACACAGTGTCCAAGTTTCACTACCATAACTAACCCTAGAAAGAACCAAACTATTATATAGTCTAATTTTAGTCTTTAGGTGTATACACCTATTTCTCCACAATCCCCATAGATTCTTAAAAGTCCCGGCAGCAATACCTATTCGTCTGTTAATCTCATGCCGCACATCACCAGTATCTGTTACGTAGCTCCCAAGGTAATTAAACTGTGACATCTGCTCAAGACTGCAACCATTCAGATTAACTGAATCACAGCCTGCCTGACCAATTTTCATCACTTTAGTTTTCTCTCTGTTTATAACCACACCCTATCAATTATAAAAAATTGGCAATAAATGCATATTTTATATTGGCATATAGATACTCATCTAATAATGAAATATTAAAAAAAGAAATAAGATTAATATATAATATATAACAAGGTCAGCAGGATACATTGACAATTTTGTTAATAAAATTCGGAAAATGGCTAACTAAAAGATGCAACAAACTTCACAACTAACCTAGCACAATCATAAAGTACAATACAATAATATACACAGTTTCCCTTATAACCCAGGTATATCTAAAACCATGAAAAAGACAATACGTAAATATGAATTAAAAATTCCACACATGGTAACTAACACAATTGAAAATTTAATTATTAATGATAGAGATAAATGTATCCCAACAGGAGGGGTTTATAATATTGAGATACCCAACATCGAAAATAAATTGTGAGGAAAAAATCAATATATAGAAAAAACATACAGCACATATGAATAGCACTTAGAAAATCAACAGGATATAAAAAATAGAAAATCTAATACAGCGTTATCACAAACAATTCTTGAAAATCATTTTCAAATAGAGAATTTAACATATAAAGCTAATGCTACACCTTCACATAAATACCAATTGCAGTACATTGGAAAACATCATGATTAATTTACATAAAGATCACCTGTAACACCGAAATCCCACCCCTTCCAGTGGCGTGGAACCTTTTGCTGTGCAATCAGCACAATGAAAACCAAAACCACTGATAGAGGGAGATTCTTATTTAAAGCTGTAGCATCTGGAGGTGTACTGCCAGAAGAAGCCCTACTGATGTCACGGAGAAACATGTCGCCAAGTGGAGAGGATGGTCAGTCTTTTAAATTGCAATATTTACTTCTGTGAATTTTAACATTAAGTTAAAACTTAGTTCATTGAATATTTTTTTAAAGAAATTTTAATTGTAATTTGAGGCTTTTTGAGCAACTGAATTCTGCAATACAAATCATAAGGAATCCAATCAACACAACCAGTATTAGTTAGTGATAAATAACCATATGGACAGTGTCTACTTATTTAAAAACTTGGACTGGTATCCAGTATCCAAATATCAAGTGATAAACATCAATGCTACATATTAGCATTGGCTGCTACCAGTAAGAGAAGATCATTGGCAACCAAATTAAGATCCTTGACGCAGAACCCTTGCAAGAACATAAGGATAACAACATGACCGGCTGAGCAAGTATAAGAAGTTTCGAAGACACCTGAAATGGTAATATTTTCCACCTATTTACTTGGGAACTTTTTGTAAGGATTAAAAGTATCATTAAGTGATATTATACCATGGTGAAATACTCATGGCTTGACTATGTAAATAGTGAAATAGCTAAATGTAGAATCCAGTATCAGCTCAGGAGCTATTATTATTACAACATAATTGTGAATTAAATATTTTTTAAAACTTCAAAGTAAAACTGAAACTACAGAACCACTGATTACATGCCAATTGTTCTAAGCACTGAATTACAGAGTCTGCAAATTTTTCGCACTTTACAAATGGCTTGTATGGACTTTCTATATATTCATCTCATTTACTGAATAGATATCTCCATGAATCAAATTTATTGACTATATTTTTGAGAAAGTAATCCTTGGAGTCGCTAACAGATTTTTGATTACTTGCAAGAAATCAGC
Organism: Ryuthela nishihirai; assembly: GCA_038380435.1. Taxonomy (NCBI): domain Eukaryota; kingdom Metazoa; phylum Arthropoda; class Arachnida; order Araneae; family Heptathelidae; genus Ryuthela; species Ryuthela nishihirai. Next base: position 70,504,986 of record JAWZYU010000008.1, on the reverse strand, counting down.
TGATTAATTTTAGGTAATCTACAAGATCGCAATCAGATGTTAAAAGAAGCATATCAGGTTCAGCAGCAGGTTAGAGTTGAGCTTTAATATGTACTTCACATTGGAATGGTTGAAGTGTAACCTTTCATTGACATGTAATAAGTTATTTGTCTTTATGAGTGTTTAGAAACTTTTTTTTTTGGGCATTAAAAGAAAGTGCGGAAGAAAATATTTAGTTACATAAATGGCAGACATACACAATATATGAGGAAAAACAAATAGATAAATGGATTCAAGGCAGAAATAAAAGTAGTTACTTCTAGATTATAAAAGTTAGTTTTCAAGAAGCTGTAAAACTTTTTTACAGAATTAAATTACTTACAGACATACGTTTCCGGACATTGTTAAAATCTAGGATGCCCAATAGTTCAAATGTTTCTGGTTCTCCCATTACTTCTATTGTAATACTAGTAGGTGTACGGTACTGCAAAATATGAATACAAAAATAAAATGTAAAATTATAATGTTAATGAATAAAAATTAACAAGTTAGATGAAAAAAAATTATTAAGGCAGTAATAGTTAAAAACATTTTTGAACAGCATTTCAGCTAAATGAAAGCATTCAAATTTAACCCATATAGAGATTTTTATGGTTTTAATAACCAAATGACAAAAAACACATATTGGGTTTTAATTCTACTGCAAAAATTAGTGTTAAGCAATTGATTGACAATTTGTTTTCTGCAATAATCAGATTCCATTTATATTCATTAATATGCTATACTGATGTTCAAAAAATTGATCACACATAAAAATTTTAATTAACATTTTAATCATTTCTATGTTTTGCCTGAACTTGACAATAGCATGAGTGATAGTGCATACAGTTTAGAGAGCATGAATACTTTCATGGTTAAAAAGCTACTTATTAGATGGCAGAACCATAAAGTAGTGTTTTAAACTATTTCTTAACCTTGAAAGGGAGGGTTTATATTTTTGTTTGAGCTGTTAGTTTATATTTTTGTTTTTCATAGCTGACAAAGAAAAATAATGCAGTATATGATTTTTCAGTTTTTTTTAATCTTCCATTTTGCATTTAGTTTTGGATCAAAACTATGGATTGATACAGCGATGATAAAAAAATTTGTAGTTGTATGCAATCTGATGCTCTAAGGAGAAAATGGAAGAAACAAAATTTTAATGCAAATATTAATGCCAGACTGTGTGTGGTCCTATGCTTCAAAACATAAAATACACAACAGATATATTGGTATAGGACTCCATCAAAATTTACATTTTGATTCTTTTTATGATATATATCAGTTTATATTACAGTACAATTTTAAATTATGAATCTTTTCTTATAATGTTTTGCTAGAATATCAGAATTTGCTGTCTTTTTCAATGATAGCACAGAAAAAATTACACATTAAAAAAATTGCCCAAACTTTTTTTAATCATCAAAGAAGAACCAATTTTTTTATTGCATATTTAAAAACTACCTGCATTCATTTTGGAAAAGAAATTTGGAAAGAGACAAATCATTTAAAAAATAATCAAAATATCCTTTGTAAGTGAAACAAGTTCTGGTCTGATTCTCTACACAAATTCACATAAAACAACATCAAAAATGCAAATCCAGGAATTAGAAACAGCTCATCATGGGAATTACACTTAACATATAGTGCTCAAACTGCTGAATCCCAGATATTTATTATTCTGATTATGTAATGAACTATTTGAATGATTCTTTGAGGTGGATAACAGAAAGACTCCCTTTACTGAGAAACACTTTGAATTGGTATTCGACATCTCAACTGGGAAGAGCAATGGACCAATGTGTCCTTAAATTCAGTCTTGAAACAGATGTCATCTCACTATCATCAGAGAAAGGCAATTATGAAGGTGGCAGTTCGATGGTGTGATTAGACATTATTGTCAATATTTGTACAGACCTTGTTCTCAGGATGCTCTAATAGGTGTCAAGTATTGAGATATCCTTCATCTTTATGTTTGGACATTTACAGGAGAAACTGGTACGGACTTCCTTTTAAAGGAGATGATAATGCTTGCCCATACAAATTTCTGATGTAGACAATCCCCTCAAAGTGAGATCACAGCTTTTTAGGAATGGACAGCGCCAGAGTAGAAGATCTGAGAGGATGGCAGGACCTCAGCAGAAAAATGACATATGCATCCATGCTTTACCCAGGGCTTGAACCCAGGTCCCTTAGATCAGTAAACAAGCACGCTAACCACTCAGTCAGGCCAAGAAATGGATTTAAGGGATTGCCAAAGGGGGTCATACATATAAATGGCATGCTACAAACCTTTGTTCCCAATTTCAGCAGTACTGATCATCAAAGTTCTGATAAAGAGTTGAGTTGAGAGAAAAGAAGATTAGCAGGTAAATACTATTCATGCTGACAGCATGAAAGAAATTTTTTTTATCAACATTGAAGCATACAGTTGATAAAATAAAGGTATGATATTAGGTAATTGGATTGCATGAGATTGAAATAATTAATATATTTTGCCTTAATATAGTATACCTCAAGTACTATATCAGGGCAAAATACTAGCTGCAGTGGGTATATGATTATGATATACTGACCGTTTCACTAAAGTTACTTATTGTAATGATCCTTATGCTATTGCAAAAGATTGCTATGAATGGTTTCCAGAAACTTGTAATTTCCTTTGACTATTTCTATGTCTCTACAATAGTGTTTAAAATTATATTAATGCTATTGTGACAAAAATTTGATATTAAATAAAATAATGATACCCTAAATACAAATCCAAAGTTACGAGCTGCAGATGTTAAGGCAGATTCATCAGGAGACTGAGCTTGGTATTCCAGACGTCCTATACAAAAGAATAACAAAATGGATATTTTTATTAGTCAAAAAATTTAATTACATATTCAAATAAAATGTTCTATAACATAGGTTCTCAAACTATTGTAACGCTCCAAAGAAATGAAATACTTTTAAAGTTTGGACCCTTTGTCTGATCCATTATTTTTATGCTCCGGATAGCTGAGTTGGGTGCCAGGCAATAATTAACAAATTGTCAAAAAATTAAAGTTTAATAAGGGTTTGAAATACCAGTGAGCGTTAATGAGTAAGAATTCAAAAATATTAAATGATTGCCAAAATTTTATGTTAATACTAATCAAAACAAACTAACATTGCTCAAGAGAAAAAAATTAGTAAAGATTCAAAAGATTTAAATAACAATTTATTCCCAAAAAGCACTCATCAAAACTTCAATAAAGAAGATACTACATCATTTCTTACTACAAACATCTTCAACAAACTCCAAACTAAAACTGATCTCTAAACTGTGCTGTGCTCTACTACTCTCTCTACTATCTTCTGTGCTACTGTGACAACATGTCACCAGGTTATAACAAGAGGTACAAAGCCCGCATGTGTCATGTTGAACGCTGGGAAAGACGTTTACATAAATCGACGAGCGACGCAAGCTATGATGCAAGAGTGGGTATGTCCTTGTGCACGCGCTTTAGCAGGTGACAGTCGGAAGTTCGGAGTTGCGCATGTGCAACTCCTAACTCTTGGAAATGAGTGCTGTGATGCCAAAAAGGAAATAAAAATCCCCAAAATGATAAATATAACGTAAATTACACAAAACTGGTTAAGGTAAAGTAAAAGTAAATGGGGGGGAGGGGCATCACACTATAAATTTGATTACTAGTAATTTTTCATTTGAAAATACAAGTACCAAAGTATTCATATGCATATTGAGAGTTTCAGTTACAAGGCATTTTTAAACTCCTTATTCATTTTAATACACTCCAAATAGGCAAAAAAAGTATTTTAAATTTAAAGGAGCCTGCTTATTTTCACATAAACTTCCAACATCCAGAGGAATACATATTATTTGTCCTTTTTTTTTGTATCCTAAAAATTTGCTGCATACTTAGTTGAGAACCTTTTCTCTATAATAAAGATTCATAGCAAATAATTATAATAACTGTAATTTTACCATAAAAGATAGGGGCGGGGGTGGCTCAGTCGGTAGCGCGCCAGGCTTGTAATCTGTAGTTCCCAGGTTCGAGTCCCAGCTAGGTCAGCGTTGAGATTTATCTCCGCAAAATTACGTCCATGGTCAGTAGGGGACACCGATGGGCTTGGAAAGGCCGTCGTCCATCGGATGGGACGTTAAGCCGTGGCCCCGTGTGCGGGAGAGCCATACCATGTGCACGTTAAAGAACAAACTGGATGGCCTTGACGGGAGACTACCATCTGTCTCCCAACAGCTGTTCCAGTGGGTCCCCTCCCCCAACCTTCTCTGAGCCTTCGGGGTCCATGTGACCTGGCCATCTAGCCCATGGTGTGCAAAAAAGTGCCACTCAGAGGTAACCCAACCCAACCATAAAAGATTACTGCATGCATAATAAGATATTTAGTAAATATAGACTGCAGTATAGCCAAAGTTTTAATATAGTAAGTTTTAACAAAGTTTAAATAAGTAAAATAATTATAACTCTCCTTATGCTTTCTCATTTTTAATAATTTTCAACTTTACAAGGTTCAGAAGATAGATATCTGTAAAGCCCAAAAATTCAACAAATATTTTTAGGACTTGTAAATTATGCTTCTAACAATCAAAATTAGTTTTCAGTTGTTCATTTCTATCTATCTTTCTACTGTGTTCCACTTGCTCTTTGCTTTGAGGACCTCACACCACCTACTAACAAAGAGGAGGATATTTTAAGAGATGAGCACAGTTGCTTGAACGTCTCAGAAATATTTATGTATGAATGGGCTTCATTTCCTTGCATGTCTAAGAGAGATTAATGTAAGCCAAAGGGTTAAACAGAGAAATCTTTCATTATCTTTTTTCACTGCTTTTGCAAAGCTCTTTGTCAAACAAAGTTTGATATGCAGCAGTGTCAAATATATCTTTTGTGATCCACTAGTTGCTGGTTTAAAGTTGAGAGACAGATGGTTTTGTCCTGGACTACCTTTAATGATATAATGATGTCCTTTGTTAGATTATCCCACTCACAAAGGAAACTGCAGTACTTCAAAAACTACTATTTATTGGTGGATTTAGAATTTCAAATAAGTTTGGGTTGTTTTACCTCTGAGTGATTCTTTTTTTTTGCACACAACAGGCTAAATGGCCAGGTCACAAGGACCCGAAGGCTCAGAGAAGGTTGAGGAAGAGAATCCACTGGAACAACTGCTGAGAGACAGATAGTAACCTCCTGTCAAGGCCATCCAGCATGTTCTTTAAAGTGCACTGGGTATGGCTCTCCTGCACATGGGGCCACAGCTTAACATCCATCTGATGGATGCTGGCCATTCCAAGCCCATTGGTGTCCCCTACTGACTACGAGCAGGCCGGGGAGTTTTGCGGAGAAAAATCTCAATCTTGGCCCAGCTGGGACTTGAACCTGGAAACTGCAGATTATGAGCCTATGCACTACTGACTGAGCCCTAAAATAGGGTGAATATCTGTAATCTACCATGGCTATCAATCAATATCAAGAAACCAATGGCTGCTTCCCCCAGAGAATTACCTAAAAAACTTGTTCTTATTAAAAACAGATTACGTTTTCCTTTTCTTAAAAATAGTGAGTGATAAAAATTTGTGAGGTTATTTTTGCAATCAGCATAAAACAACCTATACAGATAATATCTCATCAGAGAAACAAAATTACTGTTGAGTAGTGTATTTGTGGAGGAAGCATAACTATTGCAATAAGACTAAAAAAGAAATCAGAATATATTTGTTACATAATATATAATAAAATTAATCATGTTTATGGTTGGTTTGTAACAGTTAGTATCCCTGAATACAAAAAACTGAAAATAAAGATTTCTATGTATTGTTGAGTAGCACATAAAACAATTAAAAAATAATAGGTCAAGAAATATGCATAATACTTAGGGAATAAAAATATAAAACAATTCAGAAATATTACCTTCTTTTTCTTCACACATAACAGTATGACAAAGGGCTAAAATTCGAAAAAATTCATGAACATGTTGGTCCCCATTTCTGACTTGTTCAAGAAGATTTTTATCATAAAACTTAAAGCTAGGCTCATATACAGGGTTTAAGGAAAAGTCAACAGCTTTTGTTTCCTGAAAAAAGAAAATTTACAAATTTTTGGAACAAAGTTGTACAGAATAAACACACAAAGCAGAATTTCAACAGGCTAACATTTAACTGGATCATCTCTATTAAATCCTAATAATATTAAAAATTGAAACATTTATCATAGTACATTTGTAGAACATTTCTATCCCACATCAGTAATCAGCCAAAAGTGCAAAGATTCTGATGTAATTCTGACACTATTTCCATATAGTTCCAAAAAGCTGTCCACCAGTGAATATCCCTCCCTTACTCTGTACTCTAATGATCATTATTACCTGTTAGGAAATTATTTATGACTATGGTATAACATTTAACATGGTATAACATTTAACATTTATTACAATGCATATTAAGCATTTTATGTTGGTACTACAAGAACTATTAGATGCAAAGTAATCACAACTCACTTCACTTATCTCCAGTGGTTCTCTTGTTATTTCATCTATAACTTCTCCATATGTTCTACCATTTATAGAGCATTTGTTAAATGTCATGATATTCTGTGTAAGAGTGCCTGTTTTGTCTGAAAAAATATATTCTATTTGACCAAGCTCCTCATTTAGTGTTGTTGTTCTTGCTCGGGCTGGTGCATCTTTTGGTGAATAATACATTTTCTCATCCCAATTAATCCAAAGACTGTGATAAAATCTGATAACTTCAACACTGAAAAGAAATATGTGATGAATATATAATAAGAGAAAAACAAATTAGATTACGAAAGAAATTAAAATTAAAATCTAGGGATTAAAACTACATGTATACAAAACCTGATATAAAGATTACAAATATTCATCCTGATTACCGCCATAGTTCATACCTATCTCATCAACAAAAATATAATAAACATACAAGAATAAGATAAGCCATTCAAAAAATTTATTAGAAAAATCTTACTCTTTTTATATTTTTGATATTGAATGGCTATGAGTAATTCATGTACACTGGGTTAAAATATTACATCATTTTTGACCATCAGGTGCAGATTTTTGACAAAATGTCATTCTCCTTTTTATGTTTTGAATAAAATACATATTTTGTAAAGATTTAGACAAGGATGGTGATTGCTTTAACTACCCTTGCAATCAATTTCCAAGTTTACCTGATTGAAAACATATATAAGACATTTTCATTGGGCCACAGTGAAAGAGATTAACTTTAAATGAAAAACTGAAAGAATGATAACCACTGTTGAAAAAAAGCACGGACTGTTTTGAAAAATATTTTTCTGAACTTCTTAGAGAGCAAGAAAGATATCAATTATGAAGGTATTTTTGAAAATATGCTCAATAAATTTCAAAAATTAGGATGAAGATGAACTTGAAGGTTTATTTCTTGTACTCCCATGACTATTACACAGAAAATCTGATTCCATATGCAAGGAACAAGGTGAGTGATTCCACAAAGATGTAATGGAAATGATGAAAAGAAGATACTAGATAAGGTGGAACATTATGATGACATTCTGCAAGTCTTTAAAAAGAGTGATGCATTTAGAAAAGAAAAATAAAATGTTCATTTGAGATAAAAAAAAAACTAAAATTTATTCCAGGAAATCTGGTGAATCTATATAAATGTTCAATGTTGTATTAATCATGTTCTAATTTTTTCACTTTGAATTTTGTCCATTTATTTGGATAAATTGTATAAAATGTGATTTCTTTTTTACAATTTGAATCTTTATGGAAAATACTTCTGTGAGACAGACATATGGATGCAAATTTTAAAATCAGAATAGCAAACTTATGAAAAGTAAAATATTCAAATAGAAACCTCATTCTACAGGCAAGTCAGTCACACAACACAGCATTTAGATGTCTGATAGTATGTTACAATGTTGGAACTTTTCCTGTTAGCAACAGTTGGCACATCTGTATATCTTTGATGACTTGCAGCCACAAATAGTAGCATCATGTATTCTATCCAACATCAGCAGTGTTTTGCCTGCAGCTGAAAGAACATGACATTTTCCTGAGGCACAGCAGGTGTTCATAAAATTGAACATTATTTTGCAACTGTGTTATATACACAGGTGCAAGAAGCATTTCAGGGGAGATAACCTGATGCCTGTCCCTCATAAGGCAATGATTTCAAGATTTTGACCATTTTTATGAGGTTGGAAGGTTAAGTGACAAGAAAAGGAGTTGGCAGCCATCAATATTAACCCAAGAAAAATTGGATGATATGTGAACAATCGCCAAGTGAAAAACTTGCACTGCATCCACGAGTAACTTATTAAAGTATGCATAGGGTTGCAAACACATTACACCAGCAGCCATGCTGTATTCATGTGATCCCAGTCTGAGGGAGCCAGATAAAGCAAAACTCACAATATTGCAGGTGGCTTTAGGCATTTGTCCAGAAAAATGGAATGGACTTGCTCAAAACAGTTTTCTTCAGTGATGAAGAATAGTCCCACTTCATTGGGCATGTAAACATCCAGAACATTAGGATTTGGTTCAGTGGAAAACCACATTTGCACACTGAAAATTTCTACATATAGTGAACTCTCTCTTGATACTTGAAACCACTTTCTTTGAGGCAACAGTTGATGGTACTGTATATGATGCCATCCCAAAGTTCATTTCACTCCTTGAATGTTATTTCTGGTTTCAGCAAGATGGTGGCATGTGCCATACATCTAGTTAAACACTGACCTTCATGCAGAAATTATTTTGTGATTATCTAAATTCTAAACTGTGACCCTTAAGATCTTTGGACTTTTAGTCCCTGATTTCTTTCTCTGGGGATGTCTTAAAGGAATGGTCTGCAGACCAAACCTACACAGATTGGAGAAACTTAAGACCAATATCGAAGTTGCCATTGCAATAGTGTGCAATGTCAGCAAACACGGCAAGAGTACATGTTTGTATTCATGAAGAGTGTTCAATTTCAACATCTGTGGTGACCATGTAACCATTAAGTATATTGTTCTTTACAATATTGTCATCTGCATTTTATGACTTTTAAATCACCCCTGTATATTTACAAATCATTCCTGAAATTTGATTATATTCAAAGACTTTCCTACAGTTGCTAGTAAGAATAAACATAAAATTGCTTTAAACTGAGTGTAAGTCTCAATCATTAAAAAATTAATCTCTCCACATTCATTTCACAGGTTTGCTTGTCTATGCATCAAACTGTTTGGTTAGATCAAATACATAAACGCAATTCTAGTAACAATTTCTAAACACAAAAAAACTGAAATTCTATATTTGTTTTATCTGTTATTGGAAGTTTTAAACCTAGACTATTTAGAGGCAACTAATCAATTGTACAGCTTCTACAATTTTTCTGTAGAAATATTCAAAAGAACCATGGTTTCTTGAAATGGGCAATTTACAAAATATGTCCTGTCCTTTAAAGCACTATATAAATTCAGTTACTACCTATTGATCAGGGTGGGAGTGACTCGGTAGTGCATCAGATTCGTAATCTATAGTTCCTAGGTTCAAGTCTCAGCTGGGTCAGCATTGATATTTATCTTTGCAAAACTCCCCACTCTGCCCACAGTCAGTAGGGGACAATGATGGGCTTGGAAAGGCCACCGTCCTTTGGATGGGATGTTAAGCTGTGGCTCTGTGTGGGGAGAGCCATACCCTGCACATGTTAAAGAACACGCTGGATGGCTTTGATGGGAGGTTACCATCTGTCTCCCAACAGCCGTTCCAGTGGGTCCCCTCCCCCAACCGTCTCCGAGTCTTCAGGTCCCTTGTGACCTGGCCAATTTAGCCAATTGGTGTGCAAAAAAGTGCCGCTCAGAGGTAAAACAACCCAACATTGCCTACTGATAATGTGAACAACAATGTTGATGGTATGGAAATAAGAGATAAACTAGCTATATTATCACTTGTAGTAGTAGAAAATTACATAAGTGCTTTGCTGCAAAAACAAAATATAATTTTGTACTAAATGTTGAGTTGCACTGCAAATACTTCTGAGTATTCATTTCTGTTGTATCATGGGATGGAAGCTGTTTTAATCAGACACTAAAAAAAAACCAGAAGAATAATATATTACCTCTGATGAAATTGGGATGCTCATTTTCAAAGGAAGTAAATTTTTCCATTTTACAAATTTTGTACCATTTAACAATAGTAATTTGCCCTAATGGATGACTGGGAAATGTAAATTGTAATATTAGTCCTTAACTATGCAAAAAGAAGTTCTCATTTATCCCTTAAAATGGAAAAGCTGCATTTTCTCATCCCTTGGGTTAAGGAGCAAATCAAACTAAAATTCTCAATATACCAAGAAAGACTGGCTGGATTTGGGGTAATTTAAAATGAAACTATAATTAACAAGAACTTAAATATGACTTCACTAGCATAAATACTTGAAAAAACATCTTTTAATGAATTATATATAACTTTCAAGCATATATAAAATAATTTATTTTAAAACAATATTGTAAATTTAAAAATCTGTTACTAACTTTTAAAAATAAAAAGCAACTAGTAAAATTTTAATCAATAGTAATTTAATTAAAATGCATAAAATATATATTGCAGTAGTAAGATAGATGAGGTTAAGGGTAAGACAGTGGTCTTCAACATTTTTTGATTCCCCACCCACTTCTATTTTATTTTGCCATCCACTTCCCACATTAACACTTTGAGGACTGGTAAAATTTGTCAAAAGTCACAAATTTCAATTTTTTCCAGTAGCTTTCCATTGTTTATGAAGGCAAATACCTTATTCTGGCCATAAGCATGATGGTTACAGAAATAAGTTGATTCACGTATCCAGGATGTAATGTGTTAATATTAGAATAGCATTCTTTAATGCACACCAAAAATGCTAAAATGCCTACATTGAAGACCACTGGCTTAGACAAATCCTGTATTAAACTATATCACATCACACTATCCAATAAACTGCAGTTCTCTTAATAAGCTATTTGGGCATCTGTTCTTGACCAACATATTCTACAATTAGAATTTCAAATTTCTAGCATAAATATATCATTTGCAACATTATTTGTGTTTCATATTTTCTACAATTAGTGCCTTCTAGTGATGTAAATTAAAGTCTTTTGGAGCATTTGAAAAATTAATCATAATATTTTGTTAGTACTTATTTAATTCAAAAGAATTTTTCATTACTCTTTTAAAACAAAAAGTATCAATTTCCCACCCTCTCCTGGGGGTGGAGGAACAAATTGTTGCTGTCAGTGTAAACCAATTGACCATCACACTCCATCAACACAATATTAAATTTCTAGACCAAATAAATCATTGTAATATTTGTTTAAAATTTGAAAATTTTCAACTTTTCCATATTAGAGGACACAATTAAAACTTATGGAAATGTGAAAAGTGTAAATCGTAATATTTCATCAATACCTATCCTATCTAAAAATAATTTTTAATTTATCTCTAAAAACAAAAAAAGTTGTTTTCCAACCCTCCTGGGGTAATGGGAAAAATTGTTGTCAGGACAAATTTCATGACCTTCACATTTCACTGCCAAAATTTCAAATATCTAATGTAATAACATTGCTTAAAAATTCATTTCAAATTCTGAACTAATTTCTAGCATTAGAGGTTACTATTAGAGTTTTTGAGAGATTCAAAAAAATGCAAATCCTAAATTTCATCAACACATATCAAATCCCAAAATATTTTTAATTCATCTCAAAAAATGGGTTGAATTGTTTTACCTCTGAGCAGCACTTTTCTGCACACAATGGGCTAAGGCTACGTCACAAGGACCCCAAAGGCTCAGAGAAGGTTGGGGGAGGGAACCATGGAACAGCTGTTGGGGGACAGCTGTTGGGGGAAATATCTAATGTAAGTTGATATGCTGAGGGTTTTTCTGGATTTTAGAAAAGTTAGATTTATATGTCACATGTCTCTAGACACACATAGTAATAGTGGCCCTTTTTGCAGTGAATAAAAAAACTTATAAAAAACAACTTACTTTCACGTGTAATAATGGAAATAAATGTAACTGAAATGGAAGTAGCACTTTAAATGATAAATGATGCAATTATGTTACAAAACACTGTGATGGTACAGTCGCTCAAAAAAGTATCCCAACACCACGGTTGATTACAGAATTCAGAAAAAAATATCTGGCAACGATTTTTTTTAGAAATTAGTGATCTGGCAACCTTCGTGTCACGCACAAAGGTTGCCAGATCACTAATTTCTAAAAAAATCGTTGCCAGATATTTTTTTCTGAATTCTGTAATCAACTGTGGTGTTCGGATACTTTTCTGAGCGACTGTACACCAATTCACTTTTACTTTTCCTTAACCAATTTCACTTTATTTATGTTAATTTATTATTTTGGGGATTATCTTCAGTTGGATTTAAAACATTTTCCTCTTCTGATCCGATCTGCTAAAGGAGTTGCGCATGAGCAACTCTGACTACTGATTGACAGCCTCTAATGCACGCATAACGACACTCCCCCTCTTGCATCATAGCCAGAGCGTGATCTTAAGTTTATGCAAATGTTTTTCCCAGCGTGCAACACACGTGTCAGTTGCACGCTGAATGTATACTAAGTGACGTTAGGTCACAGAGTCATTAGATAGTCAGTAAGAGGAAGGAAGTTAGTAGAAATGTGAGCTTTTCAGTTGCTCAGACTTTTGTATTCATCAGTTTACATGGCGAGTCTTGAATTTTTTGGAAATAAACTTTGTTATATGAAATATTTTGACTTTGCTATTTTTTCTCTTGAACAACAATAATTAATTTTTTTATAAGATTAACTTTAATAATTGGACAATCTTTTGATTTCTTACTCAATAAGTAATGCCCATATACTTAGTGAACCCTCATTTAACTTTATTTGGCAAGTTAATATTCCTGGCACCTGATGCTACTTGGAAGTTTAGTTAAATTTGGATCAGTCAAAATGTACAAAGAGAACAAATTTAACAATATTTTGGAGCATTACAGAGCCATTAAAGAAAGTGGTGCACCAAACACAGGGACTTAATATATATATGTATAACTTGTATGTTATTTAACATGATTGTCACATTAACAAATTTTTGAGCTCATTAGTCATATATACTAATCATAGATTTAACAGCAGCTTAAGCTGAAATTTTTGTGGAGCAAGAAGCTCAACTTTTGTAGTAGTCAAAAGTACTGAAGTTTCAGTGCAGTTATTACTGATAGTTAAGATCTTTATTGTATTTATGTATAGATTAGAAGTGTCCGGACACATACACACACACACACGATAGATAATCTTTTTGATAAGCAAATTTATTGCAAAATTAGTATAGCTTTAGTACTGTTTTGTTGTATAGCAGTGCTTTTGTGCACTGCTCAAGATAAAAAAGAATCAAAATTTCATAAAACTCAAAATTTTAGCAGATTGCCACACATATCTACTAGTAATATGGCGGATTCTGTTATTATGACTCCAGATTTAGAAAAAGTAAGATAGGTTGCAGGATGTGATGAGTGAAGCAGAGATGTTAATGGATCTGCTTAAAGATCCTCAGGAGAAAAGGAGAATGACAACAACACCTAAATTTGCTGACAATGCTACATCAGCTCACAAACATAAAAACTTTGAACATAAAGTTCCATTTTTTGTTCTGTCAGAAGCAAGTGATAGAACAGAACATTATTAACAGTCTCAACGATGAGTTGCCAATTCATTTATCTACTGTAGTCTTATGTTAATTGGCCTTTACCTGAGATAAGTTTTGATGGTTGAAACGTCCATCATTGTGGACATTTGTCAAGTACACGGAAGAGCATTTCTGTTCACATGAAGTGCCCAGCAACAAAAAGGTGGTTTTTGCAATATCTTCTTTAACTGGATGTGCTAAGCAATGGTGGAATAACATAGGATGTTGTCATGGAATAAAATTTTGGGAAGACTTTAAAAGTGAACTTTTGGAAATTTATCCACCTTATGATGATTTTACACATCTAGCTACAGAACTTTTTTCATGCAGACAAAGAGAAGGAGATGATATCAAAAAATTCATCTGGGGTACAGTAGAATTATATCGGCTGTACGATGCTAATGGCACCAAAATTGACATAATAAGCAGCATTATGTCCCAGTTACTTTTGCCTTAAGAGAATTTTTAGAAGTTAGACATGTAGCTTCAATTTCAACTTTAGCCAAATTGGCTCAGCAATACACCACAAGAAGAGAATCTGCAAAAACGGCATTAAATCAACAACTGATGTAATCTTCACCAAAGCAGTACTATTGGGTTTGAGTCTTGCAAAATGACTCCTGCACACAATTCTTCATTCCTTTAAAATTTCTGTTTCAACACTTTTCTATCAACTTGCTTTGTATCATCAATTTGTTTCTTTAAATTCAGCATTAAATCATTCAAAAATGGCAATAAATATTTAATCAAAAATAAGCCAAGAAGTTACATGGTCATGACAGTTTGTGCCGAACGCACCTACAATGATGCAGAAAGAATAAAGCAGAGATTATGTTCAAGCTTCAAACGATGAAATTAGATCAAAAAACTTTTGTTACGAATAATGTTAGTATTAATTATAATAATGATCAAAAACTTTTGCTTCGAATTTTTATAGGAAAATAAGCCAAGCATCCCAGAAATTGTTCACCTGAGAAAGTTTTAGATAAAATTAATGAAGGTTGTGAATTGAAATTGCAGCTGTAGTCCAGTGGACTTTCTAATTTACCTTGTAGTCTAGAGCAGAATGTTGAGGAAAAAACTGTAAAATGTCCTATCAGTTTAATTAATGTGAATTTAGAGAAACAAATTGATGATGCAAAGCAAGTCAATAGTGAGAAAAGTATTGAAACAGAAGTTTTAAAGGAAAATAATACTAATAAAGAATTTTTAGATGAAAATATGCCATGAATTCCAGAAATTGTTTTGAGTTTAAATAATCATGATGAACTGGTTTTAAGAAATTTTCTACTGTTGAAGCATCATTTAGAAGCAGGCAGCAATAAACCTGGGAAGCACAAAGCCAAGCACATAGTGAGATGTCAACAAGACGATGACCTGCAGAGCAACAACTGGCAAATAGAATATATGATGTCACTACTGAGATCTTCAGTAACATAGAATATATGATGTCACTACTGAGATCTTCACACGGGAATGAAGTTTCTGGGAAAATGAATGGATGATGATTTATCACTACGGAGTGCCAACAATGAAAATTTAAGTATATTATTAATTAATTATGATGTTTCATTTCTTTTCTCTGGAAGAGATGAAGATGATTGAAAATTATTTGTTGTTGTTCATACTTAGAAATTTTGAAATGTTTTAATTTCATGTTAAAACTTTTTCATGTTAGAACATTATTTGTAGCAAAAGTTTCGATATTTTTGAAAAGTGAATATTATTCATAGTTTATAGCTTGAGTTTATAATATGTAGTGATTAAATTTTTTTTATGTATTCTGGTCCATCTGAAGTTTTAGTTGAACCATAAAGAGTTATATATTGTATTAACGTGATTTCAAATGTAATTATGAATTGTACATTTTTTTTGTTTCAGCTGACTGACAGCTGAATTGAGTGTTGTAAGTTAAAATTTTGGAATTATATAATGTTTATGGATGTGAATGATGAGAATGAAAGAGAATTTAGTATACAGTTTTTATAAGTCATATATTGAAGTATATAAATTGTATTTGAAGTGAATTTTTTGTATTTAAATTGATTCTTATTGTAAAACTTGGATGGAATTGGATGAAATGTTAGCATCGTATATGATAAATTATTGATACAGCTTTTATTTACTCATAGATATGATGTATATGCATTTAAATCTGTTTGATGTCATCAGTGATATTGATGTGTGAATGATGCATAATTATTGGGATGACATTGGCTGCATTTGTTTGCATATATATGAGTTGACCATGATGTCTTGAATTTTTTTTACCTTCTTTGAGCGGTCCCCAACAGCAAAGCCTAGTTTGACTGAGACAGTCACTAGCAAAACTCCTTTTGGAGGGAGATGTAAAGCTTGATGAGGGGAGATAATTAATGTTATTTCTATTTCAGCTAGCTTGTAATTTATTGTGTTTATGTGAAGTTTTAGCAAATGATTACACTCCCACTTATTTGCAAAATGAAATTATTAGTTTTGCATACTTGATTGTAATTAGGAGGATTTAACAGAATGCCAATAACCATTTTTTTATGTATGGCAGGTACAAAAGAGGATTAGATTTGGTGTATTTGACTGTTATTAGGGGAATAAGTAGATACTATGTGCCCCACTTCATGCATCTGTATTTATATTCTGTGAAAGAGCAAAATTGCTGCATTTTTTTCATCTTTTTCTTTAACCTTTTTAGAAGTTAAGCAGGAGAGGAGTTAGATTAACACATTTTGTAATGGTTATAGTATTGCAACTTTTGGAATTGTATCAGAATGTGATACTAGTTAGACCGATTAATACTAGTATGCAGTTAACTGCCACAGCCATTGGTATGTATTTACATTAGGAAGCTTGACACTGATAGAAGATTCCCCACCCTGCCCACGGTCAGTAGGGGACACCGATGGGCTTGAAAAGGCTGCCGTCCGTCGGATGGGACTTAAGCCGTGGCCCCGTGTGCGGGAGAGCCATACCCTGTGCACATTAAAGAACACGCTGGATGGCCTTGACGGGAGGCTACCATCTGTCTCCCAACAGCTGTTCCAGTGGGTCCCCTCCCCCAAACTTCTCTGAGCCTTCGGAGTCCACATGACCTGGCCATTTAGCCCATGGTGTGCAAAAAAGTGCCGCTCAGAAGTAAAACAACCCAACCCAACACTGATAGAAGGAATGGGAGGAGGTACCTTTGGTTGTGATGGAAAATTGTGTCGAAATGAGAATAGATTGTCTTATCAAATTTGTGTATGCATACTCATTACTTTATTTATGTTCAGCGATGTGTAAATGACATAGAAAGTGTCCTTTTATTCAAAATTGCTCATCAAAATCTGTTAGGTACAATTTTAACTCCCTTGCGCAACTACAACTTTTGATTGACAGCTGCAAATGCATGCATAAGGACACACCTACTCTTGCATCATAGCTAGTGGGTGATCTTAAGTTTATGTAAATGTTTTCCCAGTGACACACACGTCAGTTGCACACTGCATGCATACTAAGTGATGTTAGATCACGGAGTCAGTAGATAGTCAGTAATGAGAAAATGTTAGTAAGAGGAAGGAAGTTAGTAGAAATGTGAGCTTTTTAGTTGCTCAGACTTTTGTATTCATCAGTTTATATGGCAAGTCTCGAATTTTTTGGAAATAAACTTTGTTTGTTATACGAAATATTTTGAGTTTGCTATTTTTTCTCTTGGACAACAATTAATTTTTTTTATTAAGATTTAACTTTAATAATTGGAGAATCTTTTGACTTCTTACTCAATAAGTAATGCCCATATACTTAGCAAACCCTCATTTAACTTTATTTGGCAACTTAATATTCCTGGTGCCTGATGCTACCTGAAAGTTTAGTGAAATTTGGATCAGCCAAAAGGTTCCAAAGAGAAGAAGTTTAACAATCTTTTGGAACATTACAACACTATATTTATTATCATTTAAAACACTATGTATATAAATACATTCAGGCTCAGTTAGTAGTGTGTCAAGCTCAAAATCTATAGTCCCCAGGTTCAAGTCCCACCTAAGCCAGCATTGAGATTTATCTGTTCACTGCCAGATCCTCACCCTGCTCTCAGTCAGAAAGGGGAGACCGATGGGCTTGGAAAGACTGTCACTCATCAGATGGGATGTAAAGCCACAGTCTCCTTATGCAGGAAATTGTTCTCCTGTGCACATTAAAGAACACAAGGATAGCTTTGATGAGAAAAGGCTACCATGTCTCCTACCTGCTATCCAGTGGATTCCTTACCCAACCTTCCCTGAGCCATTGTGACCTGGTTCTGATCAGTTAGCCCATTGCAAGCAAAAAAAGTGCCATGCAGATGTAAAACAAACTAAGCATATATTGTTGAATGATTTTCTTATTTCCCTTAAGATTACTCTTTTGATAATTCTGATCATTAAGTAATGTATTTGGAGCAAACATTTTAAGATATTTTATAAGAGGCTTATAAAATTAGGATGTCATATTTTGAACATCACAGTTATGATTTCAATGCTATGCACATTAGAAATACTCTAGTCCAGCAGAAAAAATAATTTCTTTCCTCATGGTTCCCTTAACAATGTAATTCCACTACTTTTTGCTCTAATATTTATGAGATATGAATAGCTTACTTTAGAAATACCCTGTACATCAAAATAAATTTCAAATTAAAAAATAGTTCTACATACCTCACATATAAGGAAATTGGTACTACTGTATTTAGAACTATAGCATAAGAAAAAAAAACTAGAAGGGCAATGACAGTTGCTCCACTAGTAGGGTTGTCTGTAGGCACTGCTCGATCCCATGGGAGGTAGCTACGGAAATGCTGGCCTGTAACTGTTTCCCACACACCACAGGCAATTGTACAAAAGAGGCACATACTGAACAGGAAGAATACAATCTGGTGAAAATAAAAATTAGTTTCTTTACACAATTTAATAAACTGCCATGTTAAATTTCACTTCCTATCCAATACAACATACACAATATTCAGTACAATAAAAATGTTAAGAATTTACATTTTTTGTTAACTATTTAACACAAAAGTGTTAAATTGTGTGGGGCAATCTCATCTTGATATAATACCAGAAATATAATTTTTTTTAACTTTTGATTAGGTTGATAATAGCAATTCATAGTTCAAAAGTCAGAAGTTTTCAATGATATCAAAACCACACCAAAGGAGCAGAGTCAACATCATAGATATTTTGATACTTTTTCATTTTAGTAATTTTTTAATATTTTTACTCTTAACATATTTTGGAATATATTTCATTCTTCAGTTTTTGTGAAGTCCCATCCTCTTTTTTTACTTTACTGATAGGCATTAAATATTGAGTATTATAACTGTTTCCTGCTAATGATCAGAATGGACCGATTTTTGTCAGTTATACTGTTAATGATATTACAACAAATGGAAATCTTCTGATCTTCTAACAAGACATGAACTG
Organism: Ryuthela nishihirai; assembly: GCA_038380435.1. Classification (NCBI taxonomy): domain Eukaryota; kingdom Metazoa; phylum Arthropoda; class Arachnida; order Araneae; family Heptathelidae; genus Ryuthela; species Ryuthela nishihirai. The sequence continues at coordinate 70,485,836 of JAWZYU010000008.1, read as the reverse complement.
CTATTATTAGCATACTATAAAGTAAAAAGAATATATTTTTAGTCATTCCCATCATAATCTACACTTGTTACTGATTTTGGAATTACTTGATTTTTGGAAAATCTGAATGCATTTTGATTGGAAAGTTCAGCCATATGAAACAAATGAATGGTTATAAAGCATTAATACATCAATTGTGATTTTTCTGTTAGGTTTCCGGGTAAATTGTTTATATTTGACTTCAAAAATTAATAATTTAAAGTTAACATATGTTTATACCAAAAAGGTAGAGCATTAATTTTTACATATAACAGACCTATTTTTATTTGTAGGATATAAAGCTTAAGCATATGAGTTGTTGTGTTGTTTTACCTCTGAGCGGCACTTTTTTGCACACCATGGGCTAAATGGCCAGGTCACATGGACCCCGAAGGCTCAGAGAAGGTTGGTGAAGGGTTTGGATTGTTTTTACCTCTGAGCGGCACTTTTTTGCACACCATGGGCTAAATGGCCAGGCACAAGGACCCCGAAGGCTCAGAGAAGGTTGGGGGAGGGGACCCACTGGAACAGCTGTTGAGAGACAGATGGTAGCCTCCCGTCAAGGCCATCCAGCGTGTTCTTTAATGTGCACAGGGTATGGCTCCCCCGCACACGGGGCCACGGCTTTATGTCCCATCCGACGGACGGCGGCCTTTCCAAGCCCATCGGTGTCCCCTACTGACCGTGGGCAAGGCGGGGAATTTTGCGGAGATAAATCTCAACACTGACCCAGCTGGGACTCGAACCTGGGAAGTACAGATTACGAGCCCAGCGCGCTACCGACTGAGCCACCCCGCCCCTTTAGCATATGAGCAATGGATTCATAAAGTATGTAACTAGCTTAAAAAATGGGGAAAGTGAAACTGAAACAATTTAGTATCTTAGTCTTTTCTTGTACTAGTTGACTTGATCCTAATTAAACATGACAATTTCTACAACTACCTCTAAGATTAGCATGTTCAAAAGAAATTGCAAAGTTATTTGTAAGAAGTACAAATGGTAATTATTAACTTTTTCTAAGCTGCATCATTTTATTGAATCTATAATTTTACATGAAAGTTGATTCTTTTTTTTTACAAAAATCTTTTCCAACCCTTACCTAAAAATTAAATTTTTTAAAATGAAAGTGGTTTTTAATAAATATGCAAAGGAAATCCAAATGCTCAAGTACACAGTTGACATTTTTTCAGGTTGAAAACAATTCATTAAACCTAGGTTGCATTGCATCTGTAGCAGTTAAGAGATTTCACTTGGTGTAAAACAGGGAAAATGTGATGCATAGTTGATTTTGTATGCAAATTTTTACAAATCTGGAATACAGATACAATCCTCAAGAAGACATGGTCTATGAAAGTCCAACCAGACTGTAATTTAGTCCTTCAAACATTTCTGTTGTAAGCTATAACTGTTGGACTGAGCTAGTGCAGCAGCCCAATTTTAACAAGGTCCTATTTGACATTATCTGTTGACTGCATTTTAGGTATCTATCTTTTTCTGAGGCTTTAGGCACATCATTCACAATTATTTTCACCAATTTAATTATTTTTTTATTAACAATAATACATTTAAAAAGAAAATAGATCATAGTAAAAATACAAGATTAGAAACTAAAAATTATTATAAACTGCCTAAATTTAAAAACAATTATGGAAGATATATCAGTGAGTATAAATTATCATACACTTTTAATTTAATTCCAAAAGAAATTTATACATATAAATAGCTATAATAAATTAAAAATGAATTTAAAACAATATCTTAGATAAAAATTACATACCTTCATTAAATTTTGGTTGAATTTCATTAACTTTGCATTTCATATATATATTATCTCTTTTTTTTTTTCTCATAAATTGCTAATTGAAAGAACATATGTATACATATTATGACTGTATTATTTAGTTACCTAGAGTTAAGCTACTTAGCTTTGTAGGTCTCTATCATATTATATTAAATTCTATCTCCCTAGCAGGCAATCATCAATTTTCCAATCAAAATTCAGGAAAACGTATCAACAACTTCTTGTGGAACCTTGCTTTGTATGTTCCAGTAGGTGAGAACACTCATGTAGCCATAAAATTCCTGGAACTTGGGGTCAGCTTCCTCCCTAGCCAAGGCTGTGAAATTGCCGGCTGAGTCTGAACTGCCTTGCCTCAATTGCAATCTACTCAACTCCAATTCATGAGCTCAGTCTAATTCTTTCTCCTCAATTCTATCTGCCTTTCTTACTCCCTTATTCTATCTTCTATCCTTTGTTCTAAGTTAACTTTCTTTCCTCCTACACTGAATCTCCCAACTCCATCAAGTGATATATTCTCCACATTGCTGGATCTGTCACACCCTATCCCTGCAATCTGTCTTTCTAGTCAATCTTCCTAATTTTGCATTCTAATTTACAAATGATCTCCTTGTTTCTTTACCTGCTGAACGCACTTTTGCTTTTTGACCCTTTCATCTTCTTTACTGTGAATCTCCATCTTTTGCACCCTAGTCTCTATTAGTTTTAACTCTAAAAATATTTCATTATTCTGATCATGCTCAACTTATTTTGGATTTGCACAAATTCATGTTTCTGTTGAGTTACCTCGACGACAAGCTCTTTGAATTTCAATGGATTTTTTTTACCTGCTTCTGACATCTTTCTGTCTTGCCAATTTCCCATATGCACTGCTTTTGCCTGCTCTCTAAATCATTGTGTTTACACCACAATTTGCTTCCACACTGCGCCTGTTCCAGCTTTATTTCCTCTACAGGCTGCTTAGCCCTCCCAGTGCAACTCTCTGCACTCCAAGGGCACACATTAGCGCTCGTGGATAATCCTGAGCAGAGGTCATTATAGCTTCTACTGGCACTGTCAAATTCTACATTGGAGGAAGTCTTCCAGTGTGGATGGCTTCAGCCTTTAGTGGTGGGGAAACAGATCTTTGCCCCATGCCTGCGATTAGGGGGCTGTTTGATATTGTTGGCATTCCCTCTCTCAATAAACATAGTTTCTTTAAACATCCCACTAACCATTTTCTCTCCATAGGTAGTTGGAATGTGAGGACTCTGCACAGAGCGTTTTCTCTTGAAGTCCTCACACAAGAATTCCACCTTTATAATTTAGATATTCTCGGCTTGCAAGAGACCAGATGGACTGATAAAGGTCAGATTCTTAAAAATATGATTTCAAAATTTCTGATTTAGATTATGCAGATGATTTGGACTTATTGGATAATGATGTTGATGAGATGAATTCTTTCATTAGGACTGTTGATGAGACTGGTAGTAGAATTGGTTTTGGTGATAAACAGAGATAGAACTAAAGCGATGAAAATTGGTCAGGCAGATGGTGTCTCAGTTGCTTTGAATGGTTGCACACTTGAGCAAGGTCTGAATTTAATTATCTTGAGATTTATGTAACAGATACTAGTGATGTGCAGCATGAGATCAGCAGGTGAATAGGGATTGCTGCCGGGACTTTTAAAAATCTATGGAGTGTGCGGAGAAATAGGTGTATACACCTAAAGACTAAAATTAGACTGTATAATAGTTTGGTTCTCTCTAGGGTTAGTTATGGTAGTGAAACTTGGACACTTTGTAAACAAGATAACAGGAAACTAGATGCTTTTGATTATAGATGCTTATGCAGTATCTTGGGCATTAGGTGGTTCAGCTTTGTAAGTAATGATGAGGTTAGGCAAACGAGTCGTCAACCTCCTTTAAGCAGCATATTGTGCAGAGAGAGACTCCATTGGTTTGGCCATGTTGCCTGTATTGTAACGCTCCAAAGAAATTCAAAATATACTTAAAGTTTGGACCCTTTTTCTGATCCAATTAGGTTTATGCTCCGGATAGTTCAGTCGGGCACCAGGCAATAATTAACAGATTGCCAAATAAATAAATAAAGTTAAATTAGAGTTCAAAATACCAGCGAGAGTTAATGAGTAAGAATTCAAAAATGATTGTCAAAATGTAAATATAAGTGCTAATCAAACAATTAATGTTGCTCAAGAGAAAAAATTAGTAAAGATTCAAAAGGTTTAAATAACAAACAAATTTATTTCCAAAAATCACTCACCAAAACTTCAATGAAGAAGATACATTAACTCTGATTATACATTGACTAACAGTGCTCCTCCATGCTTACTACTCTCTGCGCTACAGTGCGCTGTGCTGTGCTACTAACTCTCTCACTTCTCACTGTCTGTGTTGTGCTATGTGCACTTAGTATGTGCTTCTATGTGCTCTACTCTGTGCTACTGTGACAACATGTCACCAGGTTTTAACAAGAGGCTTACAGAGGCCCGCATGTGTCATGTCGCACGCTGGGAAAGACATTTACATAAATCGACGAGCGACGCAAGCTATGACGCAAGAGGGGGCGTGTCCTTGTGCACGCGCTTTAGCGGGTGACAGTCGGAAGATTGGAGTTGCGCATTCACAACTCATAACTCTTGGAAACGAGTGCTGTGATGCCAAAAAGGAAATAAAAATCCCCAAAATGATAAATATAACGTAAATTAAACAAAATTGGCTAAGGTAAAGCAAAAGTGAACGATGGGGCATCACAGCATGTATAATTATAGATTAGTGAATAGGGTTATGAACAGTGCACCTAAAGACCTGAGAAAGAGGGGGAGACCTAGGATGCAATGGGCAGACAAAGTCAAACATGACCTAGTTAGAATTGTTGTGCAGTGGCGAGATGCAGTAGATATAGCTCAAGACAGATATGCTTGGAGAACTCAATTGCACAGTCTGGTTGAACCTCCGTAGCCTATGCTACTTGAGGATGATGAAGAATTACAACAGTGAAATTATTAAGTAAATTAGGTTTAGCTTTTAGAGGTGGTAATGAGAGTATACAGTACGAAAAAAAGGAAACTTTTTAAGTTTCTTAGAATGTCTGAGTGGATTCGATTTGTTATTATTAAAGCATCATTTAGAAATTTATGGAAATTGCAGACAAGACAAATTACTTATCTCATCAAACAATGTGATGAATTCATTCAGTTAATGAGTGACAAAGTAAAAGATAAAATAATATCTGAAGTAAAAGAAGCCACATATTTTTCTTTAATTCTTGAATCTACTCCTGAGATTACCCATATTGCTCAACTTGTTTTTATAATCAGATATATTACAAACGATAGAGAAATTAAAGAATAGTTTCTTAGCTTTTTTTTTTTGCCCATTGAAGAGCATAGAGCTTCATATTTAGAAGAAATAGTAATAAACATAACCAAAAACTTATCAATAGATATAAAAAAATGCAGGGAACAGATTTATAAGGCTGCTAATATGACAGGGAAATATACAGGATTACAAACCAGACTTAGAAGTCGCTCTCTAAATTTTTTTTTATTTGCGACATATAGGACAGAGAAGTATCCTAGAAGCTACTCCTAGCTTTTACAGGCCTTCTCATACAAGGACATGCCCTACTAAGACCAAAGTCACTGCTGACCACTGCCTTAGTTAGAGCTAACAAAACACACAAAGTTTGCCTTGCTGGAACAGTCGCTAGCTGCCTAACCACTATGCCAGTTAAGACATATAAATTTAATGGGTACTATGCAGCAGAATCTTGTCCTAATGCCTTATGATTCTTTTATTTTGTAGATTGTTTATACACTTTCTTTTCCAAGTCAACGCAATGATGGAACACTCTGAATGAATGCCTACCACCTGAATCTTTATCATTAAAAATAAGTGATAAAAGTTAGTCAGCTAGGGCTGATACTATATTGGCATTGAAAAAAGGTTATTAATACATTAAAAATATTTGGATTAAAATGGCATTAAGCCAAAACAAAAAGCCAGAATGCTGATTAGAATCTAAGGACTGTTGAAGCATTTTGATTATTACAAAACAGCACTTTTGACCTTTTTTTGGAATAAAATATTGCAAAGATTAAATCTACAAGAAAATGTTTACAGAATCCAAATATAAATCTATTAAAATGCACCAGGTTTCTGAAATGGTTAACAGAATTTATTCTAAGGGTAAGAAATAATTTTGAATCATTTGAAGTGGAAGCCACATTGTTAACACAAACGAAAAAGCTCAATGCTGACTGAAAAAACGCAAAATTCTGTTTGATGATACAACGGAAAATGATGTAATTTTGCATGGCAATGATTTATTTGTAGTTAATACACTTAACGTTATTTGCAATACACTGAATACAGAACTAAATCGACGAGTAGAAATATATTAAAATGTCTTTTTAGATTAACTCTGAATGAAGCCGGAGTTCAGTTATATATTAATAAATTAATAGAAATGTACAAAAATGATATTGACAGCAATCAATTAAAATATGAAATGACACAATTTTAAGTTTTATTAAAGAAGAAAATATATCCAACTCTACGGACATGTACAAAACCATTAACGAGGGTTTGAGATTCCCAAATGTAGAAACATTTGTCAAAATATTTCTTACCATGCCTGTAGCCAATGTAAGTGGTTAATGCAAGTGGTTAATCTTCGGTTCTAAAGCAGATAAAAAAATTAATTGCAAAATTCACTAGTGCAAACTAAAATGTTGAATTTATCTTTAACGTTTAGTGAATGTGAATTGACAAATTCTTTAAATTGTGATGATTTAATTGATGATTTTGCCAAAGAGAAATCGTGCAATAAAACCATTTGATCGAAAAGTTTTTAGATAAATGCTTGTCAAGAAATGTTCACTATTGTAATTTGGTACAATATTGCAAATATATTTTAACAACTGCAATTAATGGCAAAATATTTTAATGTTTAAGAGTAATGACTATATTTTTTGTTTACTGGGATTGAGTTATATTTCTTATATTTCTGTGATTATTTTTCTGCAATTATTTAAATAAAATTTTTTTAAATATTTTGCTTAAACCAACACCAAATATTGCAAATAAACTAAGGGGCCTTGAATGTAATATGTGCCTAGGGCCTCAGAAAATTTAAGTAAGGGGACTAGAATCTAATGTGTGCCTTGAACTTCATACAATTCAAATCCGGAGGGAGACATTCATAACTTTAGGTAGCCTATGTTATTACTCCACAAATCACAATCTTTGACAAATAACTTATTACGTTTGATAGTTGCATTTCAAAGGTTTCTAATATTTTATGTATTTTCCCATTTTAAAGGGGATAAAATAGTATGGAGATAATTTTTTTCACAGCCTATGACAGTTCTCACATCACAAGCTTTCATTTGATGCATAACTTTTTATGATGGTCAACAGGCTGGGAAAATATGGTGGAATAACCATTTTGACAAAGATACAAATGAGTAAAAAGAGTAGGAAGATAAGTATAAATTAGAATTAGATTGCTGAAATGAATTATCCTTAGATATTAATTTTCAGAGCACTAATAATTTTAGAACTATATTAAATTGAAGAATATCAAATATCAAATAAAATGAATAGATTCAAGAGTAAAGTGATATTTTAACAATAGTATATCTCTAAAAATTTAAGTTTTCAAAATTTTTCCTAAATAATGTACTAATGGTGGAAATTCATATAACATTTTACAACTTTTTTCTAAATTAAGAAACAGTATAATATTTTCTTACTCCTATAATTAATAGATTCAGAAGACGATCCAGGCTTGTGCGTTTAAAAATTGTTTTCCCACTATTTTGCATTAGTTTGGTATCTCTACCTGCAAATACAACAACTCCATAGCACCATTTTGTATTTCGTAGCACGCAGCCTCTGAGTAACATTTTATCATTATCAATGGAATGAGTTTTCCCTTTCCAACTAAGAGTACCTTCAAATTTGCTTAAGTTGTTGTTGGGTGGCTCACATAGTATTTCTCCTGTAAATATATATAACAGAGAATAAAATTTCAAAATATATAAAATCCTACGTTTATTCATTAAATAAGCAAAACAATAACAAATATTATAACATTCAATATTTGACAATAAAGAAATTACATTTTTTCAATGGGAAAATGTTCAAATGGTAATATGAATTTTGGTATGCTACAGCATGGTGCATACAGAAATGCACAGGTGAGTACCACAAGTTTGAATGGCTTCTAGTAGTTCTAGTTCTGCTTCTGTTCATATGGATTTTTACTGTGTGCAGACTGAAAAACAAATTAACTCCATTAATTTTAAAACAGGGTGTAAATTATTTCTTTTTTTTGCATGGCAATTCAAATGAGCTCTATATTCCTTTTGTTAATAATTAGTGATTTTAGGAAAAAGGTGCTGGGGATAATGTATTAATGGCCCATAAACTCTGTTGAAGTTGTAGATCTAAGAATGCCCTTGGGGCTATTCTCTTGGCCTAGAAGTGCTAGTCACATCTCTTTCAGCATCATTTGTCGACTTCCTTTGGAGTCCTCAGTTAGATCCCAGGATGGAGAAGTTTCATCTCAGAGTATATTTTGATGTTTGATACTTCTGTGTATATCTCTCTCTACAAAACAGCACCAGAATTGCACATATGTATCCTTGTATTGATAAGGCAGAAAATTGAGGAACTCAGAGTATGAAAAGACTGTCCTCCAGAGATCACTGTGATCATTACATTCATATACCATTAATTTATTACCATACAGCAATAATATAATGGTAGATGTATAGTTATAATATTCTCTGCTCTTTGTATGTACTTATGTTCACTTTGTACTTTTATATAATAAAGCTGTGTTTTTTCACCTCTGAGTGGCACTTTGGTGCACACAACTGTCTAATGGCAAGTCACAAGAATAGCTTGAATAGAACAAAGGAATTCACTGGACATAAGCTAAGAAACAGATGGAAGCTTTCTATCAAGGCCAAGTGTGTTTTTAATGTGCACAGGTATGGCTCTCATATACATGGAGACACAGCTTAATGTATAATCTGATGGTTGGCAACTTTCCCAAGTCTAATGGGCCCCATGAAAACAGGATGAAGGTTAGCATGGTAGAGATATATCTCAATGTTGATATATCAATAATTTGGACTTTAGCCTGGGAATATCAGATTAAGCACTTGTTGCATTGCAGACTGAGCCATCCCTGTCCCTTTTATATAATAAAAGCAAGAATGATAAATGAAGAGTAATACTATATATCCTCTGTACATTGCATGTACTTATGTTTGCTTTGTACTTTTATATAGCAAGGTTTTTAATAGTATAATTTAATATTTCCAGTGCCCAGCCTGAAAATCTGGTTTCCATCCAGAGGCCAAGCTATTTTCTCCCTATGCTCAGCCAAAAAATTAACTTTAATTATTTGGCAAAAAAGTTCTAATGAAAGAAATTATGGCACATTATATGCTAAATTAATCAGCATTTAATTATGCATTTTCTGAAAATAAAATATTTAACAAAAAGACAAGTTTTATTTTAATAGGAATTTTTTAGTCATGTAGAAAAAAAATGAATCTGGAAACACAAATAAAAATTTATTTAAAAAAAAACTAACAGAAATGATTTTAATGTACATGAATAGAAAGGCTATTTCTGAATAATGAAAAAAATTTTTGGTTTCAAGTAAATATTTCTCTTGTTTTGTAATTTTTTTCTTGGTACCATACTTTGAGAAAATTCCAGGCTTTTAGTCAATTGTACTGAGTCAGACAAACAACTTCAGAATTTAAAAAAAAATAATAATCAATCAATGGAAATAGGTCATATTATATACCAAATTAAACAAAATTTAATTAAGAATTTTATGAAAATAAATAATATGAACAAATTTACAAGCATATTGATTTTAATAAGCCTTTTTCAATGTGATATGGTGAAAAAAGTTCACATTATACAATTAAGGCTACATTTTGGAAAACTTGATGAATAAAAGTAGTTAAATTATATATTAATTGAAAGGAAATTTCCTCCCAAATAATATAACATTCAACCTGAAATATTATTTTTATTTCTTTTAATGATTCCTTTCAGTATTGTACATTCTAAACATGGCCAGTGTTATACAAAGTGACTTGGACTTCTCACATTCACATGATTTTCTGAACTGGTTATGATTATAAATTAGCAAATAGGATTATGAAGAGTGTACCCAAAGGCCTCGGAAAGAGGGAGAGACCTAGGATGCGGTGGGCAGATCAGCTGATGTAGCTCAGAACAGATATGCTTGGAGAACTAAAGTGTACAGTCTGGTTGGACCTCTGTAGCCCATGGCTGCTTGAGAAAGATGATGATGGTTGAAGTTTATCAATCTTGGCTAAGTGCAGAAAAGGTTGTGCACCAAAGCAAAAAAAAAACCCTAGCATTATATTGTCTGTGTGGCATAGCCAAAGTATTGAAGTGGGGAGGGGGATGAAACATTCACAGCGAGTTTAGCAGAGGGGACGTCTTCCCAAAATTGCCCTCCCACATGACGACTGATTTCCGTAGCAGGGAAGTCTATTTTGCTTTCCGTATCCAAGACATTCATTTTCAGGAAATGGTACATGCTCAAAGTTTTTTACTAAAAAAACAAGAAATAATAAAAGAAAAATTACATATAACTTAATGAGATGTTAAATAAAATATCTGCAACAACTTTTAAGCCAGCCTCCAATATAGTATAACTATATTTATGACTGAAAGATCAATAAATCAGCTGACTGAGAGTTCACTAACATACAGAAATAAATGGGCAGAAATGAATTTGCTTCCATATCAAAGACCTCATTTATTTTCAGAAAATGATACCAGATCAAAGTTTTACTGGAAAAGTAATAAACAATAAAATAAAAATTAACATATAGCCTAATGCGATGTTAAAATATTGATATGAATTCAAACAGATGAAAACTTAGTGTGAGTTCAAAAATAAAAACTAGTAACAATAAATCTAAAATAATGTGATTTAATATGAAAGTATGGATAAAAACATGCACATAAACTAAAGATACCAATGTTTATCTTATGTGTGAAAATTTTTTTAATCTAATGAGAATCATATATGTGAATACTTGCAATATCTCAAGAACCTTACCAATTCTGAAACAACTATACACAAAATGACTTCCTTCTTAGTTTTTAATCCTCAAGTACTCCAAAACTGCAGCTATGTGTACTGGTTTCTCAGAATCAATTCTTTTCAGACGTTAATCACCATGTACAAGATGACGAATTCTTCTTTTCCTTTACCAGCTTACCAACACGATCCACACCAATCAACCTTCCGAGCACTCGCCATATAAAATACTTCTTCACTTTTTACACAATCACATACATACTGAAACTAATTATGCCTCCTTTCGGATATCCACAACTCCAACAACAATTCTATCTTTTCTATTTTTCAGATCTGTTCAGTATTCCAATTCATTGGTTAAAATACATCTCATGCAGAAGCATGCATGAGCGTTCATGTCACATTTATCATAAATTCACTGTAGCATGCTCATCTGTTGTAACAATATCCACAGCAACAAGTTGTAGGCCAGTCATCCGACGTAGCATAACTACGAAAAATCAATACTTATTGATTGGCCAAAAGATCACTAGCAAAAAATAAATCTACTGAAATGAAAACTAAGGTTTAAATATAAAAAAAGTAAATACTAACTTTACAAAGGGTATCCAAATGCTGGACCAAAACTAAACAATATGGGAGCCACTTATAGCACACAGAACAGAGATAGCATGTGTCAGCCATCTGCCTCTTGTTTGACTAAGTGAGTCATAACATAATTAAATCAGCTGCACCCAGATTTTCTAACAAGGATGTTTTTACTCCTAGTTTCTATTTTAAGAATGGGAAAGATGAATAGAATGCTGGAAAATGATAAAAATAACTTTGGGAATACTGAAATAGGTTTATGACAGAAAAGAGTGTGAAACGGGGGAAAAAATGTCTGTATGTACTTTGTAATTACTTATAAAATCTACCGTTTTTAAAAATAACAGTTCTTTTGTTAAATTTTAGGAGATTTTCAAAAATTTATGGAAAATTTTGTTGATATAGTTCAAATCAAACTTGTGAGCTTAAGTCATAAGGTTGCTTCAGCAAATAGGAATGTTAACAAGTAAATTGGCAATACTGTACAATGCTTCTAAGAAATGGCAATCAGATGGCTTTATTAAATTATTTATATTCTAGTGTAATAAAATATTATTTTTAAAGACTGAATTATATGCCAAATGTATACAAATGATGTGGGAAACGGAAGGGTTAAGAACAACTTTTATATAACAGACATGCTTTTACATGTGATATATTTATTTTAAATCTTAAAGTGTTTATTATAGGACTGAAGTATATCTCTCAAGGATCACTTCCCCTATATAAAAAGTTTATACAGACCACAGCCCTTGCCAAATGTTTGGTTGTTTTACTTCTGAGCAGCACTTTTTTTGCATACAATGGGTTAAATGGCCAGGTAACAAGGACCCCAATGGCTTAGAGAAGTTTAGAGGAAGGGGACCCACTGGACAGCTGTTAGCAGGCAGATGGTAGTCACTCATCAAAGCCATCCAGCATGTTCTTTAATGCACACAGAGTATGGCTCTCCTACACATTAGGTTATGACTTTATATCCCATCCAATGGACAGCAGCCTTTTCCAAGCTCATTAGTGTTTCTTTTCTCACTGACAGCAGGGTGAGGGTTAGTGGAGATATATCTTAACAGTGGCACAACTGGGATTAAAACCTGGGAGCCACGATTATCAACCTAGTGCACTACCAACTGAGCCAACCTTCACTCTGTGGCACAAGAACACTATGTGGCTGGTGAGAGATTATTGTATTTTCCATTGTGCAATTTTGCATTTGAACTTTTTTTGCCTTTGCCACTTTTCTTTAGGGTAAATCCTTTTTTTTTTTGTAAAGTGGACATTATTGAACAAGGAATTTTTATGTTTGATTTTATTTAAATATTGAACATTTTTTTTTTATATCGGGCATTTTTTGCTTGTATATTGCACATTAAGTTATAGACTTTATCAAACGGATATTTTTTCTCTCCTGGATGTTAATGCATTTTATTGGATATTAAGGATCTATGATTCTCAGAAATACAATGAAAAACAAAGTTGTCTGATGATTCATCCCAGATTTTCAGGCTGGCATGAAAACAGTTTTAAAAAACTCTGACTGTTATTTGTGTTGTCCAAAGCTTGCAATTTGCACCCATATATCTATTTATCATTTACGCTAATCATGTGGTTGGAAACAATCCATTTTCGTTTGACTTGCTGAAAATTCACAAAATATTCAAAAACAAAATTTTGTTTTATTTATGCATGAAAATTATATAGGTATAAACATAATGTAAAAGTTTAAAGCCATATTTTACAACACTTTCACTGTGCAAAGAACTATTGGCTAGAGAGAGAGAGAGTCAGTAGTGAGCCTAGTCATTTAAAACCTTTCTGCTGCCAGTTTTGACCTCAATTAAATTCCTCCTTTTGCCTTTAGTTACCAAATTCAATTTCATATTATAATTTTTTTTTATTTTGTTTTCTGCCATTCAATTAAAGTTGAAACATGGCCAAATGATTTGTCTTTGAGGAAACTGTCCTTTATTAACAGTTTCTGAACTTCAATAAAAAGAAATATAGGCATTATACTAATGGCAGGCTTAAGCATAAGCTCTGAATAATGCCAATTATATCTCAATTAGAAATATTTAAACTAAATAACAATACATTAAACTACAATGTTACAGTAGAGTGTATCTGCATTTAGACACTCCAATTTTAAACCAAAACTTTGGTATCAGTTTATAACAACCATAAAGAGTTTTTCAAATTTTATTTATGTTTTCTAGCTCCTATTTATGATTTACAAAATTTGTAAAAGAAAAGAAACTTTACCATTAAAAGCTCCCATATTTGTATTATCCCCTCCTAATTCTGCAGTTTCAGTTAAGGCTTGTCGACATTTCAAATTAGTTTCACTGGAAAATAAATCATTTTTAAATGTAGTAATACATACTGCATCTATGAAAATGAGACAGAGCATAATAAATATTACAAAAATAGTATTCAGCAGTCTCAACCAGATGTGAATAATACAATTTTGTTAAGAGATTACTTCAAATCTTACCCTGTGGTAAGGCTGAGGTATTATCAGCATCTTCAAAACGTTTCCATCAGTGATAAGTCCAATCTCTGTTGTTAGTTAATAGAAAGTCAAAGAGATACTGCCACATTTTCTCTTCAAAACTTGCTCATCAGCATTTTCTTTACTGATTATGAGGAGGTATCCACCAGAGATGCCTGACTCTTCAAATCAGCAGCCACCACATAATAATTTTAATATCCCTTATCTGATTTATTAACCATTCTTTTTATTTGAACTGATCTATACTGAAGCCACCTCAGTGGCACAATGGTATCACATTAGCTATCAATGACATTAAAACTGTTGGGAATTGGCTTTGAATCCCAAGTAGTTAAAATGGTTGTTTGTTTATCATAACCAGAAAATAGCTACTAGCTTTGTAACAAAAAGAATAATCTGGCATATAATGTCACACACACATACACAAAATCCAGCACATAACATTTACTGTTAACTTCTGGAAATCTCACTACTGTAAAGAAAAAGCTTCCATGCATATAAATCAGAATTATTGTGCTATGAACACCATATGTGACTACACCATTACAAGTATGGGACAAGTACCTCTCTGTTTGTCAAGGTGTAAGAATTATACACAAGCATCTACAGGGCTTTAACCATTGCTCATGAAGGTATTTTGATGATGTTGAAAGTACAAAGGAAATTAAATCCTATTACAAGATATGGCTAAAAAATAATCTTTCATATACAAAGAAACAAACAATACAAGTTACCCCCATTTAACATAGATTCACTATAATGACGTTTCCCCCCCTATATTTTTTTAGTAATAATTCTTTAAAAAAACTAAAAATTGTGTATATTAATGTGTTGTGACCATTTAAACAAATATTATACACAAAATGCAAAGAAGCAAAGCAAACTATGATATATTATCTTCTTATTAACCCTTTCACGACTAAGGGAAACATTTTTCCCATTTTGAAATTGGTGATTGTCGTATTTAATTATAACCTTATCTGCATTTTTTGTACAGAATGTCAAAATAGAACGTATGCCGAACGCAATTACGTAAACGGGAACGTTTAGAAAACAAAAACAGAACTGTCAGGACGCATAATATATGTACTATGTGCAATGTCCATCTTTGCCTCACTACCAAAAGAAATTGCTTCGCAGAATATCATAATTAGCACATCATTTTGTATAGTAATTTTATTTCATAATTTTGCATTATTTTAGTTAACATTTTGTTCTAATAAACCAATAAATAAAAGACATTGCATAATAAGCCTAACTATAATTTGTGTTACCTTTATAGCCCATTGGAAAAAATATTTCCCATAAAATTCCAAAAAAACTACACATTGTTATGTATTTTTCTTATGGTTTTTTATTTATTTTACGTCTAAACAAACTAAAATAAACAGTTACATACTAATATTTACTCTTAGAAACCTTATGGTCCTGAAAGGGTTAAAAAATAAATTGTAAAAATTACTAAATAGATCATATACATATATACACATTTATGTAATTAAGTATTTATGTAACTTTTTAAATAAAAACTATGAATTATAGTTATTTCTGTTGAAAACATCCATTATAATACAAAGAAAAAATATTAAAAAGTCCAATAACATATGCAAAAAACAAAAAAAAAGTCCCATTTAAAAAGGGACTTTTTTTCTCCACAATGCATCTCCTGAATTAAATGGGGTTACTGCCTGCATAGCTTACTGCATGCATTACTGAACTGCATAGCTTTAATGTATCTCCCCATTTATCAAAATCATTACAATAACTGATTATCTACATATTAATGTATAATGTTACAATAACTGATTATCTACTTATTACATATTAATGATAAAAAGAAATTGCACTTAGAAATCATTTTTATGTGGGGAAAAAAAGACAAGATTTAGACTCCTTGCAGATTCCACAAAAATTATTAGCTTCTTAAAAAAATACTGATAATTATGACAAATCTGGTGACTAATAATGAATGCAGCTCATTATTAGTCACCAGATTTTCACTTCTCAAAAAGGTAGGAGAGAAAATTAAAAAGATCACAGAACAGATCAATAATCCAAATTGATTCTATACCTCACCCCCTTTCTATTCTCCTTTGTAGAAAATGTAAACAATTATTAAATATTCTTAGGAGAAAGCAGGGTGAGAATTCAGATGTAATGCCTCATCAATTATTTGCATCATTGAAGGAGTTGGTTTGTTTTTCTCTAAGGTTTTTTTTTTGTATACAATGGGCTAAATGGACAGGAGGTAAGGATCCCAAAGGCTTGCAGAAGGTTGGGGGCAACTCACTGGAGAGCTATTAGGAGACAAATGGTAGCCTCCCATCAAGGAGTAATTCAAGCTGAAATTATTTTTATAACAAAATAAGCTATTAATCAAATTGCATGATTTTATTAACAAAAAATGTTGAAATTCAAAATTTTTATTAATTAAGATATATAAATATTAAATTATTTATGGTTTTTAAACTTTTACTCACCCATCTAATTCTGCTGTTTCTATGTAACAAAGGCCATTTGGTTCACTTGTGGACAATAATAGCAAATCAGCCTGAAACATATTAATAAGTACAAAGACATTTTTAATGAGTTTTACTCTTAATTACAGCACAACTTTAGATCATACTCTTATGGAATTTACATTCACAAAAGATTAGCAAAAATAAAAAGAGGGAAAGAAAAAATATAAATTACACCTGATATATCAAAATTTCTAGAACAATATTTATTTTTTATATAAAAATTTTTAGCCATGAAAGCCATGAAATGCCATGAAAGTATTCTCCACATTTTTATACTATTTTACATAGTATATGTATATCATTTAGCATTTCTTTTGCTTGATGCTTGAATTTGTGCATCTCTGTCTCAAAAATGCCTTACATGTTGAGATTAATGTTTGATATCATACAAAGTGCAAATTTTAAAATTCCAATTCCTATTGGCAAGTGACTTTGCACTCCCACCCCATTTTGTTGTGGTTGTAGTAGCTGTTAATTATCTGTTTTATTTGTGTTGCATTCCATTCTGCAATTAAATGTCATTCCCTTAATTTAAAATGGATCCATTATTTCCCAATTCTTTCCTCCATGACCAAACGCGCCAGGCTCGTAATCTGTAGTTCCCAGGTTCGAGTCCCAGCTGGGTCAGCGTTGAGATTTATCTCCGCAAAACTCTCCGCCCTGCCCACGGTCAGTAGGGGACACCGATGGGCTTGGAAAGGCTGCCGTCCGTCGGATGGGATGTTAAGCCGTGGCCCCGTGTGCGGGAGAGCCACACCCTGTGCACGTTAAAGAACACGCTGGATGGCCTTGACGGGAGGCTACCATCTGTCTCCCAACAGCTGTTCCAGTGGGTCCCCTCCCCCAACCTTCTCTGAGCCTTCGGGGTCCATGTGACCTGGCCATTTAGCCCATGGTGTGCAAAAAAGTGCCGCTCAGAGGTAAAACAACCCAACAACCCAATCCATGACCAAAATGTGCATTTAATTTCTCTAAATAAAATCAACATTTATTCTAGTTTATGAAAAACAACAATAAATAAGATTTAATAAAGAGATTTCACAATTACAGTCAGTAATAACTTGGCAACCACTAACTTACTAACAATTTCTACTGCTAATCATTCTTAAGAACTAAACACTAACCTAACAAGCTATCTAATTTAACATATTCTTCAAAGAAAGTGAATTCAAAGTATTGTTTGAATTGTGGGTCATTCTTTTTCACATACATACATACATTGTCTCCACCATCTGGGATTCATCCTGTGTATCATTATGGTTGGTGGGAGTATGGGAGATATATCTGCTGGGCTCTCTTCTTCCCACATAAAACATTAACAGTCTGGTACAACCACCTGCTGTTGTGCTGTCTAACTGCACCTCTGCTTTGTCAGCCAAGCTTTCAAGCCAAAGATTCTTTTCAGCTGTTAACTGATCCTTTACACATTTATTAAGCTCATTGTAATGCCTTCTGTTAGGACCAGTAGGGTATTGATTCATATTAATCCTGCACTTCCTTCTTTCAGAAATAAGTTCCATAGCCTTATTACTGAAATAATTTTGTTCCCTTTTACCCAAAAGAGTACTGTTGATTTCAAGAAAAAAGCCTGTTTAAACTGATCCCATTCTTTCTCAACTTCAGCAGTAAGCAAAGCATGATTGTCGTAATGACTAAGTAGCCTACCATGGTATGCTTTGGTTATATCTGGATCTTTCAGACAGTGTTAAAGGCAATTTTCTTAACCTTAGCACAATGTTTCTTAAGCTACAGCTGCAATGCACTTTTGACCAGGTAATGGTCAGACCCAATTTCAGCTCCCCTGTATGATCTGGTATTCCTAACTGACTGGCCCATTTACTGTTAATTAAAATATAACCTATCATATTCCTGTGCAATCCATGTATATTTATAAATGTCCAGGTGTTTTTAGTATGTGTTAGTTATTTGCAAACCATTAAGTTTACTTACCTGTTGGAACTACCAATGCCAAAGGGACCTGAAACTCCTGCCTAAAGATTAGAATCCGTACCACCAACTTTAGCATTGATGTCATGTAGCACAAGAGAAACCTCCTTTCTTCACAGAATTCAAAATATCCTGAAGCTGGCTGAAAAATGTATCCTTCTCGTTCTCATCAGAGTCTTCTGCAGGGGCATAACAACAGATGACATTCAAGTCTTTAATTCTAGTTTTAAATTTTGCTGTAAGAAATCTTTCATTAATGCAGTCATATCCTAGAAGAGCATCACTGGCATGTCTGCTGAGAACAAACCTACACCTTGGAGATGATTTCCATCCTCCCTCCCTGAAAAGAGAAATTTAAAATTATTTTTAAGTATCTTACCTTTACCTGTCCATCTAGTCTCTTGCAAGTCTAGAATATCTAGGTTAAAATGCCGGAATTCCAGCACGAGTACATCAAAAGAATAATCTCTATGTAGAGTCCTCACATTCCATGTACCTGCAGAAGAAAATAATTAGTAGAATTTTTAAAGAAATTAGGTTTATTGCAAGAGGTAAGGCCAACAATATCAAACAGCTCCCTGATCGCAGGCATGAGGTAAAGACCTGTTCCTCCTCCACTAATAACTGAAGTCACCGATGCTGGTAGAAAACTTCAGGCACCACTTTTTCAAGAGCCATATGACCTGCCTGAGATACATTACTCCAGTTTAGGATCGCCGATGCCAAAAAAGCTAAGTGAGGGTTGAGGTTCTCCCACTGCTAAAGGCTGAAGCCATCCATGCTGGTAGGAACTTCAGGTGTTGCCTTTTCAAGTGGACCTTTTCAAGGGCCATGTATTTGCCATAAAATTACTCCAGTTTAGGATTGATGATGTCCAACTAGCTAAGTGAGGGTTCAGGTACCTGCAATGGCCTCTGATCAGGATTATCCACCAGCTGATATAAGGTATCCCATGCCTCGTTCACTAGGGCTGGCAACCCAGAAGCAAACAGAAAACACAGCAGATTCTTCCTGAACAGAAGCCCACCAGTACAACAAGTCCAGGATTCATAAATCAGCTCAGTCTAGTCGGTATAAATGGTCAACACCAAGACCCTGTGAAATTGACCACTCCTCAGCAGGGTAGAAAAAAAGAAAAAGTGGCCATAGATGACCAGATCAGTAGGCCACACTGAATTGGCAGCCCCCCCCCCTCTTCTGTTCCCTTCTAAAAGAGAATATCTCTTTTGAAAGGTACTAATGGTCTGCACCACGAGAAGGTGGGTCAGACATTAGGTGCTACACTTGGCTGGTTCTGTGCATCACCACTGGAGATTGGTACAGCTCTCCTTTCAGTTCATGCAAAGCTACCATTTACTTTTATTAATTTAATTATTATGATTTCTTTCTAATGTTAGACATTTTTCATTTCTCAACATGGAAGTATTCAGTTACTATTTGTAATACAGGCATAAAAATAACTAAAACAAAATTTACTTATTGACAAAGCAATTAAAATACATAAACTGACTCATACATAAAAAATAAAATAACCTCAGAGTCTCTAGATAGGGTGACACATAACCTCTGTTACCAATGGGGTCTGTTTCGCATTAAGGTTTATCAATGAGAGCTTCATTAGTGTGGATTAAAAAACTAAACATTTTCTTTGTCAATGTTTACCTGAAGAATCAGTTTTTCCAATGTCTTGCCCATTCAGCCATCTGTCTTAAAAATCGTAATTCTGGACAAATGGTATGGGGGGGGGGCAGGGGTCGGCTCAGTTCATAGCATTCCAGGCTGTTAATCTGATGTTCCTAGGTTTGAGTACAAATTGTGCATACATTGAGATTTATCTCTGTTATCACCCACCTGTCCTTGCTGAGAAAGGGGACACCAAAGGGGGAATATCAGATGGGATATAAGCTGTGTCCCCTTGTGTATGTAAAAAGCACACTGGATGACCTTGATGGATTTGGGTTGGGTTGTTTTACCTCTGAGCGGCACTTTTTTGCACACCATGGGCTAAATGGCCAGGTCACATGGACCCCGAAGGCTCAGAGAAGGTTGGGGGAGGGGACCCACTGGAACAGCTGTTGGGAGACAGATGGTAGCCTCGCATCATGGCCATCCAGCATGTTCTTTAACGTGCACAGGGTATGGCTCTCCCACACACAGGAACACGACTTAACGTCCCATCCGACGGACGGCGGCCTTTTCAAGCCCATCGGTGTCCCCTACTGACCGTGGGCAGGGCGGGGAGACCTTGATGGAAGATGTTCATCTATCTCTTAACTGTCCAGTGGGTCCCCTTCCACTACTCCTCTCTGAACCCTTGGGGTTCTATGATGTGGTCATTTAGCACATTTATAAAGAAAAGTGCCACTCAGAAGTAAAACAGCAAACCAACCATTAGTAGAAGTAATGGAATTTGATCATTATATTTATACTAAATATGACTATAAGGACTTTTGTCATTTATCAATGTCAACCCTATGCAATACTGGAAAAAGAAAATAATTTCAGCTTGATTGTTAAACTCAGATGGATACAGCCTATGAAACTCTAATAAAGATTATTCCCATTAAAAATTTTAAGGTTAAAAATGCCCATTTGCTTTTGTACATCTATTGGAAATAATGGAACCATATTAAGCTTGTAAGCAAACTTGGCAAGTGCCTCTTTCTGGAAGTTATTTATCAAGTATAAATACAGAAAAATACCAGTTTTCTGAACATGGTGATTGATGAAATGTATGACTGAAGAGAAACTTTTGAGAATTATCAAATTATTGTTTCAGAAATATTTCTTCAGAAAAAGGAACATAATTTTGACATTGACAAAAAAAGAATTAATTTTATGATTAATCCTTTGGCCTACACAGACATTTCTCAGATGGATAAAGCAATGAAGCTCAATTATACACAGACTTCTCTCAGATGATTGAGGCAACTGTAGTCATTTCCTTGAATCTCCTCCTCTGTCAATAGATGGCATGAGGTATCGGATACCTTTCCACAAATGAAAGACATCACAGAGTGCTAAGAGGGATTATTTTCACAAATCAACTGCATTATAAAAGCCAATATAATCTGAAATATCAGCAGCAAGACTACTAGCAGCACGGTGAGCATATTTTGCAAGATTCATTCCTCCAGACCTCCACAAAAAACATCCTTCTCAAGACTGTAATGTGTGGAAGTAAGAAAAAAATAAAGTGAGATCCAGTACAAATGTGCGTTGTTGCCTTCTACTATCCTGAGTGTTTCAAGGTGCTCCATACCAAAAAATTTCTTACATATCACAAGAAACCCGTCATCATTTCAAAAAATTACAAGTAAAAATTCAACTTTTTTGTTTTTTTTAATTTAACAAATCATAAAAACAATTAATCAACAGTTAATTTTTAATGGAATAAAATTTCATATTATAAAAAGTGGTATCAAAAAACTCACATATAGGATGATCATCTGTCTGAAGAAGAAAATAATGTGTTACAAATCCATGACCTATGGAATCGAGCAAGTACTGTGACTTCATTCTCACAATTCTTGAGAAAACTAGATCACCACATTTTGATAACAGGTTGGATTGAAATAATTTGTTTTTAATTTATCCTGACAAAGATCTTTTCCACTATGTGGCAGCATCTATCAAGTCTTTGCTCCTAATGTCGACATGTCCAACCACCCAACAGATTTGGGTTGTTTAATCTCTAACTGCCACTGTTTTGCATGAAACGGGAAGGTCACGAGGAACCCAAAGGCTGAGAGAAGGTTGGAGAAAGAAGACCTATTGGAGAGCTGTTAGGAGACAGATGGAAGCCTCTCTTCAAGGCTATCCAGCATGTCCTTTAATATGCACAGGGTATAGGTCTCCTACATACAGGGCCATGGCTTAACATCTCATCTGACAGAGGGTGGCCTATCCAAGCCTATCAGTGTCCCCTTTCTGACTGAGAGCAGGATAGGAGTTCAGCAGAGATAAATATTATTGCTGGCCCAGGTGGGATTCGAACCTGTGAACTACAGCTTACAAGCATCATGGGTTACTGACCGAGCCACGATCTTGGAGAGAATATAGTGAGGCTGAGGTCTCACCAGTATCAAAGCCTGCAGCAAGCTAAGTCAGTGTAAAGCACACAATGACATGATGTTTAACCACAATGTGATCCAAGGTGAGACTTATAGCAGGAAATACTGCTTGAACGTGGTACATTTTGGTGGGATATGATCTATGATGACATCACAGTATATTATAGCTCATAAACACCAAATTGCCAGATCTAAAACCATTTGTTAAGAGAAGCATCAAGTCTAGATGCACAGCACAATGGAAGGCAAAGAGTTGCCAGTATGTGAAATCAAACACAAAAGCCTTACCCCATTTGCAAAGAGAAAAATCATGGTAGAGAGAAACAGTGGGCCATGGTGGAAGTGACTGGGCTAATGAATGAGTGCCTCAGATATGCAAACTGAAAGGTAGTCAAATGATTAAAATAAAGCTTTTCCCACTTGGTGCAAAAACACAGGCCCATATCTGCATACAGTTGTCCTGTAAGGATCACAATTTGCAAGTGTAAGGGACTACTACTAAGAACAAAGAGATAAATATGGTTCATCAACCTCAACGTAAAGACTGAACTAGTGAGATGTGAAAAAGCCTAGTGTATATAGAGTGCCTGATGGTGGAGAGGGTCCAGCATTGTCACCACCAAATACTGGGTTGAAGCTTGACCTATGATCATTAGTCAAGTTTTGACTGGACAGGTGAATGACACAAATGGAGAAAAGAACATTGGTTTGCATTTCATACAACAATTGCCAAGGAATGATGGCAAAGAATGGTCTTCTCTCTGAGACATTGTTCTCTCTCAACAGAAAGGGCCTGAACAATGCTCACATGCACTTGAACCTCAGAGGACAAATGTAAATAAAAAGGATAATTTCTAGAGAAAGATGAGACCAAGAAACTTGGTCACCAACATAACAGGAATGATGGAATTACCAAGCTGCAATTTGTGGCCCAAATGAAGATTTCACTTTCAGGAAAATGGATGCAAGCAGTCTCTACATTTCCATGACCTAAACAGAAAGACTATTCAGTGTAGTTTAGTTACAAAATGTCCTACTTGATCTAATGATTAGCATACCTGATTACTAAGGCAGCAGGCATAATCTTGTATATTTATATGTTGTGCGAGAAATCAGGACAAGATACATAAAACTTCTAGATTATCTCTGTCTTTTATGTAGGGTAGTTCCTTCCTTTTTTAACTAAAAATAAAAGTTGTCATTAAATGAACCCTCATGCTGGATGAACAAAAAATGCCAAATCATTAACACAGAGGAAAATGAATACAGTCAGAAGAAATTCTTTAGTGTGATGGTTCACCCACTAACTTTACATTTCCTTAACCAGTTTTCATTTAATTTACATTATAATTATTATTTTGGGGCTTTGTTTACTTTGAATCATCATTTTCTCCCTGGCTGTACTGTAGCCGATCTGCAAAACTCAGTTTGCATTGACAGCCGCTAACTGCTGTGGGAGCAAGGTTATGGGCCACTTACATCTCATCTTCAGCACCCAATTGCCATATGCAAATGTAGCTTCCCAGCAGAACGTCACCCATACCACATTAGCTTGAGTCAGAATGTGGCTAAGGGACTGGAGTTACATCAAGGAGAGGTGAGGTATCAGAATGAGAAGTGTATAGTTGAAAAGGAGCTCTATTTGTGCATCACTTTGATGAATGATTTAGTAAAGGGTTTTGTACCTTATTGGTGAGTCTATAATCCAATAAACTTATTTAATTTTATGAAATTTGGATTTGACTTTAATATTTTTTTTCTTGAGCAGATCTTGTTTAGTGATATTTATTTAAAGGATATATTTTGGACAGTCTTAAATTTAAGTTCTTTTCTGATCTAACACTCATTTAAAAGAATCCTTATTTAATTTCTTGGCAAGATTAATTTCCTGGTGCCTGAGTTCAGCTATTCAGCAAAAAAGATAACACACTTTTGGAATGTTACATTAGTGCTAGAGATTATCTTAATAGTAAAGAGTGTAATACAAGACTAGGCCTTGAGGAACTCTCCCAATTATTTAGGGAAAGGCTTTGAGAGGGTTTTATCTATATGAAAAGAAGATAAAGAGTTAAAGATGAAAATACACATAATAATCTCAAACCAACAGTGCAAAAGATACAAAGACCAAAATTTCAAATTGTGCCATATGCCTCTTCAATGTTGAACATTAATACCGAGTGTTGTAAACATAAAAAAGAAAGCCCAACTGCCATTTTAACACATATCAGGTGTCAAGTGTTGACCAATGCCTGCAAAAGGAACTATGGGTGTTGGAAAGGTTACTTGTCTCTACCTAATGAGTTTGGCATTTATTTTTCTTTACATCTTGCACACAGTTTATCAAAGCAATAGGATGATAATATGGAAAAAAAAACTTTGAAACCAAGCATAAATATTCAACAATTTTACACATATTTCAATCTATATTAAAACATGAAGCAATACTTACAGCAACAAACTGATCATTTTCCATACGAATGACATCCCCTACTTGGACTTTATGCCACCTTTCATCTATAAGTTTTCCACATCGCAGCACCCTGGACAACCTGTTATTCACCTGACTATCACTTCTATGACGTTGCTAAAAAAATACAAAAACTGCTCTAAAAAAAATTTCTATGCATAATTTACAGTAATATATTTATACTAATTTTGGGGGGGGGGAAAAGGATTATATGCATAATTTACAGTAAATGCATAATTACAGCATAATTTACAGTAATAATGCATAAATTACAGTAATATGCATAATTTACAGTAATATGCAAAATTTACAGTAAAAGGATAATTTTGGGGGGGGGGGGGAGGATTCTATGCATAATTTACAGTAATATATTTATACTAATTTTGGAAAGATATTCAAAAAAAAACTAATTTGCTATTATTTATAGAAACAATTTCAATGAACTATGATATTTCAATACTTACAATATCATCAATAGCATCTTTCAATGCAGTAAGAGACAGCACAACAATCAAAGGCACAGCAGTTGTAATGGGGGTTAAAGATGAAATTTGAGGTATAAGCTGAAAAAAGTTTTTTTTATACATGAAAAACCACATTAACTGAACAGGCAAACACATTTATCTTTACAAAATGAAACACAAAGTAAAATCAGTCATTAGAAAAAAAACTGTACAAGCAACAATGTCATTGCATTATTGATATAGCCAAACAACTAAAATGCTATATTGCAAAATTATGCTTGTTATTGCATTCTGCTTGGATTACTAAGAAATAACAGAAGGGTGTATGCACTTCAGTGGTGACCCATCTTAAGGAGCATATGAGTGTGTGAACTCCCTTGATAATTACAAAATAAAAAAATAGTGTTAACAGTTGCATTCATGGCTGTGTTTGTTATCTAATAACATCAGTTTCCTATATTTATAAAAGATATATAAAACTTTTTATCTGAATCATCCTGTCTTTTTAAATGTAAGAAAGTGATATTAAAATTGTCGATTTCAACACTAGTTATTTTTTCTCATTTAAAATTATTTATTAACTTGTATGACACAAGAGGGACATATTTTTCTTCCATGATGAAGAGCATGGACAGAAACATGAACTTTACATTTGTTGTGCACACTTAGTACAGTTTATCATATGATAGTTATGGTGATCTGACAGAAGATTCTCAACACTGTACAGCATACGAAACTGTGTAATGTGCAAGTTCAGCTTATTATACACTTAAAAAAACGGTTAAAAAAGGTATTTTTAAGTAAATTACTAGTGTTAAAACTGAAATAATACTTGATATGATAAATAAAAATGTCTTGGTACCAATGTCATCAAGGGACAATGAAGACTTCTGGGAACTTGCAAGGAATTGTGGAGAGGTGGTAAGAACATGATACTTAGACTGAGACTACCAATCTATAAAGAAATTAAAGGGTGAATCTTTGATTGCTTAATAATATGTGAATTGTGAAACAGATGTATTTCAAAAGGTTTTGCAGGATTTAGTCTGCAATCCTAAGAGCAAAACTATTCCACAGCTGTTATTTTACTGTAGCCTACAAGTAATTTCAGTGATGGAAAAATAACTATAATATTTATTACTGTAATAGTTACATTTACAATTTAAAATAACTAAGCCAGAGAGATTTAATTTAAGACTTGTGAAGTAGTTTTTTCTCTGATGCACAAAGAGGGAATGTGAATGTATATTAATATTTTCATGTGATTCAGAGCTAGAATTCAATTTAAAAGAGTTTACATGCTAAAATCAATCCATGGTATATACACAGATTGCCCACAGACATAAAATTCAATAAATACTTATGCAGAAATAATGAGTTTTGCTGATGGTGCAGGACTTGAACTCACTTCCCTCTAGATATATGCCAGAGTGAATTTTATTGAATTCTATCTCTCTCATGGCCAAGTGGTTAGCATGCTTGGCTACGATCAAAGGGAACTGGGTTCAAGCCCTGGATTAAGGCATGGATGATTGTGTTGTTTTTCTGCTGAAGTCTCACCTTCTTCACAGACCTTCCAACTATGGTGTATAAATGGACAGGCTCCTGTCAGACCTCTGTGGTAAGCAGCTGCTTCAGGGGGTATTTAATTTATATCTACAGGTAATCTGTGTATTTAAAATGGACTGATTTTTTTCATTAATAAAACTTTAGCATGAGTGACCTTCTTATTTACATTTTATTCAAAAAGCAACATTTGGAAAATAAGTTTCATTTCCTGATTATAGATGGTACCAAGTCTCCAGTTTTGGTTAAAAGATATATCACATTATGGAAAAGAATGACAGAACCAGCAGTTAGTTTAGTGGTTAGAACAATCTGGCATGTATTTGGAGAGACATGGGTTTAAGTCCCACATCATGAGTATTTTTTTTTGCATAGGTATTTATTGAGTTCATGTGATTTTTAACACAAACTCTATAAAAGTTGAATTCCACCAACACGTTGTAAATGTAATTGGCAAATTAAGTTGCACTATAGCTAGGTAGTCACTGGAAGGAGAGCTATGCACCAATCCCCTGTGATGATGCACAGAACCGGCCAGGCCTAGCACCTAATGTCCGACCCCACCTTCTCGTGGTGCAGACCGTTAGTACCTTTCAAAAGAGATACTCTTTTGTGGAAGTGAACGGAAGGGGAGGGCTGCCAGATTAGTATGGCCTACTGATCTGGACAACCATGGCTACTTTTCTTTTTTTTTCTACCCTGCTGAGGAGTGGTCAACCACACAGGGTCCTGGTGCTGACCATATATACCAACATGAACGGATTTATGGCTCTGAGTTTGATTATGGATCCTGATTTTGCTGCACTGGTGGGCTTCTGTGGAGGGAAAATTTTCCACTGTGTTTTCTGTTTGTTTGTGGGTTGACAGCCCCAAGTGAAAAGATTCACAGGATATGTTTATCAGCTGGTGGATAATCCTGAGCAGAGGTCATCGCAGGCACCTGAACTCTTTGCTTCTATTGGCATCGTCAAATTGTACATTGGAGGAAGTCTTCCAGTGTAGATGGCTTCAGCCTTTAGTGGTGGGGGAATGGGTCTTTGTCTCAAGTCTGTGATTAGGGGGCTGTTTGATATTGTCGGCATTCCCTCTCTCAATAAACATAGTTTCTTTAAACATCCCACTAACCATTTTCTCTCCATAGGAAGTTGGAATGTGAGGACTCTGCACAGAGCTTTTTCTCTTGATGTCCTCACACAAGAATTCCACCATTATAATTTAGATATTCTTGGCTTGCAAGAGACCAGATGGACAGATAAAGGTCAGATTCTTAAAAATAATCTTAAATATCTCTTTTCAGGGAGGGATGACAATAAACATCACCAAGGCATGGGTCTGCTTCACAGCAGACATGCTAGTGATGCTCTTCTGGGATATGAGTGCATTAATGAAAGGTTTCTTACAGTAAAATTTCAAACAAGCGTTATAGACTTGAATGTTATCTGCTGTTATGCCCCCACTGAAGATGCCAATGAGGATGAGAAGGATATGTTTTATGGACAACTTCAGGATATTTTGAATTCTGTCAAGAAAGGAGATATTACCCTTGTTCTAGGCGATTTCAATGCCAAAGTTGGTACTGACTCTGACCTTTGGGGAGGGGTGACAGGCCCTTTCAGTATTGGTAGCTGCAATGTGCAAATCTCCTACAGGTAAGTAAACTCAATGGTTTCAGAATAACTAACACTTATTACATACACCATGACATGCATAAGTACACATGGTTTTCACCTGATGGGCTGCATAAGGATATGATTGATTACATATTAACAGCAAATGGGCTAATTCTGTTAGGAATACCAGAGCGCATAGGGGAGCTGAAATTGGATCTGACCATTACCTTGTTAAAAGTGTCTTGCAACTTAAACTTAAAAAGTGTTGTGCTAAGGTTAAAAAATTTACTTTTAATACTGAAGCTCTGAAAGACCCAGTTATAGCCAAAGCTTACCATGATAGGTTACTTAGTCATTGTGACAGTCATGGTATGCTTACTACTGAAGTTGAGGAAGAATGGGATCATTTTAAACAGACTTTTTTGGACACTAACAGTACTCTTTTAGGTAAAAAGGAGCAGAAGAGGCAGAATTATCTGAGTGATAAGGCACTTGAGCTTATTTCAGAAAGAAAGAACTGCAGGAATGTCCTTAATCAATACCCTACTAGTCCTAATAGAAAGCATTACAGAGAACTTAATAAACGTGTAAAAGATCAGTTAGCTGCTGATAAGAATCTTTGGCTTGATGGTTTGGCTGACAAAGCCGTGGAAGCAGTTAGACAGCACAACAGCAGAGAGCTGTACCAGATAGTTAATGTTTCGTGTGGTAGAAAACGGACAGGTATACAGGGATTGAAGGATAAACAAGGTAAGGTTATAGAAGGTGAGGATTCTGTCATGGCTAGGTGGGCTGAGCATTCAAGTGATGTTCTAAACAACATGGTTAGTTCTATTCCCATTGTTTGCAATGATGATAGATGCATTGGTGGCTTTAATGTTGGCCCTATAACACAATCTGAAGTTATTTTGGCTGTTTCTAAACTTAAACTTCATAAATCCCCAGGGGTAGATGAAATTACTACTGAAATGCTTAGAGCTGGAAATGTTTCGGTTACCACTTGGATGACTGAAATTCTGAATATCTTTTATGATAAAGGCATGGTTCCTAAGGATTCTACCAGAGCTATTGTTATCCCTATTTTCAAAAACGGTGATCGCAGTTCTTTTGATAACTATAAGGGTATTAGCCTACTCTCTGTTCCAGGTAAAGTTCTTTCCATTATTGTGCTTAAGAGAATTTAGAATCTGGTTGACAGTCAATTGCGTGATGAGCAATGTGTATTCAGAAGTGGTAGGAGATGTGTGGATCAAAGATTTTCACTTAGGCAGATTCTTGAGAAATGTTTAGAGTTTCAGAAACCTTTGGCTAGAAATGTTAGAGTTTCAGAAGCTTTGTTGATTTCAAAAAGGCTTTCGACTCTGTTGATCCTCATAATTTGTGGTTGATTGTGAAATCATGTGGTATACCAGACAAGTTAGTTAACATAATGAAAGCTCTCTATAATAACACTGAGTCGTGTGTGAGAGTTTGTAAGGCTTGTAGCAATTGGTTTAGCATTACTTCTGGTGTTCGACAAGGGTGCATTTTGTCTCCTTTTCTCTTTAGCTTGGTTATTGATTATGTTATGCGAAATTCATTTGAAGAGAAAGATTTTGGTCTTAAATGGACTGGAGATACGGAAATTTCTGATTTAGATTATGCTGATGATTTAGCCCTTTTGGCAAATGATATTGATGAGATGAACTCTTTCATTTGAGCTGTTGATGAAACTGGTACTAGAGTAGGTTTGGTTATAAACAGAGAGAAAACTAAAGTGATGAAAATTGGTCAGGCAGGCTGTGATTCAGTTAATCTGAATAGTTGCAGTCTTGAGCAGGTGTCACAGTTTAATTAACTTGGGAGCTACGTAACAGATAAGGGTGATGTGCGGCATGAGATTAACAGACGAATAGGGATTGCTGCCGGAACCTTTAAGAATCTATGGAGATTGTGGAGAAACAGGCGTATACACCTGAAGACTAAAATTAGGCTGTATAATAGTTTGGTACTTTCTAGGATTAGTTACGGTAGTGAAACTTGGACACTTTGTAAACAAGATAACAGGAAACTAGATGCTTTTGATTCTAGATGCTTACACAGTATCTTGGGCATTAGGTGGTTCAGCTTTGTAACTAATGATGAGGTTAGGCAAAGGAGTTTGCAACCTCCTTTAAGCAGCATATTGTGCAGAGAGAGACTCCGTTTGGTTTGGCCATGTTGCCCGTATGAATAATTATAGATTGGCGAATAGGTTATGAACAGTGTGCCTAAAGCCCTCAGAAAGAAGGGGAGACCTAGGATGCGGTGGGCAGACAATGTCAAACTGGACCTTGTTAGAGTTGGTGTGCAGTGGCCAGATGCAGTAGATGTAGCTCAGGACAGACTTGCTTGGAGAACTAAATTGCACGGTCTTGATGGACCTCCGTAGCCCATGGCTGCTTGATGATGATTTAAAATATTCTGTACTATTTAATCAATATAATGATTTAATATTTTGGCATGCTATTTGCCATCATTAAAGAAAAATGACCCACTTGTCACTTTCACTGTTGAAAAATGACTCACCAGTGCAAAAGTTGAGGCCCTTGCCCTAGCTCTAGGACAACTAAGTGAACTATTTACAATAAGGGATTTCATTCAAACCCAATCTAATGTATGAACATTTGTGGATTAGGGAAATCATTTCTAGTTTAGTTTTTTACTTTTACTTTTCATCTATCTAGTACAGCATCAATACTTTTACATTATAAACTTACAAGAATAAAAAGCAAATTTAGCACTGTTTACCTGAAGAACCAACAAACAAAGGAAGTAAAAGTTTGCCAATCTTTGAAACTGCTCAAAAAGATTTAATGGGAAGAATGTCAGGAATGTATACTTTGAGGTTTTAATGTAGTTATTCTGAAAAATATAAAAAATTAATATTATTTGAATGACATAAAATATTGCATGAGTTATATACACACAATATTTCTATGATTTAGTCAGGTACTATATCAAAATATGATAATCTAAAATGAGCAAAATAATGTATTACAAATAATTATGTTTTCATAAGAAGGGAAAAAATTACGTATCTCACTTACATAGTAATAAGCCATGAATGGGCTAAACTTATTCCACTTTCACAATCTTATTACTTACACTCAGAAATATTCATTAATTATATAACAAAAATTCCTTTATACACATTACCAATGTTAATTATTTTGAGTACAACCTGTGCCAATAATTAAAGATTTCTACAATAAATATCTAATATATTTTTATTTCTACTTTAGGTTGTCTGCCCAAAACTCAGATATATTATCCGTTGTGAATGTAACAAGAGCCTTTGCTATAGAATGCATTCACCAGCATCCACAAGGAAAAATAAAACAGCATTTGTACCACTTGAAATTTGAATGTTTTAAAAATACATTCATAAAATAAAATCTAGCAAATTGCAAAGTACGGAAATTTTGTATCACACAGTATATTTATGTGTTAAATATGAAAAATCAAATGACATATTAAAATTATTACACATTTACATTTTTCCTCTCCTTACTCCATCCTTGGCTACAATCCTGTGAAATTTCCTAAGTGGTCAAATTTATGCATATGTCTCTGATTGTATGCAACCAACAAAAAAAATTAACTTAAAAATAATCCCTAGCTTGCAACCAAGCCCATTCTACAACATTTTAAGATAATTTTATATAACCAAACTCATATGAGGTGTGATCAAAAACGTTCAGGGGTGAATTAATATTTGGAAAATGATGAAGTTTACCAGCTAGTCAGATGGACCTTCTTCAAGGTAGTCTCCTTGATGCTGTATACACCAATTCCAATGCTTCTGCAACTTCTGGAAGCAGTCTTGATAAGCTTCTTTTGGAATTGCTAACAGTTTTTCTGTGTCATGTTTTAAATAATTTCCTCAGTTGTTGAAAATATGTGGCCTTTCTAAGGGACTTTAAGTATGGGGAAAAAATCACAGTGAGATAAATGAGGTGAGCATGGCAGATTGGGGGGGGGGGACCATACTGACAGCCACAATTGTCATCAGTAATGATGGAAGAAGCAAAGTTTGGGTCAGCAACATGTTGATGATGAGTGGCATGCAAGAACTTGCTGTTCTCTTTGATCATCAATGAGGATGTAAAGTATAAACTTGGCCAAAATGCATCACATTCCCAAATCTTACGTTAAACTTCATTGACAAGTCCCGTAAGAAATATCAGTGTCACTAGTAACTTTGAAGACAGCTAAATGCAAATCACAAACATTTGAACAAGGAGAGTGATTGAATCATTGATTTTTAAAGCTGAAGTACAGACAGAGTAAAGGTCATCTTTGATGGATATTGAGCCCTCTTTAAATCTTGTGAACCACTGAAAAGTCTCGAACGTCAAAATCTGTATTTACATTTCGTGGGCTTCTATTGCACTTTGCCCTGTTTTGAAACAAAAACTGATGCAGTGCCACACACTTTAAATAATATTTTACAATAAAGTTGTTGGAGAGCTGTGGTGCTCAAGAGGGAGATTGTTTTCAATTGGGAAAGAGAAACAATTATATTATTGAACTGTACTAGTGTAACCACCAGATCAGATATACGATGAGTGCTGCCCTAAGGTCAGACACAAACAGAACTAAAAAAAAACACCTTTTTTTGAAGCACTGAAAAATGTGAATAGCTCCAATGAAATTTCAAATCTACAAGAAATGACAGATATGCAAACTAATGAAATCAATGAAAATTAACTTTTAGACATAACAAAACTACCTTATTCCCCCTGAAATGCCAATAAAAGGAAGAGCACTAGAGACAGAAAATGGCAGCCTTGATCAAAATACCATTCAAAAGTAGCACTAAGCTCCAATCTTCAAAACAAAAATCTGAAATGACAAAAGCTGAACTGTTTGAGCAAATCTCTATTAAATAATATGAATAATGTAGGTGAAGAAGTAAAGTAAGATAATTAAGCAAAGAACGAGGTGACTGCTGATGCTACTAATATTCTTAGATATTTAGTTGACCCTTGTTTGGGTTCTGCAACAGCCTGCTTCCTCTCTGCCTGGAGATGTACCAACCCTCAGAGGTCAAGGTCAGACATCGTGGCTCAACCTTTTCTTCCCCATATTGGGTAACTACTGTTCTACTATAAGTTTCAAACTCAACGAGATATCCTACAACTTGTCCAAAGAAAGTTTATCTTAATAATACATTAGAGTGGGAACTGCCATCTACTTTTCAATCTTTGAATAAAAATATTCTCAAACACCACAGAGGTGTGCATGCAAAAGCATTCCACATCAGAAAGAATCAGACCATAAGCAATCTAGGATTTATTAGCTGAAGCCTGGTTATAATAGTGATATACATTGCAAAAACAATAAAACAAAACCTAGGACTTGAGTAAAATAGTAGTGCTCCCTTTTTCTCTAGGCTTTTTGGATGCAATGCCCATTACAACCCCATCTACCTTTACAGATTGTCTTCTCTGAGACAAACAATTTTGATTTTTGCTTAGTGGTTCATTATTTAATAATCTCCTTTTGCAATACATCCAATCTTTTCTCCTCCCACTTTATATATTTTTTTTCATATCATTTTGTTACTTGGGCAGTTGTTAGTCCTTGCTGCATGGTATTTACAGCAATGCCCCATTCCTTTTGTATTCCCTCCACTTACATTAGTCAATATCAATGATCACTGAATGGAAAGTACTGTGAAACAAACTGCAATTACCCCTTCCCTAAAATGGTGGGAGAAATGGCACACCAAAATTTTAGTATTGTATAGGCATCAGATTTGCTTCCATGAGCTCTCATTTCCTGGAGGGTTATTTGTATTATGATGTTCAGAGTCAAATCATTTGGGGATGTATATAGGTGCAGTATTGTTTGTTGGATAAAAGTAAATTTTAAATTGTGAATTTGTCAAAGTTGATACAGATGTAATTTAAATTTCTCAGCATTTGCTATAAAGGGGAAAAAATTTATATAACTATAAAAAAAAAATACTAAAATATTTCATTAGTCTGAAAATATGCAGCCCCAAGCCACTTGCTTATAATCTTGCACTGTTTGGCAGATCTCAGGCAGTAGATAATGCATTTTTCAAATTAACAAATTTCTTTATAACCAACATTTCCTTTCACCCGCCACTTCAATTCTAGATGGTGAATCCTTCCTAGTGTACAGATCTGGAGATACTGAAATCTGGAGTACTGAATCTGGGATGAGATCTGGGAGTAATGAAAGGTACTGATATCTTCAGTGCAGAAGAGAAACTGTCTCGAGGCAGGTGGAATATGAATCCACAACCTCCTGATAACATGTCAAGTGTTCCCCGCCCTGCCCACAGTCAGTAGGGGACACCGATGGGCTTGGAAAGGCCGCTGTCCGTCGGATGGGACGTTAAGCCGTGGCTCCCGTGTATGGGAGAGCCATACCCTGTGCACGTTAAAGAACACACTGGATGGCCTTGATGGGAGGCTACCATCTGTCTCCCAACAGCTGTTCCAGTGGGTTCCCTCCCCCAACCTTCTCTGAGCCTTCGGGGTCCATGTGACCTGGCCATTTAGCCCATGGTGTGCAAAAAAGTGCCGCTCAGAGGTAAAACAACCCAACCCAACATGTCAAGTGCTCCGACTGCTGAATTACTGGCCATTAATCAAGATCTCCTCTACTGATAGTTTTCAACTTTTACCATAGGATCAATCATTAGAAGTTGTCTTAATTATAAGTGAAGATTCTGACTGATATATAGCACTTCCCAGGTACATGCACTAGACCACTCTCACCTCAAGTATTATCTACCATGTTTTTTCTTTAAAGCCAATCATGCTTTATCAAGTGTAGAGATATTATTACTAACAAGCAAGCACAGGTACTCAACTATAGGATGAACAATCTTGAGCCAGGTGGGATATGAAACCATGTCATGGATTGTTGGTTGTTGTTTTACCTCTGAGCGGCACTTTTTTGCACACCATGGGCTAAATGGCCAGGTCACATGGACCCCGAAGGCTCAGAGAAGGTTGGGGGAGGGGACCCACTGGAACAGCGGTTGGGAGACAGATGGTAGCCTCCCGTCAAGGCCATCCAGCGTGTTCTTTAACGTGCACAGGGTATGGCTCTCCCGCACACGGGGCCACGGCTTAACGTCCCATCCGACGGACGGCGGCCTTTCCAAGCCCATTGGTGTCCCCTACTGACCGTGGGCAGGGCGGGGAATTTTGCGGAGATAAATCTCAAAGCTGACCCAGCTGGGACTTGAACCTGGGAACTACAGATTACGAGCCTGGCGCGCTACCGACTGAGCCAACCCCGCCCCTCCCATGTCATGGATATTACCCTCTATCCTACTTGCACAATATATATATATAACCCATATGCATTCTTAAATGTAAAGCAATTCCTCCAAGATTGCTGCAGATATTCCAATTATTTATTGTATTTTGTACATTTAATAAGTTCCCGCTATTTCTATAAGAATCATCTGTAACCATGGCATGAACTACTGGAATGATGGGTACTGGAATCCAAAGCTACCAACCTCATACAATGGAGATTATGATCAGAATAACAAAGTTTTCTGTCACTCAGCAATAAAATTTTAAAGTTTATCCTTTAAACAATTTGCATATTAAAATTCCAGGTTTTTATCACTCAATGATAGCTATTTTAATTATTTTCTGAGCAAGGTCTTTTATTGTTTTAATTGCACTAGACCACTCTCACCTCAAGTATTATCTACCATGTATTATTATATATAATATAAATATATTATTATATTATAATAATGAAATTTATGAATATTTTATGATTCTAAGAATGAAAATTTGGAGCAAATACAAGCTCCAAATTTTAAAATAACTGCATTTAAAATACTGCAATTTAATGCATAATAAAATACTGCAATTACTGTCCACATAAGTATGTGGACAGTAAATTGCAGTATTTTAAGTAACATACTCCCTTTTAGAGTGACAAAAAAGCATGATTTATGATAACCTATAATACTGCCTGTAGCATTATCCTGACACCACAGTGCCAGAATGTAATGTTTTCCTATTATACTCTCACTTCATTATGCCAAACTGTAGTGAATTCTGACTTTACTGCACCACCTCTAAAATGGACTATTTTTTCATATTACTGCACCAATTTCCACTCCACAAGCTTTCATTTGTCATATAACTCTTTATGCTTTGTTTGGAAGAAATAGGAATCATGACTTGATATGTTTTGGAGAGGAGGGAAAACTTCAGGGTGTTTTTTTTTTGCCTATGGGCACATCCATCATTATAAGCTTTCATTCAAATTTTGTGATAAATCACCTAGTTGTAAAGATATGGTGAAACATACTGACAAAGCAACTAACAAAAGACAGACAAAAATTACCATTATTATAATGAATCACAAGTGCAATTTCTTTGCATTTTGTAGGAGACGTTTTTAAACTTAATTTAGATGTGTCAATGAAAAATTACCGTTCCTTTGTTTTATGCTTGTGACTAAGTGCATTTATTAATATGCTAAAAATTTGTGTCACAGCAGTATGAAAAGTTTTTTTAGAAAAAACCAATTTTATCCAAAAACACTATGCTTATTACAGTTTTTTATATGGTTGGGGAATTTGGATTCAGCATTAAAAAAATACAAGAATCATCCATATTTGTACAAGAAATTAAAACCTTTTTGTTCAGTGCTACTGTTCTGTGATTTGTACTAGATTTGGTTGTTGGTTGTTTGAGCTCTGAGCAGCACTTTTTTGCACACAATGGGCTAAATGGCCAGGTCACAAGGACCCGAAGGCTGAGAGAAGGTTGGGGGAGGGTCCCACTGGAATGGCTGTTGAGATGGTAGCCTCCCATCAAGGCCATCCAACGTGATCTTTAACATGTACAGGGTATGGCTCTCTCACACATGGCTTAACATCCCATCCAATGGATGGCGATCTTTCCAAGCCCATTGGTGTCCCCTATGTACCATGGGCAGGACGGGGAGTTTTGAGGAAATAAACCTCAATGCTGACCCAGATGGGACTCGAACCTGGGAACTGCAGATTACGAGCCTGGCACGCTACCAACTGAGCCACCCCCACCCCGATTTGTACTAGAAATTAGGTTTTTGGTTGAAGGACTGAGATGATTAAATTCCAAACTGTTAACTTTAAATACATAAAAAATACTTACAGCATAACTAAACGATGTATTATAAATAGGATCATTTGCCCTAATTCTTCGAAGTTCATATTCTGTAAAGATATTTTCACATATGAGAATATGTTAAAATATTTCAGTTATTTTCAGTTATATAATTAATAATTATAATAATAATATTTAGTCACTTGACAAATTAATCTAAAAATACTTCATAAAGCACAATAATTGTTTATGTCTCAGTTTTACCATTTTCAGTCTGGTGTGCAACTTGATACTCACTCCCAGAAACAATGTGTAATCAGTGTCAGTTCCAGACCTAGAACTTGAAACTGTAAGTACTGGACAGATCACGAGGTCACTGCACCCAAGAAGTTAGAAGACAGACAGTCTGTAATTCCCCATAAGTAACTGTTTATAGCACAAAACATTCAATAAACCACTCTATATAACTGATTTGGTTCTTTGGGGCTTTACAAAGCAAAAGCAACTAAATCCATTTTGTGCCAAACAAGATATAAAGCAAAAATATAATGAGATAAAAATCAATTAACCCAAAACCAAAATTCAAAGCAGAAAGAGTAAATGAAACCATATAAACAATAAAACTTTATAGCATCAAATTGGGCATAAAGATCCTACATGAAAAACAAGAATCAACAAATGTATTTAATAAATACTAATGTGGAAAAAATGAGTTCTGCCGATGGTGCAAGACTTGAACCCATCTCTCTCCAGATACATGCCAGAGTGTTCTAACCACTAATTATTGGCTCTATCACTCATTTCTACAATGTGACATATCTTTTACCTGAATGTGGTAGATCTGTGATCAATAATGGGATAAACTCGACTGTTCAACATCCACAAATAAATCAGCACTTTAACATCAGGTCCAGAGCACCTGACATGTTATCAGGAGGTCGTGGGTTCGTATCCCACCCAGCTCAAGACAAATTTTCCTCTAAAATTAGAATCGATGTTAAAGTGCTGATTTATTGGTGGATGTTGAACAGTCGAGTTTATCCCATTATTTACCATCATTAGCATACTTGTAAGACATGCTTTCCATCTATATCGCAAATAGAAAGACGTTTATGGCTAAAATTGCCTGAATAGCACCTATATGTGACATAAAAGGAATGTTCATAGTGTTAATTAGAGGAGATCTTGATCAGTGGTCGGTAGCTGAGTGGTCCAGAGCACCTGACATGTTATCAGGAGGTCATGGGTTTGTATCCTACCCGGCTCAAGACAAATTTTCCTCTAAAATTAGAATTGACGTTAAAGTGCTGATTTATTTGTGGATGTTGAACAGTCGAGTTTATCCCATTATTTATCATCATTAGCATACTTGTAAGACATGCTTTCCATCTATATCGCAAATAGAAAGACATTTATGTCTAAAATTGCCTGAATAGCGTCTATATGTTACATAAAAGGAATGTTCATAGTGTTAATTAGAGTAGATCTTGATCGGTGGCCGGTAGCTCAGTGGTCCAGAGTACCTGACATGTTATCAGGAGGTCGTGGGTTCGTATCCCACCCGGCTCAAGACAAATTTTCCTCTAAAATTAGA
Source organism: Ryuthela nishihirai (assembly GCA_038380435.1). NCBI lineage: Eukaryota > Metazoa > Arthropoda > Arachnida > Araneae > Heptathelidae > Ryuthela > Ryuthela nishihirai. The sequence continues at coordinate 70,446,444 of JAWZYU010000008.1, read as the reverse complement.
ATCGACGTTAAAGTGCTGATTTATTTGTGAATGTTGAACAGTCTAGTTTATCCCATAATTTATCATCATCCATCTATATGGCAAATAGAATACTCGTAAAGCATACTTGTAAGACATACTTTCCATCTATATGGCAAATAGAAAGACGCTTATGGCTAAAATTGTCTGAATAGCGCCTATACGTGACATAAAAGGAATGTTCATAGCATTAATTAGAGGAGATCTTGATCGGTGGCCGGTAGCTCAGTGGTCCAGAGTACCTGACATGTTATCAGGAGGTCGTGGATTCATATCCCACCCGGCTCAAGACAAATTTTCCTCTAAAATTAGAATCGACGTTAAAGTGCTGATTTATTTGTGGATGTTGAACAGTCGAGTTTATCCCATAATTTATCATCATCCATCTATATGGCAAATAGAATACTCGTAAAGCATACTTTCCATCTATATGGCAAATAGAAAGACGCTTATGGCTAAAATTGTCTGAATAGCGCCTATACGTGACATAAAAGGAATGTTCATAGCATTAATTAGAGGAGATCTTGATCGGTGGCCGGTAGCTCAGTGGTCCAGAGTACCTGACATGTTATCAGGAGGTCGTGGGTTCATATCCCACCCGGCTCAAGACAAATTTTCCTCTAAAATTAGAATCGACGTTAAAGTGCTGATTTATTTGTGAATGTTGAACAGTCTAGTTTATCCCATAGTTTATCATCATCCATCTATATGGCAAATAGAATACTTGTAAAGCATACTTGTAAGACATACTTTCCATCTATATGGCAAATAGAAAGACGCTTATGGCTAAAATTGTCTGAATAGCTCCTATACGTGACATAAAAGGAATGTTCATAGCATTAATTAGAGGAGATCTTGATCGGTGGCCGGTAGCTCAGTGGTCCAGAGTACCTGACATGTTATCAGGAGGTCATGGGTTCATACCCCACCCAGCTCAAGACAAATTTTCCTCTAAAATTAGAATCGACGTTAAAGTGCTGATTTATTTGTGAATGTTGAACAGTCTAGTTTATCATCATCCATCTATATGGCAAATAGAATACTTGTAAAGCATACTTGTAAGACATACTTTCCATCTATATGGCAAATAGAAAGACGCTTATGGCTAAAATTGTCTGAATAGCGCCTATACGTGACATAAAAGGAATGTTCATAGCATTAATTAGAGGAGATCTCGATCGGTGGCCGGTAGCTCAGTGGTCCAGAGTACCTGACATGTTATCAGGAGGTCATGGGTTCATATCCCACCCGGCTCAAGACAAATTTTCCTCTAAAATTAGAATCGACGTTAAAGTGCTGATTTATTTGTGAATGTTGAACAGTATAGTTTATCCCATAATTTATCATCATCCATCTATATGGCAAATAGAATACTCGTAAAGCATACTTGTAAGACATACTTTCCATCTATATGGCAAATAGAAAGACGCTTATGGCTAAAATTGTCTGAATAGCGCCTATACGTGACATAAAAGGAATGTTCATAGCATTAATTAGAGATCTTGATCGGTGGCCGGTAGCTCAGTGGTCCAGAGTACCTGACAAGTTATCAGGAGGTCGTCGGTTCGTATCCCACCCGGCTCAAGACAAATTTTTCTCTAAAATTAAAATCGAGGTTAAAGTGCCGATTTATTTGTGGATGTTGAACAGTCGAGTTTATCCCATTATTTATCACCATTAGCATACTTGTAAGACATGCTTTCCATGTATATGGCATATAGAAAGCCACTTGTGGCTAAAATTGCCTGAATAGTGCCTATATGTGACATAAAAGGAATGTTCATAGCATTAATTAGAGGAGATCTTGATTGGCGGCTGGTAGCTCAGTGATCCAGAGCACCTGACATGTTATCTGGAGGTCGTGGGTTCGTATCTCACCTGGCTGAAGGCAAATTTTCCTCTAAAATTAGAATCAACGTTAAAGTGCTGATTTATTTGTGGTAGATCTATAAATGGGAAGGATAACTTATTTTCCAATGTGGGTTCGAGTCCTGAATCATCATCAAAACTCATTTTTTCCACATAAGTATTTACTGAAATCGGAATAAAGGACCCATGCAAAAATCAAATATAAAATACCACATATGAATGTAAAATTAAATTTTATTAAATATCCACAAAACATAAAAATTTAAATATTGGTGCTATAAATGAATGATCAGATAAAAGGTGTGTGGCTGAAGGGGCTGAAGATGACAGATGAGAGCCAAAATACTATATAATCACTGTATTACTATATGCCTTTTTTGACATATGTTTTTCGACCTATAGGTTGTTATCTACTCTTATCTTATTTACACAAGATCGGTGATACACAAGCTTCTCCTAAGTTATTATTTTAAGTATTATGTGGTAAAGATAATTATAATAACTTGTCATTGTGCTTTTAACATTATAATGTTTTTTAATATCATGATTTTTAAAAAAGCTGAAATATATATAGCCTTTGGTATTAGAATAAATATTCTGGCAGTTAAAATGTTATCACAAAACTCGTACATCGGTTGATCATCTACATGGGGAAGAATGCATTAGAAACCCGTGATATATGCAGAGCTAAACAAGTACAACTTCCTCCTTGTGATTAATACAAAATGAAGGCTACCACAGTTTGACAAAAGGCTCAATATGGAATAAGTTATGCATCTATTATTGCCATCATGTTTAGAGCTCAGCAGAAAAACACTGCCAGAAATCCAGGTATGGAATTGGCAGTGAAGATTTGGACAGAGGCATGGCTAACCTGGCAGCAGCCTCTACTAAGAGCATGGTGGATAGCAAAGTATTGTTTTTATATGCAGTTGAGCATGAAAGCTTTCCCGGTTCTTAAATGGGGAAAAACAGAGGAAGAGGTAACAGTGAACTATGGTGGAAGTAGCTCAGCTGACAACTGAGTAACACTGGTGATGTATGTCTGATAGCCTAGGACATGCAAACTGAATGGATGAATGTCAGTTGGGTGAAGTCGCAAATGGGATGGCCTGGTGATCCCAAGTGTAATCTCAAGTGGGATGGCTAGACATTAATGTAATAAGTGGACCCAGCAAAGTGCAAGTCTCCATGCACATTGGATGGGCAGATGGTGAAGAGGCTTCAGCATTCCCACCACTGAATCCCAATCCAGTAACATTGGTGTGCCCTCAAAGAGAGGGGTTGACAACACTCAGTGCTTACTGTCCATCCTTAAACCTTGTCTGTGTGTAAGAGAGTCTGTGTCTAAAGTCTTAAGGTTAACTTTTAACCTTAAGACTTTAGACCTCAAGAGATTTTCATTATGCCATAATGAACTAATAATTTCTGACATCATTTTGTTTTTACCCTTGACTTTTTATCTCCTTTTCAAACATAAAACTGATATAATATTTATGCTTTGTGGTTTTAACTGTAGACATTCAACCTTTTTCCTTTTAGAAATAATTTAAAAATTCTTTTTGGAATGATGGGTTAGGTTGTTTTATCACTCAGAGGTACTTTTTTGCACACAATTGGGCTAAATGGCCAGGACAAAGGACCCCGAAGGCTCAGAGAAGGTTGGAGGAGGAGACCCACTGGACAGCTGTTGGAAGACAGATGGTAGCCTCCCATCACAGCCATTCAGCATGTTCTTTAACACACACAGGGTGTGGCTCTCCTGCATATGGGTCACAGCTTAACATTCCTTCTGATGGACAGTGGCCTTTCCAAGCCTATTGGTGTCCCCCTACTGATCTGAGCAGGGAGTTTTTGCGGAGATAAATCTCAACACTGGCCCAGATGGGATTGAAGAGTATTGATGAAATATTATGATTTGCTCTTTCCAATTTTTGCATGCAGTAAATAAAAAAGGGATAACTTTTAAGCATCAAGAATTACAATAAAAAAATAAAATAAAAATACCCCCTCACGCAGCTGCTTGCCACAGAGGTCTGACAGGAGCCTGTCAGTTTATATGCCAGAGTAGAAGGTCTATTAGTCACTTAAAAATGTTATCAGCTTCCTCTTAACTAGCTCATCATATATGGAAAAGATATGATGAGTCTTATCATCATATCTTTTCCATATATGATGGAAATATATATTATATTTATGATGGAATAATATATTTTCCATATATTATTTCCAAGCAGATCCCTTAAATAAAAAAGGGATCTGCTTGGAAAATATAATGTTTTTTGCACTTCGCTGGTCCACTATTATATTGGCGGACTGCAAAATGGATTAATGCCATCATTATTCCATTTTGCAATCTGCCAATACCTCCTATCACTGGTTGGTAAAGTATGTGTCCATTTAACCTAAAGTCCCCTTTAATGTAAGTGAGAATGAAAGGCATTTCTTTTCCTCACCTTGGCTTCTGAATAGGATACAGACAAGGAAGCAATGAAATAAAAGCAAGTTAGAGGCACATATGGAAGTGGCCAACTTAAGTACACTGGTGAAGGAAAAGTTAAGTTACAATCCCATGTTATGTCAATGAGAGGGTAATTTCAAAGCTAAAACTTCTAAAGTAAGTTTTTGTAATGGTGGAAAGTGAAAAATCTAAAATGAATATTGCAATTACAAATTTTTGTGGTGGAAAAGTGAAAACCATTCGCAATAATGGGTTGTTTTATTTCTGAGCTGCACACAATGAGCTAAATGGTCATGTCACAATGACTTACTGGTAGTTGTTAGGAGACAGAACCTCCCATTTAAGGCCATCCACCATGTTCTTTAACATGCACACAGGACCACAGCTTTACATCCCATCTGATAGGCTTGGATTGGGTTGTTTTACCTCTGAGTGGCACTTTTTTTGCACACCATGGGCTAAATGGCCAGGTCACATGGACTGCGAAGGCTCAGAGAAGGTTGGGGCAGGGGACCCACTGGAACAGCTGTTGGGAGACAGATGGTAGTCTCCCGTCAAGGCCATCCAGCGTGTACTTTAACGTGGACAGGGTATGGCTCTCCCACACACGGGGCCACGGCTTAACGTCCCATCTGACGGACGGCGGCCTTTCCAAGCCCATCGGTGTCCCCTACTGACCGTGGGCAGGGCGGGGAATTTTGCGGAGATAAATCTCAACGCTGACCCAGCTAGGACTCGAACCTGGGAACTACAGATTACGAGCCTGGCGCGCTACCGACTGAGCCACCCCCGCCCCATCTGATAGGCAGTAGCTTTTCCAAGCCAATTGGTGTCCCCTTTCTGATTGAGGGCAAGGTGGAGATTTAGTGGAGTAAATCTCAATTCTAGCACAGGTGGACTCGAACCTGAGAACTGCAGATTATGAGCCTGGCACACTACATAATGACCCAACACTGCCCCCATTGGCAGCAATGAGTTGTTCTCTTACCAGCAGGGTGGGTGGAAAAACACAACTTTTTTTTTTAGAGATAATTGGAAATTTACTATTTCCTTTTTTTTAGATAGCTGATAATAAAAAATCATAATATGAATTTTCAAATCCTTGGGTATTTTTTATTTACATTGTTAGGTGACACTAAATGTGAAAAATGCGTAACTTTTAATAAATATTGCAAGTGATCTGTTTATAATAAAAACTATTATTTAGGCAGTAGAATAATATTTTACAGCAAAAATATGCCCCCTTTTCTCAGAGGGGTGTTAGAAAAGCTACATTTCCACTTTAAGAAATAAAAGTGAAAATCTTTTATGTTGTATAAGTACTAATAATTTGATTTAAAAATGTCCTCTTTACAGAAACACATTAAAAAGAGTACTGAACTTATATGGAGTTTTCCTACCTTCCTGGATAATAATAAATATAAAAATAAATACCCCCTCAAGCAGCTGCTTGCCACAGAGGACTGACAGGAGCCTGTCAGTTTATATGCCACAGTAGATCTGAGAGGATGGCAGGACCTCAGCAGAAAACAACATTTTCATTTAACAATCCTTACCAATTTTCCTTTGGAATCCTTTTGGAGGGTTTAAAAAATGTGGATCACAATTTTCATTAGTACCTATCCAGCTTAAAAAGAACCTTTTCTCCAAGAATGCTACTAAGAAAGTATGTGGAAAATATTAAACTTATGTATTACCCCTTTTTCTTCCAGGAATTTGTTGAAGATCACGGAAATGGGAGGAATAAAATATAATGCAACAGCATTCCCATTCATTCCTGTTTGATGTTGTCCCCCCCCCCGCCTTTTCTTTTTCTAGTTCCAGCTTAATAAGCAAATCGTTTCTGCCAATGTAAACCTCTTAACCATCACCCAAATTTCTTGCTTAAATAGAACGTTTAATTTTGCCACTATAAACTTATCCCACCGTTAGAGGGAGCTATTAAACTTTACGGAGATTCGAAAATTCAAATCGCAATATTTCAATACCTATGTGACCAAAAAAGAATTTTTAATTTAGCTCTAAAAACAAAAAAAGGTTGAACGTCTACAGAGGAACGGATAGACAACAACGTGAAAATATTAGCTCGTTTATCTGAAAACATTTGATCCATTGGCCATATTTCAGTATAATTTTTTCTCTCCATTTCAATGGTCTTTAATAACTCATGAAAAAAAAAAGTGTAAAATGTAAGGTTGTAGATTTTCGCCTATGTTCTTGTTACTAGCATTCCTAGGGAGGAGGGAGTTGGACCCCTGATTTTTCTGTAAAAGAGCTAAAAACGTACGAATGCTAAATCTAGTTTAACAATTTATAACTTCAGCAGCATATTGCTGATCAGAATTTCCGTTAGCATTATTTTCTGGTCATTATTAAATGTTTACAGTTGTAAACAAATTCAATTGTTAGAATGTCACATTCATTGCAATGTTATTCTCCAAAACTGGGGCGGGGATTAGTCAATCGGTGACGCGCCAGATTCGTAATCTGCAGTTCCCAAATTCGAGTCCCAGCTGGGCCAGCATTGAGATTTATCTCAACAAAACCCCCCACCCTGACCATGGTCAGTAGGTAACACTGATGGGCTTGAACAACGCCACCTAGCTTGAAAGGGTCGCCGTCTGTAGAACTGGACGTAAAGCCGTGGCTCCGTCCGCGGGAGAGCCATACGCTGTGCACATTAAAGAACATGCTAGATAGCCTTAACAGGAGTTTGCCACATGTCTCCTAAGAATTGTCCAGTGGGTCACTTTCCCTAACCTTCTCTGAGCCCTCGGGTCCTAGTGACCTGGCCATTTAGCCCATTGTGTGCAAAAAAAAGTGTCGCTTAGAGGTGAAACAACCCAACTCCAAAACTGCTCAACCACTAATTATATCTCCCTAAAATTCGGCATCTCTCAATCCCTAAGGGGTCGGATTTTAAAGAATTTACTGTAGAGGCACAGAAACGAAGACTGAAATACAGTTTCAAAGATCAGACTTTATTAAGAGAATTTTAACATTATTAGCAATTTGCTGATTTCCGTACGGTTGCATACCCGGAAACTTCCAATTGACGTACTTGAGTGCCAAATTTTCGGTGACTTGCTTCGAAGATATATTATTGAGGCTTTGTTGGGTTGTTTTACCTCTGAGCGGCACTTTTTTGCACACCATGGGCTAAATGGCCAGGTCACATGGACCCCGAAGGCTCAGAGAAGGTTGGGGGAGGGGACCCACTGGAACAGCTGTTGGGAGACAGATGGTAGCCTCCCGTCAAGGCCATCCAGCGTGTTCTTTAACGTGCACAGGGTATGGCTCTCCCACACACGGACCACGGCTTAACGTCCCATCCGACGGACGGCGGCCTTTCCAAGCCCATCGGTGTTCCCTACTGACCTTGGGCAGGGCGGGGAATTTTGCGGAGATAAATCTCAACGCTGACCCAGCTGGGACTCGAACCTGGGAACTACAGATTACGAGCCTGGCGCGCTACCGACTTAGCCCCCCCCCCTATTATTGAGGCATTCAAGCTTTCACCGCCCTTGGGTATGCTCCTGATTTGATATTATAGCTCACATAAAAAATATCTCGTACATTTTATACCAAAACTTTGTATGCTTCAATGACAGGCCACTATGCGGTGTGGAAAATACATTTCTCTATAATCACGTTCGCTTCGCAATACTTAAGGTAAAATATGTATGTTCCTTTTAAAAAATCCATTCTCCTCCACAACCGTCATCACTACCCCATCTTAATTCCGCAAATGCATTTAGAGAGCAAATGTGCGAAACCGTCTAGGTGATAAACTAGAATGGCGTTTTGCACGAAGCCCTAAAGTAACAATTGATCTTTCTGTCATGAAAAGTCAGAGAACTAAGTTCGCACAGGATGGCAGCATTCAATTTAAACGGCAATTTTGTTCCTTCAAATCTAGCATTACAGAAATCACAAATTCGCCATTCACTATCAACTCGGAGATGTCACACGTAAAGCTACATTTACCGGTACCATTCATTCTGCTACTACAGATCTAAGTGTTACAGATCGTTGGCCGACATAAGTACTTGTCATGAGATACGATCACGCATTCATCATGCGAATGACTCCATCGTACTGGAACTAGGTAACAGAATAACGGGAGAAATTTGACATGCAATGAACGAATAAAAAAACTCTAAACAATACAGTTAACATTAATTTCCGTTGGGTTGTGTTGGGTAGTTTTACTTCTGAGCGGCACTTTTTTGCACACCATGGGCTAAATGGCCAGGTCACATGGACCCCGAAGGCTCAGAGAAGGTTGGGGGAGGGGACCCACTGGAACAGCTGTTGAGAGACAGATGGTAGCCTCCCGTCAAGGCCATCCAGCGTGTTCTTTAACGTGCACAGGGTATGACTCTCCCGCACACGGGGCCACGGCTTAACGTCCCATCCGACGGACGGCGGCCTTTCCAAGCCCATCGGTGTCCCCTACTGACCGTGGGCAGGGCGGGGAATTTTGCGGAGATAAATCTCAACGCTGACCCAGCTGGGACTCGAACCTGGGAACTACAGATTATGAGCCTGGCGCGCTACCGACTGAGCCACCCCCGCCCCCATTAATTTCCGTTATGCTACAAAGTTAGGTTCTTGTTTTACCTCTGAGCGGTACTTTTTTGCACACCATGGGCTAAATGGTCAGGTCACATGGACCCCGAAGGCTCAGAGAAGGTTGGGGCAGGGGACCCACTGGAACAGCTGTTGGGAGACAGATGGTAGTCTCCCGTCAAGGCCATCCAGCGTGTTCTTTAACGTGCACAGGGTATGTCTCTCCCGCACACGGGACCACGGCTTAACGTCCCATCCGACGGACGACGGCCTTTCCAAGCCCATCGGTGTCCCCTGCTGACCGTGGGCAGGGCGGGGAATTTTGCGGAGATAAATCTCAACGCTGACCCAGCTGGGACTCGAACCTGGGAACTACAGATTACGAGCCTGGCGCGCTACCGACTGAGCCACCCCCGCCCCCACTGACAGAGGAGATACCGAGAGTTAGAGGAGAATATTCTCAAAGCAGGCAAAGTTGAGACTCGAACCTGCAGCTACAAAGAAAATTCGAATATTTTTCTGTCGATCTCAATTTTTTCCCAAATTTTTAATTGCTATTACTAATGTAAATTAGTTTTAAGCATTTCTTAATAAAAAATTCCATCTTTTCAAATATTTTTCAGATTTTAGCATCAAATTAAAGGAGCTCGGTTAAAGACTAATGCCATGAATTAAATAAAATATCCACTCCCTTTTTTTTTTGAGATCATTTAAACCAGGCGGGGCGGGGGTGGCCCGGTCGGTAGCGCACCAGGCTCGTAATCTGTAGTTCCCAGGTTCGAGTCCCAGCTGGGTCAGCGTTGAGATTTATCTCCGCAAAATTCCCCGCCCTGCCCACGGTCAGTAGGGGACACTGATGGGCTTGGAAAGGCCGCCGTCCGTCGGATGGGACGTTAAGCCGTGGCCCTTTGTGCGAGAGAGAGAGCCATACCCTGTGCACGTTAAAGAACACGCTGGATGGCCTTGACGGGAGGCTATCATCTGTCTCCCAACAGCTGTTCCAGTGGGTCCCCTCCCCCAACCTTCTCTGAGCCTTCGGGGTCCATGTGACCTGGCCATTTAGCCCATGGTGTGCAAAAAAGTCCCGCTCAGAGGTAAAACAACCCAACCCAACTCTAAACCAGGCACTTTAACCCAAGGATCATTGCAAACGAACGTCCTTACCTCTTCATAAAGAAAATAATCAATATAGTGAATCTGGCCCATTTCTTCGACCAAACATATTTAGGTGCCTAACTAAACGATTTTGTAAAATTATAATACTCAATAAAAAAGAATATTTTGTTTTTTAATCACGATATTTTCTTAATTCTTTAAAAATATTTTTCCCCCAGTTCATTACTCATTAGAAATGTACAGGTACTGGACAGAAAAAATGAACACAGTTCCGTGTTTTCTCGATTCACATTCAGTGCTCAATAACTTCTTCAAAATAATTTTTAATGAAAAAAAAACGTATATATCTATAAAATTAAAGATCTCAATCAAATCTTTCTAAATCTCGATTTTAAACCGTATTTTTATAGTATTCAAAGAGTTATGAACTCTGGAATATTTAATAGGCCACAAAAATTAACTTCAAACTTTAATTAGAACATTAAAACAAGCATTTGTATAGTACCAGGTGCAATGCTTTTGAGGTCAATTGTTTGCATCATCATCATCATCCTCAAGCAGCCATGGGCTACGAAGGTCCAATCAGACTGTGCAATTTAGATCTCCAAGCATATGTGTCCTGAGCTACATCTGCTGCACCTGGTCACTGCACAACAATTCTAACAAGGTCCTGTTTGACATTGTCTGCCTACCGCACCCTAGGTCTCCCCCTCTTTCTGAAGCCTTTAGGTACACTGTTCATAACCCTATTCGCCAATCTATAATTATACATACGGGCAACATGGCCAAACCAATGGAGTCTCTCTCTGCACAATATGCTGCTTAAGGAGGTTGCCGACTCCGTTGCCTAACCTCATCATTAGTTACAAAGTTAAACCACCTAATACCCAAGATACTGCGTAAGCATCTGGAATCAAAAGCATCTAGTTTCCTGTTATCTTGTTTACAAGGTGTCCAAGTTTCACTATCATAACTAACCCTAGAAAGAAACAAACTATTAAACATTCTAATTTTTGTCTTTAGGTGTATACGCCTATTTCTCCACACTCTCCATAGATTCTTAAAAGTCCCGGCAGCAATCCCTATTCGTCTGTTAATCTCATGCCGCACATCACCAGTATCTGTTACATAACTCCCAAGATAATTAAACTGTGACACCTGCTAAAGACTGCAACCATTCAGATTAACTGAATCACAGCCAGCCTGAACAATTTTCATCACTTTAGTTTTCTCTCTGTTTATAACCAAACCTACTGTACTACCAGTCTCATTAACAGCTCGAATGAAAGAGTTCATCTCATCAACATCATTTGCCAAAAGGGCTAAATCATCAGCATAATCTAAATCAGAAATTTTCGTATCCCCAGATCATTTAAGGCCAAAACCTTTCCCTTGCAGTGAATTTCGCATAACATAATCAATAACCAATCTAATGAGAAAAGGACACAAAATGCACTGTTGTCGAACACCAGAAGCAATGCTAAACCAATTGCTACAAGCCTTACCAACTCTCACACACGACTCAGTGTTATTATAGAGAGCTTTCATTATGTTAACTAACTGGTCAAGTATATCATATGATCTAACAATCAACCACAAATTATGATGATCAACAGAGTCGAAAGCATTTTTGACATCAACAAAGCTAGCAACCAAAGTTTTCTGAAACTCTAAACATTTCTCAAGAATCTGCCTAAGAGAAAATATCTGATCTACACATCTCCTACCACTTCTGAATCCACATTGCTCATCACGCAACTGCATGTCAACAAGATTTTTAATTCTATTAAGCACAATCATACAAAGAACTTTACCTGGAACAGAGAGTAGGCTGATACCCCTATAGTTATCAAAAGAACTGCGATCACCTTTTTTAAAAATAGGGATAATAATAGCTCTGGTAAAATCCTTAGGAACCATGCCTTTATCATAAAAGAGATTCAAAATTTCAGTCATCCAAGTGGTAACCGAAACACTTCCAGCTCTAAGCATTTCTGTAGTAATTTCATCTACCCCTGGAGATTGATGTAATTTAAGTTTAGAAACAGCCAAAATAACTTCAGATTGTGTTATAGGGCCAACATTAAAGCCACCAATGCATCTATCATCATTGCAAACAATGGGAGTAGAAAACTAACCACATTGTTCAGAACATCACTGAAATGCTCAGCCCACTTAGCCATGACAGAATCCTCCCCTTCTATAACCTTACCTTGTTTATCCTTCAATCCTTGTATACCTGTCCGTTTTCCACCACACAAAACATTAACTATCTGGTACAGCTCTCTGCTGTTGTGCTGTCTAACTGCTTCCTCGGCTTTGTCAGCCAAGCCATAAAGCCAAAGATTCTTATCAGCAGCTAACTGATCCTTTACACGTTTATTAAGCTCTCTGTAATGCTTTCTATTAGGACTAGTAGGGTATGGATTAAGGACATTCCTGCAATTCTTTCTTTCTGAAATAAGCTCAAATTGCCTTATCACTCAAATAATTCTGCCTCCTCTGGTCCTTTTTCCTAAACAGCCTGTTTAAAATCGTCCAATTCTTCCTCAACTTCAGTAGTAAGCAAACCATGGCTGTCATAATGACTAAGTAAACTATCATGGTAAGCTTTAGGTATAACTAGGTTTTTCAGAGCTTCAGTATTATAGGTAAATTTTTTAATCTTAGCACAACACTTTTTAAGTTTAAGTTGCAAGACACTTTTAACAAGGTAATGGTTGTTTGGGTTGTTGTTGTTTTACCTCTGAGTGGCACTTTTTTGCACACCATGGGCTAAATGGTCAGGTCACATGGACCCCGAAGATTCAGAGAAGGTTAGGGGAGGGGACCCACTGGAACAGCTTTTGGGAGACAGATGGTAGCCTCGCGTCATGGCCATCCAGCATGTTCTTTAACGTGCACAGGGTATGGCTCTCCCACACACAGGAACACGACTTAACGTCCCATCTGACAGACTGTGGCCTTTGCAAGCCCATTGGTGTCCCCTACTGTCTATGGGCAGGGCAGGGAATTTTGTGGAGATAAATAAAAAATATGCAAAGTGAAGAGTTTAAAAGGTACTGTAAAGTGATATATGTGGATGATCTATTAAATGTAAGATATTTATAAAGCTTCTTTAAAACTTCAAACATTTATAACTACTGTATTTCGCTTAGGAGATAAACAAATTGCATGAAAATAAAGAGAATTATATGAAGTTTACAAATATTCAATTAGAGTATGAGAGATGACACAACAGACATCATTATGGAATTCAATTCCATCCCACACTCTATGAGGCATATCAGGAGTTACTGAGTGATAGTGATAATTCTGTCCTACAGTTCATTGATGGATTGTTTAATTGCAGGTACAAACTACATCTTTGATAAAACTACATATAAAATCTTCACTGCACTAATGTTGCTTAGTTTCCTCAAACAAAAACACACATCACATTTATCAATTTTCCATTCATTTGCTGGCCCTAAATTTATTTATCCATATTATTATTTATTTATCCATCCATCCATCCAGCGTGTTCTTTAACGTGCACAGGGTATGGCTCTCCCGCACACGGGGCCACGGCTTAAAGTCCCATCCGACAGACGGCGGTCTTTCCAAGACCATCGGTGTCCCCTGCTGACCGTGGGCAGGGCGGGGAATTTTGTGGAGATAAATCTCAACGCTGACCCAGCTGGGCAAGGTAATAGTCAGATCCAATTCCACTCCCCTATATGACCTGGTATTCCTAACACAACTAGCCCATTTGCTGTTAATTAATACATAATCAATCATATTCTTATGCAGCCCATCGGGTGAAACCCATGTGTACTTATATACAAATCTCTAATACTCGTCTGAAATTTTACTGTAAGAAATCTTTCATTAATGCACTCATATCCTAGAAGAGCATCACTAGCGTGTCTGCTGAGAAGCAGATCCACGCCTTGGTGATGCTTATTGTTGTTCCTCCCTGAAAAGAAAAATTTAAGATTATTTTTATGAATCTGACCTTTGTTCATCTGGTCTCTTGCAAAGCCCTCACATTCCAATTACCTATGAAGAGAAAATGGTTAGTGGGATGTTTAAAGAAACTATGTTTATTGAGAGAGGGAATGCCGACAATATCAAACAGCCCCCTAATCGCAGGCATGGGGCAAAGACCCGTTCCTCCACCACTCAAGGTTGAAGCCATCTACACTGGAAGACTTCCTCCAATGTAGAATTTGACGACGCCAATAGAAGCAAAGAGTTCAGGTGCCTGCGATGACCTCTGCTCAGGATTATCCACCAGCTGATAAACATATCCTGTGAATCTATTCACTTGGGGCTGTCAACCCACAAACAGAAAACACAGCGGAAAATTTTCCCTTCACAGAAGCCCACCAGTGCAGCAAATTCAGGATTCATAATCAAGCTCAGAGCCACAAATCTGTTCAGGTTTATATATATGGTCAGCACCAGGACCCTGTGTGGTTGACCACTCCTCAGCAGGGTAGGAAAAAAAAGAAAAGTAGCCATAGTTGTCCAAGACCAGTAGCCCACACAAATCTGGAAGCCCTCCCCCCTCCAATCACTTCCACAAGAGAGTATCTCTTTTGAAAGGTACTAATGGCCTGCACCACAAGAAGGCAGGGTCGGACATTAGGTGCTACGCCTGGCCGGTTATCTGCAGTTAAATATTCCAGCGTCCATAACTATTTAAATATTCTGCAAATATTGTTTAAAATCGAGATTCAGATAGATTTGATTGAGATCTTTCATTTATCTTTAGACATTTTTCATTAAAAATCATATCGAAGAAGTTACTGAGCTATGAGTGTGATTTTCTATTTAGATAACGTGGAACTGTTTCCATTTTTCTGTCCAGTACCTGTATGTTTTCGTTTATAAGTAGAGAATTTTTTCTGCGGCTCTTTAAAAATATAGTTTTCTCTATAATGGCTTCTTCACTAAATTCATTATTATGAGCGTCCTAGTGGGCAAGTGGTATGCTTGGCTACTAATCAAAGGGATCCCCGTTCCGTCTCAGATGATGCATTAATGTTTCCCCTCTTCTGTTGTCCTGCTAAGGTCTGGGCTTCTTAAAAGATGGCATATTATACTGGAAGGCTTGGGTTGTTTTACCTCTGAGCGGCACTTTTTTGCACACCATGGGCTAAATGGCCAGGTTACATGGACCCCGAAGGCTCAGAGAAGGTTGGGGGAGGGGACCCACTGGAACAGCTGTTGGGAGACAGATGGTAGCCTCCCGTCAAGGCCATCCAGCGTGTTCTTTAACGTGCACAGGGTATACTCTCCCGCACACGGGGCCACGGCTTAACGTCCCATCTGACGGACGGCGGCCTTTCCAAGTCCATCGGTGTCCCCTACTGACCGTGGGCAGGGCGGGGAATTTTGCGGAGATAAATCTCAACGCTGACCCAGCTGGGACTCGAACCTGGGAACTACAGATTACGAGCCTGGCGCGCTACCGACTGAGCCACCCCTACTGGAAGGCTCCTGTATAATATTGTATATATACTCAATATACAATACTGCACATATACTCCATTTATAATGGAAGGCTCCTGTCAGACCTCTGTAGCAACCATCTGCTTCAAGGATATTTTCTTTTGAACTTTACTATCATTCATTTGGTGGATTGGTTTACCTCTGAGAGGCATTTTTTTTGCACACAATGGGCTAAACGTCTAGGTCACAAGGACCCCGAGGGCTCAGAGAATCCATTGGACAGCTGTACGTATACAGGGCTGACATATAAGAGCTTGACTATAAGTACAAATGCTACGTGCTCCTTACAAATAGCACATACCAATAATACAAAAAACAGAGTAAACACTTAAAATAATGTTAATAAAATCCCCACGAAGGTTGGTGCAGTTTATCCGCAGGTAACATTAAATATATGCAGTTAAAAACAGTTGATATACATTGGTTACATATTGACATTCATTATGGTGGCAAAATGTCTTCATATGTCCAAATATATTCATTATATATCGGGACATATGAAGTCCTGATAGTCATTTTACGGTTCTGGTTTGTTGCCGAGCTACCCGATTTCGAACTTTTAAAAATCATGAATTCTGACTATGCTGAGTAAAATGAAGCGCAAAATAAAACTTTTGACTGTTTGATATTCCATAACTATGAAACAAGCCAGAACCAAAACGGGTACAGCAATGGATATCTAAGGGCAATAAAAAAACCCAGCTTTCTATATTTAATTCCCTTTTAGCGACATTTAGGTGTGGAAAGGAATTTTTTTTTTCTGTTTTCTTCAGCCTATTTTTGACATATTTTTAAAATGCTAGATTGCTGTAAATATGAGCTAGGTTCCAATCAAAAACTAATTGTAGGTAACACAAATCAGTTCAGGTTCAAATTTTCGACCCCGACCCCAGGGGCATAACGAAGGACTATGGTTGGGGGGGGGGGTAGGTTTGAGGCAATTTTCACAACTCTCCTGCATTTTGGCATGTAACTTAAATTTTTGCCAACTAGCCATAATTTCACAGACATAATCCCAATATTTACATCTCGCCTGAATTGTAGCAAGTCAGTGTGAATTTTCACAACTCCCCTTGATTTGGCCAACTCTTCTTAATTTCACAAACCCAATTCCAATTATCACAACTCGCCCGTATTTTACCAAGTGGATTCGAATTTTGCCAACTGCCCTAGATTTTGCAAGTTTGCACGATTTTACATAAAAAAATCCCAATTTTTGCATCTCACCTGATTTTTGCCAACTTCCCAAGTCACTCCGAATTTTGTCAACTGCCCCTAGATTTTGCCAAGTTTCCTCAACTTTGCCAACTCGCCATAATTTTACAGAAAAGAACCCCGAATTTTTTACATCTCACCAGATTTTTGCAAAGTCACTCAGAATTTTGTCAACTCCAAGATTTCCAAATCACTCGGTATTTTGCCAACTCTCCAATATTTTATCATGTCACTACGAATTTTGTTAACTCCCCAAGATTTTGCCAAGTTGTCCTGATTTTACTAAGTGGCTTCAAATTTTGCAGTCTCCATTTCCCCAACTGTCTTCATTTTACAAAAAAAAAGATTACAAATTTTCACAACTAACCTAGATTTTACGAAGTCGCTTCGAATTTTGCCAAATCCGAGTTACTTTGGAGGGAGCCTCCCCTCCATTTCCCTTATAGCTACGCCCCTGCCCGAGACCAAAATTCGCGAAACATCTTGATGATTACTGTAACAGTCTTAAGATAAAAAAAATTCTGATATTCTAAAATATACTGAAATGAATGAGCTAAACCATTTTTTAATTCTTCAGTCTTGTAGGCTGGTTCATTGGTGTATTTTAAAAATATATTTGTGGTAGAGGGATTTTACCTTTTCAAAATATTAAACAACTTGTAATCATTAAGTTTGGGTTGTTTTACCTCTGTGCGTCACTTTTTTGCACACAATTGGTTAAGTGACAAGGACCCCAAGAAAGATGGGGAAAGGATACACACTGGAGAGATGTTAGGAGATAGATGGAAGCCTGTCAAGGCCATCTAGCATGTTCTTTAACATGCACAAGGTTTTGCTCCCAGCATACAAGATTTATCTCCGCAAAATTCCCCGCTCTGCCCACGATCGTCCGTCGGATGGGACGTTAAACTGTAATCCCGTGTGCATGAGAGTCATACCCTGTGCACGTTAAAGAATACACTGGATAGCCTTGACGGGAAACTACCATCTGTCTCCCAACAGATGTTCCAATGAGTCCCCTCCCCCAACCTTCTCTGAGCCTTCGAGGTCCACGTGACCTGGCCATTTAGCCCATGGTGTGCTGAAAAGTGCCGATCAGAGGTAAAACAACCAACCAACCCTGCACACAAGGCCACGGATTAATGTCCCATCCGTTAGATGTCGGCGTTTCCAAGGCAGGGTGGGAGTTCAGTGCTGATCAATAAACGAATATTTAAAAAAAGACAACCACAAATAAAAACCTGTGGTATATTTTGCATTAATGCTTAGGATTTAATATTTTCAAACGCATAATAATAATAAAATTGAAAAGTAGGAGTTTAGGAATGAGGGATAACAAATCTCCCCTTAAATACGCCTCAAGGTTGTTATAAACTGGAAAATACATGCACGATCAGAAAGTAAGTTTACTTTGCAAACAAAAGGACCTACACTTATTCTTGTTATGTCCGAGGAATTTGTTAACCATTGTTAGCAATAAAGTATTATACATCGATTCACGTCTCCATTTGCCTCTTTTTTATTATGTATGAGTTAGCTGAAAACGGCTTTTCTTCTAGAACTGTGGTCCAAGAAAGAAGTCAATGTATAATAATCAATGCAGAGACTGACTGCACAACACTGACGTGTTTACGAACAGCCATTAAACTAAAAGGTCCCTGTTTTCTCACGAAATGTGTTTTGGTTGCACGACCGCACTCTGCCACGGCAAGCAAACAACTTTTGCAGTTGGGTTGGGTTGTTTTACCTCTGAGCGGCACTTTTTTGCACACCATGGGCTAAATGGCCAGGTCATATGGACCCCGAAGGCTCAGAGAAGGTTGGGGGAGGGGACCCACTGGAACAGCTGTTGGGAGACAGATGGTAGCCTCCCGTCAAGGCCATCCAGCGTGTTCTTTAACGTGCACAGGGTATGTCTCTCCCGCACACGGGGCCACGGCTTAACGTCCCATCCGACGGACGGCGGCCTTTCCAAGCCCATCGGTGTCCCCTACTGACCTGGGCAGGGCGGGGAATTTTTGCGGAGATAAATCTCAACGCTGACCCAGCTGGGACTCGAACCTGGGAACTACAGATTACGAGCCTGGCGCGCTACCGACTGAGCCACCCCCGCCCCACTTTTGCAGTGTTTTCCAGTTGGGGGGGGGGGACGTAGCCGGTAGCGCCCCCAAGTCGTAATTTGCATTTCCCAGATTCGAGTCCCAACCCAGGGTGGATTGGTAGCCAAAATTGGCACAACAAAAACTGTTAAATTGGCAAATTTGTGAAATACTGATTCTAAACCAACTGATGACTCAGAAAAAGAACCACCCTCAGACAAACCCCTCTGTCGCCTGCTATTCGCGGTAACAAGCCAGGCTCGAAATGTGCAGTTCCCAGGTTCAAATCCCAAATGTGTCAGTGTTGAGATTTATTCTCCGCTAAACCCCTAGCCCTGCTCTCGGTCAGAAAGGGAACATCAATGGGTTTGGAAACGTTCAAAAATGCATTTCACGACGGTGATCCGTACTTTACCTTAGAGTTGTTTTACCACTGAGCGGCACTTTTTTGCACACCATGGCCTAAATGGCCAGGTCACATGGACCCCAAAGGCTCAGAGAAGGTTGGGAGAGGGGACCCACTGGAACAGCTGTTGGGAGACAGATGGCAGTCTCCCGTCAAGGCCATCCAGCGTGTTCTTTAACGTGCACAGGGTATGGCTCTCCCGCACACGGGGCTACGGCTTAACGTCCCATCCGACGGACGGCGGCCTTTCCAAGCACATCGGTGTCCCCTACTGACCGTGGGCAGGGCGGGGAATTTTGCGGAGATAAATCTCAACGCTGACCCAGCTGGGACTCGAACCTGGGAACTACAGATTACGAGTCTGGCGCGCTACCGACTGAGCCACTCCGCCCCCTACTTTACCTTAGAAATTAATTAAAACTTCAATAATAAGTTCAATGATAAGAATAATAAGTATTATTTCAAACCATTTAATAAAGTAAATATACATTTTTAGAAATTTGGATAATGATTATTTTAATATTATGCAATTTGGGTGAAATTTTATAAAACAAGATAACTCATTGTTAACTATTCCAGCTTCTGTCTCTAAAGACTGAACAAATATTGATGAAAAACGCGATTTAAATAGATTTGATTACGATCTTTAATTTATCACCAGTCACATTTTCCATTAAATGCATATACATCTAATTCTGTTTTTACACGGTAGATAGCTTCCCTAAAAAAAAACGTGTAAAAAAATACAGTGCATATGAAAAAATAGAAGATTGGTTCCAGACGTGAAAACCCAGTACAAATAACAAGTTGTTTTCAAACAAATCATACCAAAATCTTTATTTGATTTTTATTCATTTAAACACATTTTTTATTTTATAAACTTATAAAGATAATTATATGTACATATATAAAGCAAATTATCCTTCATAAAGAAAATAATATGCCACTAATTCAAGAATACGAAAGTGCAAAAAAATATGATTTACATATGCTTATTAACTAGATTTTATTCGTTGTCACTTTCTGACAATAGACGCATTCGTTTGCGTAAGACTGGCATTAAATCACTTCCATTGCTTGAAACATTTTGGCCGTCCTGTTCCTACGCCAATGGTGAAATGCTCTCTGTGGCTTGGGAAACCAAATTATCTCTTGCTTCCAGTGATTTTGAGGTTTGATTAGTTTTGACAACGAACTCTGTAATCAATCGTTGAGATCCTGCTTTGACTAGATCTTTGAATAATTCTTGATAACGCGCCATACATGACTTCAGTTCACATTTAAACTGCTCAGCTTGTTCGACAATGGGTTGGGTTGTTTTAACTCTGAGCGGCACTTTTTTGCACACTATGGGCTAAATGGCCAGGTCACATGGACCCCGAAGGCTCAGAGAAGGTTGGGGGAGTGAACCCACTGGAACAGCTGTTGGGAGACAGATGGTAGCCTCCCGTCAAGGCCATCCAGCGTGTTCTTTAACGTGCACAGGGTATGGTTCTCCCGCACACGGAGACGCGGCTTAACGTCCCATCCGATGGACGGCGATCATCGAAAATGGGATTATGTGTAAGAAAATGACCTTCCAATTTACTATCCATTTGAAACCTATTAAACATCTTAACACTTCTAACTTTAAACACGAAATGAGAGACCAAGACTAACATATGTATTGAAGATAAAATTGAGGGGCATTTCCGGAACTCAATGTTGCCACTTTATTCCGAAAGAAGTAGGTTTTGTACAATTTTTACATAAAATAGAGAAAACTTGTGTAGTTGTGTTAATGTAGCTTTTTATTTTGGGGATTTTTCAAAGTTAAAACTACTTCGAAAAATGTGACCATAAAAGCGGCATCTTTGTCGTAAATGTAAATTCTAGGAATTTTTTCTTGAATAGGAATATTTTTTCAGAATTAAATTCAAATGGAGATTTTTAAAAAGGCGCCGTTTGAACCGTGTTAGACCAAAATAAATCGTGTAAAAAGAGAATTGGAATTTTTTTCTAAACCTGATTTTCTAAACCGATTTTAAACGATTTAAAACGATTTTAAACCTTTCTAAACCGATTTTGAAAACCGTGTTA
This sequence comes from Ryuthela nishihirai, assembly GCA_038380435.1. NCBI lineage: Eukaryota > Metazoa > Arthropoda > Arachnida > Araneae > Heptathelidae > Ryuthela > Ryuthela nishihirai. Next base: position 70,425,110 of record JAWZYU010000008.1, on the reverse strand, counting down.
ATTCAAAATCGTGTAAAAACAGAATCGGGTTTATTTGAATTTATAGAGCTTCGAATTTTATATTCCCATTGATATAAGGTAAAAATTTTCTAATATTTTGGTAAGGCAGTGTATATGACGATACATTAGAAAAAAGTATAAAAAATTATAGAAAAAAAATATTATAATAATATACAGCAGCATTTAATTATTACAGCTGGTCTGCAATAAAAAATAAAATAAACATCCCTCAAGCAGCTGCTTGCCATAGTGGTCTGACAGGAGCCTGTTAGTTTAATAAGTCACACAGAAGATCTGTGAGGAAGGCAAGACCTAAGCAGAAATACAATACAAACATCCGCAAAATTTCCCCGCCCTGCCCACGGTCAGTAGGGGACACCGATGGGCTTGGAAAGGCCGCCGTCCGTCGGATGGGACGTTAAGCCGTGGCCCCGTGTGCGGGAGAGCCATACCCTGTGCACGTTAAAGAACACGCTGGATGGCCTTGACGGGAGGCTACCATCTGTCTCCCAACAGCTGTTCCAGTGGGTCCCCTCCCCCAACCTTCTCTGAGCCTTCGGGGTCCATGTGACCTGGCCATTTAGCCCATGGTGTGCAAAAAAGTGCCGCTTAGAGGTAAAACAACCCAACGTTAAAGAACACGCTGGATGGCCTTCACGGGAGGCTACCATCTGTCTCCCAACAGCTGTTCCAGTGGGTCCCCTCCCCCAACCTTCTCTGAGCCTTCGGGGTCCATGTGACCTGGCCATTTAGCCCATGGTGTGCAAAAAAGTGCCGCTCAGAGGTAAAACAACTCAACCCAATACAAACATTCATGCCTGCAATGCTTCAGATGATTTAGGTGGCAACTAAAAGAACTGCTATCGTCTGTATCTCGTTTTGAAAGAGAAGGAAGTTTTTCGCTTAACTACTTTTTCATTTCTTAAAAGTTTTAATCGGAACCAAATGGATGATGGAGAAAATTTAAATAGTAGTATTTTATTACTAAATACACAACATAAAAAAGTGTTTCTTTTATTTCTCAAATTTAAAAAGATGCTTTTCTCACACCTCTGTGAAAAATGATTATTGCCGTCAATGGAGTATATCTTGACACTCGACAACTGAAATTTGAAATTTCTACCATAAACGAATCACTTGCAACATTCGTTAAAAGTTTTGCCATTTCCATATTTATGGATATTTAATGATATAAACTACCCAAGGATTTGAAAAATGCGAATTATATTTCATTAGTACCAATTAAAAAAATGTGTTTCTCAATTATATCTTAAAACAAATAAATTTTCCAATTACATCCTAAAACAAATTAGTTTTCCAATTACATCTGAAAGCAAATGAGTTTCCCAATTATATCTTAAAACAAAACGATTGCGTTACACACCCACCCTGGGAATAAGGTTGGGTTGTTTTACCTCTGAGCGGGACTTTTTTGCACACCATGGGCTAAATGGCCAGGTCACATGGGTTGGGTTGTTTTACCTGTGAGCGGCACTTTTTTGCACACCATGGGCTAAATGGCCAGGTCACATGGACCCCGAAGCTCAGAGAAGGTTGGGGAAGGGGACCCACTGGAACAGCTGTTGGGAGACAGATGGTAACCTCCCGTCAAGGCCATCCAGCGTGTTCTTTAACGTGCACAGTGTTTGACTCTCCCGCACACGGGACCACGGCTTAACGTCCCATCCGACGGACGGTGGCCTTTCCAAGCCCATCGGTGTCCCCTACTGACCGTGGGCAGGGCGGGGAATTTTGGGGAGATAAATCTCAACGCCGACCCAGTTGGGACTCGAACCTGGGAACTACAGATTGCGAGCCTGGCGCGCTACCGACTGAGCCAGCATGGGGATAAGGAATCAACTCATTATTGCCGATGGAAACTTCATAACCTTCACACTTCGTCACCAAAATTTCAAATTTTAAGCATAAATACATCGTTTGCAACATTCGCTTGAAATATTGGAATTTTTCCACCGTTAGAGAGCGCAATTATAGCTTTAGGGAAATTCTGAGAATGGGAATCGTAAAATTTCATCAATAGCTATTCAACCAAAAAAGAATTTTTAATTTCTCTCTAAAAATGTAAAAAGTTGGACGTCCACAGACGGACGATGAACTGAAAGATCACCTAGTCTTTGATTTTATGAAACCGAGATAAAAACTGAATTCTTCGGCTATTTTATTTGAACATCGAGTGAATTATCGTAAAAATAATGCCTATACGTGATCATAGTATGAAGTCGAAAAACCTCGCATTATAACTTCTCTTTCTTATACAATTCAAACACTAAGATACTAGGGGCGGGGGTGGCTCAGTCGGTAGCGCGCCAGGCTCGTAATCTGTAGTTCCCAGGTTCGAGTCCCAGCTGGGTCAGCGTTGAGATTTATCTCCGCAAAATTCCCCGCCCTGCCCACGGTCAGTAGGGGACACCGATGGACTTGGAAAGGTCGCCGTCCGTCGGATGGGACGTTAAGCCGTGGCCCCGTGTGCGGGAGAGCCATACCCTGTGCACGTTAAAGAACACGCTGGATGGCCTTGACGGGAGGCTACCATCTGTCTCCCAACAGCTGTTCCAGTGGGTCCCCTCCCCCAACCTTCCCTGAGCCTTCGGGGTCCATGTGACCTGGCCATTTAGCCAATGGTGTGCAAAAAAGTGCCGCTCAGAGGTAAAACAACCCAACCCAACTAAGATACTAACACTGACATGCGCAATTTACGTCACTTGACGTATTGTTGGGTTCTGGATTGTCACCCAATCACAAAGCAGCACTCCTTAAGCTTTCATTAAATGATAGCCTCCATGTCTGTTACATTTTTTCGAAAAGTCCTTCCCAGCACAAAACTATGTTTTGGAATCAAGAAGGATGATCATTCCTGGAAGAGCATGAAAGGGAAAATTCGCTATTATATAAATGGCGAAGAAATTCAGTCAAGTAAAAGCTAAGATTGATGAAAATCAAATTTGCTTCTACACAAAGTGGGGAAACTATGAACCGTTTTATCAGATTATTTTTTATCTATGGACACAATACTTTATCGACCTTGAATGATAATAAGTAATCTTAGACAACATTGTTGCCATTGCTACATGGATGGGAATGGTGTGCACGAGAAGTTCCAAAGATTACTGGTAATAATTTCAAAAAACATAAGTAAATTATTTTTTTCAGGATTATATCCCTTTAACTTTCGGGCGTTATAATGCTTATATATGCTCCATACAAATAACAAAAGCAAACATACGATTATCTGCTATTCATCCATCATAAAAAGTTACTTCACATATGCGTCAGTTATATATATGTTACCGCTAAAGTGCAGAAATCAGTTATTCTACAGATTATCTAGGTATTGTGCAGATTAACTAGGGTGATCCGTTAACGTGCAGAAAATTGTTTCATTTCATCAAATTACCTAGGTAATCTGCAAATTACCTGGATAATCTGCACATTACCTACTAGGCACTCGTTAAAGTGAAAATAAGATCTTTGCTGGAACAACAGGAACGTTTCTGTACGCTTAAATTAACATAATGTTATTTATCTAGTGTCCGAGAGTAGAGTTGAAACCAGGGTCATCCCTCTGTCAACATGAATCAGTCGTCCGAATTATAAAAAACGCCCCCAAAATGAGCAGGCCAAGTGAGAACGAATAATTTTAGTGATTCGTTATCAAGAATGAATCACTTTACCGATTCGTTCTCACTTGGCCTCCGCTCATCCGGGGCGTTTTTTATAATGCGGACGAGCGAATCACGTGACACGAAGATTCATATTCAAGAGATTCACCACTATGAGAGAAACAAACTTTTGAACTTTAACGATACGGAAACCGTTAATGTGCACATTACCTAGGTAAAATGCGGAAAACTCTTGATTCCGCACGTTAACGGAGCAAATCAGTTTTTATTGCAGATTAGCTAGGTAATGTGCACATTAACGGCTTTCGAGCTTTAGCGGTAACATATATATTAATTTTCGTCAGTACGAGCCACTCCTCGAGACAATGACGCATCCAGAAACTTTCAATAGTGGTGGGGGGGGGAGAGGTTTGCCATGTTTGAGTCTGTTTCACAAGACCTCCTTAGAAAATACACGATAGTGAAGCGGAGTGCCCTAGAAAATACACGATAGTAAATCAGAGAGCCCTAGAAAATATACGAAACTTGAAGCGGCCTGCCCTAGAAAACATACGATAGTGAAGCGGCAGCCGAACAGAATACAGAATGATGAAATGGACAGTCCTATAAAATGCGCGATAGTGAAATGGACAGCTTTAGAAAATGCATGACTGTAAAATGGACAACCCTAGAAAATACACTAAACTGAAGCGGCAGCCTAGAAAATAAATTATACTGAAACGGACAGCGTTTGAAACCCTATAGTGAAATGGACTGCCTTAGAAAATTACACGTTAGTGAAATGGATTGCCTTAGAAAATACACGATAGTGAGGTTCTTCACATATCGTGTACAACCTTACAAAGTAGACGATATTGAAGGTGACAGCCCTAGAGAATACACTATTGTAAAGAGGGCAGCCTTAGAAAATACACGATAGTGAAGTGGACAGCCCTAAAAAGTAGACGATAGTGAAGAGGACAACCCTAGAAGATAGATAATAATAATAAAATATATTAAAGGAAAAATACATGACAGTGAAACTGGCTGACCTGGAAAATACACGATAGTAAAGCTTACAGTCCTAGAAAATACACGAGAGTGAAACGGACAGCCCTAGAAAAAAACGAAGCTTACAGTGTTTGAAAATACACGATAGTGAAGCTCACAAGCATAAAAAAAAAACACGATAGTGAAGCGAACAGCCTTAGAAATTACCCAACAGCGAAGGGTTGGGTTGTTTTACCTCTGAGCGGCACTTTTTTGCACACCATGGGCTAAATGGCCAGGTCACATGAACCCCGAAGGCCCAGAGGAGGTTGGGGGAGGGGACCCACTGGAACAGTTGTTGGGAGACAGATGGTAGCCTCCCGTCAAGGCCATCCAGCGTGTTCTTTAACGTGCACAGGGTATGGCTCTCCCGCACACGGGGCCACGGTTTAACGTCCCATCCGACGGACGGCGACATTTCCAAGCCCATCGGTGTCCCTACTGACCGTGGGCAGGGCGGGGAATTTTGCGGAGATAAATCTCAACGCTGACTCAGCTGGGACTCGAACCTGGGAACTACAGATTACGAGCCTGGCGTGCTACCGACTGAGCCACCCCCGCCCCAACAGCGAAGGGAACCCCGTAGCATTGGTTACACCACTGTAGTGAGAACTGCATGAGCTACAGAAGTAATTGTTGCGCATTCTCTTCCACATTCTGCTTAAAGTCAGCCAGTTCTTTTCAAAAATTTTCTAAAAGTGATGTTTATTTTTATTGTTTTTAGCATTTAAATATTAACATTGGATTGCGGATAAATCTTCGATAGTTTAAATTCTCTATTGTTTATACAAACATTATTAATTATCATCAGCAACCTCTATTGTTCAGTTTTTTGACTATAACAATATAGGGAACATTATTGTTAACTAATAATAGCTAATAATGGCGTTGAATAAACATTTCCTATCAATTATAATAATTAAAGCGTTGTCATGGTGACAGTGATTTTTCCTTACGTTTCGTTAAACCATTTTTTGAATAAACACTTAAGGATTTGTTTTTATTTTCTGGTGGTGGTGTGTGTATTAGAGGGGAGGGGGTCACAAGTGACTGGTTATAGGTTAGATTTGGAGTTGAAGACGCGGACTCCAAGAAGTTGAGATAAAGTAAATACAATGTATTACCAAGTGTTACAGTTCCATATTATATGAATGGATAGTCAAATTCAAGGCTATTTCTTAACCATTTTATGAAAAAAAAATTAGACAACATAAAGATGTATCTAAATCTCGTTTTTCAGCAATATTTAAAGATTAGAGCTGTTTCTTAAAAAGTATTCTGGAAAGTATGTAACATAAATAGCGCATAACACAAACTCAGGGACTTATTCTAGATTTGAAAAAAAAAAACTGAAGAAAAATACATATCGCCTCTGCAGTATATAGAATGCTTGTTTTAAAAGAAAATGATTTTAATTTTTTATTTTCCGCTTTTAGCACTTTCTAACAGTAGAAATTCGAATTTATGGTTGACTAGAACGGGTTGTTTTACTTCTGTGTGGCACTTTTCATGCACACAATGGACTAAATGGCCAGGTCACATGGACCCCGAAGGCTCAGAGAAGGTTGTGGGAGGGGACTCACTGGAACAGCTGTTGGGAGACATATGGTAGCTTCCCTTCAAGGCCATCCAGCGTGTTCTTTAACGTGCACAGGTATGGCTCTCCCGCACACGGGCCACGGCTTAACGTCCCATCCGACGGACGGTGGCTTTTCCAAGACCATCGGTGTCCCCTACTGACCGTGGGCAGGGCGGGGAGTTTTGCGGAGATAAGTTTCAACGCTGACGTAGTTGGGACTCGAAATTGGGAACTGCAGATTACGAGCCTGGCGCGCTACCGACTGAGCAACCCGGCAGGGGACCCACTGGACATCTGTTAGGATACACTCTGGTCAGGCCATCCAAACCTATTCTTTAACGTGCACAGGGACTTTATTTATGTCCCATCCGAAGGACGCCGGCTTTTCCAAGCCCATCGGTGTCTCTTTTCTGACCGAAATCACGGCGAGGGTTTGGCGCAGATAAATCTCATCGCTAGCAGAGGTGTGACTCAATCTCGGATCTGCAGCTTACAAGCCTGACGCACTACTGATTGAGCCAAGTCCCGCCCCAGTAATCCAATGGAATGCATCTTGTATGCCGTAACTTCGAAATAAAGTGTTTCCCAACATATGTTTATACGACTTTTTCCCCCCTTCTTTTGGACCACAGAATATATCTCTGAAATTGCATGCTGCACGCTGTATAACCTGGCCATACGATAAGTGAGAAAATGCTTTAGTTTCATCGACGCAATCTCTCAATCAATACCGGTGACCCATTTCTTTTATTGTATTTTGTTTCTATAGTGACGAAGAATAGGGCGTTCAACATAGGTATGTTTTATTTCAACGAATCGATAATGAACTTGTGAATGTTCTCTGGAGCATTTGCAAAGTCAATAAAGTTGTTTTCTCTCTATAATGACTTCTATCATGCAGAATAGTTCGCACAATTAATATCAGTTCCATTACACTTTAGATTTTTCGTGACATTTCCACGTGCAGAAATGCTACAGCGATGATCGAAATTAAAGGTCGGTGTAGCGTTTTGAAGAGAGGGTTGGGTTGTTTTACCTCTGAGCGGCACTTTTTTGCACACCATGGGCTAAATGGCCAGGTCACATGGACCCCGAAGGCTCAGAGAAGGTTAGGGGAGGGGACCCACTGGAACAGCTGTTGGGAGACAGATGGTAGCCTCCCGTCAAGGCCATCCAGCGTGTTCTTTAACGTGCACAGGGTATGGCTCTCCCGCACACGGGGCCACGGCTTAACGTCCCATCCGACGGACTTTCCAAGCCCATCGGTGTCCCCTACTGACTGTGGGCGGGGCGGGGAATTTTGCGGAGATAAATTTCAACACTGGTTCAGATGGGACTCGAACAGGTAAAGAGGAAGAAATTTCTTTCACATTTAGGTGACGAAACCACGAGCATGCAAAACTAGGGTTGCTATGAAAGAACGTGTGGATGTGTTGGCCATTTACTTTTGCTCCAGCTAGTTCGGCGTTAACTTGAATAGCAATTTGATTTCACTACGTCACAAGACAGTGGTATGGATGACTGTGATTACTGAGGAGAAATAGGTTGAATGGAAACAGAACAATGTCCAGATCAAGGTAACCAAGGGCCTTAAATACACCATAAAAGTCTTAAGACTTTAGAAACAATTTCAAGGAGCGGTAGAGTTTAGTTGTGGGTCAGGACAAAGTCGTTCCAGAAGCAATTGGTCAGAAGACCAATAGTGGTCTTCAGCAACAAGACGACGCAGGGAAAGACAGCTAGGCAACTGTTTCGCGTGCTGTAGGCAGCCATAGAAAAGACAGTTTTATGACTAACTGTGTAAGGGAGTTTGCTTGGACGTGGTTTGTATGCACCTCTCTAACTCTCTTCAACAAAAGCGTTCATTTAGGTGGTACAGTTATCACCTTTGGAGACCAAGTACTCAGCGGCAAATCTCTAGCTCTCTTCAATGTGATTACAGACTGAGGAGGGGAGGGGGGCAGTTGGTAGTGCTCCAGGCTCGTAATCTGCACTTCGTAGGTTCGAGTCTCATCTGGGCCAGCATCGAGATTTATCACAGCACAATCCTCACCCTGCTATAGAACACAGGTTCAATACGCAATCCTCACTCATTCAATTTGAACACAGGTTCATGTGTGTTCGTCTATATACCTAAAAGAAGAACAGTTCGAGCACCAGCTGGGTTAGCGTTGAGATTTATCTCCGCTAAACTCCCCGCCCTGCCCATGGTCAGTAGGGGACACTGATGGGCTTGGAAAGACCGCCGTCCGTCGGATGGGTTAAGCCGTGGCCCCGTGTGCAGGAGAGCCATACCCTGTGCACGTTAAAGAACACACTGGAGGGGCTTGATGAGATGTTACCATCTGTCTCCCAACAGCTGTTCCAGTGGGTCTCCACCCCCAACCTTCTCTGAGCCTTCGGTGTCCATGTGACCTGGCCATTTAGCCCATGGTGTGCAAAAAAGTGCCGCTCAGAGGTAAACCAACCAACCAACCCTTAAAAAAGATATTAGAGATCCCCCAAGCGAACTTATCTTTTTGCCACCGAAATCAAATATACTTTAATCAGCTACAAACAAATGTGCACAGAAGTATAACTACCCAAAAAACTATTTTTCCCATCTCAAGTACATTTGCATTGGGTTGTTTGGGTTGTTTTACCTCTGAGCGGCACTTTTTTGCACACCATGGGCTAAATGGCCAGGTCACATGGACCCCGAAGGCTCAGAGAAGGTTGGGGGAGGGGACCCACTGGAACAGCTGTTGGGAGACAGATGGTAGCCTCCCGTCAAGGCCATCCAGCGTGTTCTTTAACGTGCACAGGGTATGGCTCTCCCGCACACGGGGCCACGGCTTAACGTCCCATCCGACGGACGAGCGGCCTTTCGAAGCCCATCGGTGTCCCCTACTGATCGTGGGCAGGGCGGGGAATTTTGCGGAGATAAATCTCAACGCTGACCCAGCTGGGACTCGAACCTGGGAACTACAGATTACGAGCGTGGCGCGCTACCGACTGAGCCACCCCCGCTCCTAAGTCAACGGAGAGTCAAATTCGAAGGTCATAATTTCTAAAATAAGCTTTTTTATACGAAAATAGGAATAGATAAATTCAAATCTCATTCAGATCGATCTAAATCTAGATTTTCAACAATATTTGTTGGGTATTATAACAGATATGGGAGCTCGAATGCTTAACAGCAGCAAAGTCAGACCTAAGAAACTTATGCAAAACGAACAATTACTGAAGAACTATTTGCACAGAATTCTAAAACATGCACTCTGTTTATTAAATGGTTTGAAATAATACTTTTTTAAAGTTTTAATTAACTTCTGTGGTAAATTTTTATTATTCACATATCCGTTATTCAATATTCAAACTTCTATAACTCTTCACGTACTGGGGGCGGGGGTGGCTCAGTCGGTAGCGCGCCAGGCTCGTAATCTGTAGTTCCCAAATTCGAGTCCCAGCTGGATCAGGGTTGAATTTTATCTCCGCAAAATTCCACGCCCTGTCCACGGTCAGTAGGGGACACCGATGGGCTTGGTAAAGGCCGCCGTCCGTCGGATGGGACGTTAAGCCATGGAACCGTGTGCGAGAGAGCCATACCCTGTGCACGTTAAAGAACACGCTGGATGGCCTTGACTGGAGGCTACATCTGTCTCCCAACAGCTGTTTTAATGGGGTCCTCTTTACAAACCTTCTCTGAGCCTTCGGGGTCCATGTGACCTGGCCATTTAGTCCATGATGTGCAAAAAAGTGCCGCTCAGAGGTAACCCAACCTTTACGTACAGAAAGGACATTGTTCCAAATCGAAATTTAAACATTTCAATTGACATCTTATATTTATCTTCAGTCATATGTTTCCATAAAAATGTATTTAACTAGTTAGAGTGGGGCGGGGGTGGCTCAGTCGGTAGCGCGCCAGGCTCGTAATCTGTAGTTCGCAGGTTCGAGTCCCAGCTGGGTCAGCGTTGAGATTTATCTCCGCAAAATTCCCCGCTCTGCCCACGGTCAGTAGGGGACACCGATGGGCTTGGAAAGGCCGCCGTCCGTCGGATGGGTTAAGCCGTGGCCCCGTGTGCAGGAGAGCCATACCCTGTGCACGTTAAAGAACACACTGGAGGGGCTTGATGAGATGTTACCATCTGTCTCCCAACAGCTGTTCCAGTGGGTCTCCACCCCCAACCTTCTCTGAGCCTTCGGTGTCCATGTGACCTGGCCATTTAGCCCATGGTGTGCAAAAAAGTGCCGCTCAGAGGTAAACCAACCAACCAACCCTTAAAAAAGATATTAGAGATCCCCCAAGCGAACTTATCTTTTTGCCACCGAAATCAAATATACTTTAATCAGCTACAAACAAATGTGCACAGAAGTATAACTACCCAAAAAACTATTTTTCCCATCTCAAGTACATTTGCATTGGGTTGTTTGGGTTGTTTTACCTCTGAGCGGCACTTTTTTGCACACCATGGGCTAAATGGCCAGGTCACATGGACCCCGAAGGCTCAGAGAAGGTTGGGGGAGGGGACCCACTGGAACAGCTGTTGGGAGACAGATGGTAGCCTCCCGTCAAGGCCATCCAGCGTGTTCTTTAACGTGCACAGGGTATGGCTCTCCCGCACACGGGGCCACGGCTTAACGTCCCATCCGACGGACGAGCGGCCTTTCGAAACCCATCGGTGTCCCCTACTGATCGTGGGCAGGGCGGGGAATTTTGCGGAGATAAATCTCAACGCTGACCCAGCTGGGACTCGAACCTGGGAACTACAGATTACGAGCGTGGCGCGCTACTGACTGAGCCACCCCCGCTCCTAAGTCAATGGAGAGTCAAATTCGAAGGTCATAATTTCTAAAATAAGCTTTTTTATACGAAAATAGGAATAGATAAATTCAAATCTCATTCAGATCGATCTAAATCTAGATTTTCAACAATATTTGTTGGGTATTATAACAGATATGGGAGCTCGAATGCTTAACAGCAGCAAAGTCTGACCTAAGAAACTTATGCAAAACGAACAATTACTGAAGAACTATTTGCACAGAATTCTAAAACATGCACTCTGTTTATTAAATGGTTTGAAATAATACTTTTTTAAAGTTTTAATTAACTTCTGTGGTAAATTTTTATGATTCACATATCCGTTATTCAATATTCAAACTTCTATAACTCTTCACGTACTGGGGGCGGGGGTGGCTCAGTCGGTAGCGCGCCAGGCTCGTAATCTGTAGTTCCCAAGTTCGAGTCCCAGCTGGATCAGCGTTGAATTTTATCTCCGCAAAATTCCACGCCCTGTCCACGGTCAGTAGGGGACACCGATGGGCTTGGTAAAGGCCGCCGTCCGTCGGATGGGACGTTAAGCCGTGGCCCCGTGTACGGGAGAGCCATACCCTGTGCACGTTAAAGAACACGCTGGATGGCCTTGACTGGAGGTTACATCTGTCTCCCAACAGCTGTTTTAATGGAGTCCTCTTTACAAACCTTCTCTGAGCCTTCGGGGTCCATGTGACCTGGCCATTTAGTCCATGATGTGCAAAAAAGTGCCGCTCAGAGGTAACCCAACCTTTACGTACAGAAAGGACATTGTTCCAAATCGAAATTTAAACATTTCAATTGACATCTTATATTTATCTTCAGTCATATGTTTTCATAAAAATGTATTTAACTAGTTAGAGTGGGGCGGGGGTGGCTCAGTCGGTAGCGCGCCAGGCTCGTAATCTGTAGTTCGCAGGTTCGAGTCCCAGCTGGGTCAGCGTTGAGATTTATCTCCGCAAAATTCCCCGCTCTGCCCACGGTCAGTAGGGGACACCGATGGGCTTGGAAAGGCCGCCGTCCGTCGGATGGGACGTTAAGCCGTGGCCCCGTGTGCGGGAGAGCCATACCCTGTGCACGTTAAAGAACACGCTGGATGGCCTTGACGGGAGGCTACCATCTGTCTCCCAACAGCTGTTCCAGTGGTTCCCCTCCCCCAACCTTCTCTGAGCCTTCGGGGTCCATGTGGCCTGGCCATTTAGCCCATGGTGTGCATAAAAGTGCCGCTCAGAGGTAAAACAACAAAAATTAACTAGTTAGAGAGCTCCATTTTTCGGGTCACTGTCTCTATATGATCAACATCTACTAATAATCAATAATATTTAAGTTTAACAAAATGAGCCTCAAAAAAAAAAATTTTTCCACAGAATTTACCAACATCCAATTTTCGCCACGCAGCTAACCAGAATTTTTAATCAGTTATTTATTATCAAGGCTGTTGAGATGTGCTGATTTTTGACACAACTTGTTTACTCCGAAGTCAAAACGCAATAATTTAAAAATTTTCTCCTTCCCATAAAAATGTTTTTTCGTATAAAAAAGATGCCTTTCATGAGCGTAAATTTTTTCTCAGAAAAAACAAGTGCAGTCCAATACCGTCGACCAACTAATGCTGAACTGAGCCAGCGTTAAAACCTTTAACGACTAACTGCCATTCCACGACATCGCATTGGGAGTTCCAACCACTATGCACTGGATTTCTTCCGACCTGCCGTTCACGGATCACATTAATCACGATTCCTATGGAAACGAAGGTCGCACTTCGCATCGTTCCTCTAATGCTTTCAAAAAGTGAATGTGAGCGTTCACCAGCGGAGGGGAAAAAAAGGGTGGGTTTTGAGATATTACTGCTAAATTTCTGTTTGGAGTTGAGCTAGACTTTTTTTTTATGCACTACTAAATAAAGATTCGAAATAGAAAAAAAAAGAAATCATTTATTAAATATGGGATTATATAGGTTGTTGGGTTGTTTTACTTCTGAGCGGCACTTTTTTGCACACATTGGGCTAAATGGCCAGGTCACAAGGATCCAAGAGCTCAGAGAAGGGTGAGGAAGGGAACCCAGAGGATAACTTAGGAGATAGATGGGAGCCTCCAGCCGCCATCCAGCGTGATTTTTAAAGTGCACGGGGTATGGCTGTCTCGTACAAGTGGCTACGGCCTAACGTCGCAATCGACGGAGAGCAGCCTTTCCAAGCCCATCTGTGGCCACTACTGACGAGAGCAAGTTTTGTGGATTAGAGTTTTGCGGAGAAAAAATTCTCAACATTGGCCAAGGCAGCACTTGAACCTTGGGTTGTTTACCTCAGAGCGGCATTTTTTCCACACAAGGGATTAAATGGCTAGGTCACAAGGATCCAAGAGCTCAGAGAAGGGTGAGGAAGGGAACCCAGAGGACAGCTGTTAGGAGATAGATGGGAGTCTCCCGCCGCCATCCAGCGTGATTTTTAACGTGCACAGAGTATGGCTGTCTCGTACAAGTGGCTACGGCCTAACGTCGCAGTCGACGGAGGGCAGCCTTTCCAAGCCCATCTGTGGCCACTACTGACGAGAGCAAGTTTTGTGGATTAGAGTTTTGCGGAGAAAAAAATCTCAACATTGGCCAAGGCGGTACTTGAACCTTGGGTTGTTTACCTCAGAGCGGCATTTTTTCCACACAAGGGATTAAATGGCTAGGTCACAACGATCCAAGAGCTCAGAGAAGGGTGAGGAAGGGAACCCAGAGGACAGCTGTTAGGAGATAGATGGGAGCCTCCCGCCGCCATCCAGCGTGATTTTTAACGTGCACAGGGTATGGCTGTCTCGTACAAGTGGCTACGGCCTAACGTCGCAGTCGACGGAGGGCAGCCCTTTCCAAGCCCATCTGTGGCCACTACTGACGAGAGCAAGTTTTGTGGATTAGAGTTTTGCGGAGAAAAAATTCTCAACATTGGCCAAGGCGGTACTTGAACCTTGGGTTGATTACCTCAGAGCGGCATTTTTTCCACACAAAGGATTAAATGGCTAGGTCACAAGGATCCAAGAGCTCAGAGAAGGGTGAGGAAGAGAACCCAGAGGACAGCTGTTAGGAGATAGATGGGAGTCTCCCGCCGCCATCCAGCGTGATTTTTAACGTGCACAGGGTATGGCTGTCTCGTACAAGTGGCTACGGCCTAACGTCGCAGTCGACGGAGGGCAGCCTTTCCAAGCCCATCTGTGGCCACTACTGACGAGAGCAAGTTTTGTGGAATAGAGTTTTGCGGAGAAAAAAATCTCAACATTGGCCAAGGCGGTACTTGAACCTTGGGTTGTTTACCTCAGAGCGACATTTTTTCCACACTAGGGTTTAAATGGCTAGGTCACAAGGATCCAAGAGCTCAGAGAAGGGTGAGGAAGGGAACCCAGAGGACAGCTGTTAGGAGATAGATGGGAGCCTCCCGCCGCCATCCAGCGTGATTTTTAACGTGCACAGGGTATGGCTGTCTCGTACAAGTGGCTACGGCCTAACGTCGCAGTCGACGGAGGGCAGCCTTTCCAAGCCCATCTGTGGCCACTACTGACGAGAGCAAGTTTTGTGGATTAGAGTTTTGCGGAGAAAAAAATCTCAACATTGGCCAAGGCGGTACTTGAACCTTGGGTTGTTTACCTCAGAGCGACATTTTTTCCACACTAGGGTTTAAATGGCTAGGTCACAAGGATCCAAGAGCTCAGAGAAGGGTGAGGAAGGGAACCCAGAGGACAGCTGTTAGGAGATAGATGGGAGCCTCCCGCCGCCATCCAGCGTGATTTTTAACGTGCACAGGGTATGGCTGTCTCGTACAAGTGGCTACGGCCTAACGTCGCAGTCGACGGAGGGCAGCCTTTCCAAGCCCATCTGTGGCCACTACTGACGAGAGCAAGTTTTGTGGATTAGAGTTTTGCGGAGAAAAAAATCTCAACATTGGCCAAGGCGGTACTTGAACCTTGGGTTGTTTACCTCAGAGCGACATTTTTTCCACACAAGGGTTTAAATGGCTAGGTCACAAGGATCCAAGAGCTCAGAGAAGGGTGAGGAAGGGAACCCAGAGGACAGCTGTTAGGAGATAGATGGGAGCCTCCCGCCGCCATCCAGCGTGATTTTTAACGTGCACAGGGTATGGCTGTCTCGTACAAGTGGCTACGGCCTAACGTCGCAGTCGACGGAGGGCAGCCTTTCCAAGCCCATCTGTGGCCACTACTGACGAGAGCAAGTTTTGTGGATTAGAGTTTTGCGGAGAAAAAAATCTCAACATTGGCCAAGGCGGTACTTGAACCTTGGGTTGTTTACCTCAGAGCGACATTTTTTCCACACTAGGGTTTAAATGGCTAGGTCACAAGGATCCAAGAGCTCAGAGAAGGGTGAGGAAGGGAACCCAGAGGACAGCTGTTAGGAGATAGATGGGAGCCTCCCGCCGCCATCCAGCGTGATTTTTAACGTGCACAGGGTATGGCTGTCTCGTACAAGTGGCTACGGCCTAACGTCGCAGTCGACTGAGGGCAGCCTTTCCAAGCCCATCTGTGGCCACTACTGACGAGAGCAAGTTTTGTGGATTAGAGTTTTGCGGAGAAAAAAATCTCAACATTGGCCAAGGCGGTACTTGAACCTTGGGTTGTTTACCTCAGAGCGACATTTTTTCCACACTAGGGTTTAAATGGCTAGGTCACAAGGATCCAAGAGCTCAGAGAAGGGTGAGGAAGGGAACCCAGAGGACAGCTGTTAGGAGATAGATGGGAGCCTCCCGCCGCCATCCAGCGTGATTTTTAACGTGCACAGGGTATGGCTGTCTCGTACAAGTGGCTACGGCCTAACGTCGCAGTCGACGGAGGGCAGCCTTTCCAAGCCCATTTGTGGCCACTACTGACGAGAGCAAGTTTTGTGGATTAGAGTTTTGCGGAGAAAAAAATCTCAACATTGGCCAAGGCAGCACTTGAACCTTGGGTTGTTTACCTCAGAGCGGCATTTTTTCCACACAAGGGATTAAATGGCTAGGTCACAAGGACCCCGAAGGCTCAGAGAAGGTTGGGAGAAAGGACCCACTGGAAGAGTTGTTGTGAGATCGATGGTAGCCTGCCATCAAGGCAAGTGCTCAGACGGTAGCGCGCTAGGCTCGTAATCTGCAGTTTACAGGTTCGAGTCCCAACTGGGTCAGCATTGAGTTTTAGCTCCGCAAAAGTCAATGCACAGATGGGATTGTAAAGGCCACCACCGTCCGTCAGATGAAACGTTAACCCGTGGCCCCGTGTCCATACCCTATGCACGTTAAACACGCTGGATGGCCTTGTCGGGAGACTACCATCTGCCTCCCAACAGCTGTTCCAGTGGATCCCCTCCTCCAACCTTCTCTAAGTCTTTGAGATCCATGTGACCTGACCATTTAGCCCATGGTGCGCAAAAAAGTGCCGCTCAGAGGTAAAACAACTAACCCGTCAAGGCCAACCAATGTATTCTTTAACGTGCACAGGGTATGGCTCTCCAGCACTCGGAGCCAGGGCTTAACGTTCCATCTGACGGTCTTTCCAAGTCCGGCTGTGTTTCCTTCTGACTGAAGACAAGGCGTTTTGGGGAGATAAATCTCAATGCTGGCCCAGGTGGGGCTCGAACCTGGAAACTGCAGCTTACGAGAGCCCTACCGACTGTGCCACCCCCGCCCTTCAGAGAAGGGAGTGGCCAGGAAACATGCTATTTTAACGTGCACAGAGTAAGCCTCTGCTGCACACGATAACTGTAGAATACTTTAATTTTGTAAGAAAACTTAAGAATTGAATGGAAGAATATTACAACGGTATAACCGAGAATGCCGTCCCGTGGCCGAGTGGTTAGCACGCCTGGCTACTGATCTAAGGGACCTGGGTTCGAGCCCCGGAGTAGGCATGGATGTGTGTGTCGTTTTTCTGCTGAGGTCCTGCCATCCTCTCAGATCTCCTACTGTGGCATATAAACTGACAGGCTCCTGTCAGACCTCTGTGGCAAGCAGCTGCTTGAGGGGGTATTTTTTTTATTATTATTATAACCGAGAACACTTCAGAATTAAAAAAAAAACTATAATACTAAATTAATCAGAGGGCCAGCTTGAGTAGAAATTTGTGTAAAAAGTCCTATGAAATAAAGCAAGGTTAATTCGAAGTCCTTTAAATTCGAAGTATAATTCTAATTTTAAGACCCAATAAGCAAATTTCATACAAAAGTTCCTGGGTAATTCAAAATCCTTGTTAATTCGTAATTCAAAAAATAAATTACCCGTGTGCTTATTTTTTTTCTATTCATTTATTCTATTTACCTTTCAATTTCAAAAGTTGTTTTCCTGACATCCCTCTGAGGAAAGGGGGCGATTGTTGCTGTCCATCGAATATCTTTTTCACACTCTACCGCCAAAATTTCTACCAAAAAGAGATCACTTCCAAAATTGTTTAAAACTTTTGCCGTCTACATATTTAGGGATTTCTAAAGACATAAAACTACCTAAGGATCTGAAAAATGCGAATTACATTTCATTAGTACCAAACCAACTATAAAAGAGTTTTCTAATAATGAAAAATTCACGAATAATAAAAAATTTACGAACTTCCCATTCCACCCACAAATTTTCGAGTTTCTAGCATGTATACATCATTTGCAACATTTGTTTAAAATTTTGAAATTTCCAACTTTTCCACCATTAGAGGGCGCGATTATAGCTTTTGGGAGATTCTCTCACGTCAGAATCGTAATATTTCATCAATACCTATCAACGCAAAATGAATTTTCATTTCTATAAACAAAAAAAATTCAATATCTACTACATAGATGACAAAGTGAACACAATATATCATGAGATTTTTTTTTTGAAAACGAGATAAAAAAAATGCTATAATTGCAAAGCTGAATACCATTTTGACAAGGGTTGGGTTGTTTTACCTCTGAGCGGCACTTTTTTGCACACCATGGGCTAAAATGGCCAGGTCACATGGATCCCGAAGGCTCAGAGAAGGTTGGGGGAGGGGACCCACTGGAACAACTGTTGGAGGCTGATGATAGTCTCCCGTCAAGGCCATCCAGTGTGTTCCTTAACGTGCACAGGATATGGCTCTCCCGCACACGGGGCCACCACTTAACGTCCCATCTGATGGACGGCGGCCTTTCCAAGCCCATCGGTGTCCCCCACTTTGACAACATATAAATTCTATACAAATAAAAATTAAAGCTTAAAATATTTTTAAATTTGAATAAATCACCTTGCTTTACGCGCATGTAAAAAACGTGTAAAGTTGAGGACAACATCATGAGGTAAAGAGTTCCAAACACGACCAATGATGCAATGAAGGAATTATGTTTGCAGTTTGTTCTAGCATGAGGAATATGAATACACAGCGGATGTCTCCTTGTTCTGCCAGTGGCCAAAACATTAATCAAAGGCTGGGCCGAATTTGAATAGTTGAGGTTGTTAATGATTTTGTAGCAGATTTTTAAATCATGGATCAGTTTAAATAGGCTTTTCTTGAAACCAACAGTACTCTTTTGGGTAAAAGGGAACAGAAGAATTGAGTAGGGTTACTAGGTAATAAAAAGCATTACAGAGAGCTTAATAAACGTGTAAAGGATCAGCTAAGAATCTTTGACTTGATGACTGTTAGGCTGACAATGCGGAGGAAGCAGTTAAACAATACAACAGCAGAGGGCTGTACCAGATAGATAATGTTTTGTGTGGTAGAAAACGGACAGGTAAACAAGGATTGAAGGATAAACAAGGTAAGATTATAGATATTACGGACAGGTAAACAAGGATTGAAGGATAAACAAGGTAAGATTATAGAAGATGAGGATTCTGTCTTCTGTGTAGACACTTCTGTGTAGATTATAGAAGATGAGGATTCTGTCTTCTGTGTCTTGTGTAGATAATGTTTTGTGTGGTAGAAAACGGACAGGTAAACAAGGATTGAAGGATAAACAAGGTAAGATTATAGAAGATGAGGATTCTGTCTTCTGTGTAGACACTTCTGTGTAGATTATAGAAGATGAGGATTCTGTCTTCTGTGTCTTGTGTAGATAATGTTTTGTGTGGTAGAAAACGGACAGGTAAACAAGGATTGAAGGATAAACAAGGTAAGATTATAGAAGATGAGGATTCTGTCTTCTGTGTAGACACTTCTGTGTAGATTATAGAAGATGAGGATTCTGTCTTCTGTGTCTTGTGTAGATAATGTTTTGTGTGGTAGAAAACGGACAGGTAAACAAGGATTGAAGGATAAACAAGGTAAGATTATAGAAGATGAGGATTCTGTCACGGCTGGTAGAAAAAGATAGAGGATTCTGTCACGGCTGGTAGAGCTGAGCATTTCAGTGATGTTCTAAACAATGTTGTTCGTTCCACTCCCATTGTTGGTAATAAATGATGATAGATGTATTACTGGCTTTAATATTGACCCTATATCACAGTCTGAAGTTAATTTCGGATTTTTCCCGAGATCTACGACCCGGATTACTAGGTGCAACCTAGGGTTACTAGGTGCAAATTTTCAGAACTCTACAATCTCTGCATCATAGTTAGATCCCTTTCCGGAAATCAGTCAATAGGGGCGGCTCAGTCGATAGCGCGCCAGGCTCGTAATCTGCAGTTCCCAGGGTGGAGTCCCACCTGGGCCAGCGTGAAAATTTACCTCCTCAAAACTCCCCATCCTGCCATGGTCAGTAGGGGTAGCCTCCTGTCAAGGCCATCCACCAGCATGTTCATTAACATGTACAGAATATGGGCTCTCCTCGCACAAGGTGAGCGTGTCTTAACGTCGCATCCGACGGACGGCGGGGTTTTCAAGCCCATCTGTGTCTGACCCATCTGTGTACTGACCGAGGGCAGAGAGTGGAGTTTCGCCGAAATAAATCTCAACCCTGGCCCAGGTGGGACTCGAACATGCGAACTGCAGATTACGAGCCTGATGCGCTACCGGGTGAGCCAACCCCCGTCCTCCAGAATTAATTTTTTTTCCTTTTAAACAAACTTTCAAATCTCACAAAAAATATTATAATAAGCTTTCCATTTCTTCCGATGTTATCAACTTGTAATGAATGTCATTGAACGCAAAAGACAGAAATTAGCCACGAAAAAGAACTTTTTCCAATATGTACTCGATATGCGATCGATCTTTACGACGCAGTTTTCCACGAAACGATCCAAACTGAAGGTACATAATAAGGCGAACTTTTCCCCGGATGGTGACATTCACATATCTCCATCAGCCTCGTAACTTCATCGCCCCTCGAGCTCCGCTGTGCACACACTCCAACGGCCGCCAGCTCGCCATAATGGACCACACCCTCTACGGTAAATACATCTCTCGTCTACCACGGAACATTCGAGAAGACAGCTCATAACAGTTAATGGAGTTTTGACTTGCTTTCGATGTGTAACTGTCAAAGGAAATGAAGCATTGCACAACTTCTTTAACGTAGGAAAAGTGGCTATTCTCGCAGCAGGATTTATCACTAGTAGATATCATTTTTTTTAAAGTAATAGTCCATCAACAACTTTGGATATTGTCCAAGACAAAAAAATTGATTTCTTTAATATATATAACATATTTAAAGAGTAATTTTATTTCTAAACACATAATTTTATGCAGTTTCGCGTTATAATTAAGATAATGATTTTACTTTTACTCCCGAAATAGTTTAAAATTAAACTGGTTCAGTTGGGTTGTTTTACCTCTGAGCGGCACTTTTTTGCACACCATGGGCTAAATGGCCAGGTCACATGGACCCCGAAGGCTCAGAGAAGGTTGGGGGAGGGGACCCACTGGAACAGCTGTTGGGAGACAGATGGTAGCTTCCCGTCAAGGCCATCCAGCGTGTTCTTTAATGTGGACAGGGTATGGCTCTCCCGCACACGGGGCCACGGCTTAACGTCCCATCCGACGGACGGCGGCCTTTCCAAGCCCATCGGTGTCCCCTACTGACCGTGGGCAGGGCGGGGAGTTTTTCGGAGATAAATCTCAACGCTGACTCTGCTGGGACTCGAACCTGGGAACTACAGATTACGAGCCTGGCGCGCTACCGACTGAGCCACCCCCGCCCAAACTGGTTCAGCCATTGATTTTTGTGATTAAATCTTGAATTAATTCTTGTCAGGATTTAATCACTTCTTTTCCATTAAAAGTAGGTGGACTGTAATTCAAATGATGGATTACAACAGCTCAGTTTATTTAAACCCAAGCATATATATAGGGTTGGGTTGGGTTGCTTTACCTTTGAGCGGCACTTTTTTGCACACCATGGGCTAAATGGCCAGGTCACAAGGACCCCGAAGGCTCAGAGAAGGTTGGGGGAGGGGACCCACTAGAATAGCTGTTGGGAGACAGAGGGTAGCCTCCCGTCAAGGCCATCCAGCGTGTTCTTTAACGTGCACAGGGTATGGCTCTCCCGCACACGGGGCCACGGCTTAACGTCCCATCCGACGGACGGCGGCCTTTCCAAACCCATCGGTGTCTCCTACTGACCGTGGGCAGGGCGGGGAGTTTTGCGGAGATAAGTTTCAACGCTGACCTAGCTGGGACTCGAACTTGGGAACTGCAGATTACCAGCAAGGCGCGCTACCGACTGAGCCCACCCCCACCCCCCTTTGTTCAGTATCCAAGTGTGCTAACCACTCGGCCACAAGGTTGGGTTGGATTGTTTTACCTCTGAGCGGCACTTTTTTGCGCACCATGGGCTAAATGGCCAGGTCACATGGACCCCGAAGGCTCAGAGAAGGTTGGGGGAGGGGACCCACTGGAACAGCTGTTGGGAGACAGATGGTAGCCTCCCGTCAAGGCCATCCAACGTGTTCTTTAACGTGCACAGGATATGGCTCTCCCGCACACGGGGCCACGGCTTAACTTCCCATCCGACGGACGGCGTCCTTTACAAGCCCATCGGTGTCCCCTACTGACCGTGGGCAGGGCGGGGAATTTTGCGGAGATAAATCTCAACGCTGACCCAGCTGGGACTCGAATCTGGGAACTACAGATTACGAGCCTGGCGCGCTACCGACTGAGCCACCCCCCGGCCACAAGGTAATAAAGACATTGTGCCATGACTTGGGTCTTCAGGGACTAGCCAGATATTTATCACCATGACTACTGAACCTGAAGGGGGCGGGGGTGGCTCAGTCGGTAGGCGCGCCAGGCTCGTAATCTGTAGTTCCCAGGTTCGAGTCCCAGCTGGGTCAGCGTTGAGATTTATCTCCGCAAAATTCCCTGCCCACGGTCAGTAGGTGACACCGATGGGCTTGGAAAGGTCGCCGTCCGTCGGATGGGACGTTAAGCCGTGGGCCCGTGTGCGGGAGAGCATACCCTGTGTACGTTAAAGAACACGCTGGATGGCCTTGACGGGAGGCTACCATCTGTCTCCCAACAGCTGTTCCAGTGGGTCCCCTCCCCCAACCTTCTCTGAGCCTTCGGGGTCCATGTGACCTGGCCATTTAGCCCATGGTGTGCAAAAAAAGTGCCACTCAGAGGTAAAACAACCCAACCGAACCTGAGACGTGTTTAGGCTCGCGCACAATCATATTTTAAATTTCTAATTTTTCTTGGAATTGTGAAACAAAGGTATGAAAAGATAAAATATTTCTTCTGATAAAGTCTTAACCGTTTAAAATATCTTAAGGCATTAAAAAGCAGTTCCATACACCTTTGATTACTTTTAATCCTTCGTTAATGAATTATTCTTAGCGTTTATACTGCTATTATTCAAGAATTTTTTACCATTTTTTTTTACCATTTATTTCTAGCATTTTCCATTCCAAATAACATTAAGATTTTTATTTGGCCTTCCAATAAAAATATTTTCTTTTTTTTTTTTTCAAAATATTTAATAGCCAGGAATAGGACGAATTAGGAAATTGACTTAGCGGCCAATTTGTATATAATGTTTTATGACATCACAAAGAAATATTTCCACTAACTACGCTTTGGCGGTGTTCCGCTCTGGGTTCCAATAACTGTGGCCTCGGGCTTGAAAATTTGAGCCCGCACTTATTTCTACCACCCATACATTCATATGAAGTCCAATGCACACTTATTCCACACAATCGGACTAGAAAAATAATAATGCATAGTGAGTGGTTAAGCACGCTTGGCTATTGATCTACGGGACCTGGGTTCGAGCCCCGGGTAAGGCATGGATGTTTGTGTTGTTTTCTGCTGAGGTCCTGCCATCCTCTCAGATCTTCTACTGTGGCATATAAAACTGACAGGCTCCTCTCAGACCTCTGTGGCAAGCAGCTGCTTGAGGGGGTATTTATTTTATTATTTATTTATATAATACACATGTTAGGATCGTTCACCACACATTAAAATTTGAGAAATCCATTAGGATCCCTCGCGTTATGGTGTATTTTTATGTTAAATGATAACATGATATCAAAACCTTTAGCATTAACGTGATCGTAATGATTTTTAAGCTAAATGAAAACTTGCGACGTGGGAGAGTGCCATCTGTAACATACTTTAGTTAATATCAGGCCCAAGAAAAGCGGCGAAAATCTGCTTGACGAATAAAAATAAATATCCCTTCAAGCAGCTGCTTGCCACAGACAGGAGCTTGTCAGTTTAATACGCCACAGTATATAGTAATAAGAAATGGTCCTAAACGAAAAAAAAAAACTTGTCGAGCAGGGCCCTGCTTCGGCTGAACCATGTTAGCCATGCCGCCGGATAATTTAGTTTCATTTATTAAATCACAAAATTATAGAACACGAGTTCAATTACACATAGACGTAGTCAGATCACTAATTGTAGTTAGTATACTCATTAAGTGTAGAAGCAGCATCTACATCCTTGAGTAACACCCACTGAACTGAATAATCTAGGTAGAATAGGGAAAGAAATATTTCTAAGCATATCTTCTCAGAACTTCTACTATGATGTATAGACTGACAGGCAGGCTCCTGTCAGACCTCTATGGCAAGTAGCTGCCGAGGGGGTATTTTTTTTTATACCAGATCCATTAATCTTTTGATGTATAGACTGACAGGCTCCTGTCAGACCTCTATGGCAAGTAGCTGCCGAGAGGATATTTTTTTTTATACCAGATCCATTAATCTTTTGATGTATAGACTGACAGGCTCCTGTCAGACCTCTATGGCAAGTAGCTGCCGAGGGGATATTTTTTTTTTATACCAGATCCATTAATCTTTTGATGTATAGACTGACAGGCTCCTGTCAGACCTCTATGGCAAGTAGCTGCCGAGGGGATATTTTTTTTTATACCAGATCCATTAATCTTTTGATGTATAGACTGACAGGCTCCTGTCAGACCTCTATGGCAAGTAGCTGCCGAGGGGATATTTTTTTTTTATACCAGATCCATTAATCTTTTGATGTATAGACTGACAGGCTCCTGTCAGACCTCTATGGCAAGTAGCTGCCGAGGGGATATTTTTTTTTTATACCAGATCCATTAATCTTTTGATGTATAGACTGACAGGCTCCTGTCAGACCTCTATGGCAAGTAGCTGCCGAGGGGATATTTTTTTTTATACCAGATCCATTAATCTTTTGATGTATAGACTGACAGGCTCCTGTCAGACCTCTATGGCAAGTAGCTGCCGAGGGGATATTTTTTTTTTTATACCAGATCCATTAATCTTTTGATGTATAGACTGACAGGCTCCTGTCAGACCTCTATGGCAAGTAGCTGCCGAGGGGATATTTTTTTTTATACCAGATCCATTAATCTTTTGATGTATAGACTGACAGGCTCCTGTCAGACCTCTATGGCAAGTAGCTGCCGAGGGGATACTTTTTTTTTATACCAGATCCATTAATCTTTTGATGTATAGACTGACAGGCTCCTGTCAGACCTCTATGGCAAGTAGCTGCCGAGGGGATATTTTTTTTTTATACCAGATCCATTAATCTTTTGATGTATAGACTGACAGGCTCCTGTCAGACCTCTATGGCAAGTAGCTGCCGAGGGGATATTTTTTTTTTATACCAGATCCATTAATCTTTTGATGTATAGACTGACAGGCTCCTGTCAGACCTCTATGGCAAGTAGCTGCCGAGGGGGTATTTTTTTTATACCAGATCCATTAATCTTTTGATGTTATGTAAAAAGTTTAGCTCATTTTCGTGGCAAAATTCATTCATAACAAGAACCTAAAACTCAGACCAGCACGGTATTATAACGGTAAGGTCAATTTCTATGAATGGGTTGGGTTATTTTACCTCTGATCGGCACTTTTTTCGCACACAATGGCCAGGTCACAAGAACCCCGAGGCTCAGTGAAAGTTGGGGGGAAGAGGGAGGGTACTCACTCTGAATGGTAACCAACTTCGTAGTTCTATAACTTCTTAAGTAAGCTTTATATCTAAAAATATTAGTGAAAGTGAAATTAAAGGTTTAAAATCATATTTCATTAAATCTCGATTCCCAACAATATATTCATTTATATATATATAATGCTGAATTAATATTGTTGATCATATATTTATAATAAAAAAATAAATACCCTCTCAAGCAGCTGCTTGCCATAGAGGTCTGACAGGAGCCTGTCAGTTTATATGCCACAGTAGAAGGTCTGAGAGGATGGCAGGACCTCAGCAGAATAACGACACAAACACCCGGGTCTCGAACCCAGGTCCTTCAGATCAGTAGCCAAGCGCGCTAACCACTCGGCCATGGGACGGCCATATATTTATATTTAAAAATAATGTGCTATAATTCGAAAGGGGAGCATTTCTGGCCCAATGTTCGTAGAACTTTTTTCATTACAATGCGCAGTAGAATACTTTCCCATAGTTTGACCAGCCGTTTTCGAAACACCCTATATGGTATGCACCATCCCTCCATTTAAATATTAGGTTTTGGGAAATCATCGTGTAAATCGAAATCAAACAGCTTATGAGGGAAAGGGGGGGGGGGGTATCCTGAAAAAATCTTTGTTACGAATAAAGCGTACACTGAAAGTTTTATTTAGAAATATTTATCTCGAATTTCATTTCAGAGGTAATAAACATTAATACAAAGTTTCATTTGGTTACGAAAAAATACTCTTCATTAATGTAGGCGCAGACTATCGAATTTGAACGAAGAATATTTATGAACTGATTAGAGAATACAAATTAAGCATTTGTACCAACATTTAATGTTTTATTTTGCAAAATTAGCATTTGTATGATATTTATGGAACAGTGTACTTACGAATCAGCTGTATTTAGCCTATTTAATAGTCTACAAATTTAAATTTGTTGCTAAAAAATGAGATAAAACACGTTTTTAACTAGTCAGAAAACTTCAGTCTGCAAAAGTCAGATTTCGCTGCCGATTCAAAACAGTCTTCATTTCCTTAAGTTGACAGACTGCATTACGATGTCCACAATATATTTTTAGCAAAGAAATATAGGCATAGCTTGTTACAGATAGGTTGGGTTGTTTTACCTCTGAGCGGCACTTTTTTGCACACCATGGGCTAAATGGCCAGGTCACATGGACCCCGAAGGCTCAGAGAAGGTTGGTGGAAGGGGCCCACTGGAACAGCTGTTGGGAGACAGATGGTAGTCTCCCGTCAAGGCCATCCAGCGTGTTCTTTAACGTGCACAGGGTATGGCTCTCCCGCACACGAGGCCACGGCTTAACGTCCCATCCGACGGACGGCGGCCTTTCCAAGCCCATCGGTGTCCCCTACTGACCATGGGCAGGGCGAAGAATTTTGCGGAGATAAATCTCAACGCTGACCCAGCTGGGACTCGAACCTGGGAACTACAGATTACGAGCCTGGCGCGCTACCGACTGAGCCACCCCCGCCCCATGTTACAGATAACTTTATTAATATATGAATTTATTAATTATTTATTCTTGAAAATAAATGATATAAACTAATACCATTCAGTTGATTTTTACTTTGATATGATAGTCTAATAATCTCTCTTGACACTATACCCCTGCTTGCACTTAAAAAAAACTCAATTCGTACCGTATAAAACCGAAGCTATAATCGTTTAAAACGAAACAGTATTTTTTTCACCGTGTAAAACTGAAACCGTGCAAACAGAGTACCGTGTAAATTGAGGAATGGATATATATTTGTTCGATTCGAGTGCTACGCTACTGATCAAAGGGATCTGGGTTCGAGCCCCGGGTAAGGCATGGTTGTTTGTGTTGTCTTTCTGTTGAAGTCCCGCCATCCTCACAGATCTACTATAGCGTATTAAACAGACAGGCTCCTATCAGACCTCTGTTTCAAGCAGCTGCTTGAGGGGATTTTTTTTTATTATATATGTATAGGTGTCAGAACAAGTAAAGCCATATTGCGTCAAACAATATAAGAAAAAGCTATGGGACAGTCTACGGGTTGGGTTGGGTTGTTTTACCTCTGAGCGGCACTTTTTTGCACACCATGGGCTAAATGGCCAGGTCACATGGACCCCGAAGGCTCAGAGAAGGTTGGGGGAGGGGACCCACTGGAACAGCTGTTGGGAGACAGATGGTAGCCTCCCGTCAAGGCCATCCAGCGTGTTCTTTAACGTGCACAGGGTATGGCTCTCCCGCACACGGGGCCACGGCTTAACGTCCCATCCGACGGACGGCGGCCTTTCCAAGCCCATCGGTGTCCCCTACTGACCGTGGGCAGGGCGGGGAAATTTTGCGGAGATAAATCTCAACGCTGACCCAGCTGGGACTCGAACCTGGGAACTACAGATTACGAGCCTGGCGCGCTACCGACTGAGCCACCCCCGCCCCACAGTCTACGGGGATCATTCGTAGTTTTACCGAAAACAATACGGGATTTTGTATAGACCTATCGTAAAGTTTAATAGTATCACAATTCTTAAGAAATATCCATTGCCATTTTACAAAATCTTTTCACACCACTAGAAAGGGAATGAATGTTTACGTACATTGGACCTTGAACCAAGGCACTGGCAAATTGCCAATACATCCCCAGAACTGACAAAAGACAGCATTTGTAACTAAGGATCCGGATCTTACAATTTCGAAGGTTAGCATTTCGCCATCGTAATGCATCTGCTGAGTGGCGAAGCGTGACTTTTTGTGCAGGGGAAGAAGCTACCAATAGCAATGCTAAACTGAATAGGATCGCCGTTCCGGTTTCGATGTTTCCGAATCATTAAACCGGAACGCCGTTTGGGTGCTTGATGTTTCCGAATCTTTGAGTGTAACTAAATCTATATTTTTTTTAAACATTATTGAAATATTAGTATTATGTATATAGTTTTGTAACGAAGGAAGAGGTCTGCTATCTGACCTCATTGAGAAAATTTATTTTACAATGAAATCATTTGTTCATTGCATCCCGGTGGCCAAGTGGTTACTCTACTTTGTTACCATTAGGAACCCGGGTTCAATACCAGTTTCTTTCTTGTGTTGTCTTTCTGCTGAGTTCTCGCCTTCTTCACAGATCTTCTCTCTATGGCATATTAAACTGAAAGGCTCTTGTCGGATCTCTGTTGCAAGCAGCTGCTTGAGGGGGGATTTATTTGTTCGCTAAATAAAATCATTGAAGAGGACTTTCTAATAGACGAATCCTTGCAGCACATTACGATTGGTGTAAAAAAATTAAATTGATGGCAAGGTTGCTTTAGGGTGCGAGATAAATCATGTACAAAAAAAAGTATAGATTAGTGAGCCCCTGTCTCTATTTTTAAAAAGCATAAATTTTAAAAGTTAAATTTATTTCTGAAAAAAAAAATAAATAATAACTGTTGTGGCCGAGTAGTTAGCACGCTTGGCTACTGAGCTAAGGGACCTGGGTTCGAGCCCCGGATTTAGGCATGGATGTGTGTGTGTCGTTTTTCTGCTGAGGTCCTGCCATTCTCTCAGATCTCCTACTGTGGCATATAAACTGACAGGTCCTGTCAGACCTCTGTGGCAAGCAGCTGCTTGAGGGGGTATTTATTTTATTTAACCTCGCAGTGTAAATATTCTACCTTGATGGCAGATGCGACATAATGAATGTTTATATATTTATATAACTTTTATTAGTACTCAGGATATAGTTTCAAGGGGTCCAAGAATTTGTGTTGTGTTTGCGCATGGGAGGGTGTGTCTGAGAATAAAACTTTAATAGGGTTGCCCAAACACTAAAATATTCCACAGGACAAGTTTAAAATAATTATCCTAGAAACCAATCTGTGACCTTCCGACCCCTATTTCACCTTTCAAGCAACACTGAATCTGAAAATTCTTTTTATTTCTGAGTTGTGCTGCCTATAATAGACCTCTTTACTAATTTTCTGCTCCCCATCATCGGTATACCAAATTTAACTTCGATGGATCCATTGCATCCATTTGACATAATGCCACTTCACACCACTAAACGATCTTAGTGGGGCGGGAGTGGCTCAGTCGGTAGCGCGCCAGGCTCGTAATCTGTAGTTCCCAGGTTCGAGTCCCAGCTGGGTCAGCGTTAAGATTTATCTCTGCAAAATTCCCCGCCCTGCCCACGGTCAGTAGGGGACACCGATGGGCTTGGAAAGGCCGCCGTCCGTCGGATGGGACGTTAAGCCGTGGCCCCGTGTGCGGGAGAGCCCCCCCTGTGCTAGTTAAAGAACACGCTGGATGGCCTTGACGGGAGGCTACCATCTGTCTCCCAACAGCTGTTCCAGTGGGTCCCCTCCCCCAACCTTCTCTGAGCCTTCGGGGTCCATGTGACCTGGCCATTTAGCCCATGGTGTACAAAAAAGTGCCGCTCAGAGGTAAAACAACCCAACGATCTTAGTGGTGTCATTCTCTGATGTTAGAGAGTTAGTAAGAAGTTTCTTGCATTCTCTCTCCAGATCACAGGATGTCAAGAATCAGTTTTGAGATTAAATTGCGATTCTTTGGTGAAGAGCATATGCACCTATTGTTCTGAGGTATAGTCATGATGATGTCTGTACCATGTTAGTCAGGCTCTCCCATAGGAGGAATGAAAGGGAATACAAACCATCATTCACCTGGCAGCCCTCCCTCCTGTTAGTTGTTTGCCTTGATATTGGCCTCCCAATGGCCGCAGAAAGCTCCTATGAGAGCTGCCTGGCTGACATTGTCCTGCGATGTTGGACTGTCAGTGTAAAATAGCGATCATCTGCACTATTATCACTTATATACAGCTATCTGCTGTCCACTGAAACTTTATCCAAATATCTTTCACATCAGTTGCTTTAAATTCATATGAGTTGGGTTGTTGTTTGGGTTGTTTTACCTCTGAGCCGCAATTTTTTGCACACCATGGGCTAAATGGCCAGGTCACAAGGACCCCGAAGGCTCAGAGAAGGTTGGGGGAGGGGACCCACTGGAACAGCTGTTGGGAGGCAGATGGCAGCCTCCCGTCAAGGCCATCCAGCGTGTTCTTTAACGTGCACAGGGTATGTCTCTCCCGGATGCCACGGCT
The DNA here is from genome assembly GCA_038380435.1 of Ryuthela nishihirai. Taxonomy (NCBI): domain Eukaryota; kingdom Metazoa; phylum Arthropoda; class Arachnida; order Araneae; family Heptathelidae; genus Ryuthela; species Ryuthela nishihirai. Next base: position 70,394,726 of record JAWZYU010000008.1, on the reverse strand, counting down.
TAACCGTGGAAAATGAATGCTCCGGGGCCACGGCTTAACGTCCCATCCGACGGACGGCGGCCTTTCCGAGCCCATCGGTGTCCCCTACTGACCGTGGGCAGGGCGGGGAATTTTGCGGAGATAAATCTCAACGCTGACCCAGCTGGGACTCGAACCTGGGAACTACAGATTACGAGCCTGGCGCGCTACCGACTGAGCCACCCCCGCCCCGATTCATATGAGTGATTCAGATCTTTCCTTAGAGGGCCATTAACATTTTCTAATTAATGTTCTCTCTATATAACAATAAAGATTATTTTTGCAAAATCATCAATCAATAAAGTGCAGATTTGTTACATTTTAAGTACTTACCACCAGCATCGCCTTCATCACGACAGCAGGTTTTGTCCATAGTCACCTTGTGCCCCCTATCCCAATGTTATCCATGCATGGCTGCGACAAACTTCTACATCTTCAAACCTAAAAGTACAATCAAAATCCTTCTCATAAATCATTTTCAAAATACCTTACACAGTTTCATCACAAAAGCATTGGAAATCTAGCATACACATAAACTATCTAATTTAAATCAATGTATAATATTATGAATAAATAGGTATTGGGTTGGGTTGTTTTACCTCTGAGCCGCACTTTTTTGCACACCATGGGCTAAATGGTCAGGTCACATGGACCCCGAAGGCTCAGAGAAAGTTGGGGTAGGGGACCCACTGGAACAGCTGTTGGGAGACAGATGGTAACCTCCCGTCAAGGCCATCCAGCGTGTTCTTTAACATGCACAGGGTATGGCTCTCCCACACACGGGGCCACGGCTTAACGTCCCATCCGACGGACGGCGGCCTTTCCAAGCTCATCGGTGTCCCCTACTGACCGTGAGCAGGGCGGGGAATTTTGCGGAGATAAATCTCAACGCTGACACAGCTGGGACTCGAACCTCGGAACTACAGATTACGAGCCTGACGCACTACCGACTGAGCCAATCCCCGCCCCTAATTATTTGGAAAGAAAAGTTCTAATGACTGGAAATGTGTCATTTATATGTATATCAAATAAAACAGCATTTAATTCTAAATTTTATTAAAAATTTCTAAGTAAAATAAAAAAATATGAATAATATATATATATAACAAATATATATAATAATTAATTCGGTTAATTAATAATTTAGGTTAAATAAATGAAAAATGAAACCGACAAAAAAAAAGGAAAAGTATTACGGTGTACAAAAGGGGAATATTGGTACAAATCGTTCAAAAAAGAAACTTAATAATATATAGTAATCTCATTTTCTTTTTTGAAAAACCTTTGTGCTGTTGCCCTTGAATGTAGTGAAAATAGCAGTCACCTAATTCGAGAGCAATTCCGGGGAGTTATTCCTGAATAGGCAGGTCTGAAATCGCTCCTGACTGCTGCACCAATTTGGTCGTGTAGCAGTACAGACTGTGGTCTGCACCGACCAGACTGTGCAAACAATGGTTAGCGCCTACATTTTTCTTGCAGTCAATACGACCTCTAATTTATTCAACGTTTGTTTAATTCCACAGAACCATTTATTATTGATTTTTTACAATTATGTTACATCTTCGCCGGTGTTTTTTTTTTCTGACGAGAAAATCTTTACAGCTTGAAGCTAGAGATATTGTTATCTCTTGATTTTACTATTTATTGATTTTCAATTCGAAAACTTTCGATCTTTCATGACATTCCGAGAAAAATTGCGATCTTGAATAGTAAAAATCGTAGGGGTAGGGGGAATTTGAGTTCAGTTGTTTTACCTCTGAGCGACACTTTTTCGCACACAATGTCCTAAATGGCCAGGTTACAAGGACCCCAAATGCTCTCCCACTGGACAGGTGGTAGCCTCCCGGAAGGCCATCCAATGCGTTATTTAACGTGCACAGAGTATGTTCTCCCAAACACGGGATCACGGCTTAAAGTCGCATCTACCGGCCTTTTTCAACCCATTGGTGTCCCTCTTTCTGACCGAGGGTAGAGGTTTAGCACAGATGAATCTCAACACTGACGATAAGCGGGACTGAAACACGGGGAATTGCAGATTATGAGCTTGGCCCGCTACCTCCGCCCTAAATAGGGGAATTCTGACACAATTTCGCTTATCCCTTCAGTCGTTTTGATGAGGGATTTTTAAGCACACTTCCACTCCTTTGGCACAATTTCATTTTAAATAACTTACTTCATGATGTACAACGAATGGCTAAAAATGTTAACCTTTCATTGTTTCACTTTCCACCTTAAAAATTTGACTATGCCAATTTGAGGAAAATGAAATATTTTTAGCCTTAGTGCCTAAATTTGTGCGCCAAAAAGATCCACCCAACCAAAAAATGCACATTGCAAAAAGTAATACCGGCTAAGAAGTGTTTCACTGTGGGAAACAGCACAAAAAACTCCCAAGTTGGGTTGGGTTGTTTTATCTCTGAGCGGCACTTTTTTGCACACCATGGGCTAAATGGCCAGGTCACATTGACCCCGAAGGCTCAGAGAAGGTTAGGGGAGGGGACCCACTGGAACAGCTGTTGGGAGACAAATGGTAGCCTCCCGTCAAGGACTTCCAGCGTGTTCTTTAACGTGCACAGGGTATGTCTCTCCCGCACACGGGGCCACGGCTTAACGTCCCATCCGACGGACGGCGGCCTTTCCAAGCCCATCGGTGTCCCCTACTGACCGTGGGCAGGGCGGGGAATTTTGTGGAGATAAATCTCAACGCTGACCCAGCTGGGGCTCGAACCTGGGAACTACAGATTACGAGCCTGGCGCGCTACCGACTGAGCCACCCCCGCCCCAATCACTTGTGCAATATTCATTAAACGTTTCGCGGTTACCATATTTAGTGACCACTAAAAATGTAAATTAAAACTACCTAAAGATTTGAAAAATATGAATAATATTTCATTAGTACCAATATAATTAAAAAAGAATTTTCTATTCTCTTACTATAAAAAAAAGCCATTTTCCCACCCATTCTGGGGATAAGGAGTCAACTTATTGTTGCCAATTGAAACAACGTAATATTCGTTTAAAATTTTGTAATTTTGAACTCTTTTCACCATTGGACAGCGCCAGGCATGGACCCAGAATGTTGTACGAGAATTAGTTTCAGCAGGGTCCAAGAATTTAGTTTCAGGGGTGGAAGGGGACACAGGCGCTGGGTTTTTAAATTCTCAAGAGGGGCTCACATACAATAACAGATACCAGACATATTTATAAATTCCAGGAAAATAAACAAAAATTTTATTAAAAACGGTAAAATAATGGATCGGAGGTTATACAATATACATTTAAAGAGTTGCTTAATACTTAAAAAAACAACTGCCAATTATATGTAGCAGGATGCATTGTAGAGTTAAAGAGATTTTCAGGATCGAAATTTGTCAGAGGGGACGCGAGGCCCTCAGCCCCCCACCCCTCCCTACACGGCGCCAATGGAAGGAGGAATCTAAGAATAGGTTGGGTTTTTTCACCTCTGACTGTTCATTACGTTTTCGCAGACAATGGGCTAAATGGCGACCAGGTCACAAGGACCCGGAAGGCTCAGAGGTTGGGGATGGGGACCCACTGGAACAGCTGTTGGGAGACAGATGGTCGTCTCCCGTCAAGGCCATCCAGCGTGTTCTTTAACGTGCACAGGGTATGGCTCTCCCGCACACAGGACTGACCGAGGGCAGGGCTGAGTTTTAGTAATATGGATATCTGTTCTTGATCAATACAGTCTATCAGCAGAATTGCTAGCATAAATTCACTGCTCACAAAAATTAGGGGATATTTCATCGCTTCATATTCATTTTGAAATATCTCCTAATTTTTGTGAGCAGTATATATCGCTTGTAATTCGCCCTAAATATGAAATTAAAGCTTTTTGAAGGATTTGGAAACCATGAATCATCATATATTATTAGAATCTATTAACTCAAAAGAATTTTTCATTAATTTCTTTAAAAAGGTTAATATATCACCCACCCACTCCCGGGTTAAGGGTCAAATTGTTGCTGCCAGTGATTGCATTTTCGGACTCATTCCCGAACATTTTGATCATCACACTACATCTCTAAAATATCGAATTTCTAGCCCTAATATATCGTTTTACACTACTGAAATTTTTTACTCTTTCCGCCATCAGAGGGCGCATTTACAACTTCTGGGTTGTTGGGTTGTTTTACCTCTGAGCGGCACTTTTTTGCACACCAAGGGCTAAATGGCCAGGTCACATGGACCACGAAGGCTCAGAGAAGGTTGGGGGAGGGGACCCACTGGAACAGCTGTTGGGAGACAGATGGTAGTCTCCCGTCAAGGCCATCCAGCGTGTTCTTTAACGTGCACAGGGTATAGCTCTCTCGCACACGGGGCCACGGTTTAACGTCCCATCTGACGACAGGCGGCCTTTCCAAGCCCATCGGTGTCCCCTACTGATCGTGGGCAGGGCGGGGAATTTTGCGGAGATAAATCTCAACGCTGACCCAGCTGGGACTCGAACCTGGGAACTACAGATTACGAGCCTGGCGCGTACAACTTCTGGGAGACGCATACTTAACGTTACGTATTGTATCACGAGGTGCTCACGTGTTCTGAAGAATACGCCATGTATGTAATAGAACAGGCAGTTGAATTTGAATAATCACTGAATTCAATGTTAAACATTTTGATCTATCCGCAGATAGTAGGTAAATGTTGCCTTATGCAGGAGATTATGAAAAGCAGCCACTTAGTCAACTGCTGAGTGAGAATAAGTAATTTGTTTAGATTTTAAGATGAAACCTTTCATTTTTCATAAGTGATAGTAATTCGTGAGAGTAAAAAAAAAAGCCAACATAAAAAGCAAAGAGAATGTAATCCAGTTATATGTCAGTGTTTTGTACTGAGAATATATGGTATAAGTTGTTTTACCTTAGAGCGACACTTTTTTTGTGCACAATGGGCGAAATGGACAAGTGACAAGAGCCCCGAGAGTTCAGAGAAGGTTGGGGGGGGGGGGGGGGGAGAGGATCCACTGGGCAGCTGTTAATAGATTGACGATAGTCTCCTGTGAAGGCTATCCAGTGTGTTCTTTAGTGTATAAATGGTATCTTGCACACGGATAACGGCTGAACATACCATCCGACGGACGGCAGAATTTCCAATCCCATCGGTATTCCCTACTGACCAAGGGTCGGGCGGGGTTATTTTGTATATGCTTAAGTGCATTACGTTATTAATAAATAACAAGTGGGTTGGGTTGTTTTACCTCTGAGCGGCACTTTTTTGCACACCATGGGCTAAATTAAATGGCCAGGTCACATGGACCCCGAAGGCTCAGAGAAGGTTGGGGGAGGGGACCCACTGGAACAGCTGTTGGGAGACAGATGGTAGCCTCCCGTCAATGCCATCCAGCGTGTTCTTTAACGTGCACAGGGTATGGCTCTCCCGCACACGGGGCCACGGCTTAACGTCCCATCCAAGCCCATCGGTGTCCCCTACTGACCGTGGGCAGGGCGGGGAATTTTGAGGAGATAAATCTCAACGTTGACCCAGCTGGAACTCGAACCTGGGAACTACAGATTACGAGCCTGGCGCGCTACCGACTGAGCCACCCCCGCCCCAAATAACAAGTGAGATAAAGTTTTATCATTGAGCATTTCTGATTGTGCTGAACCATAAATTAATGTTTTGATTTGTAAATAAGTTGGCTTCAGTAGCTTAACAGAGGTGCCAAAAACTTTTATTTTGCATTTGTTTACAAAGGTTAACATTTTTTATTTGTTAAGTAAATTGTCATATTTCTTGTAACAATTTTTCTTATCTATTAAAAAAAGTACATTTAACATCAGTTTGATTAATAGTAGTACTATGTGGTAGATTCGAAATAAACAATCATTACTGAAATTCTGTGCATTGCTTTGTTAGTGCAAAATTCCTTTTTATGATGAATGCTTTTCGTAATCAACTATGAGTAGAAGTCCTTAATCTATCTCTTTTAATGCAGACACTAGTAAAAGTTATTGTGGCTTATTATATTTCGGATTATATGCTGAGTTTCCGCCATAAGTTATCATTAAAGTTCCAATTGTGTTGCATCCCACACTAGGAGAATGTAGTCGATAATGTCTTCGTCTGAATGCTGTAGCGTGACTTGGAGCCAGCTGCACGCAATTCTGTTTGATGCGAAGGCCACCTCTATTGTTCGTAATGGGTTTTTTTTTTTAAAGATGATAGAAGTTTAGAAATGTTCAATAGCACTTGCTGTGTGGCCAAAACCTTACACTACGGCTTGACAGGCACTCTGAAGTTAGTACTCTTTATGCAATGGTTTTGTTTCAAGATGCGTGAATTTCAGATATTTATAACTAAAATAAAGAGCTCGGTGGAAAACATACGAAATTACTTAAACAAAAAAAGGTATTAATTTAACAAAAATAATTTAAAAAGTTTTTTCATTTCTATCTGGCTACACTATTCCATAACTGATTCTTTTTTCAAAGATAGAATATTATCACATATTCGTCCCATGGCCGAGTGGTTAGCGCGCTTGGCTGATCTAAGGGACCTGGGTTCGAGCCTCGGGTAAGGTATGGATGTATGTGTCGTTTTTCTGCTGAGGTCTTGCCATCCTCTCAGATCTTCTACTGTGGCATATAAACTGACAGGCTCCTGTCAGACATCTGTGGCAAGCAGCTGCTTGAGGGGGTATTTATTATTTTAGCCGTCCCACGGCCGAGTGGTTAGCGCGCTTGGCTACTGATCTAAGGGACCTGGGTTCGAGCCCCGGGTAAGGCATGGCTGTTTGTGTTATTTTTTGCTGAGGTCCTTCCATCCTCTCAGACCTTCTACTATGGCGTATAAACTGACAGGCTCCTGTCAGACCTCTGTAGCAAACAGCTGCTTGAGGGGGTATTTATTTTTTTTTACATTTGATAGATGGTAACTTTAACGTTGACACACGGACCACGGTTAACAACCCATACGACGGACGGCAGCCTCTCCAACCCCATCGGTGTTCCCTACTGACAGAGGGCAAGCGGGGTGTTTTGCGGACATAAATCTCAAAGCTGGCCCAGGTGGGAATCGAACCTGGAGAAACTGCTACCGACTGAGCCACAGGTGTACCAAGGAGGGCTTAGTCAGGGCCATCTTTAGCCATTTCGTAGCTGTGAGAGAAACTGGTTTTGGTGACACTCCCTCTCCCCTTTTGCTAGGCACTCCCCGTATTTTTTCATGCTGATAATGTTTCGAAGTGATCGTTTTTCTAACCTTGATAAAAAGATGTATACATAAAAAATGAAGCAAGTTAATTTGAGCAAAAAACGCATAACTGTGGAAAGATGGGTAATGTCCAAAATGTTTTAATAACTAAATATTGGAAGCATATCAAAGATCAAGACGCAGTTTGTAAATTATTCGTCTTTATGTTTAGGCATGTTGAAACAACAGGCAAGTTACGATGGAGTGATCGCGCACTCGTCCTTTACTAAACTACGGATACCACCGCAAGGACAGCTTAGACCCCAAAAACAAAAACAAGGAGCTTAAATCCCAGAAAGCTTAAACGTGCAGAAAGATACAAGGGGTGTTAAGCAAATAGCAGCACTGTTAAAAACAAGTTGACGAAACTGTTGCTTCTTAAAAATTAAATAAGTTGGGAGACAGATTACGAAATTTTGTTGTTGTTTTTCAAAAATAAAATACTTGAGCTCCAAGCAATTCAGGGTGCGGCGACCCTATTATTTAATAGCCAATTTGTCCTTAAAATACAAAAAATATTAAATACCCTCTCAAGCAGCTACTTGCCACAGAGGTGTGACAGGAGCCTGTCACCACAGAGATGTGACAGGGTTGGGTTGTTTTACCTCTGAGCGGCACTTTTTTGCACACCATGGGCTAAATGGCCAGGTCACAAGGACTCCGAAGGCTCAGAGAAGGTTGGGGGAGGGGACCCACTGGAACAGCTGTTGGGAGACAAATGGGAGCCTTCCGTCAAGGCCATCCAGTGTGTTCTTTAACGTGCACAGGGTATGGCTTTCACGCACACGGGGCCACGGCTTAACGCCCCATCCGACGGACGGCGACTTTTCAAAGCCCATCGGTGTCCCCTACTGACCGTGGGCAGGGCGGGGAGTTTTTTGCGGAGATAAATCTCAACGCTGATCCAGCTGGAACTCGAACTTGGGAACTGCAGATTACGAGCGTGGTGCGCTACCGTCTGGGCCACCCCCGCCCCTTCCTGCTGAGGTCTTGGCTTCCTCACACATCTGCATAATAAATGTATGACAGTCTCCTGTCATATCTTTTTTTTTGGAATGCGGCTTTTTTTTTAATTTTGTTAAAAAAGTATCATTCTACAATCATATTAGAGAATATTTGAGGGAGTATCTGTCATTCCATTTTCCTACATATAGTACACAACTCTGTCTCATGAAGGTAGTGTCTTCTTTATTTTCCAAACAGTCTTTAAGAATTATTAGATGGCAATTTATATGTCACGAGTATACAGCTGATATTAGTTAATAAATGGAAGAAACCCTTTTATGTTTTTGTCAACTATCACAGCACCTGACATGTTATCAGTAGATCGCGGGTTCGAATCCCACCAGGTTATAGACAATCTTTCGTCTAATATGATATCGATGGACTAAGAGGAATACTCGTTTGATAGCTGACAAAAATTTCGAAGGATTCCTTCCATTTATTAACTAGTATCAACTCTATACTAGTTACTGTTCTTTTCTGTTGAACATTTTATTTACGTTTTTGATTTTACGTATTTTTAAGAGAAATCAACCGCCATTTCTTGACCATCACTCTGAACACTATTTATCCTTTAAACGGGTCAGTAATATCTTAATTTTGCCGTGATATAAGACCTGAATTGCCCCTAGGCATAAATTTTCACCTTTCGAGCAGAAAAAAGTTGAAATTTGTCCTCTGACCTTGAGGGCTGAGTTGGATTGTTTTACTTCTGACAGCACTCTTTTGCACACAATGGACTAAATGACCAGGTCACAGAGACCGCGAAGGCTCGGGGAGGGGACCCACTTGGACAGCTGTTAGGAGACAGATGGTAGCCTCCCGTCAAGACCATCCAGCGTGTTTTTTAACATCCACAGAGATGGCTCTCTGCGCATGGGAGCCATGGTTTAACGTCCCATCCGACGGACGGCGGTCTTTCCAAGCCCATCGGTGTCCCCTACTGACCGTGGGTAGGGCGAGGAGTTTTGCGGTACATCAGGCTGTGCCTGTAGATTTCGTGACTGGAAAAAAACTGCTGATCTTTTTTATCTGCTAATTATTCAGGAACAGTAGAATTATTGTTAAATACTCAACCAAAGTGTAAATTTGATGTATAAAAAGGAATAATTCAAAAGATTTGTTATGCTATGAACCAATTAATACATAAAGACCACAAATCACGATCTCAATGTTGTGAAGTTCTAGTAACTTGCAGATTTATAAACCGACAACCCCATTCTCCAGGTGTCGGCGTCTAATGTTGTGACACAAAGCCCTGATGAAGCAAAAAAAAAATTTTTAAGTGAAAAAACATTTTTGGTTCTGCTTGATTTTCCCCATCAAAACTACCGTTACGTAAATTTGCATTTTTACTATTCCAGATGCATCATTTGATTTGTATCAAAAAGCTTTCGTAAAAACAAAGCTGATTTAATTTTCCGTTTTTGGGTTGTTTTACCTCTGAGCGGCACTTTTTTGCACACCATGGGCTAAATGGCCAGGTCACATGGACCCCGAAGCCTCAGAGAAGGTTGGGGGATGGGACGCACTGGAACAGCTGTTGGGAGACAGATGGTAGCCTCCCGTCAAGGCCATTCAGCGTGTTCTTTAACGTGCACAGGGTATGGCTTTCCCGCACACGGAGCCACGGCTTAACGTCCCATCCGACGGACGGCGACTTTTCCAAGCCCATCGGTGTCCCCTACTGACCGTGGGCAGGGCGGGGAGATTTTTGCGGAGATAAATCTCAACGCTGACCCAGCTGGAACTCGAACTTGGGAACTGCAGATTACGAGCGTGGCGCGCTACCGACTGAGCCACCCCCGCCCCATTTTCCGTTTCTGCAATGTAGCACTAGTAGCAGTGAAATGCTTGCCAAAAGATGTTGATGTAATATGTCACAGCAGTGAAAACAGGAAAGGGCATTCTCCGAATCACACCCACTTCTTTAATAGTTTCGACAACGACATCCTGTGTTTCGAAGCTGTTATCTGAATGAAACAATTTTTAGCTCAGTTCAGCCACTACCTTTGGGACATTGAGTATATAACTTTCTATATCTGATCAACCCTTCGTTACATAACGAATTAATCGACGAAAGCAAACGCCATGAAAGGTACATGTCCAGAATTTGAGAGGAGAGGGGGGTAGCTCAGTCGGTAGCGCTCCACGCTCGTGGAGCGTTTCTGCAGTTCCCAGGTTCGAGTCCCACCTGGGCAAGGGCTGAGATTTATCTCCGCAAAATTCCCCGCCCTCAGTCAGTATATAGGGGCCACTGATGGGCTTGGGAAAGCCACCGTCCATCGGATGTGACGTAAAGCCGTGGCTCGGTGTGCGGGAAAGCCATACCCAGTGCACGTTAAAGACACGCTGGATGATCCCGACTGAAGGGCTATCTGTCTCCTAACAGCTGTCCAGTGAGTCCACTTACCCCAAACTTGTTTGAGCTATTGAGAACTGGCCATTTAGTCATGTACAAAAAAAAAATGGTGTGCAGAGGTAAAACAACCCAGAATTTGAGACAAGAGAGATGGCAAGTTTGGCGTACAGATGACGATGTCGTAAAGCATCATCTATGGGTTAGGCAAAATCTGAAGTCGAAGTCACACTCTCATGATCATGATACTAGAAATAAAATCACATAAAGATCTATATGAAAGAGGTTGGAGAAATATAGTATGCAGCTGGTTGTTTTACTTCTGAGCGATTTTTTTTGCAGACAATGGGCTAAATGACCAGGTCACAAGGACCCCGAGGGCTCAGAGAAGGTTGGAGGAAGGGGATCCACAGGACAGCTCTTAGGAGACAGATAGTAGCCTCCCGTCGAAACTATCCAGTGTGTTCTTTACGTGCACAGGGTATTTATTTTCAGTGCGTTTTCCGAGATTAGGAATTGTAAATCGAAGAAAATGTTTTTGATATCAGAAAATACCTCAAAGTTCTCCCCGCCCATTATATTTAATTCTTTTTAAAAATAAATTTTAAACTGTCAATGGCTCTTCGGCGCACGGGACCACCCCTTTACGTATCATTCGACGGAATGACGACAGAGTGCGACAAAAAAAAACAGGGTAGGGGTTTAAAAAAATAAATAACCCCTGAAGCAGCTGCTTACCATAAAGGTTTGACAGGAAACTGTCTTTATACACCATAGTGATATGTGTGAGGTAGAAGAAACATCAGCAGTGTGAGGTAGAAGAAACATCAGCAGAAATATCGCACAAATATCTATGTCTAACCCAGGACCATTTGATTAGTAACCAAGCACACTAACCACTCAGCCACGGATTAACGGAGATAAATCTAACGCCGACCCAAGTGGGATTCGAACCTGGGAACTACAGATTAGGAGCCGGATTGAGCCAGGCATCCCCGCTCCTATATCTCTCAGTGCCTTAAATGCTGGATTTTTATACCTCATCTGATTTTCATTCGTGCTTGCGTCGAAAGTCGTAACTAGATTGAGGATATTTTTTTTCTCATGTCCGAAAAACAGTGTCTGAACTCAATCTGTTATCGTTCACGATAACAGCTTCGAAACACAAGTTGGGTTGTTCTACCTCTGAGCGGCACTTTTTTGCACACCATGGGCTAAATGGCCAGGTCACATGGACCCCGAAGGCTCAGAGAAGGTTTGGGGAGGGGACCCACTGGAACAGCTGTTGGGAGACAGATGGTAGCCTCCCGTCAAGGCCATCCAGCGTGTTCTTTAACGTGCACAGGGTATGGCTCTCCCGCACACGGGGCCACGGCTTAACGTCCCATCCGACGGACGGCGGCCTTTCCAAGCCCATCGGTGTCCCCTACTGACCGTGGGCAGGGCGGGGAATTTTGCGGATATAAATCTCAACGCTGACCCAGCTGGGACTCGAACCTAGGAACTACAGATTACGAGTCTGGCGCGCTACTGACTGAGCCACCCCCGCCCCACTCCAAACACAAGCTCTCACCTCAAAACGAGTACAGAAGCGGGTACGTGATTCTGAGAATTCCTCGATCCCAGTTTCCTCTCCTATAACTTCTGGCAGAAACATCAATTTCCAAGATCCTGAAATGCTACCATCACCAGTGCTAAACACTCAGAAAAATCAATTTCGACTTGTTTTCGAGACAGCAGACTGAAAGAAGCAAAATGCTGCATATGTAAACTAAAAAAAAAAGGGAAACTTTTCTAGTAATACTCTAATGGTAATTTAAAATTTCGTTTTTTAAAAGAATTAAATATAAAACTTTGAAGAACTTTGAGGAATATTCTGGTTTCAAAAATATTTTCCCTGGCTGTTCAAAACTTCGATTTACAAATTTTTCAATCTATCGGAAAAATTAACTGAAATAGTTTGTTCGCTCCAACCTTTGCAAATGAGACAGCTCGCTGTGTGACTCCACACAGTGGAGACAACTCTCAGTACATTGTTGGAATCCTGACAAATATTAATATTAAAATTTCCGACATTTGAATATGCTACTTTTATTCAATAACTGGCCAGTAAAATGATAGTTAAATAAACACTGGAAGGATTTATATTGGAAAGAGAGCTTGTGTACCAATCCCCTCCCCTGTGTTGATGCACGGAACTGGTAGTCTTAGTATCTGAAATCCAAACCAGTCGTTGTGCAGTTTATTAATATCTTTCAATTTGGTTCGGTTTTTTTACCTCTGAGCGGCACTCTTTTGCTCACTATGGGCTAAATGGCCAGGTCACATGGACCCCGAAGGTTGAGGGAGGGAACCCACTGGAACAGCTGTTGGGAGACAGATTATGGCCTCCCGTCAAGGCCATCCAGTGTGTTCTTTAACGTGCATAGGGTATGGCTTTCCCGCACATGGGGCCAAGGCTTAACGTCCCATCCGACGGACGGTGGCCTTTCCAAGCCCATCGGTGTCCCTTACTGATCGTGGGCAGGGCGGGAAATTTTGCAGAGATAAATCTCAACGTTGACCCAGCTGGAACTCGAACCTGGGAACTACAGAATAAGAGCCTGGCGCGCTACCGACTGAGCCACCCCCGCCCCATTATCTTTCAAATGAGATATTCTCTTCTGGAGGAGAATGGATAAGGGGAGGGGGGGATTTACTTAGCACGAATGCTAGTGATGCTCTTCCAGAATATGGCTGCATTGAGATTTCTTAAAGCTAAATTTAAAGCAGAAATTAATGACTTGAAGGATGACTGATTTTACGGACTTCAGGACATCTTGAGTTCTGTCAAGTAAGGAGATTTCCTGTACTAGTGACTTTAATACCAAAATTGGCCTATCACATCTGCCCAAAAGTTAAAAACTGACCTTTGGGCAGATGTCATAGGTCCTTTTAGGACTGATAGAGATACTACGCAGAAAAATGGACACAGTTACATTCTATCACAATTGAAAATCACAATCAGAGCTCAATAATTACTTCAATACGTTTTTTAATAAAAAGAATATGTCTAAAGGTAAATTAAGTCTCAATCAAATCTAAATCTCGATTTTAAACAATATTTGTCCAGTATTCAAAGAGTTATGAAAGCTGGAATATTTAACAGGACACAAAAAATTGGTACATCATAGTTGACTTTAGTCAACTACGATCTCTCATCTCAACCTATTTTAACATACCAAACTTGGGGTTAATTTTTTGTAGCCTGTTGAATATTTCATCAAACATCTTTCATTACTGAACAAATATTGTTCTAAATCAAGTTTTAGATAGATTTCATAGATATCTTTAAACATATTTTTCATTGAAAATCATATTGAAGACGTTATTAAGCTCTGGATGGAGATAACGTGGAAATGTTTCCAGTTTTCTGTTCACTACCTGCACTTAAAATAAAAATGAGGAAGTCTCCTACAGGCAATAAGTATAATGATTTGAGAATAAACACTTACTTCAAGCATGGGATTCTATAAATAAACATAAGTTTCATCTTACAGTTGCATACATACTATAAGCCTATATATTAACATGTTGTTTTAAAACAAAAAAAAAGTTGTTGGACTGATTTACCTCTGAGCGGCACATTTTGCACACAATAGATTAAAATCGCCAGGTCACAAGGACCCAAAGGCTCAGAAAAGGTTGGGGGAGGGGACCTACTGTAATAGCTGTTGGGAGACAGATGGTAGTTTCCCGTCAAGGCCATCCAGCGTGTTCTTAAAGTACACAAGGTATGCTCTCCAGCACATGGAGCGAAGGCCTTTCCATGCCCGTCGGTTTCCCCTACTGTAGGGCAGGGTTTTATAGTAATAGTAAATAAAAATAAATTTTTAAGCATTAAAATTAAAAATAAATTTTTATTTATCTCGTCATTTTATTTCTGCTAACTCAAACAGTGCACGGCTCTCATTTCCCATTTCCATTTAAATGTGCCAATGGTTGGTGGTAGAGAGGAGGGAATAGAGGTATAATTCTCTCTCCATTACGGAAAATTATATTGTTAAAAAGTTATTAGTTCTCCACTTATATTAGCAAAACTGGAGTGCAAAATACAGATTTTCATATCCTTTCTTGTAATACGACAAACTTATAATGTTCAACTTAAGTATTCAAAGATTTGAGACTAAGAAATTTATATATAAATTTATAATTTATGTTTCTTTGCTGCATCGTCTTCCTCTTCACGCTTTGCTACATCAGCTTCCTTTTCAAGAACTTCCTTCAACTGTCTTTATCTCTTTCGACAGAATTAGTGTTTGGCCAATGAAGCCTGATAAGTGAAGTAAGAATATAATAGTACTATATTTTATTTTAGCCGTTCCATGGCCAAGTGGGTTGGGTTGTTTTGCCTCTGAGCTGCACTTTTTTTGCACGCAATGGGCTAAATGCCCAGGTCACAAAGAACCCGAGGGCTCAAAGATGGTTGGGAAAAGGGGTTGGATTGTGTTACCTATGAGCGGCACTTTTTTGCACATCATGGGCTAAATGGCCAGGTCACATTGACCCCGAAGGCTCAGAGAAGGTTGGGGGGAGGGGACCCACTGGAACAGCTGTTGGGAGACAGATGGTAGCCTCCCGTCAAGGCCATCCAGCATGTTCTTTAACGTGCACAGGTATGGCTCTCCCGCACACGGGGCCACGGCTTAACGTCCCATCCGACGGACGGCGGCCTTTCCAAGCCCATCGGTGTCCCCTACTAACCGTGGGCAGGGCGGGGAATTTTGCGGAGATAAATCTCAACGCTGACCCAGCTGGGACTATAACCTGGGAACTACAGATTACGAACCTGGCGCGCTACCGACTGAGCCATCCTGCCCCACCCAAAGTTTGATTAAACCCTTTGGAAACACCCTGTATAAAACGTTGAAATAAAAAAAAAATCGAGTTTTAAGTCACCCATGAATGTCGAGGCGTCGAATGCGCATGTGCGGTAATCAGCTACTGGAGAACACTTAATTGTCGTGGAGGGCTTCGGACGAAAAGGCGTGACAAGCTCAGCTTAGAGACGAACTTGCTCTAATTGTTTCTTGTGTGTATCCAGTTGGAACGGGAGTGTGGACAGAAGGTTTTGTGATAGCAAGGAAGACATTCGTTGTGTACTCTTACTGGTGATAAAGCACCTCGCTTCAAGGTCACGCAAAGACAATGCAGTACCATTAAATCGGCCCTCGCGAAACGCGTTTCTGTCGCAAAATGTGGCAATGTAATTATCCGAAGCGTAAAAGTTTACAATGGCTCTCTCTGATAGCCTTTGTGGTAGTGCTAGTGGACACACGCCCCTCGAGACTGTCAATGGGCAGAGCTTGAGTCAACAGTAAACAAAACGTGCCTGCGCATCATTCCCTTTCTGCTTCGTCGTTGCTTTAAATTTGTTTCCATTCCTATAACTGGGAAATTGGTTTTTGATATTGACAGCAAATATCTGTGCCTTTGTGTCGCGATATCATAAAAGATATCCGTAAGCATTTTGGGAAGCCGTCCCGTGGCCGAGTGGTTAGCACGCTTGGCTACTGATCTAAGGGACCTGGGTTCGAGCCCCGGAATTAGGCATGGATGTGTGTGTCGTTTTTCTGCTGAGGTTCTGCCATCCTCTCAGATCTCCTACTGTGGCATATAAACTGACAGGCTCCTGTCAGACCTCTGTGGCAAGCAGCTGCTTGAGGGGGTATTTATTTATTATTTAAGCATTTTGGAACTAGGCAGTCTACGTTGAGTAAATAAGATGCCAATGAAAAAATAATTAAAGTGGACGACTTGAAGAAAACACGGTCTTGTTTAGAAAAGCAAAATACAGGGTGTATACGAAATAATGTTACAAAAGTAAACAGTAACAGCTCATGAAGCAATGAAGATATCTTTATACTGGTTGCTGTAGGGGCGGGGATGGCTCAGTCTGTAGCGTGCCAAGCTTGCAATTTGCAGTTCCCAGCTTCAAGTCCCACCTGGGACAGCATTAACACCACCCTTGAAAAAGCCGCCGTTCATCGGATGAGACGTTAAGCCGTGGCTCCGTGTGTTGAAGAGCATATCCTGTGCACATTAAACACACTTGATGGCTCTGACGGGAGACTACCATTCGCCTTCTAACAGCTGTCCAGTGGGTCACCTCACCCCAACCTTCTGAGCCCTCGGCGTCCTTGTGACCTGGTCATTTAGGCCATTGTGAGAAAAAAAAAACTGACGCTCGGAGGTAAAACAACCCAACCTAACAACTGGTTATCGTTACAAAGTCACAAAAGATTGGAGCACTATTAGTTATATGGGCAATTTGCAATAGAAAATAAATCCTAATTATTTCTCCTGGAAGCATATCTGGCGTGATGATGGAAATTCTGTTTGAAAGTCATAAGGGATGGGATTTCTTTCATCCAGATAGGATTGGGGCGTCCCGACGATGGTCTCGTCTTGTGAGTAAAAAATTCCGGATTTTCTGGGCGTTGGATTGGCCTAGATGGGCCAATCACTTGGCCTCCGCGGTTCCCAAATTTAACCGCTCTTGAGTTGTTGGGTTGTTTTACCTCTGAGCGGTACTTTTTTGAACACCATGGGCTAAATGGCCAGGTCACATGGACCCCGAAGGCTCAGAGAAGGTTGGGGGAGGGGACCCACTGGAACAGCTGGTGGGAGACAGAAGGTAGCCTCCCGTCAAGGCCATCCATCGTGTTCTTTAACGTGCACAGGGTATGGCTCTCCCGCACACGGGGCCACGGCTTAACGTCCCATCCGACGGACGACGGCCTTTCCAAGCCCATCGGTGTCCCCTACTGACCGTGGGCAGGGCGGGGAATTTTTGCTGAGATAAATCTCAACGCTGACCCAGCTGGGACTCGAACCTGGGAACTACAGATTACGAGCCTGGAGCGCTACCGACTGAGCCACCCCGCTCTTGAGTGTTATCTATGATGCTATGTGAAATATGCTCAAATCTGTTTTTACACGGTAGATAGGTTCCCGAAAAAACCGTGTAAAAAAATACAATGCATATGAAAAAATAGAAGATTGGTTCCAGACGTAAAAACTCAGTACAAATAATAAGTTTTTTCAAAAATATCATATCAAAATCTTTAATTAAATCTTTATTTGATTTTTATTCATTTAAACACATTTTTATTTTATAAACTTATAAAGATAATTATATGTACATATATATATAAAGTAGATTATCCTTCATAAAGAAAATAATATGCCACTAATTCAAGAATACAAAAGTGCAAAAATATGACTTGCATATGCTTATTAACTAGATTTTATTCGCTGTCACTTTTTGACAACAGACGTATTCGTTTGAGTAAGACCGGAATTAAATCACTTTCATCGCTTGAAAACTTCAAAAAACAAAAAAATTTTTTTAGATTTCTATTAAACATCTGAACACTTCTAACTTTAAACACGAAATGAGAGACCAATACTAAAGTATCTATTGAAGATAAAATCGAGGGGAATTCCCGGAACTCATTGTTGCCACTTTATTCCGAATGAAGTAGGTTCTGTACAATTTTTCCATAAAACAGAGAATAAAATAGAGAAAACTTTTATGTAGTTATGTTAGTGTAGTTTTTATTTTGGGGATTTTAGTGCACAAAATGTTTATCTATAGTCACTATATTGATTATTTTCTTTATGAAGAGGTATGGACGTTCGTTTGCAATGATCCTTGGGTTAAAGTGCCTGGTTTAGAGTTGGGTTGTTTTACCTCTGAGCGGGACTTTTTTGCACACCATAGGCTAAATGGCCAGGTCACATGGACCCCGAAGGCTCAGAGAAGGTTGGGGGAGGGGACCCACTGGAACAGCTGTTGGGAGACAGATGGTAGCCTCCCGTCAAGGCCATCCAGCGTGTTCTTTAACGTGCACAGGGTATGGCTCTCCCGCACACGGGGCCACGGCTTAACGTCCCATCCGACGGACGGCGGCCTTTTCAAGCCCATCGGTGTCCCCTACTGACCGTGGGCAGGGCGGGGAAATTTTGCGGAGATAAATCTCAACGCTGACCCAGCTCGGACTCGAACCTGGGAACTACAGATTACGACCCTGGAGCGCTACCGACTGAGCCACCCCCGCCCCCGGCAATTGGGAGAATGGCATTTAATATTTAGTACAGGCTCCTGTCAGACCCATGTGGCTAGCAGCTGCTTGAGGGGGTATTTATTTTTTTATTTATTTACTGTAAAAAAAAACCCTCAAGGACGCAAAGGTCTGACAGGAGCCTGTCAGTTTAATATTCCACAGTAGAGAGTGTGTGATGATGGCGAGACTTCAACAGAAAGACAACACAAACATCCATTCCTCACCCAGGTCGAACCAGCATTGAGTTAAGCATAGCCAAGCATGTTAACCACTCAGCCACGAGTTACTATCATTTAATTCAAGGTAAATATATTTAGACATTTCAACATTTAATTTTAATTTATTATACATTAACCATTTATTTATAATTGCTAAACCAGATTCAATATCAGACACCAAGGATTCAACATCTTCAGAAAAACAAATCAATGATTAGTACAGGTCTCGTGAGTTTGAGATCCCTCATCCAGGTGTTTAGCGTATTTTGTTGCAGACCAGAGACCTGGGTTCGAGCCCCAGATAAGGCATGGACCTTTCTTTTCATACGTCGTCTTTCTGTTGAGGTCTCGCCATCTTCACCTGCCCACGGTCAGTAGGGGACACCGATGGGCTTGGAAAGGCCGCCGTTCGTCAGATGGGACGTTAAGCCGTGGCTCCGTGTGCGAGAGACCATACCCTGTACACGTTAAAGATCACACTGGTTGGCCTTGATGGGAGGCTACCATCTGTCTCCCAACAGCTGTTCCAGTGGGTCCCCTCCCCCAACCTTCTCTGAGCCTTCGGGGTCCTTGTGACCTGGCCATTTAGCCCATGGTGTGCAAAAAAGTGCCGCTCAGAGGTAAAACAACCCAACTCGCCATCTTCAGAGATAAACTTCTTAACAGCTTTAAATATTTAGCCATGTCCTTCAAAATCGTACTCAGAATTCATGAGACAACTTTGAACAATACTTTCAGGCACAAATCGTGAAGCTTCAAAATTTCACATTCGATTTCCAAAATGCTTTTCTGGGTTTCTTGCTTGATATTTCCACTCTGTGCAAAACTTTTCCTTTCCTCAGACATGACGAACAGCAAAAATAGTTCAAATTATACACAAAAAGATACAGAGAAGAGCGATGAGATGGAGATGTCAGCAATTCAAGCACCAGCTGCAGACACGATGTGCATTTCCTGCTTCAAAATGGAGTCAGGGTCGTATGCCGTCGTAAATGCGAGATGTTGACGTAAATTGGAAGGCTACGTTGTTTTTATCTCTCAGCGGCATTGTTTTACACACAATGGGCTAAATGGCCAGGTCACAAGGACTCCGAGGTCTCAGAGAAGGTTGGGGGAAGGAACCCACGGACAGCTGTTGGGAGACATGATATCGTCCCGTCAAAGCCATTAACATCCAGTGTGTTCTTTAACGTGCACAGGATATAACCCTCTGAAACACGGAGCCAAGGCTCAATGTTCCATCCGACGGACGACAACCTTCTCAAGCCGATCGGTGTCCTCTTTCTCACAGCGAGTAGGATAACACTTTAAAGGAAATAAATCTCATTGCAGGCACCCCAAACCTCACCCCGAAAATGAGAGGTTGTTGGGATCATATCGCATGAAAAAATAATGATCGCAAATACGGGATCGCCTATACAAGCTTTTACAGACTTTTTTATACAAGAACATACTTTGCTAAGACCGAAGTCAAATTTAATGACCCCTGCCTCTGAGCTAACGCAAAAAATATGCCTACTAGAATAGTATTTCTAGCAATTTTGCCGTTAACCCTAGTTTCAGCTAAATTTCTCGAAAACACGTGAGAAACTGATTTTATGGTGTTGGTGGTCTAGTAGTTAGCGTGCTTCGCTAATTATCAAAGGGACCTAGGTTCGAACTGGGGATAAGGCATGCACGTTTCTTTCCTTCTGCTGTCTGTTGAGGTCTCGTGTCTTCGTCACAGATCTTTTCTCTGTGGTTTACAGGTTTCTTCTCTCTATGGCGTGTTATACTGCCAGGCTCCTATCAGATCTTTTGACAAGCTTGAGGGGTTAATTTAAAAGTAAAAGAGACATGGATTACGATTTGAATAAGATCCATTAGAATTATCGAATAGGAAACAGAGGGCTGGCTTAATAATCCGTTGGATTGATTTACTTCTGATTGTCACTTTTGTGCCCACAATGGGCTAAATGGCCAGGCCATTAGGGCTCAGAGAAGTTTAGCGGTAGACTAGGAAAGACCTTGTCCGTCGGATGGAAAGACCGACGGAAAGACCGCTTGGAAAGACCGACGTCCGTCGGATGGGACGTTAAGCGTGGCCCCGTGTGCGGGAGAGCCATACTCTGTGCACGTTAAAGAACTCGCTGGATGGCCTTGACGGGAGGCTACCATCTGTCTCCCAACGGCAGTTCTAGTGGGTTTCCTCCCCCAACCGTCTCTGCGCCTTCGGGGTCCATGTGACCTGGCCATTTAGCCCATGGTGTGCAAAAAAGTGCCGCTCAGAGGTAAAACA